>JAVJGI010000062.1:58173881-58247668 GCA_035590275.1 Ibycter americanus
TCTCCTCTCCTCTCCTCTCCTCTCCTCTCCTCTCCTCTCCTCGTGTCTTTCTGAAGTTTTGATATACAGCTTTGGAACTGAGAGCAGAGAGCAGCCCAGGCTGGACCGCCTTAGGCTGACCCGTTTGTGATAGCCTGGATATTTTCAGTACATGGTTCAGTAGCAGGCACAAGTCTCCATCACCTGGCTCAGCTGAACAGGATGGGAGGGAACCTGTTCACAGGCACACTGGGAGCGTAACAGCTTGTCTGAACAAAACCATATACCAAAACTCCTGTCTCAGTGTGGTTGGAAACTGTTGCACATCAGGAGAAATCCAGACAAAAGGGCAGTTCCAAGAGAGACACTACAATGGCAACCTAATGCAGTGTGACAGACAGAGTGAAATATAATCTATAGTAATATTTTGCTGTATTACAGAAATCTTGCCAGGTATCTGATGGTTCTATTAGAAATGGACAATTTCAGGATACCCATAAGTAATATGTTACACATCATCAGTTAACACTTGCTCATCTTTAGTTTTTATAGGATGATTTCCACAATTTAAATATTAAAGAAGGTTCTAGTTTTCCTTCTAGCTAATGAAACAGGTGCTGTGTCCATTTAAAACCAAATATTTTATTCTACTAATTGACTCAAGAGCAGCTAAATCCATCCATCCCAAGAATCTTCATTGCTCTTCTTTCGAGTTTTTACAAGAGTTGTAAAAAAGTCATTACTGCTCATAGCATAAAAATATTTTCCCATTAAAACAGTGGCCTGCTTTTAATAAATCCCAAAGTTATTGTTGGCTCTGGATTTCCAACGTGTAACCAAATGAACATTTTTTTTGTGTGCAACTCATGAAACTTAATATACTCTGTAAAACTGTTCAAATCCTTCAACAACTCATTTAGTCTATGCAGATGTCAAGAGAGACGAAGCTGTATTTTAAACTATTATATAGCCATGAGTGACCTTTCTTTCATTACTGTTATCCTCATAAGTAGGAAAGGTTGTATTAGCAAAATTTCTACTGGGTTGCTGTGGAAAGGGACATTTGCCTTCTGTGCTATCAAGAGGATAACTCACTTCAGAGCTTTACCTGCGACTGTGGTACATTTTATCAGATAGAAAACAGCAGTATCTAGGCTAACATTTTTTCTTTGCCTTGCAGCTTAGTCAGGTAAGTTGTTGGTAATCTGGCAAGTTTCCTTGAGCTAAAATTTGATTCACTAAAGTCAAAGGAAATGTAGTCATTGCATCTGATACTGCTGCGATTTTACTCCATGTAAAAGATATTCCTAAAAGGTCTGTTTCAGTCAGTCATTTCTGCACCTGAAGGAAGAACAGCTTTGTGCTCTCAGCTTCATTCCACATGGAAGGGTCTTCATTGAATCATGGTAAAATATTTCAGTGATGGTTTTTTTCATGACCAAAACATTTCATATTCACAGTGTGAAATATCTTTCATGTAATGTTATTATGGCTCCCATTCAAGAAAGCACCCTTCTTCTGGAACAATATACAAACCACAGCTATCTTGCACTGCATACCCAATCATTTCCAAGTGCTTCAGCAAATGGCTGGTACTCAGCACTTCCCTGGGAACCCACACTGTAGTGGATTTAACTAAAATTGAGTAATTACGGTAAGGGATTTACCTGTGCCTAAGCGACATAAATGCACAGAGAATCCCTTCAGCAATCCCCAGCTTAGATGTAATGACGATGTGGCATACTGAGATACTATTATCACTATCACTTGTTTAGGCTTTTTAAAATTAAAATAGCCGTGTCTGTTGTGTTTGATGCTGGATTCAGTACCATCCCAGATACAGCCAAAAATTTGACAGCCAGCTCAAAATTAGGCCCCTCTTGAGGTACATCTCTGGATCCTCACAATTTAGATAGGAGTAACCATCTTTTTCTTTAGAGCTGGGAACTTCTGTACCTTCAAAGGCACCTAGTTTACAGCACCCTGGAAACATGCAGGCTGAAAAGGGACATACCAACTGAGCTTCGACAGCATCTGGGTTGAGGTTTTCATAGGATTATAAGGTATTTAAATGGCCTTCCTGAGGAAGGGCACCTAAAAGTTATACAGGTCCCATTTTAGGTGTCAAGCAGGCATGCTGCATCTTAACTGACAAGCCTGAAAAGACAGCAGGACTAAATTAGGCATGTATCTTTTTAGTTAGCTATGCTCATGACAACCCCACATTGCAGAAATTGTAAGGCCTAAGGGGATCATCATGATTATCATTATTATAAAATCTTATTTATAGGATGACAGTGTTAAAGAAACTCACTGGGTAATTTTATATCATAACCCTTCTATGAATTGCAGTATGTATTTTAGAAAAGTATTTAAAGGCTTTAGATGATACAGCACATACCAGAAGTGGGAGAGAGACTCTCAGAAAATAAGCCTTGCAAGGGTTGTTCTCAGTATAAGGTGGAAAGATAGGATACTTGAAAGGGTGGTTTATAACAGAAACCTACCTGCAACTTTACAGTACATCTAGGACCACCTGCAGAAATGTCCATTTATAAGATGGAATGTGTCCCCTTGAGTTTGGTTGGGTTGAGTACACCTCCTCTGCCTGACATGGCTACTCAGTGCTTTTCATCACATAATATCTGTGTAGAGAAAGGCCGACCAGTTCCCTGATTCAGAAAGAAGGGCGTAACTATTGATCAAATAACTTAAAATGGCATTTTGAAAATCAAGTTTCCATTTCTATATTCCTAAAATGCTTCTTACCACCCAGGAACATCAGCAAAACCCAGGTGGGTTGCGAGTGCTCAGCACCTCGGGACCAGCTGCATGATGGTCAGTAGCTCAGGGTGACTTCAGTTTTCTCGGGTGGAAGGGTTTGGTGAATAAAGGCAATCTATGGCCCTTAACAGTTATAAAACTTGCCTTCCCTTTGAGCCAATTTTCTGAAAATTTTTCACAAGTGATTTGCTGACAAGGCAGAGCAGACATGAAGGATTGTTTAAATAAACCCAGTAGGGCACTGCTGCCCAGACCAGCTTCAGTCACCGAGCAGCCTCTGTGAACTTCCCTCATCAGCAGAGCTGGTGGCACTGCTGGTCAAGGCAATGCCCAAGGAGCTGCCATAATGGTTGTCCTTGAAATTCCTCAGCTGGCAGCCATTTCAGCAGAGGGATGATTTCTCCTGCTTCTTTCAGAAACTGGTTTCAGGGGTTTCTTTTAACCCTTACCACAGCTTCCCTCCACGTACTCATGAAGTGGTGAGCAAATGAAGCACTATCCAGTCAGCTCTGCTCCGAAGAGCAGGCAGAGATTGAGATGCATAAATGGGGGGAAATGTGCCAGGGGAAGCGGTGCGGGGTGTGGGCACGCAGGGGACCATGCGAGCGGCAGGGGACCCACACCAGAAATATTGGCAGCACTCCACCCTGAAGCCAAACCTGCTGATTGCCCTCTTGTTCAAAGCTGCCTGAAAGAGCAAACAAATGTCTGGTAAAGGGGTCAAAAGGAAAACACTGTGTCTCAAATAATGAGAAATAAGACATTGTGACCTTCTCCCTTCTCCTACAAATCCCTATTTAGCATTCTTGTGTAAAGTGGTGTTATACACATATTTTTAAAGGAAGCTCTTCAGCAAAACGAAGCTCCAGAGTGCAACTAAAATGATGTTTTATTGACTGCCTGGTTTTTTTGGTTGTTTTGTTGGTTGTTTTTGGTTTTGGGTTTTTTTTTGGTGAAAAAAATGTACTGTACTTCAGGGTTACTGTAAGAATTACTTAAGAAAGATAACATTAGAAATACAGGCAGTTTACAGAAGTGGGTTAAAATTAACATGACTGTCTATTTTATGTAAGGACACCTACAAATATAAACGTCATCCTCTAGAATTACCAGGAGGAGAGAATTAGAATCCTTAACGAAGTTGCTTTGATCTAACCCCAGATCGTAATTAAGAAGATGCCTGATACATACCTAATATATTGTGTTACACCGGGGCAGAGGTAAGGTTGTTTGGTAGTCTTTCATGTGAAAATATACGTGTTTCTATATTGTTTTTTTTTAATCTTATATTCATAATATTTTCTGGTCTTACAATGTTTGTTTTAGGAATACCACAACAGCCTCATAAAAGGATTTCATGCCAAATCACTGCTATGTATGTACTCTCAACCTCATTGCAGATTTTATCTGGGAATATGTATGTGCATTCAGTCACTTGATGCAGAACAGCTAAACAGCAATAAGGAAACTTATTTTCAGTATCAAAGTGAAGTTACATTCTCTTTCCCTAAAAAGGTGTGTTGGCAGACAGGCATCTGGAGAAGCCCATCACTGCATGGGATATCTGTACCTACATGAAGTCAGTGTGTGCCCCTGCAGTTATTTTGGAAGGTGGTATCAGCAAGGTATTTCAGCTGAACGATGATAAATAGCTCATAGTTTTCTTGCATTTTTGACTGATTTTAGTTTAATTTGTAAATCCATACCCCTAAACACTTTGTATTTGTTGCATCATCCTTTAACTCCTAATTTATTTTTTAAAAACATTGCCCATTTTCCATTTAAAAATGTAGCCATTGCCCATTTTCTTTATTTGACTGTTTTTAGAATATACCATTTTCTACAGTGTTCTCCTTGCCAAAAATAAAAATTACTTTCTCAGCTGACTAATTTCAGTACCTTTGCAATAAATTTCTCCTTCAGAGCATCACAACTCAAATAGCAGCGATGAGCTCAAAACAGCTTTATAAATGGTGTACAACTAGACAAAAATATTTGTCAGCATAATTTCACATCTCTGCCATCTCTTTTGGACACAGACAGGAGATTTATTTTCCAGCAGCATCTGAGGCAATGGCCTCCACTTTGTATATACGATTATTTGTGTCAAAGCAATTTTGCATGCTTTTCAGCCATTCTGCTTAAGGGTGGATGAGATCTATGACATTTTGCAGTTGCATGCTGGGAGAAGTAGTCCCCCACAGGGCATACTTCCCATATTAAAGGGATTACAATCTCCCCATTTTCTGCATATCTGATTCAGACCTTCAGTTCCATGCGAGCTGCCAGTGCAATCGCTCAGTTGGGCAACATTTGGATGTTTCTCTCTTAGGTTTTCCAGCCTGTTTTAATATACAATATCTGTTCTGTTCAGATCTTGGCTGTGTTGAACTTTCTTTTCTGGAACTGCAAAATATCATAAGTTTGGCCGCCTAGCACCACTGTCTAATGTAATACTCCCTAACCCGTCTTTAAAAAGCCTGCCAAAGTCAGATTACTGCAAACATGAAGATCAGATATGTCTAATATAACTTTAGAAAAACCATGTGCTGTTTCTGCATCGCTATTATTGTTCTGGAAAGAAAAGCAGCAAAAAGGATTTGACATCTACTGTCTGCTCTGGTAGTTGTGGTGGCTACTTAGAGGAAAAATGAATAATGCATATGGAAGTCCTGCAGGACATCTAACCTTATTTTAATACAAATTCTGATAAGGCTCAAGTCTCATTTATGAATTGCTTTCTCCATAAAAACAAAACAAAACAAAAACTTTCAGAATTAATTATCTTTCTATATTGAAAGTGTCCACACCTGACACAACCGAAGACTTTGGTCCCACAGCTAAACAAAATGCCTCCTTCTATTTCTCTGTCAACCTAACAATGATAATGGTCACAGCAGTGGCTCACGAAAGGTGTACGTTTTTCAGATGTACACTTATCTGTTCCTCACTGAGGTACAGCCATTGCAATATTGAAAAAATATTTTGAATTATAAATGTAAAAGCAGTTGAAAATATGTTCTTTGTATCCTCAGTCAGAATTCTTCTCACTTCAAGAATATTTCTCAGGTTAATCAAGTTCAGAGACATCAGTAAACTTGATCAGATAGGGGATTTCTTTCTGAGAGATGCACAAATACTCCAAATTTCACAGAACTGTGAAAAAACAAATCATAATAATATTGTTATAGCTCATTATGATGTCCACAGAGCAGAAAAAATAACTCTGGAAATCCATTGTGCTAGAGATAAACCTTTTTTCCCTATTATTAAAATGGGTATTGCAATGAATCTTCAGTCTATAACCAAGTCACAGCTGTGCAAATTATCTGCAGCCAGTACAGTAATTACCCTAAAGGTAGGAGGGCTGCCCAACTTTATTTCCAGGTTCTTCTCCAGAAGCGCAGTCTTTTCATGAAAAGATGGGCTTAAGAAAAGCTAACACAGTGGTGCTGAAGCCAGCGGGAGGAATGGTTACCTTGAACCATTTCGGTTTGGAAATTATTGCTATAAAATCAGTGGGACTGACCAAGGGCAAATCAGATAGACTTTGGCCAAGTTTGTTTGGCACCAGTGAGCTAAAAACCTCACTGAAAAGGAGAATTGTACCTCTGTAATGTTTGGATTCTCTTCATTTTTGCACTTCTTATGAGCTCTTGACACCATGCCCCCAAGTAAAGTGATGATCTCCACAATGCTTTGGGAGAAACCTGAGCTTTATATGTGGATTTCTTTCCATCAGAGGGAATCACACCAAAAGTACAACCACCTGTGAGGAGTGTACAAAGATGGCAGGCTAACCCACGTTGTTTATTCTTCAAACAGTGTTTGATCCACAGTCCTTGAAGGGAAAGAGATGCAAACAAGACATCTCCTGGGAATTTCTGCAACACAAGATGCCTTCGCTCTTGAAGTACTGGGCATGCTAGCAGCATGACTGTCTTTCCATACTTAGTGCTGACTTTCTTAAAAAGTTTAAAACTTACTGTAGCCAGAGTGCCTAAAAAGTCCCATAAAATGGACATGAAGTAACCGAAAAATATGATGCATTGCTAACAGAATAATTAGCTCTTCAGCTCCCAGCCATCTTCTACCCAGACTCTGGTGTGTGTCATGCTGACACCACCACAGAAGAAAAATCCTGCATAGTTTGTAGTTTGCATTGCCCTAACCTCCTCTTCTCAAGTGCTTGCCCTTCCTTGTGGCCTCCTGAGAGGCACACTGTCAGCAGTCTGCCACAGGCTCTGGTGTCCCCTTGTACATCATTAGAAGGTCAGTCACAGCTTATGTTGTGGTTTAGCCCCGGTCAGCAACCAAGCACCATGCAGCCGCTCGCTCAGTCCCTCCTCACCCAGAGGGATGGGGAGGAGAATTGGAGAGGAATGTAAAACTCTAGGGTTCAGATAAGAACAATATAATAGGTAAAGTAAAAGCCGTGCATGCAAGCAAAGCAAAGCAAGGAATTCATTCACCATTTCCCATTGGCAGGCAGGTGTTCGGCCATCCCCAGGAAAGCAGGGCTCCGTCACGCGTAACGGTTACTCAGGAAAACAAACGCCATAATGCCAGATGTCCCCACCTTCCTTCTTCTTCCCCCAGTTTATATACTCAGCATGACATCACATGGTATGGAATATCCTTTTGGCTAGTACAGGTCACCTGTCCTGGCTGTGTCCCCCCCCCAGTTTCACGTCCCCCTCCAGCTCTCTGGCTGGCCGGCCCAAGAAACCAAAAAGTCCTTGACTTAGTATAAATACTACCCAGCAACAACTAAAAACATCAGTCTGCTATCAGCATTGTTCTCACACCAAACCCAAAGCACAGCACTGCACCAGCTACTAAGAAGAAAATTAACTCTATCACAGCTGAAACCAGGACAGCTTATATGTATCTCAGACGGGTTCCCAGTGGTGAAAAGGCCGCCTGTTCTGCAGCACTAGGAGAACAGCAGCTGTCTGGCTGGAAACAGGCAGCTACACTGGGTGTACCCAGGAAAGGAGTAAGAACATCTCCTTTGAGCTAACCTGCACGTGCTGCCCATTCCATGGCCTTTGGTTGAGTCCTTACTTCCAGCTACACCAGTAAGGACTGATTAAGCACCAATCATTACATCCACTGGGATGCATTTGTATAATCGGTGGAAACAGGACTGCAGAATTCTCCATGCCTTAGTACTGGCCCTGTAATCTCTAGATAAATACTGCCTCTGCTAGCAAGCTGTCATCAATTAAAACAATATGCTCAAAAACATCTAATGGTCCCTGTGTTAATCCCAGTCAGAATTCAGTTTCTGAACACTCTCTGGCCAAAATAACAGATACAGATAATAAATTAGTCCTTTAAAAATAATTAAATAAATACCAAAACTATTTCTGTGATTAGACATACAGTTCAGTGAGTATATGAATCTTTTTAACATGACATTCACAGTATAAGACAGATACGTATTTTGCCACATTAAGGTCTTAAGATAGTATATCCCATCACTCCACTCCTCAGACAATTAGCATATTAGCTAAATTTGCTGACAGGCATTCTGTGTGAGATTTATATTTCCTTTCAGTCCAAGTGAAATATTTGTCTTTCTGCAGTGTTTTCCAAGAACATACAGCATGTTTGAGAGCTTTACTGTCCTATTTTGATAACTAAGTCCAAAACTAAGCTTAAAATGAATTGCCCAACCCAGCTCTCATGAAATGTCAAACTGAAGCTGGCAAAGGAAGATAACAGATCATAAAGGTGGCATTCTCAGGGAGCTAACTGGTGCCATTATGCTTTAGGCTCTATCCATTGCTACACTATGTACCCTTACTTGGAGGGGTTTATAACTTGGCTGCAAAATTGTTTTCTGGGTGAAACTTGGCAAAGTCTTAACTTGAGAGCAAATACATTTTAAAAAAAATTTCTGCAGAAAAAAGAGAAATATCTGTCTACAGTAAGGCCTTGAGCAATGCACAGACAAACTGAGCTGAGCTGGTAAGCTACAATACACCCAGCAGAGCCCTGTGCCAGCCCTGAGGGCTAGCTCTGCCCAACTTGCCGTCATTTCCACGGACGAACCAACATGATCCTTTCACCCTGGAAAAGACAGATTTCTCCCACCAGCTCAGCTGAATCCGATGTGGGCATTTGGGAGCAACCACCATGCCTGCAGGAAGACACAGGGCTGGAAGAACTTGTCCTCATTGGAGCAGCTGCAGGCGCAGGGGTGAAGCTCAGGGTCAGTGTCTTGCCCCCATTCTCAATAGCCTGTGGCGGAGCTGGGGTCCAGCCCTTCCACAGGAAAGACTTCATGGCTCCTTATTTAGTGGGCTTTTGCAGACTTGCTTCTGGCATTTTTCACAGAGTAGAAAAAGTCACAACAGCAGTATCTTCCTGCAGGACTGTCATCAAAGCAAATCAGGTACTTCTTAAACCCCTTAAGATTCCTAGCACAAGACATATTACAAGCTGTTGCCTGTTTCACAAATCGACCACCACACAGGGAAGTGAAGTAGTTTCAAGCCCCTCAGACTCAAAGAGAGAATTAAGTCCTGTCCCACTTACCTGCTTGAATGACGGTGTGTTTCAGGCTTAGTAGACAGGTTTCAGTTCTCTTAAGATAGGTTATGATTCTCACTGAGTTTAAAAAGGTCATGGATCAGGTCCCAAAGACTATCCCAGAGAGCCTGCAGAGCAAAAAACCACTAATCTCACCTGAATATCCGAAAGATGAAAGAAACTCTTCTCTTTTCCTGATCCATCACAGACTACTTGTATTGCAGCAGTCATGCTGTATGGCATGTATATATACTATGGCTGGACCATCTGTGTGAGGCTATGTGGAAGATGGGGAAGGACTCATGTGTGCCCCCACTTGTTTTCATTCACCAAAAATGATAATTCTATTTGAACTAAAGCTGTTTGTTAATTATAGCTAAATTCAGGAGGAAACAAAAGTTTCAGATTAATAAGAAAGAAATGCAAAAATTTCATTTCAGCATTTCCAGAATGAAGTGTTTTGTTTTTCTGGATTAGATTCAAAAAGAACATTAAAAAATATTCCATAAAACCCAAAACAAAGCAAACCAGCCAGAGAAAAAGAAGATGGCGTGTAGCCCATACTTGGGCAGTCTGTTTGCATATGAGGAGCATTTTGAACATCCTATCTTCCTGGAGAGGGCACGCACTTACTTTTAAACAAGACAGTTATTCTGACTTGTCCTTTCTGTCTCCATGAAAGTTTATTTGCTTCAGCCCACCCTGGAATTCCCAATATCCGGGTGGTTAGGAGGTACACAGCCTTTGTTTAACATCTCTGCTCTGATTCAAACTCAAAAAGAAAAAAAAAGCATCTCCACACTCTTCTGCTGAGCTATAAGATAGGAAAAAGAGCAAGAACTGGTAAAAATTCTGAATTCAAACCACGTAACTTTTCTTAGTTTCCATTTTGGCCATTGACCTGAAAAACTAAGTCATGGACTGAATGAATTTACATAGACCAACTGTAAGTTTTAGCAAACCCTGTATACTACCACAAAAAATATCTATCTTTGGTTCCCCAGTGTTGTCCAATGAAATATCAATGTGTTAAGTCTGTGAGAAACAAGGCCAAACAATGACTGTCACAGAAGATTTGATCAGGCAACAAAGTTATAGAAGAACTCTTCCTAAAAGATCAGAAGCTAAAAACTGTGCAAGACAATGTCTAGCCTAAACTTCTGGTTTGGAATTTAAACTTGAATAACCACTGAGAATATGTATTTTTCTCATTTTCTTCACTTTCTCTGCCCTAGGAACAGAATAAGGGCAAAGTTTTATTCTCTAGTATTTTTATTGAAAACATACGTCGCTTCTTTCAGATATATACTTTAGTTCATACATCAAATAACAGTCTAATAAGGCCTTGAGCTGGCAATTGGGCATCTATAGTACTGTCAAGAGATTATGATTGTGTAGGAACAGCATATAAATGTGAACAAGAAACATCAAGATCAATGTCTGATTTTACAGTGGGTAGGCAAATGAAGTGCTGATGCTACAAATTCAGCCATGTCTGATCAACACCCAGCTCCTGATGCATAAACATTATTAAATTAAGCTTCTGACAACATTTGACTGGATCTCTATATCTGATACATCTTTTGACCCAATCAACTACTCAAACTAGCTGGTAGTAGGAATAACCATTTCATGTGTCTTTCAGTGCAAGAGGTCTCAGAGATTTTTTTCTCACCGATTCCGAACACCCAAGCACACCACACTCTTTGGAGTTCACCCAGATTTACCTGTTCTTTCACTTTTTCTGCTTCTTCCTTTCTGCACACATACTGAAAATGATGCTCTATGTATACTAAACTATGGGTTTTCCATATTATTGCATTGTTGTACCAAGAAATTCCAAATTTGATTAGGTAATCTCTATGGATAAGCAACCCTCCAGAGCTTAGGTAAAGTTGCAAATTTTTCTTGCAGAAGGCACACAAATGTTAAAAAAATGGGCCACCTCAGTTTTCTAGAATCACAATAGGAATTAGCTGCAGCCACAGGTGAAATTAAATCAAACATATGAATTTAAATAATTGAATAAAGAAAACCTTGGTATCTTTGACTAAGGAATTTCATGGATGCCACCCTTAAAGAGAACTGTAATACAGAGAAATGGTGGGGTTAAATGTTGAACATATTATACTTACAAAAAAATTATGTTGATGTGTAATCTAATATAAACCCTGTTAATTTTTTGTTTTTCTTTGTTCTCTCATGTTCATTCTCTCTTCAAGTCACTTGGCATTCATTCCCCAGTAAACTAATTACTTCGGTGCTTTATTAGATTTACATTCGCTGCTCTCAGTCAACTTTCTTATATTCATGAAATCTTATTCATGATGCACCAGAAAAAGCCCCAAAAGAATTGAGATTTAGGGGACTGGCCAGGTTTGGTAGAAACCAGGGAACTGAACTGCTGCTGAAGTCAGCCCTTTCAAGACTGCAGGGAGGTTCTTCAGAGGCACTCAGCGCGTAACTTGTGACTGCAGCAGCAGTATTGCACTATTCAAATGTGTAAGACTGGATGTGGATCTTACATCTATTCCTCACCATTTCAGGTTTCTGTACTGGTTTGTCATCAGTCATCTCAGATACCGGACATGGATACATGCCTGGACACAGATGTCTTGAGCAGAGAGATCAGTGGAGGGTCAGGACATGAGAGGGGATAACGAGAGCCTCCTGACTTATTAAGACCATTGAAAGCTCAACCATGGTCATCAACTGCATCCTTAAAAAATGCCAAAAGTAATTCTAGCTCCTTTGTAAGAAAGATATTACAATCTAGTGAAAAGATAACAAACCTGTAGTTTAACATTAGTTATAATTACCTTTGAAGTGGCAGCCATTTTGTCTTCACCAAGGTGAAACAGGACTGCTCAATGCTCTTATTTCTTTTTGCCTTTACACTTACCAGCGTCCCTTTTCCCACTTTCTCTCTCAATGTAATAAGTTAAAGTTTTGTTACAAACTGCGCTATAATTTCTCAGTAATCTGAGAGGATAACCACAGCTGTAGTTTTGAGGTTGCCAGCAATTCCTGCTACTGGCAATTTTCCGTCAGTCTTGTTAAGAAAGTTGCCACAATTTTACCACAAATAGTAAGTCTGTGGCATATTCCAAAATTTGCATACAATTGCTGTTAGCTTAGCAAAATGATCATTTCTGTTAACAATAGCTCTCTAAAACTGCTTGAAAATTGGGCTTCAGCCAAGCCAATCTGGTTTATATTATATAAAGTATTTTAATGTGAAACCTTTTAATAGAAATCATCACTAAAGTCACTTTGACACTATGCCTGCTATCTGCAAGACTTGAAAAACTAATTGTATGCTTGCTTTTTGGATTATTTGTACTGTTTTTTCCACAAAAAATGATTGGAAGCATGTTTAGCCAAAATTTAAGTACAAGTTATTTTGTTAACATTATTAAAATACGTATTCAGCAAATTCATTTGGCTGCATTAGCTTGTACATTCATGCAGCTTCTGAGTCCTTACACTGTGTTATTAGTAGTTCAGAAGAAAATCTATACTAAATTGTGTTTGGGTTGCCTTTTGATTTCGTAGGTTAATAGATGTTGTATACACAGTAAATTATAAAAAATCTAAAGCTATTAAGAACATTTGCAGTGGTATTTAGAACCAGGTGAAACTGGCTAGTTTAAGGATTTTTAATGAAATGTGATCAAACTTCACCTAAATTGATTAACTGGACAAAGTTTCATTTTGTAATGATTTATTTTGCTGAACACAACTGAAACCCCATGGATTGTCATGGTTCCCATTATATTATTTCTTTTGGTGTATATGTAGAAGTATAAAATTAATTCTCCAAAACACATTACATTTTAACTAAAGATTTTGAGTTGGGACATTCTTTCCGTAATCCACCAGTCTCACATTTTCATTTGAATCAGGTTTTCAAAAGGACTAAACATTAAAAACCTTTCTATAGAAAACTAAAAAAGTGAGATTTGTTACCAGAGCTGTCCTTGCAGTAAGTCCAGCTATTTGGCATAGAGTTTCTCCGCCGCATGTGTAAACAGGTGTGCCATTGCATGTACATTTTGCTTACACTCATGCTTGATCTTGTTTTATAAGGTAGCATATCGCTGAAAAGGATGGAACAATTTAAACACTCTGAAGGGCTGTGGTTTTGATCTAAGAAAGGATTGTGGTTGGTCATATAGGAAAAGTCCTTCCTAGAATGCTAAGGGAATAATTTTTTTTAATAAAAAATATTCACCTATTCAGCAGGTTTAAATTCTTTCAGAGGAGCCTGACAGTATATCAAATTGTTCAGTCATTAAATGCTGACACTATAATGAAGCCACCTTCTCTCAGGATTATATCATTCTCTCCATTACTGAAAAGACTCTAGCCCAGCCATCCATTTAACAGTGTTTTCTTTACTAAAAAGTAATATGTTTTACTGATAAAAATTGAACCAGTCTGTTCTTCAAGGTGGAAATTAATTTTCCAAACCTCTGTTATTTTGAAAGCTGGCACAAGGGTAAATCTGAATATCTTGACTTATTTCACTGGTGTTGGCTGTCCTTGAAACAAAACAGATGCTGATGCTTTTTTTCTGTACTGCTCCATGTGAATTTTTGGATTCTGGAAACCAATTAAAAGTGATAGGACAATTACTGGGACCTTTCGCTTATATTACTTCTTAATATCTAACTGGCATTACACGGCTCAATTTTGAATGGAGACAGAGCACAGCAAGACCCCTGTGGTCAGGGCCTCCATTATTCATTCTCTTCCTTCTGACAGTGGAAATCTCATAGATTAAACGTGTTGTAAATAAATGGACAAACACTGAGCTGAAAAATATGTAAACATTCACATCGAAAATCCTTAGCTTAGGACTCATCTTTATTTAATATCAAGATTTATAACATTAGTGCCATTCCCACATGCATTTAATGTGGTGACATCCAGCTTGGGCAGGTCAATAGAAGAGACTGCTTTCATAATCTTAGGACTAAATGAATTGATCATCAGGTAATGAAGATCTCGACTACCAGTAAAATATTTCCTCAGAATGACTCCTCTTCACAACAAGTTATTTTTTCCTGACCTGAGGGCAAGTTAAATTTGTCACACCGTCCAACGGTGTTCAGACTGAACATAGTCTTAATTAGCACTGTTAGGACACTTATTTGTCTGTGGCCATGCTGATGACTTCATAAATCTTCTGACTACTGTTTTTGATATAGTACTGGCTGCCATATGACTAGTACTGCGCTGCTCATTGTTCAGTTTCAGTCTGAAAGACTGAGGTACCCTCTTGCCTGTGAGCTTTAGCCCATCCCATACTAAAAAAAAACCCCAAAACATCATCTTAAAATACTACTGAGAAACACTGATTTGGATGGCTTTCTTTACCCTAAGAAAGTAGAAATGTTATGAACATATTAGAGAGTTAAGGGATTTTCCCCCCTCATAGTACTACATTTATAAGCCAAAACAGAGTTTCTTAGTAAATTTACACTGTGATTTTGAATGTTATGCACAAAGTGGACAATTTGATTTGAATATGTCTTGCAGATTCTTCTAGACAGGGAGTAATGGTCCTGCTGAGGCATACCACGTTTCAGGCCCCCAATGAAGTATTTAGTCCTTACCTTCTTCCTCTTTTCCAGTTTTGACCCTTCCTTGCAGATACAATATTACACCTATTTATAATCAAGTTTATTTAACTAAAAATGTGTGTTTCAGTAGATCAGCCTTTGGGTCTGTCTCCAAATTACCCTTTTAATATGGTCTCTTAATCAGACTGCTAGAGCTGCATATGAATTCCATCTCTCCTCAAAATGATCCCATATACATTATTATTATTAAATGTTAAAAGCAGCAATGTAGCATTAAATTAGAAGGATAACTATTTATGCAACCATTCAATGTCCATGGAGCAAAATGATAGTCTGCAATTTATTCCTGCAGAAAGTATTTCCTTCTTGAAATGCTTGGGCTACTTTTTTGGCATGAAAAATCACCTGTTGTTTCTTAACATGTCAGGGTGCATGAAGTTTAGCACAATGCAATCATCACAGCCCTTGTCCTAACTCAACCTGCACAAGCTGACTCTGCAAGGACTTCTGTTAGATTCTGTCATGATGCACCAGTGAAATAGGGTAGTCCCTTCAACCATGAATCACAGCTCCAGACCTTGCTGCACTTCTGTGAGATGGTTACTGCATTTCTCCAGTCCCACACTCAAATATATTCTCTTTATTCTGGAAACTCAGGAACTTGACTAAACACATCACATTGCACGTGATCTCCTAACCAGATGCAACGATCAACCCAAAGAAAAGTCATGTAACAAACATTAGATGAGACAAACTTTCTTCTGATTATTCACTCTTATTTCATATTCCTCAACTCAGAAGAATCATTTGCAATTCTTTTCACAAAGGAATTTGTCTCATAATCTGTGCACAATAGCTAAGCACCATTCACCCACTTGGTCAGAGCTCTAGCCATTCATTGTAAGTTTTTAACAAAGAAGTGCATTCAATTTCCAAGGCAACCTGCTGCTTTTAGTTTAATTCACGTCATCATTAGGATATTTTAATGGATACTCCAAACAGATAAACAGTACAGAAGTTAGACTGAAAGAGATTGCAGAAAAGAAGTTGGGAATCACAGGTAGAAAATAATAGGTAAAGTCTGAAAACTAGTCTCTGATGAGTTCTCATACCTCACCACTGTTCACCGTGTCTGTAGAAGGTAAAATGGGTCTGCACTTCCTCTCAGCTACTGCTTCAGTCAATGTTCAGGAGAAACTCTTCATAAGATCGGCTGACACTAGGCAGTTAAGCAGACATGAAAAAGGTTACTTAAATTACAGAAAGAGATGCTTCTGCATTCTCCAATGTGTTTGAGTGAGAAAAAGCAATCGAAGACGCTCCTTCCACTTCCATGTTTCCATGCCAAACTCCCGTCACTGTTACATATCTGTAACATCTACACCGCTTCTGTTTATGTTCACATAATATCTGCACAAAGATTGTCCACAAATAGATTTCCCAAATGCCCTTATTTGCAACTAGTTAGGAAGTCTATCCCAGAGCATCACTGGGCCATATTCACCTCTGAAGCATCCAGGTGGGATTGAAAATCAGTCTCTGAATTTGCCATTCTTCAAGTGGTTCTGTGCTAATCACTGTACCTCCTGTAATTTAAATTGTTTCTTAATTGCATTAGGAAGAAATCCAGAGTAAACTCTTCTCCCTGTTGCCATCAGCAGAAGCTGTCGATGGAATATGCTCGTAGTGGACTCACCAGAATGAACAGTGGTTTCCTGTTCCAGAGGAAGGAAACAATTTGCTTTTCCCACAAGCACATAAAAGAGGGTGTTGGTGTGTGTAAGTCACATACTTTTGCGGCCGGCTCAATCCTAAAAGACCGAGATTACTCTGCACGTATCTGAAATGAATTCAGGCTCCAGTAACCCAACATGAAACTCCAGCTGCTGACAAACTATAGCTCTTGAAATACAGACCATGTGTCTATTTTAAATAATGGAAAATTCACCTGGCAGAAGTACAAATTTTGATGACACCAACAAATAAAGATAACAATATTTAACTCTTACATATCTCCTTTAATTCTTAGCTATAAAAACTCTTTATAAAGATAGGCAGATATTTATATTTTTATGCTGCATCTTCAAAAAAATGAAATCGCTTCCTGCTTAAAATTAAAAGTCCAGCCAATGACGCATAAAAAATCAGTAGCAGCTAGATTTTCTAATGCTGCTGTTTCTTCATTAGGTGCTTTAAGGTGTATACTGAAAAGCTTTACAAAAGTTATTATTTCAATGCCCTGATCTAGGCAGCCAACCTTAGAGATATCCCTCTAATTGACATGTTGCATGTTCTTACTATCCAGCTTTGGCAGATCCAAGAAAAAAACCTCATGGTTCAGCTGCTTTAAATGATCCACACTGTCATAACAGATGATTGACAACAACCACTGAATCTATGGTGTTGTGTCCCAACTTTGGATACTCATCTGCTGAGCTACAGGTACTTAGAAGGGAGTTTTCTCATTTGCATTTTAACGACTTTGAAAAAAATAAACCACCAAAAAATCTATGTGTTCAGCTTTTAATATCCCTCTTTAATTTAGGTTGCTTAATATTGCTGACCATTTGTCATCTTACATTGGTTTTATTGCTTTAAATGTTCAGGATCACCTGAAAAAATAAGATGCTTGGACTATACCCCATAAAAACTCTTGCAGGCTGCATAACTTCTAGGGAAAAAGGGCACAAAATGAATCTGCAACTGATTTCAGGATATTACACATCAGATTTGGGCTTTCTTACATTTTAGGGCACCAGAGGCAGCTTTGAGTTTCTGTGGGTTTATGCCTGCAAATGGAATTGTTATTGACTTTTCACAATTTATTTTACAAGAGCTTATATATTATGTTTCATTTTCTAGTTTGCCTGTAGTTTGAGAAAAGCACATAAAACTTTTACAGCCATTGAAGTGCTCTAGTAGTAGGTGAAACAGGGATAGAAGCAATCCAGGTCTATTTTACTTTAAGCAGTGTCTTGTCCTGGCCCCTTACTGTCATATGGATTTTTCCTCAGTACTCTGTGAATGGTACTTTGGGTTTCCTGTACATACTCTTTTGGCTTACTTACCAAAAAGCAAAACACTAGACCCTCACTTGTTTTTATAATTTCCTTTACTCATGTTATCCCTTTATGGTGATCAGGGACCACAGAGGACCTTGAGCTCTTATGAAACTTTATAAATAACCCACTCAGTACAGCAGCATCCCATAGGGCATGCTTCCCCCATGCAGAGCATGATCCCACCTCCCCACTTGAGTCAACAGAAGTTTGGCCACTGAGTACTGTGGGAGTAGGATAAGGCCCTAATGCTTCACCAGTTACCTAGTTGCTCAACAGCTCCAGAGCTGGTAGGATAGCAGGAGCTCATATGACACTGTGATGTAGGAGTCCTCAGTTTCATACAGCCTTGCAATGCTCTCATCCTCATCAGAGAGTCTGATAATCCTCAAATGATACTGTTGGCTTCTTGCACTGTTGCCTGGTAATGAAAACAGAGAAATGCTTCCAGCAGTGAGCCATCACCCTTCAGTCCTTAAGGGAAAACACACATGTGAAGAGAAGCACACAATCATGCATGCATGTGCACGCACACACACATATGGCTCATATATATCACGAAATGACTGGCTGGAGCCATGACTGGCCTGTGGAAAATCTTATCTTGGTTAGATTAAAATATACCTCACTTTTTAAGTCTTTTTCCTTCATGAACGTAGTCATCTTCTTACCTCAGTGAACCGCATTTTGTCCAATGCCTTGTACATTTGAAAAATTATATGGTTAAGCAAGACATTTCATAATCATTAATCTATAGTTAACTCAGCCTGCTGTATTATGCAATACTACGAGGAACAGCTGGGGCCCCCTAACCAGAAAGCACTTTTATGGTTTCTCTTAAGGGCCATTAAATCAATGTGATGAGAGCACAGCTGGAAAAAATCCTGCAAAAATTTATCAGATCCCACACAATATGTAAAGGGACCACTCAGTGCAATTGCAGACTCAGCATCAAGCCCTCTCAGTTGAAACTGCAGGTGGAAGAACATTTACAGCACAGCTCATATATAGTCCTGAAAATGTCTGCTGTCTCTCCCTTTTCTTTCGTCTGTGGGGTTTTCCATTTAGGCCTCACTAACTGCTATAATTGCTGTGGATCCCTTAGGGGTAGATTAATGGGATCATGAGAGCAGCCTTTTCGGCAACTGCCATGCTGCCTGCTTAAGCTGTTTGAGATGGAACTTCCTAATGTTAATACAGGGGACACTAGCAGTGCTGTCCCTCTTACCTCAAGCACACTCTGACAGGGGTCTGGAAATCTCACAGTTTCCCCCTTCACATTTTGAAACAGAAGGCAGAAAAGAGGAAAAAGCTATTAATCGCTGAAACCCACATGTGTAACAACTGCTCACACATCATAGATAATTCAAAATAATTAAGAAGGAATGCTGTTACCAAGTTATAATGTCCTACAGAATTAACCTCTGATGAAATAAAGCAGATTGGGAAGTGAAAGGTATATTAATCAGAATAGAGCAGACAAAAAGAAATCACGATACCTGCTTCATGGATGTCTAATGGGTTTTAAGCCCCAGAGCAATTTCTTTAACACCTTTCTTAAATGCTTCTTAAGGACCTGATACTAGAAGTCTGTTGAAGCCAGTGTAGTTCTGCTGTGGACTTAGCAGTCTCTGGATCAGATCCATAAACGAATCAAATGAAAATATAGTAGAAAGGGAAGAGATACGTATTGAAAGAACTCCAGAGGCAGGGGTAAAAAGGTGGAAATAGAGTCCAAAAGGTGCATTACAAAAAAACCTGTGCATGCTTCTGGAAGAATCCAAACAGTGGTCCATGGGTATTTTTGCATACTGGTGCAAAAGTAATCATTGCACATGCCTGATAATCTTAAGTACTGAGATATAGTCTAACTGCACATTAGAAAAACTCAACATTAGAGGCCTTGATCCTACCAGACCTTACATCCTTACATTCAGATTTATGCAAGGCAGTAGACAGGTGTCTTCCTACTGCTCGACACAAGTGGCTGGTGTAGAGCCAGATAGTTCATACATCTAGGCTCATCATGAATGTTTTTACTTAGTTTCCTTCCTGTCTTCTCCAGAATGAGCAACCCACACAGTCTGCTTCCCCTCTTTGCTCCTCTATTTGTGAGACTGTGCTGTCTTTAAATAAGATGCTCATGAAACAGCTGCTGTGTTCAACACTGCAATATTACCAAATAGCTTAGGGTAGGAACTAAAATGAAACAAACAAAGAAAAAACAGACTGAAAATGTGTATGTGTGGGAGGGTTTTGAAGTAGAAACAAAGACCACTGCCAAATTAGAACTTAGTTATATACACCACACTAGCAGCTTTCCACTTGCAAAGGGAGCCATGATCTTAAAGGATCACATTTTGGCAGATTGCACATGGACAGTAATTACACAGTAGCACACAGTCAGCATCATGTATACATGAAATATGTATATGCATTTGTATAATAAGTATGCATGTATATATGTGGGGGTGTGTGTAAAAATGTTATGTGCATGATTTGTGTCATATATCTTAATCTGTGTGGTATTTCATAGACATATGATACTTAGATATGCACACATACAAAAGATATATCTTATAATATCACACTGCATTTTGATTAAAATTCAAGAAAGATCATATCCCACTGAAACATCTTTTTCCCTGTCACCCTTCACAGCCAAGACAAAGAAGAATCTGGTTTTATGTAGCTTAGGAAGACTGAACGACTCCCAGAGCAAAGATGAATAAAACTTTTTCTGAACCACTAAAGTCTATGGAAGATTTCTTACTGTCTTCAGGGGGTGTAGTATCAAGTCCTTCTAGGACTGAATAGGAAGACCAGAATCAGACATGCATGCAAAAATCTGTGCTTGAGTGGCAAAAGCAGCTCCTTCTGCTTTCTGGGACTTTTATATAGGATTGTGTACCCATATAGCAGGAGCCACAGGGAAGAACAGTTTGGAGTGAGAAGGGGAGAGAGAAATGTGGGTGACATAACAAATATCCACCTCCAGGCAATGCACTGAAAAGAAAATTCTGCTTCACACTGTGCTCTCTTTTGCTTCTTACCCTTACATCTTCTGGAACTGCATTGAAAAAAGACAAGGTCTTTATGGAAAAGCTCCCTTACAGACATGATGCTTGAAGACTAGAAGTGTAACACAAGCAAGAGATCCAGGGCATGGCTGAGGAGAGGGGCAGATGGTGCTCATATTCAATAATTCTTTAAAATTTTATGTCTCCCCAATGATATCCTTTGTGTGTGTGTAAAAGGTTCCACATTCTCCACAGAAAAGAGGCTTTTAAAAAAAACCACTTAGTTTTCAAAAGTGCTATTGGTTCTTAAACACATTTTGACAGGCTTGCTGCTGTTAAAATAGCCTGACATAACCAAAGCAGAAATACCCTCTGCAGTAGTTCATGGTTCTTTTTACTGAGGAAGTCTGAAAAAAAAGTTTCCAAACCCAAAGCAGGGGAAGTACAGAATTTTTGAATTTTAAAAACACAGAAAGCCAAGATTCCCTAAGGTATACAAAAATGCAGAGGGAGAAATTCTATCTTCCCAAGGTTTGCCAAATGAAATGGGGAAGAGGGGGAATTAATTCTTTTCAGAAACAAAAGAGAAAACAGAGGAGAAAAGCTTGGGTCATCAGCATTAAGCAGACAACAGAACAGCTTGTTGCAGCACACATTCTCTCCACTGGAAACGAAGTCTAGCACAGGATGCTCTCAGCCCATTAGAATATTTTACCTTTAGATCAAGACGTGACACACAGGAGTGACCAGTAGAAAGCTCTTCTACGATTTGACATTGACATGTGACACACTCAGAACTGTTACGACATCAGGTTTATCAAGTCTGTCAAAAGTCCCAGTAGAGTCCCAAAGAGTTGCAAATACAATCCAGTTCAGATTCATGTTCTGCTATTAATGGCAACTAATGAAAGAGAGGACAGACCCTGACATTCTTGCTACTTCAGCTTCCAAGAGGATGTCTTGCTGTGTTAATTCTTATTCATATCCAGACCACCAGAAAAGCACGATGTGCTCATATCCCCTTAATTATATTTCAAGATAATATGTGGGTAATGTGGCTCATTCACCTCCATTAAATATGAGCAGTGCTTCAATATTATTTCTTTTAAGATTTCTCTAAAAATTTCATGATCCCTTAGATCAAAATCTGCTCCTTGCAATTTTGATCCCATCAAAATCTGCTCCTTGCAATTTTGATCCCATCTGGTTAATTGCATCCAATTTCCAAGAAGGGATACTTTCTCCTCTTTATATCCTTCCTCCTCATCATCCATCCCAAATCAATGTTTTTAATTAAAAATAAACTTGATTCAGTGTTACTGGCAAACTCCCATGTTCATTCTTGATACCTTATTCAAAATGAAAGAAACTCTCAAAGTCCCTGCAGGATTAAATTTCAGAGATAGTAAAAAACTCTTAGCAGAGATTTTTCATAACTAAAAATTGTTTTGAAGTATTGGCCCAAAAGCAGTGAGATACACGGGTAAGCAAGGGACAAAGGGCATTACAGAAGAGAATTTTCCTGAGTTCATTGATTAAAGTTTGGAAATTAAGAGGTATTACTGGAAGTCTATGAAGAATTGGTTATTCTACTTTTAAACCAAAGAGTAATGGCACAAGGACTTCTCCATTCCATGTCCCACATCAGAGACACTCAGAGAAGACCTACATAAGTAACAGAGTACTTTGTTTCCATTATAGCTGATAACTAGATCACCTTGCTCATAAAAAAACAACAATGTAAAAGATTTTAAAATCTGATGATAAAAGAAAAACACAACCCAAAACCTGATAACAAGTATATCCCTGAGTGGAAGAATGCTTATTTGTTGTTACTGATTTGTACTGCCCAACATGTGGTCTCACCTTCTATGGCATAAGTATGACTTGCAACTCCCTTAAGGCTTAGCCTTCACTTCCATGGGGGCAGTACACAAAGTCAGAACTCAACAAACTGAATTAAACAGACAGTTGCAATGAACTGCCTGACATCTTCTGATTGTCATGGGTTGTGTGTAGATCACAGTTCAATGAGACACTTCCCATATTGTCTCTGATGTCGTATTAAGCTCTTAGATGTGAAATTTGTAGTCAGTGAAGTTCCCATGGCATCCAAATACCTGGTCATGGACATTCCCAAAGCACACAGGTCCTTATGGTATATCTAGGACTCACAAAAAAACCCACAAAACAACCACCCTATTTCCCCTCCTAACTTGGATCAGGTTCCACAAAAAACCAAGGCAAGAATAAGTAATTCCCTTTACTTGCTTCTTTTTCCCCTTGAATCCCCTCCTTTGTCTAGGTACACACACTCAAAACTGAAAACCCAGCGAACAGAACAGTCAGTTATGGTTTAGGGGACCTGTCTTTAGTTGCCAGTTCTCCCTGGAAGGCAGAAGAGTAATCAAGTACCAGGCCACTTCTGATATCATCTTTGATGAAATTATTTCATATCAAGTTACATACCAATGAACAAGTACTTAGTCTTTGTGCAAAGACATGAGGGAGAGCTGGTAATTCTGCCCCTACAGCATTATGGTGAAGGAACGTCAGATTACAGATTAAAGTCATCAACAGATGAACCCTGAAAACAAAATAACTTACTAGACCTCAAGTGAATTCCTTAATTGTTATATGATAATCTTTATTTCTGTTTTCCTTTTTCCTTATCTGGGCCATTGTATGCTTCATCAACTCACCTGAAAGGCAAGAGAAGACAGTAGGCACCACCATCTCCTCTCACATTTTTATAAGGGTTTAGAGAATTCAAAGATGTAATTCGAAGTAGAGAAAAGCACTATCTTTCAACTTCAACTCATCTATATTCTCTACATTTCTCACTGATTAATACACTACACAGAATGCTGTTTTCCATAGATGCCACATTTACATCTATCTTCCTCTCTAATGTGCAAAGAGTTGGCTTGGCTAGCTGACTTGGCACTGGTAGGCAGAGAGACACCTAATGAATTCCTCTAAGTAGGTACCATGACTTAGACCACTACTGTGTCAAAATATTATCGTGATGCAAAAGGTCAGATTGATGACCCTTTGAAAATGTCTCCTAAGTCCAAGAATCTGTCTTGGTACATTCCTGATGGCATGCTGTTAACGCACAATGGAAAAATTGATCAACTGCCTTCTTCACATCACTTTGCAAATGACCTTCTGCTTGGGAAAGCACTGTGTAAGCAATATTTCTCTCCTCATATATGGAACATTATTCAAAATGAAAGTCCAGTCCTCCCTTTGAAAGACTTCTGCCTGTGACATTCCCTTTTGAAAAGCACGAGTACTGTACACTGACAGATTCTCATTTATAAAATAACTTTGTAAATATTGGTGGAATTACTATTTTATACTGCTGTAAATACTTAAACACCATGCTAATCTCTCATTAGAACTGACTTTTACCCATTAACTTACAAAATATTAGCATGATCTGCTGGTCCTGAATTTACCATGAGATCAGGCCAGCAGGGAAGGAGCTGATGGAGAAATAACTGTTGCTTTTACCCACAACTGCCTGAACTCTTCCAATGCCTTACCCAGCGTTTGGTTGTATTTCGGCATCTGGTGTTAGGGTGATTCCCTGGTATAAGTACCATGAAAGATTAATTGCATCACCTATCAATATTATTTGCTATATATGGGTACATACCTTTGGTGGTTTTAGCAGTAATACACATAAATACAACTGTGGGGATTTAAAACAGGTGTGTCCTTCATTGGCTGGATAGAAAATGTGTTATTATGATTTGTTGCTACTGAATACTTTGACCACAAAACACTTGCCTACTTCACAAATTGGAACCTAAAAGAAAAGAAGCTGAGAGGAATGAATTGGAAGAAATATGGCTGAAACAAAAAACCTAACAAAACTGAATTGAAAGTTTTCTCCTAATTTCAGCAGCTTTGGATCAACTTCCCTTATATAAGTCCAAGTAGCAGAAATGACAAGTTAGTTCAAGAGCTTACGAGTTGTAAATGTATCTAGATGACAGAAAAATAGCATTATACATTCACTTCTGAGTAAACCACTTACAAAGACATTTTTAAGGGATGTTTATACATTCTTAGTTTCTTACATGATGTAAGTATTGAAATAGAAACTTTCCTGAACAAAATGGAAATTGCATCAACTTTCCAATTAGCCATTAAAACCTTAGGTTATAGTACTGTGCTTGTACGTGTTTGGGTATTTTCTTCTCCTAAATACTATCAAATGGCAGCCAAGGTATAAGATCTACTTCTCTGAGGCTGTCAATCACATAACAGCTGCCATCCATCTTGAGCATTCATTTGGAAGGAAAGATTTCTTATCTGCTTTTTAAAAGTTGTGTAAATAACTTCTTTTAGTCAGGACTAAGAAACACTGAAACAGGAAAAGAAGATAGTTCCCTAGTCCATTGGTGTCAGTTACATTACACTGTACAGTCATCATCAGGCAAGGAAAGTCAGACAGGCAAAAAAGAAAGCCATCTCTCTACTAGCACAACTGCATTTAGAACAAATTTTTCAAGCAGCATTCTGCTCTGCTTCCCTAGCAACTAGGAGAGGGATTTTTGTCTGGGAACTTCAGAAACCAGATTGCACTGCAAACAATCCCATAGGTAACCTTTATAATATGATTTTGTAGGAAAATATGGGTGATCATGGTATTGGCCATTAGTCTGAATCCATTTTGAGTGGTTATTAATAACAAAGCAATAGAATTTCAGTGATGGTATGGTAAAAGCCATTGATGTTGTCTGGAAAAATATGAGTGGACTAACGTGAACTGATCAAAGACTGGTAAGCAGGCTGGGACATACTTAGAGCCCAAAAGGGGAAGTGTGTTTTCTCTGAGGACCCTTATCTATAGTTGCACAAACCAGTACCTGAAAATCTGAGCTTATGGAAAATTTTAAAATCTGACACTGAATCTTGCTCTAGGTTTCTTTATGTTTCTGCTCACAGTTGTTCAGGTAAACTTTGACAGAACAGGTTTGTATACAGAAAATGAAGTTCTGTCCAAATAAAAATGTATACTGAAATTTTCATGAAGGAGAAAGGACTTCTAAAAATGTTGTAAAAAAAACAAACCAAAACCAACTTGGTTTTGTATTTTGAGGAAAAATGTATCAATATTTCTTTTGCAAATTACTTTTTATGTTGTGGTACATCACATGCTTTTAAAGTCAAGATGAAAACAAGTCATTAAAAGTAGGTTTTTATTTGATTTTTAATCAAATTACTTTTTCAATTGACATTTTGGCACTAGAATTTAGAACTAAGTTCTGAAGTTCTCCACAACACAGAATTTTTGTTCTCCATACTGCTCTAGTTCTGGCCCACACTGACATATAATGATCAGAGCATGTGAAGCAAGTTTAGCTTTTGAAAAAAATCCCAATTACAGAATAATAGCAAAACTTGTAAGAATCTAAGAAATACTTTAGCACTTTTAGAAAACCCAAGGAAACATCCACAGCAGTATCAGTTGAAACTAACTAGAAAATAAAATCATTTTAATACCCTAAGACATGACAGACATTTAAATGTTTAGAATCACATCTGATTGCAGAAAAACATTTGAAAGTTAGCTTAAATGCCTATCTTGTTACCAATTATTTTATGTTAATATTTATCATAAGAATGGTTGTATTGCATCAGAACAAAAAACCCTTTCATCCAGCATCACGTGAACAATATTGGCCAGTAATGGATGCAGGAGACATGATAAGACAGCTTTTTCCCTGGCCTTCCTTCCAGTGTACGACAGCTTAGGGACTTACTGAGGCAGAGGTTGAAGCCTGACCACCAACTGTAAGCTGTGGATAGATCTATCTTCCCTAAATATATGTAATTATTTTTGGATTCATTTATACTGTGGGCCTGTACAGCATGCTGTGGCCATGAATGCAAGCATTTGAAAATGTATTTTAGTTAACTAGACTCATTCTTCTGGCCCAGTTTTGAGTTCATTTCATCTCTATCCAAAATGCTTCATCTGGGGAGGAGGGAGTGTTAGATTTTGGGTTTGTTGTTTTTTTAAGAGCTTATTAGAACAAATAAGGATATCAACCTAGGATTTTATTTGTGGGTGTTTTTACTTGTAGCCCAAAACGCTTTGTTGAAAACATCTAATGTAAGATTATTTTTAATGAAAACCAGAAGAACAGGAAAGTGAAGTCCTGATTTCGGTTGTATTTTACATCCCACCATGTGTAAACAGTCATTGGATCACTGGATCTTTAAAATTTTATAGGTAGTGGACCTCAAATATATTCACTTTGGCTTAGCCTAAAATCTTGATAGGCACCAGACATCATTATGATTATGCCAATACAGTCTTGTTTAATCCACCTATGTAGGTGTTAAACACACCTATATAAGAGCTAGAGGGAGAACGAAAAAAACAACAAAAAAAATAGTCTATTCAGACAGCAAAGGAGGGAAATTCAACTGACTTCAAAGCCTCCTCTAGGACTTGAGAAATGGTAGGAAATGTCTACTTATATAATTTTCATCATTCTAGTGAGAAAAGAGAGAATGAGGGAGAAGGCAGATATTCTTTCAAAACATTTGAAATCTTTGGATTCGTCCCAGTGTGGATAGATTTTCTTTTTTCTTTTTCTTTTCTTTTCTTTTTTTTTAAATAAAGTTTTACAGAATGTTAGCTTTTTACATGAGAGAATAATTTCTCATGCAGCATTGGCCAGGATTGATTGCAACCAAACTTCTTCCACTTCTGTGTTGTGGTTTTTTTTCTATGTAATCAATGGCTGCCAAATGATATCCTACTGCAACAGGTCTAACTTTCCTTCAGTACCACCAAACATAGAAATTACACAGTTGCTGACAATTCCCTCTTGGTGTCAGAACAGAAACAATCCCAAAGCAATTCTAAGAAGGCATGTGATGTCCCAGTGGAGGAGACATGGGCTGGGTCTGACAGAGGTCATACATGCTTCCATGGTGTAAGCAGGCAAAACCACTGTTGAGCCTTTCCAGTCAGCAAGCAGGCTTTCTCTAGCTGTAGGGACACCTATTTGCAGGACTAGGCCATGACTGCACCATCCAAGTCCTCTGTCCTTTACATGGCAGTACTAGCAAGCTTCGGAATACTAGTCTTCATCTTCCAAGATAATAAGAGATACTTTCAAACAGGACCTTCACAAAGTTCTATTGCCCACATTATTTACTTCTGACAGCAGACTTGTAAACAGGAAGCAGTAATAACCACTGTCTATCTGAGTAAACTGGATATGCAGGATTTGGTCTGACCACCAGTCTTTGGATGAGTGGTGGGCAAGCCAGTATATAAGATGGACTCAAGCAGTTCAATTACTCAAGGATCTATTCTCTAACTTCTTCGAAAGAATTTGGCACAGCATTTGGTCTGCATCTGTTCTTCCTGCCTCTCTGTGGCCGAGGTGTAAAACCCCTGAATGCAAAAACGTATGCTTGGAAAAATTAATTCAAACCAAATCCACTCTGGCGTCAAAAGTTACCATGCAGCAGAAAGGACACTGAGACACTTAAATTTCTTATTATTCTAGCAAGTTTGAGAAAGGAGCTTCTACAGTTAGACTGTCCATTCAGCTACACATCACCTAAATAAGATTAGAATACTACAGCTCATTTCAAACAAACATGGTGAGGGGACAGAAATCATCAACTGATACAGTTCTTCAGCTCCGTGTAAGTCAGCAACAGCACCACGGAAAAATATTTACTTTTGAGTCCAGTTAGGAGCAGCTTCTGTATAACTTTGTCCAGGCAGACTGTTTGGAAGGTGAGAAGGAAGCCAGGTTAAGAGGGTGTGGGAAGGGAAACTGGAAATATGGTAAGGCTGGAGGTGAGGGGGGGTGTACAAAAGACCTAAGAACAATTTTTGACCTAAGAACAATTTTTGACCTAAGAACAATTTTTGCGAAATGACTCAGTGGTGTGTAGCATTGCTTTCAGCGAGGGAGGTAGAAGAGGAAGCAATCTAGGGTAAAAGGATCATATCTTTTGGGCTTTCTTATGGCCATTTGTTTCGCTGCTTATACATGTCTGCTTTTGGATCTCTGTAATGCCTGTCTTATAAACCTGCTTAAAAGCAACTTTGTGGACAATACCCGGAAGTCAGCTGTCCATAAGTCTCTTGTAGATGTGTTTGTTTCTCCTCTACTAAATACATTTTTCAGTGACCTAAGAATAATTTTCCTAAGAATAATTATTCATGGAGTATAGGTCAGTGGGAGAATGAGGCATTGCAGTGGGAAAGACAGAGGGCTTCAGAGAGAGCCAAGCTTACTGTGGTGCAGAGGGAAGGAGATACACTTCCACAGCAGAATAGACTCCACTTGTTCAGCTATTCATGGAATAACATGTTACATTTGTGGTGGTTTGGAGAGGAGATGGAGCATTTGGTCCAAGTTTGGCATGGATGTGTGAATCAGGAGCAACCGGAGTTTACCGTCCAGAGAGGGAATATCCTCACAGCATCCCCAGAAATTTTATTACAGACATCTTTCAATGAGAAGAGTGGTGAAGACTGTCTCCTTGGCTCCTGCTATCTCAAGATATATTCTCCTACTTTCCATTTAGCTCATCAGTTTTGAAGGAATAACATTAAGCTAAATCAAGCCCTTGTATGTGCCATTTCCAGCTCCTTCTATTCAGAATGCAACTGCAAGAGGAGGACAATGCCATTAAAGTAAACACCTTTTAAATATTTTCTTTGTTTTTTATAGGTCTAATATGCAATAACTGGCAGAACAACTCATTTGGAAACGCATAGTGCCAAAGGAAAATATTCAATATCTTTCCGTTCAATGCCCTGAGTATTTTCTCACTCCAGGGTGTAAAAACATTTGTTCTTGATTCACATGGTTGTTCCAAATCCTTGCCAAATTATGCAAAGAGCTGTCAGATTTAATAGTGTAAGTGTCTTATTCCCTATTATGGGACTTGGACAAATAAAGGCAATACATTGTAAAAACAGGTAGTGAAGATACTGCCAAAAGCCATCACAAAAAGGTTTTTTAAATAGCATTCTGTCCTGTCTGCAGTGCCTCTCCCAGATCTCAAGTCTCTTTAGGGTCTGAGTTTAATCTGCAATGCACCTGTAAAATACAACCAATAAACATTATTTTTGTTTTATAGGTACAAAGACATTCCTTTCGCAGAGGCTACAGCCTCAATTCAGTAATGGACTGAGCCAGTTGTTTGATATTAAGTACACAATAGACCCCCAAATTCATGTTTTAAAGGTCCTACTGAACTGAAGGCTCAGCAGCTTTCTCCTGCACTCACAACAAAATCCATGCCAGAAATGGAGTATATGTTGCCTTGCCTGGTCACATGTAGATCCTTGAAGATAACTTAACCTTTGATTTAAAAAAAAAAAAAAAAAGAACAACTGTACTTAAATGTAATTTTTCTGGCTTGTTTTCCTTTCCTCCTAAGGCAAATAACAAAAAAAAAATTCATTGGAGGATTGAGTCCTTGTGGGAGTATGAACTGTAACCACCCACCACTCCATTGAGTGGCCTGAGCAGCTGCCTGTAGAGTCCTGTCAGGTGGGAAGTTTTAATCCTGCTTTTGGAGACTGTTCCACTTTGTATAAAATACCTTCACGCTTATTTCAACAATCCAAGTGATTTATTTGTTTAACACTATGGACAAAGCACCTTTGACTCTCTAGCCTGCATGACCAGGTAATCATTTACAGCTGGATCATCTTGAAACTGATCTCATCACAAAATCAGAGCAAGACATGAACTGTTGCTGAGCACAGAAGATGCCCAAAAGACTGTTATTGTGTCCTTCCTCATAATTCCTGCTTCCTGATACTATAAAGTGATTGCTGTGGGCCACAGAAAATCAAGCAGATTATTTTAAGTATGTAGAAATTAACAAAAGATAGACAAAATTCCTCCCTAAATCTGAATAAACAGCCCATGATTCAGCTTTTAGCCTAAACAATCTGAAATGATCACAAAAATGTAGATCTGGCCTTAAACTGCTAATTGGAACTGTGAAAATTCTCACTTGGACTCTAGTTTGCTTCCTTCCTTCCTTCCTTCCTTCCTTTCTTTCTTTCTTTCTTTTTCTCTTACTTCCTTTCTTTCTTTTTCTTTCTTTTCTTTCTTTCTTTCTTTCTTTCTTTCTTTTTTCTTTCTTTTTCTTTCACAGATTTACAAGTATGTGATTTGAATTCTGCCATTAGAAATGCATTTCAGAGCAAGACTGTACTGCTCATTAAGTGAATATCACCAGCTTTCAGTTGTTTCACAGTCTTGCTTCCCAACCTGTAGTCATTTGTGTTGGCAGAGAAACATTTGCAAAATTTGATATGTAATAAAAGTTAAAATAAGGATATTTCTCGGTTTCCACTTGAGTGTGTCAGGAAACTGGGACTGAAAGATTTATAGTTTTGGGTACAAAAACTAGTTAAGAATTAAGCAAGAAGGCACTCTTTCTCCCCAGGAAAAAACTCTAGTGTTACAGTCACTAGGATTTTTTCCATCTACTTCCATGAGAAGATGATCAGATTTCAAAATGTAAATGGAAAGGGGAAAAACTTAGTGATCCGACTAACTTACTGCTTTTAATGAGAAGGCAGGCACCTCCCAAAGTTATAGCAATTTATTTGCCTTAATTAAGGAAGGTGCAGTAGCCTCCATCAGGTGTCAACACAACTACGTCACTTGCACCCCTTCTCCAAATACCTTCTACATGCAATAACTGAAAGGGCTGCTGAGACTTGTATTAGTGGTGAGCCTGGAACATAATCTGTCCTTCTTAAACAGAAAGACCACCACAGGTAAACATCCTCTGTTCCTAACAGGTTCTAACTTGGACCATTAAAAAAACTACTATCTGCATAGACTTGGCCTCAACTGTGGTATGGAAACATTTGAACACTTTTGAATTAAATTAATAGTTCCTCTATCTAGGACAGTCACTGAAGTGCACACCTGAGTATCTCCAGGAATTTACTCCTAAATGAGGATTTTCCAAATCAAAATAAAATCATGCACTTTCCTTTATTCTTTCTATGCAATCAAAACGCATTTCATATGATACCAGACAACTGGGGTTTTTTGCATGGCAAGTTATACTAACAGGTTTTCTTTCTGATCTTCTTAATGCAGGGCATCCTTTCTTCTTATTTACAAGTGCTCAGAGTGCTATTGGTTACAGTGCTAAAGTTTTGCCTTTCCAAGCAGACAGCATGCTTTACTCTTATGACCCTTTTCTACCCCCCTGTCCTCAGCTGCAGTGCTATAGCATGACACTGGCTCCCCTTCTCAAAAGAAAGAAAGGGAGAGAGGAAAGTATTTTTCACTAAAATAATAGCTCCCCTTTTGGCAACAAACAAAGGAGAGAAAAAAAATACATCCAGAGAAACTAAACTCTTTAAAAGTGCTTTTTTGCTGTTTGATGACACAGGCATAAAGCCAAAATTCACCCATTGTACTTCATGTTCAAAATTTCTTTGCACAGCTCTAAATTGCTGACAGCTCTTTAGCTACAGCCATGCTACCGGGCGCCATTATAATAGTTCACCATACCATTATGATGTGTCAATGTTTATGACCTGTATCCCAAAACTGGACGACACTCAAATCTGTTGACTGCCTCTAAATCACTTTTTTGGAAAAGGCTTAAAGTACTGAGATTGCAACTAGAATTGCCATTGCTCAACTGGCCCCATCTAATCTTTTTTTCATTGAAAACACAAAAAGGTTACAGAATCATAAAGCCCATGTGGAACAAAACACAGGAAAATACTTATTGTTCTCATATAGAGGAACACATATAATACCCGCAGCTGTATGAAGGCCCAGAGGGCTTTTTTATTGGTGCATGGATGAATTTTTATTGCTACTGAATAAAGTGTTCTTGACATAAGTATTTGACCTCTGACACTAGCAAGATTCCCTCTTGGTGGCCATTAGAATATAAATCCTACTTCATGTCTTCTGACTTTAAATGATGCACTATCTGCAGGGGTTTTTTAGTACAAATAAAATCAGAGAAACAAGAGTAAGAAAGTGTCTTATTGCCTGGAGTTGGGCCAAAGTATGTTGAGGTGATTTCACACTTACCTTAGCCTTGAAAAACTTGAAGGCATGCTGGGCAGAGCAACCTGCTTCACAAGCAAGCAAGAAAAATGAGCAAAAAGGGGAAGGCAGGAAAAGCAAAGTGAGGGGTCGCTGACTACTTAGGGCTTGTAGGTGTTCAGTTAGCATGGCTGAGTAACGCCTGTTTCTGTAGTCAGGCAGCTAGGAGAATGATGTTCTTAGCCTTCAGTGATTACCTTTTCTTCATCATCCAAAGCCTATTTGCATAAAACTAAGCATGACTAGTGGTCCGTTTTGAAGGAAGGATCAACCTGACTTTCTTTGTAGTGTGGATGCCCTCTGAGTATTTCAGTAGTCACATTAAACTCCCATTGGCTGACAAATATGAAAGTTAGGCTCCCTCTTATCTTAGAGGGAGCCTTTATTGATTTCATTTCTTCATAGATTTTTTTGTAAACTTGGTATCTCTGTCCAGCTCATATTAGCATCTGAGGACTTTTAATTAAATCGGGTAACTGACCAGATTAAAAGGTATCTGTACCCGTTTTGCTGCACATTTTTCAAGAGAATTCTCTATAGGTACTGGCTTAGCGGAAAATTGTCTTCTGATATTTTTATGAGTCCTTCCTGGGTCTTCTCCACCACACCTCTAGTTCTCTGACACTTTCCGTTTCTTAGATCTAACTTCATCTAAGACATCCCTCATCCTCCTCCACCTGCCCAAGGATGTCCTATGATCCTGTGACCAATAAAGCAGAAAGCCAGGAAAAATAATTGGCAACAATGCATTATCAGAAGTTTAGTCCAAGCAGTTCTAACAAGTTCTGTGCCTTTCGTCCCATTTTTCAATTATAACAGTTGTTAAGTCACACCCCTCTGAGTTATTCTGGTAATAAATCACTTTGTCCATCTGGAAAGTCCCCACTCCCTTCTGGGAAACACTTCCAGCGGCTGTCAGGAGCCCGCACCCTGTTTATGAGATAGTCCCGCTGGACAACAGAAAACACACAGAGCATCAAGCCACCATTGTGACTCTCTGTACAAAACTCACACTGGTTTCAGTGGCAAATTATACTAAAAGCCCAAAGGAAAAGCCAGGCAAGAGGCAGAACGTGTACCTTTTTGCTGCCTTTCTGCTGAACAATGACTAGGAGTACCCACAGCATCTGCTAGTAGGTAGTGTCTAGGATTTCTTTGAGGAGGGAAGTCCCTCACCCTCAGCCAACATATTTGTGTTCAGTGTTTGTGAAACAGCTCAAGTTAACAAGGCTTTCAAATAACTGCACCACAGGAGACCTCCAGCTTCTCAAATAAGTTGTTTGAAAAGGTAGTGAAAACTGGCTCCTGGTGCCCCATTCCTTCACCAGGATCTTTCCTTTCCCCTTGGCTGTGTCAGGATGCAGACAAAAGGTGGAAGCACTGACCTGCTGCATGTCTGCTCTGTGGGTGGAGAAGTAAAGCCAGAACGGTTTTACAAGGATCTGCTTCTTTAACTCCACAAGTCTCCTCTGGTAACTTGGACATGTTGGTGAGTCCTATAGTGTATCTTAAGAAACAGGAATGAGGAGAAGATTATAAAGCTATGCAACCTCAGAAGTACCAAAGATACAGACTAGTTATCTACCACTTTTCCATCAAGCAGAAAGTAGACATCAAGGTGCGAAAAAAAAGAAGCTGGAAGAGTGGACACCAGCTGGAAGAAGTACAAAACCCACTACTACTCACATCAACTACAACTAGCAAATACCTCATTACCTATCGATAGAGATGCAGACAGTACAAATGGATTCCTGTGGTGGCACAGTGTGAGACTCGCTTCAGAAAGATTTTAGGTTTAGGGAATCTGACTCTTTAAGGCATGAAGGATAAAGCTAGCTTATTCTGCTGTAATTAAATATTGAATGCAAAATTAAAGTATTTTCTTTATAAATACTATATTTGCACCTAACCTACATATACAGGACAAATGATTCTGAGGACAGGAAAATGCCATCTACTCAGCCACCTAGAACACGGAAACAGCAGAGAGACTGAACACGTCTGACCTGGTCCAAAAGAAACAGACATTTTCAGGGGGTTTCTAACTTTGGCAGAGGACACCACAGGCTTCTAAGATAGCTACAGAAACGTATATGAAGAACAATGCACCATGTCATGGCTGGCTGGTGAGAACAAGACAGAGGAAGGCTTGCAACGGAGCAAGTGACGAAGATGGATTGATTTGAGTGATGTTTAAATTTGGTTTATTATGGGGCTGCGGTTGACAATGTTGCAAGCTGCTCACCTCCCAGAGAGATAGGCATGTGGGCCATTCTTTGATTTCATAAATCATCCAGGAACATACCCAGAGCATTGACCTTTTATGGGGAGGGAGCTCAGGGCATTCAGCATAATTTAACACCGGCATGTCGGATGGTGTCCAGCACAGTTTAACACTCCTTAACCTCTGCCTCATTAGACATCTGTCCTGTCATTTATCTTTCTGTTTATTTTCCAAGTGATATATTATTGGCAATAACTAAGGAATGGGCACTGATGTTACTCTCCATGGAACTGCCATTAGTCAGCTGGAAGTCAGGCCAGCATCACTCTGAAACTGGTACACAAAACAGCTTTTAAAGGATTTCAGATATTTTCTTTGCCAAGCAATTTCCTCCTGGCATGGGCAGCTAGCACCCCTATTATATGATCTTTTATTTATTTTTACTCTGTCCAGACCAGATTTTAGGAGTTTTTAATACCAGCAAGTATTATTACTGTTGGTAATAAGACCTGAATTATTCTTTTTGCACAAGAAACTTCATCCTGTCTGTGACAACCATGGCTAAATAAGAAGCCAGCAGGGAAATGGCAAGGTCTTCCATTCCAACCACATATATATACATACTTGTACACAGAAACAAATACACATATATACACACACACTCAGATTCTTCCCTCCTGCCTAGGTCATCGCTATAATGGCAGATATTAAGAATCCTTTCCAAATACAAATATTGTAGAATGCCTATATTTGACTGAATATTGGAGGTTTTATTTATGCTGCCTTTCTTTATCAAGCAGCAACTACTTTTCCAATATTTGGTATATTGAGTTACACTCTGGAAGGGGAAAAAAACACAAAGAAAGCATGGGGCCACAGTGAGGGGAAAATGAAATATTACACATTTTTTCTGTGCTGTGTAACATATGTGTTGTGATATTGGATGGGAAGTAAATTCCAGCAAAGATTCTTCTATGGTACATATGGTACTAAGCATGAATTTGGATTTCTAGCAGATTATAAAGAAGGTACAAGTCCAGAAAGACCCGTAAATTAAAAAAAGGCATTCCAGATTTGTTTATATTGTGGATATTTGTGAGTCAGCTCCATAATAGATGTAACACCTTGAGAAAATATTGATCGTATTTTGTTTAACTGAACAACAATATTTTGCTTTTAAATCCATCATCGCATGAAAGATATTGAAATTTTGAGCAATAACAAACAATTTTATACGAGCAATATTACCACTGAGACACAGATTGAAGTAGTTAAGGAACCCACTGGCTGACCTGAAATGTCCTCTATTTAAACACACACACATACACGGAAACCTTCGGCAAAAAAAAAAAAATCCTAAATACTATCAAATGTCCTGAGAAACTGCACGAGACAGGTATCCCTGAAATCTGGATTATAGTGATGAGAAAGTGCAAAGTGATGGGAGGCAAGCTTGCTGCTGGCTCGTGTTGGTTCAGGCAGGCGAGAACAGCCGAGAAGGAATTCAATGGGTGGGAGGGAGTTCACCAGGGTACCAGAAGCTTTACTTTCCAGATGTACTTTATTTATAAAGCACTTAATCCTTTTAAAACTACCTACATCCCCCACAGATTTGGCATTGCCTCATTGCTTAATTAACACCATCATCTCAGTTTTTGTCTAACACCATGGTTGGAGAAAAAAATTACATCTCTGTACATGCGATTGCTGCCAGACCTAACATGACACTGTGGAAGCAATTTTGATATCATAAACAAGACATCTGCTCTTCGACTACTTTGGTTCACACTCTGCAACTGGGCATTTAGCTGTACTGTTTTGAAAGCTGGGATCACATAACTAGAGTTTGAAAGTTTGAGGGCTACTGTGACCTTCTAGACTCAAACTCTTTGGCTACTTCTTCAGCAGTGGAAAAACTGCATTTACTAGTCAGTCACAGGATGCCTACGCACCACAGGATGCACTTACAAAAAAGGTAATGTGATCTGAGAATGAATCCAGCAAGGCGTTTCTAGGAGTATGAAAGCCACTAATACAAGGGCCTTGTGAAACTTTCAACTGTTGTTGGCTGTTCAGGTCACCCACGTTGACGGATCAGGAACTCTTACCAGAACAGGTGCAGAAATGGCTGCTGGGATGATCCAAGCAACGGAGAGTTTATTTTACAAGAGGAAATTAAAAGACAGTGGCTTATTTGGCCAAGCAGATCCAAGCCTGAGAGGGGATACAGTCACTCTTTGTAAATACAGCTGGAGGATAAACAGAAAAGGGAAAGAGCTTTATAAGCTTAAAGACAAAGAGTTGGCATAACAACAGAGATATAAGGCAGTCATTAAGAAATTCACGCTGGAAGTTATGTGTAGGTTTCCAGCTCTCAGAAAGGTGAATTTCTGGACCTACCACCTTTTTGTAGTGATGGGGTCAGAATTCGCCACTGGTTTGTGTTGGATTATGGAAGATTTTACATGACAGAGTGCAACAGGCCTAGCACACGCTGTGTGTCGCTGCCCTCCTCAGCTCTTCCCACCCTGTCCCCAGCTGCAGGATTGTGAACCAGTCTGGAGCACGTTTCCAGCCCATATTTCTGCATTTTCTTCCTTTGGAAGCCAGGTCATGAGAGGCACCAGGATGGAAATACTTGATATATTGTCCATACTTCAGTGTTGTCCCCGGACAGGAGTCAGGAAGCACTCCCAGCTGTCTAGGTATGGGGCTCAAAGATCCTGCAAATTTGTCAGTCCTGCAAAATAATTTGTCTGAGGTGAAAGTCTTACAACAACAGGGCAATCTGTGCTTTTCTCACACTAGCCAGGCAAGGTAAATCTGCCACACGCCCTGCTTTACCTCAGCCCGCTGAGGCACAGAGAGCTGCAGGCTGCCCAGGCCCCCGCCTCCCACCCGGCACGTGGCCAGGGGCTGAGCAGCCACCAGCCCCTGCCGAAGGAGCCTCCCGAGGTCTGTTTCTGCCCAGTACACACGCTGAACTCTGCACTCGTTGCTTAATCCTGCTTAAGAGCAGCATTTAAATGTTTGTGTGTGTCTCCTAATTAAGTGCCAAAAATTTTGAGTTTTCTCCTCAGCAAGGGGAGGTTCAGCCCAGCCCAACCTTGATGTAAATCTGATGACACTAGTCATTCAGTCAAGCTGCATGAGTCAAATTTGACCTGTTCCCCCCGCCCCCCCCCCCATTAGTAATAAAATGTAAAGCTTTATTTTGAAAATACATAATTGATAACATTGTCAACAAAATTCATCATTTCCTCAGCATCACCCTATAATGAAAAGCAACGATGTTAATACAATGCAGGCCATAAACAAAACATTGTTTAGCTCTGTGTTTTTAGTTAAATTTTAAGGCTTTTAATTTTTGTATATTAAAGTAGAAAATGGAGCATACAGAATATTCCAAATCTATAAATGCATCTAATGAGTTGAAAAAAGACATTTTAGTTTTTATGGTCTTCTGTTATTATTTAAAGTCCCAGACAGGGTTACTATAACATACACAAAATAGATTATGTTTAGCAAGAAATTTAAAGATCAGAATTCCTGTAAACACCAGTGTAACATTTGGGCACAATAAACTCCGCTTCCCTTTCTGTGTTAATGATATTCTGGGTAAATGCCTGCAGATCATTTACTTTGGAAAAAATTTGTATGAAAAAATGTGAGGTTTTAGTTCAGGTTCTCTCAAGATAGAAAGCGTACTTGCTAGCACTTGGACAGACCCCCGCCACACACAGGCACACGCCACATGACATTAAACCTGAAGAAAACCTCCATCTGAACCTCCCTCCAGGCTGCGGTGGCAGAGCTTTGAAACCTGATTTGTACCTGTGCCGAGTTGTAAAATGGGTCCCACCCCACCTTGTAACAGCAGTATTTTTATCTCCCAGCTAGCTCAGGCAGGAATTTGGGGTGGGTGGGAGGTTTGCTCTCTCTTCAGGAGATCAAAGGCCTCAGCCTTGATGCTGTGTGTTTTCTCAGCAGGTTGGGACGTTACCGTCTGACTGGGGGCCCCACAGAACAAGCACCCAGCACTGGTCTGAGGGACATGGCGCTCTGGGGATCTCCTTCAAAACCTCACACAGATGCCTGTACTGCCACCCTGCAAAACGCTGTGTTGAAACCTGCACTGGAAAACACACTGAGGATGTGTCCCAGAAACTACATTCTTTTAGGCCGAAAAGTGGATATGTAGCCTGAGGATGCAGAAATGGCTCCTCATGGTGTCAGGTGCCTGCTCTGCCCAGTTCAGCAAGGCTGGAAAGCACTGTGTGGGAAGGGGACTGAGCTGGGAGACCTCTCCAGCCCTCCTCACTGAAGGGCTTTGTGGCCCCCCCGCAAGCCCAGAACCCCATCCCATGTGCCACTGTGAGACCCTTGGCATCAGGGTGCGACTTCTCAAACCAGGATAATGCCCAAAGCCAGATCTGCTCAGCTGATGGGCTTCAGCAGCTCCAATGGTGTTTGGCAAGAGCCACCAATTTGTGTTTGAATCACACATCAAATAAATTATTGAAAAAACATACCAACAGTGAGTGGAAATGACCATGAAACTGCACTCACTGATCAAAAATGCCCATATCTGAATTATTCTCAAGAAAAATTGCAATATTTTTCTTTTCTACAGAAGTATTCTTTTTTCCTGGTTCACACTATTAATAACCCATGCTATTGCAGCACAAATGACTGACTATGGACATGTTCCTGTTCACATTCTGAGACGTCAGGTATAGACTCACTCTGAGAGAGTTACACCATGGTGTCACCTGGACCTACTCCAAACCACAGGAGAAAAGGCACTGTGATAAGGGTGAATATCACCAGCTTCACAAAGGACCCTAGTGTTAAAGTCAGTAGGAAAGATCTTCGAAAAAAGACAGATACAGACCAGAGTCTTAGTTTCCTCTAAACTCACCTCCAAAATTTGTACACTGTCTTGAGTTAATCCTAAGTGATATTCCTTGCACAGCAGATTTTGCCTCTCATCTCATCACACACATTCTCCTCTTTCAAAGAAAACTTTTTAGTCCTGAGAGACTGCTAAAGAAATGCTGCAGTTTTGTTGTTGTTCTGAAGGGATGAATACAGGACTGTGAAATTTCCAGCATTCACAACAAGTTCATTTAGTCTTTGAGTGGTTTTCTGCCATTTTTAGTTAGACCATCCTGAAATATCTTTAGAGGCATCAGTTAAGTCATTGAAGTTCGCCTGACTTGGTTTCTGTTGGAATTCAGCTTCATTCCAATAATGATGGGACGGAAATTTGGAAGGTACATACATTTCCAAGAAACACAGGCCCTATCAATTTGCAGTCAAATTTAGGGTCCCAGATGCCCCAATTATTTTTTGAAACTGGACTTTAGAATCAGAGTCTATTTCTAATTACAAAAGTTCTTTTTCTTATTGCCAGTGTATGAAGCAAGATCATCTGATGCTAATGAGTTGTTCTTTGTCTAAGTAGATTATCATCATTATCATCAGTATCAATTGCACACAGCCTTCAGAAATTCATACTCTGAATGAATTTCCACTATTTTGTGCAATATTGTTTGTTTCTTCTCCTAACTTATTCTATAAATCTCCCACCCATCTTTAAATAAAATACATGCAAATTCCTGAACACGGAGGTTTTGTACAATAGCATTTAGTATTAAGACATTAAGGAAAAAAGCCTAGACACACACTGAGTATCATATCATTCCTCATCCCGCCACCATCCATATACTATAGCTGGATAATTTCATTATGGCACCAGAAGGCCCTGATTTTCATTAACCAAAAAGAAATCTCCTGGGAATCCCATAAAGTCCGAAATACTGTTGCCTTTTCTCCTACACAGGATATGGTACAGTTCTTTCTGAAATCTTCAGACTTGCTGACAGAGCAAAAAGCAAGGAGCCAGATAACCCTCTTCCCCACCCCCGGCAAAAAAAGGCTGTTGAGCATACCTAACAGCCCAGAGCTTGCCAATTGTTTTCCCCTCTTAGCACAACTGTACATATATATTTTTTAAAAAATAACATGGAAAACAATTTAAACCAAATGCCACATGTTCAAATGGCATTTCAGTTATATAAAAAAAGTTGTCTTCGTTTAGGTTAGAAGATGGTGATTTACAGTAAGTAAGTCTGTATGGTGAAGATATTAAAGCACTGAATTACAGGTCAGTGTCTAAGGGAGTTGATATTAATATAGCCAAAAAAAGAAGCTGTGCTTGAGGTTTGGAATAAGTGGTGAGGCATGAAGCAGAGATACAAGAAGGCTGTTTTGGATGGCAGAAGCTTAAGAGAAGGTGATTCTCAAACCAGTGGTGCCTGGAAAGAACTGAGAAATCAAGATGTAGCCAGCCTAAAAGAGCAAAAACAATGGCAGGGAGGTAAAGGTAGGAAGGACTTTCTGAGAAAGAATGGTAGTAATTCAGGAAGGACTTTGAAAATAGTACAAAAACATATAATAACATTGTAAACATATTGAAGAGTTTAAAAGAAGAAAACAAGTCCAGGTATGTCTCTGTTTATACCTGACGTGCAGTAACAAAGGCCACAGACTCACTGTTTCCAATAAAGGGCACCATTCCACACTATACAGTCCAATTTCTGGAATATTGGATGAAGGATTATTTTTGGAAACATAAACTGGGAAATGATTGAGGTCTCTTTTGTACGCTGATTTACCAGCATTTCCAAAAAGCAATATAAGAAGCGTTTATGAGTTCCTATCAAATATGGCTTCATTTATTTGTCAGAAAGTTCACAGAAAGTACAGGAAGTGAGCTACTTTATTGCCTACATCAAGAGTGGGGACTGGGAACCAATCTGCCTCCACATCCTTCTGCAATAGCTGTATTGTCTGAAAAGAGAAGGTGGAGCAGCAAGGAAGAGAAGAGAAGAGAAGAGAAGAGAAGAGAAGAGAAGAGAAGAGAAGAGAAGAGAAGAGAAGAGAAGAGAAGAGAGAAGAGAAGAGAGAAGAGAAGAGAAGAGAAGAGAAGAGAAAAGAGAAGAGAAAAGAGAAGAGAAGAGAAGAGAAGAGAAGAGAGAAGAATAGAAAAAAGAAAAGAATTGAAAAAAGAATAAAAAGAAAAGAAAAGAAAAAATAAAAAAATAGAAGAAAAGAAAAGCAAAAAAATAAAAAGAAAAGAAAGAAAAAGAAAAGAAAAAAGAAAAGAGAAGAAAAGAAAAGAAGAAAAGAAAAGAAAGAAAAAAGAAAAGAAAAGAAAAGAAAAGAAAAAAGGAAAAAGAAAAATAAAAGAAAAAAAGAAAAGAGAAAAGAAAAGAAGAAAAGAAAAATTGGCATTTCTGTGTAAACACATTGCACTTGGAAAAGCCTTCCTCATTAGCTTTCAGACATTAAAAGAATCTGTGTTCCTTGTTAAAAGAATAAATCTTGGCAAACTACCATTGTGACAGAATGGGATATATCTGTGTCAAATTATGAACCCTGTGTTGTATTAAGAGTGCAAACAAGCCAGGACATGCCCAATTACAAGCGATTACACTGAATTCATATGGCTGCCGGACCTAAAAAGGCTTTTCACACCTCAGTAAAAGGCTAATGCCTATAAAGCCTACATCCCCTTGATTTGGGTATGCCTATAGGAGTGGGTGCAAAGGGACACAAGTGAACTCTGCCCATATACACAACTAGCCGAACAGGAGCCAGCTCCAGTACAGAAGCCACGTAGGATACATCTACACAGTCAATTGCAGGCAGATGTGAGCTCCCTTCGCCAGCACTCTAAACTAGCAGGCAGAGTTGTAGCCATGTTTACTGTGGCACAGAATCATTTTTGAAAGAAACAGAAAACAAAAAACAACAGCATTTTAGGTCCTGGTCCTGCCTTCCTCATAAAGCTCTGGGTTTGGGCCTCTCCTTGTCTATACAATTTGCATTGTACTGCCAGACAGGGCTTATTAGTTCAGGCTCAGTGCTTTCCTAACTGCAGTTTTGCAGTCTCCAGACCATATGTGCAACAAACACTGCCTGCAAAAGACACGCACTCAATACATTAGTACACCACCACCAATCTTAAACCAGCTAAGCAAAGCCACGCTGCAGCTTTCAAAATAGAACTAACCTGGTCTAACAAGGCTGAGAGAAGAATGTAGATTTCTGCATCTATCCAGATATGCCCAGAAATACCCACCTTTGGCTCCCTGCTGCTGCTCCACTCCTGTGGAGGAAGAGTGCAAACACTGCATAGGGGGAAACCCTAAGGAAAAGCAGGATTCTGGTCATTCACAACACGGTGTCACCACTGACTGAAGATTTGTAAAGGAAAGGGACCAGGAGGCTTTCTGTCTTTCTTGTCTGGAAATTACTGCTGGTTACATTACTGTTTCACTGAGCCTCAGCTATAGACTAGGAACCCCATTGTACCCACTGCTATGCTACATCCTTCCAGTGCGATTATGAACTAATTAAAGCAGACAGGGGAGTGCTAGGAGGCTAAAGGCATTTTTGATCAGCAGGGTAGGCAATGGCCTGAGCTCATCAGTAGCCTTGTCACATCTACATATTAGGGAGAGAATGAGCTCAGGTTTGAGGGCTCTGAGTCTCAGGGCTTGTTTATAACATATTTAACTCCCAAATGCTGTAAAAGTGAATGATTCACTTAATGTATTAAATTTCTTTGCTGAGCACAGCAAAAGAGTTAAACAAGAAGCTGTAGCTACACAACGTCTAGTGTGGGATGTGGCATGTGTGAGTAGTGGGGTAAGTAACTAACTAATGTGTAAGCAAGTAATTAAGGGAAGTCTGAAATACTTCTGTAACACTGTCAGGGTTTTTTTTAAATTTTGATTCACCCTACTTGAAACCTCATGTAGGAATGTGCTGGCTTTGAAGAGTGTGGAGTCAGGGGAGTTTCCTAGGTGCATGAGACTGAAGAACAAGACAAACATTCGTGATCATCCTGTACTAAGTAAAACCTTGTTATTGGGACAGTCACCCAGCAGTAATTCAAATTACTGCTCTGGTGAGCCAGGGACTAACTTCAGATGGAGCATGAGTGCTCTGTCCATCTGGCTTTTGTGAGAGAAGTGTTGGGAGGGCTCAGTAACTTTCTCCCCTCCAAAATTCTGACCTGTGTTGATGGCATGTCAATACAGAATAGGAAAAAAATATGTCCTAATACTTTAAAGTAGAGGGAGAGGGAGAAGAATGAGAGGGAGTGTCTCCTACCCAACTCCAGAACTCAGATACCAATTTCGGCAGGTAACTCTCTGTGTGTCTGTTTGGGAAGTGCAGCTAGTAGGAGGCTGATGTGCCCAAGCCACATACCTGGAAGCAATGCTGAGTAATAGCCAGGTGTTCTGTTGGATGGGATGTAGAATCAACATGAGACAGGTGACCATGGAGCCAGGCACACACTGGACTTTAAATATCAATACTTTCATATTTTTGCTTATTTTTAAGGAGGCGTTTCACAACCGACGCCTGTATTTTGTCAGCTTCATCTAGATAGCTTCATTAACTTGCATATAGCTATACTATGCAATTTATTTTTCTTCTGTCTAGATCTAGGTTAGATAAACTGCAATGAATTTCCATTTCCAGAGTGGGAGGAATTTGGAGGCAGCATCCTCAGTTCCCTAAAGGGTATAACCCGTTGCACTACCCAGTAACCCCTGACACTGAAACACAAGGACCATTGCTGGAAACCTCAAAAAAGAAGGTAAATGCAAATCATGACATAATACTGTGAGGGTGGATGATTGTTAAGTGGGAACTCCAGCATAAGTGCAGACACTTATTCACCTCATTCTCTTGAGCAGAAAGTCAATATGTAGCCAGAACCTTCTTATGGTCTTACTGTTCCTCGAGAGTAACACTTCAAAAAAACTCCCACCCTGGTAGCAAAAGGTACATGCAAGTCAGAGGTGATAAATGTCAAGTAGCATCCAAAGAAGATCAAAATTAAGGTATCCATGAATAAGTGTCCAAGGGAAATATCTTAGCCTCTCTCTGGGAGAGTAAAACGACAGAGTAAAGCTGTATGTATGTGTGTGCATGCTATATGGCTTATTTAATAAAGGTCTATAAACTCAAATTATCATGTATAATCAAATCGTTAAAAGATAGTATAGAAATTATGACAGAAAGTTATGAAGATGTGACTAACCTTATGTGTCATTAATATCTGAAATAGCTGTTCAGTTCTGGTCACTTTATACCAGAATAATAGAGTGAAAACAGAAATCCAGAGATGCATGTTAATTATTATTAATCACACAGGATAATTCCCATTCAATGGCACAGTGAAAAAATTGAGACTGAAAGGAAGGACAAAGAGTAAACAATGAATGGTGCATATTAATGTTTTTTGTTTACATCTAAGTAAAGCTGTAGCTGAGGATATCTCAATTTCAGGATGCCTTATTTAGTGTTGCAAAACTGCTGTTCTGAATCACAGTAAGAACTGAAAATTTCCAACTTGTTTATAAATGAGCATTCTGAAAATACGATGTGATCCAGGCGCATCAGAGTATTTAATCTGAGACTCTAAAAACATAATAATACAAAATCAAATAATGTTGAAATGAAACAAGTTTTCAAAATGAAATGCAAGATGGGATTTTTTGGGTTTCTGGAACATTTTTTCCAATTTTCTTTTGTAACAAAACTATAGCGAATCTGACAGTTTTATAAAGCAATTTTCATTCCAGTAAAAATACATTCTCTGCTTGAATTTGGTTTTATTATTAGAGCTGTGGCCAACTATATTCCTACTACTCATTCATTTGAAAAAAAAAAAAAAAAAGACAGAATGATATCCAACAAAATTATCAGGCAAAATATTTAACACCAATAAAGTCAAGCACAGCTGTAAGATACAGCTGAATCCAGAGTCTTCATAGGAATCAAAACCAGATGAGATATTTAAGAAGGGTAATGAGCATAGGCATTTTGCATTTACGAAAAGACAGATACCATCTAGTGCATAAGTCAAACATTAATTGATTAGGGAGAAACTTTCTTTACAAGCAAGCTATTCCTGACTGCCTGCTACAGTATTTTATGCACTTTCCCTGTCAAGTTTCTGGTGCCCCCGAGAGACAGGTAGTGTATGAACGGACAGACGGCTGGCCTGCTGCTGTTTGGTCCTATCTCTGTTACTGTACATCCTAAAAGAAGTAGGGGAGATGTTGTGCATGTTTCATTGCTGGAAGACAAATTTCCCCCACATCCTCTGCCCCCAAACCTTTGTATCTGCTGTTTCAGAATCATTCAAAATTTGGCTCGCAATCCAAGAACTCATGCATCTATAATCATGCTGCTTGGAAAGACCTCTTTTGGAGATAGTTTTCACTGAACCACTTCCAGACGTCCCCAGTTTCCTCTGCTAACATAGGTCTAGCCACTTCTTTGTACTTTTTTTGCTGTGTTTAGTTATTCAGATGACTTTTATGTCACAGCTTGCAATTCTGCTCATTCCTTTCAGCAGCATTTCCTCCTCTTGAAACTTGCTGAGTGCCTTCTTACATTTATGAGGGAGCCCATCTACAGTTCAACCAGAACACTAAATATGTTATACGTTCTGTTTATTAAATGCCCCAGAGAATTGTATTTAACAGTGCAGATTAAAAAAAAAAAAAAAAAAAAAAAAAAAAAAAAAAAAAGGCTATACTGTTCTTTAAAGGAAAGAATTAAGACGGAAACTCACAAAAGTGCAGTTCTTAAAGCCAGTCAGACAGACACACTTATCTGTTTCTCCAGCGTTACCTCACAGGCAGCAAGACACTTAGCTGCAAAATTTATCAGCTATGAGGTCATTATTAAAGCTGGTCAGTCTCAGTAGTCACTTTAAAGACGATAGTGTTCAGCGATAAAGTAAAATACTATAAGATAGTTTTGTTATATTTAAGTAGCTGAGTTATGATTTTGTAGTTTAAAGGATTGTGACAATGCTTTCTTTGAAATTTCTGGCCTAGATTTTCAGTTAGGGAGCCATTTACATATTCGGCTCTTTCCATCAAGCTGGCTTTAAGAATCAAGGAATACAAGTGAGTCCTCGCCAAAGAATATAAAAGAAAACACAAGAATTTAGATTTATAGTAGAGCTGGTACAGCTTAGCTTGGAGAAATCTCACCAGGCAAGCAGGCTCTTTTCCTTAAAAGAAAGCTCTTTAATCTTGCAAGCTATGGAGAGTTTTACTAATATCCATGGAAAATTCTGATATGAAAGTAGGAAAGCAGCAAACATTTAAAAGTCTAATTAGAAGCTATGCTGTCAACACTTTTTGTGCAAGCTCTTAGCCTGTGCCCACTTCAACATTGTCCAAATTCCCACATGATGGAGCCAAGGAGCAAGTGTCCCTGCATGGAGCGGTCATATATGTGGTAGCAAAGGGGACCTGAGCTCATCTTGTTTGCTAGTGGGAAGGTTTGTGGATCACAACCTTCAGCTGAGCTCACTCACAAAGAAAGAGTTAACTTGCACGTGTGTCAGGCTCAGAGCCCACACACAGACACTATAGTTAGGCTGCAGTGGGTAAGCTCCAGTGAACTCAGTGTGTGTGTAAGTGCTTGAGGCAGCCTCATATTCAGAAATGTGGGACATACAAAACTCTTGATGATCACAGTTGCAAATGGTTAAGCATCTTAAAACCCTGCTCAGGCTCCTAAATAGAAGTGCTCTGGTGAATATGCCCCTGGACAAAAATGGTTGCATTAACCTGCAAAGGACTGGTGGGGGGCTGCCTTCTCTCAGCCCCCTCTGCTTCCTGCCCATCTTTTCACACCTTCACCAGCAACGGACTCTCTGCCCCAGTGTGTAGAAGCTGCTTCTTATCAGAGCCTTAAATATACATATCCTAGAGCTACAGGAAAATTGCAATCCAAATTGTGCAAATTGAGGGCCACATCTCTCATAAGCCAGGCAGAAAACTGTCAAACGCTTGAAGGTATATTTTCACAGTTAACGCACACAGCAGATTAGTTTCAAATCAACTGCCTAATCAGGGTTCCCAGGAAGGCTGCAGGCACATTTTTCAAAGATGAAGAGAAAGGCTTTCCTGCCACTTCAACTACAGTCGTTATGAAATCCTGGAGCACAGGGCTGGTGAGGTGCAGGGTGGGTTTCTCCCCAGTGTGTTCCTTTCCTTACATTTCAGCCTGCTCCCTTTGTCCCAAGAAACTTTAAATACAATGTGTATCTTCTTACTGCAATATTTTTTTCTCTTTTCTAATTTTTTCTTTCATGAAATCAAATACACTTCTCCAAATACTATGTCACATGAGACTTGATATTTGCTTATTTACACCAAATATCCAACTGAATATGAGAAAGAAAAAGGTGGAAAAAAACCCCCATCTGCCACATATTTTAACCTGATTATACCATTGTGCACATGTCCTAATTGTTTTACCTTCTTATTGAGTTAATAGGCCACAAAAGGAATTACTGTATAGATTTCTCACACTTCAGCTTATTATAAAGCATCTCAATTTCTTCCTTCAGTTTAAAACTCAGGATGTAGGAGTGCTCACCATGGGGACTCTATGTAGGACACCACACTATGTTAAATCATCTCTGAAATGTATTTATCTAAATTTAGAAATAGTCCCTGCAGATTTATACGCATGGCTTTTCCCAGATGTAGAGCCCTCGCTGTAGTTTTTATTTGCAAGCTGTGGCCTGGAAGCAGCCATAGGCCCTCGGCCCCTTTGTTGCTGGTGCAGAGCAAACTGCCCAGGAAGACGAGTACCTGGGATCTGCAGGGTGCCCTGTGCCAGAGGTCCAGCTCAGGGGAAGGACACGGAGTGAGGACAGCATTCTTACTTCTGGCCATGACAAACATGTCCCATGTCTCTACCCTGTCAGCAAAGCGCTTCCATAAGGCAGTGACTCTCTTGACCTACCTGAAAGCCTCTTGGAGAGCTTTACCAACTCTTAGGGTTTAGACTAATTTGTATCGTTTTCTCCTGTCTTACATAGCCAGAGAAGGTGCATGACCCATGCATTTGACAGGGATGGAAAGAAGCTGCTGTCCCTTGGCCACTTTCTTTGACCAATGCTGTGTTGTTTCCTCTGATCAGAGACCCCTTCTCTGCACAGCCTCCTGTAGGATTATTTACTCTGCCTTCTGGGAAATCCATCATTGTTCTGTAAATAAGATAATGAGTTTGCTGTAAAGCTGACGCAGGTCTAACCTGCAAATACACCATTAACATTAATGCCATGCATGACTTTTGCCAAATCCTCGCCTTGTGTCATCACTATGATTGGCATGTTTGCAGCACACATTGCAGGAGCTTGATTTGCTTCACAGCTTTGAGTCATTTTTATGTTCAGACATATAATCTAATGAGGTGAAAATGGAAAGCAGCCCCTGAGCATTTGGCTATTGCTGGGAAAGAATGCAAATTAAATATCTGAAAGAGAGAGTGGGGCACGGGGTAGTGTGTCATGGAGCTTCAGAGTTCCATCAGGTGCCTCACCAGCTTGCATAGCCTTTGTGTCCACATTGTCTGCCTGTTGGACAGAGCTAAGAGACAGAAGAATGACAGTCTGGGGAAAAGAAAGAAAGACAGTAATTATGGGACGTATGTGATTAGCATGGTAGCCAGAGAAATTAAACCACTAGTCCCAGGAATCTTCCCTTCTATAAGGTACCTGTGGTGGAAGAGAAAAGCTCCTCACTACAGAGTTCAGCTGGAATCCACTCCCTGCTAGTTTAGCTTGATTGCTTTTTTGGATACCTACTGTGGGGGTTCAGTTCCTTGACCTTCCTTTCTATAGAACTATATTGTCCTGCCATGAAGAAAGGCAGATTAAGAATTTACAGGGATCCTTCCATCACTGGACTCTGACAGGAGTGCTCAGGGAGTTCATTTTTCATGGCTTAAATTGCTCCAGGCCAGCATTCTTATCAAAAAGGTTTGGTTTAATGTAAAACACAGACTTCTTTTCTTTCTTTTTAATTTTAGCTCTGTATTAAACAGCACTACAAATTTCCCTTTGAACAGCAAGTTCCTGAGCTGCTTTCCTTTGAATAACATATAAATTTAGACTAAACGTTATTGTTCCTGAGTAAATCAGTCTAGTTAAGAAGTTTATAATTATTACTAGGGAGGCAAAATGTTTTACATAACAGCTGAAAAGTCTGGAAAATTCCTGGTGTAATTAGACCATACGTTCATTGTTTGCTTGCTCTTTAAAGGTACCAGCTTACAGGATAGTTTCCAAACTTTGTCTTTTGGGTGCCTTGGGATCTCGACAAGGTCAGAAATAAAAAGAATTAACAGTCTGGTAAGCATTAGCTGGCATCCCAACCGTTGTTTCCAGCAGGATTTTCCCCCACACCTCCAAGCACATGGTGCTATTTCTCCACAAACATGTTCCCTCCATAATTCCCCAGGATTTTCACTACACAGCTGCTGTTCCTCAGGTGGTACCCACTGCTTGTGCTTCGGCAGCTCAGGACCAGGCAGTGCGGTGATGGGGAGAAGCCCTCTGGGCCCTGCGGCAGTGCAGCATTTCTGTCTGGCAAGCGGGTCCTTCAGGCACCCCCGAGCATCGCAAAAGCTGCTTTCCCCCAGTAGCACCACAGGTACAGTTAGGCTGGGAGCCAAAGGTTCATTCCTCTCCCATCCCTTAGGTGCTCTGAACCCACACTTTGTCTGCAAAAATGCCTGAACTATTAACTGCCAAGCTTCGGGTACTCAGAGACAGGAAGCTGTTTCACTTCACAGGGAATAATTAAATATAAATTTGGCAAGAGACATGGAGCTGGTGTTAGTGTAATTCTGGAGCCTAGTAAGCACTCATCAGAGAGGACCAGAGAAAGCTTTCTGTCCCTGCTCCAATGACAGCATGCACAGTCTTAGACTAAGCCTCCCTGAATAAAACACATGCAGCAGAGCAAAGGGGGTAACCAGAAGTCAGGTGTCCTTCCAGCACCATTCTTACATGTGTTCTTCCTTTGTTTTTCTGTCGTCTCTTCAGTCAGTCCCCGCAAAGTCATGCTCAGGTGACTCCTAAGCTAGAGCTACAACATCTCTAGAAAGTGAGAGAAATAGTAACAAAGTGGACCTGCAGATGAGGAAATGATCTTTACCCTCATGTACACAACCCAGTCTATCAAATTTCACCTGTTCCTTGAAGTTGCTACCAGACTGAGCACTGTGGGTAAGACAGTCTGGAGAACACTTATGTGTGATTTTTTTGAGGAGTGGGTTGAAAATAGGCACCAAATGGCCTAGTGCTCTCAAGGTAAAGGTAATAGCCAGCTGGAGAATATTACTGTCGGGGAATTTTAACAACAGAAATGTAGGTGCCTAGAGAGTTTAGACACCATCTGAGTAGAGATTTTAAGGATCTGAATTTTGGACCTAGAGTTAGATCCACTTTGGAATCCAGTCTTAAATTCCTATGGTGAAAGAGAGGCCAGCTGCTGCTGAAGTCTATGGGAATTTCACTATTGGCTTCAGCAACACCAAGAGCTCCTTTTCAGAACTAGAATGGGAACACTTATAAAGAATAGTCTACTTGGCAAACGACATGCCATTTTCTCTAGCCCTATGATCATAAACAACACATGTATGACATGAAATACAAATATTTAATATAGCAATTATAATTTCCAAAGAACAAATTATGCCAGCACTGAATGTATGTGTTTGCTACCTTCTACATGTAAACCTACCTAAACTGCCTGTCAAGTATACTAAAAGTCTGGGCAATCAGTATGATAGTCAAATGCTGTAGATGGATGGTTTCATACTTCGTGGGAAAGACTTGCTTTTCAAAGAAAAAGTTTTAAAACTTCGGAGATATTGATGTATTCTCAGCTAACCAGATGCTGTATACTAACTGTGTGCCAGTATTCTCTCAGTGCTGGAAGAAAAATAGTGGAAACAACATATTTGATGGATTTGTTTAGGGATTTTGTATGCATATGGAAATAATTTGTTTCTCTACTGCAAAGTATGTTTGATTGTTCAGTATCAACATTTAACTAGAAAAAGTAGCTACAGTGCTCCCAGTTGTGCAAAGCACAAGCTAAACTAAACAAAACCCAAAAAGCAGCTTCAGCATATCTCACACTCATTAGGAGAACAAATGATGAAAAAATTAACTGATGACAGGTATGCAGATTTCTGTAACTCAATGGTTTAATGTAAGAGTCTTGCTTGGTTCAGCTACACAGAAGGAAATCCTAAAAGACTAGTGTGAGTCCACCTGCAAAAAAAGTGTGTTGGTGAGCATCAACAGGTTATGATAGAAAGCTCCACTGAAGTGTTAACTCTACAATGCAGTCCCTAAAGAAATAAATAATATCGTGTTTGTATGTCCTCACTACAGAAACACACTGATGTAAAAAGTTTTGTCCTTTCTGCTCCTGAGGTTCCCAGATGCGAGAATCTCAGATGGAAACACAGCCACATATGGCACGCACCCTGTGCAAAGTCATGCCTTTCAGGTGATACAGCATGCATTGAGTTCATTATGTGCACGCTGCAGAGATGCACATGCACCTCCAGTTAAATGTATTCTGGACTCATTAGACTAGCTCACGTGCACATCAGTTGCATGTGCAGGCTACTACAGATTCAGTCATTCCAGAGAAATGGCCAAATTCTTTCTTCTTCACACAAACTTCATTTCCAAGCAGCTTGGATTTCCTTGGACATGTCATCTGATATGCCTGGGTTTTTTTCTATTCATAATCGGATGATGGTGAAGAGATTCTTATTTTACAGAATATATTCATCATTCCAAAGCATGATTTTGTCATTCTGTTTTACTTTAATTGAGGTTGAAAGTTAAAATTACCACATGATATGCTTTCTTTCTCTGAGTGATTATATGTAACTACTTTTCTGGTCTAAATTTCACAGAAAGAAAATTCAAAATTCACTTTACTTATTTTTATTGTTGCTCCAGCATAAGATGTTTTATTGACAACTTTCTCAACAATAAACTTCAAGAGCAATTTTCTTTAAGAATTCAGTAACTACACAAAACTAATCACTGCCTGGGTAACTTGTTATTTTTCTTTATTCTAATACATAATTAATTTTTGCAATCAGAATATGAAATAATATTTCCTAAGGCTTGGGTTTTTTGAACAAAATGACTTGTATATAGCTGCTTTATGCAACTTAAGATATAATAATTTTGCAGATGTGAGGGTATAGCCAAACTGAAAAAGAACCACTACATTTTGGGATACACTACAAACCAGACTATTTAGGTTTGTTCATAAGAAACAACTAGAAATATGGCCAGACTGCCTCATAGACTGAGGTCTGAATTAAAATCACATCAGAAAGCTTTGATTGTACTTACCACAACAAATATTTTTAGGATTTAGGACGTGGATAGATTTAGTGTCACTCCCACAGTTGTACTTCTTCCGCCAGCAAAAAAATGTCAGGTTCAACTTTTCAAATATTTTGCTTAAAAATAATGAACATGCTGAAATCAGTATGCTTCCCAGAGGAACCTGGATAAAATTGGGCACCTGCCTGTGCATCCACATTTGCAAGTAATTGCTTCTGCATTTACAAGCTTTGAATCAGTATATAAAATGTCCTACAAAGAGTGGAGGTGGAAAGGAACCTGGCATCATGCTGGAAAAGCACAGCAAGGTTTTACACAGCTAGTAAATAAAACACCCATCCCACCATTGCTTTCCCTGTAGTCCTTTAATTTGGCATCCAAGCCTCTGGGCTGAGTGCTGAGCGCATCCCAGGTGTGGCTGCTGCCTCCTCTCCCTTTCCCCTGCCATTTCCCTCTGTCCTGGTTTCAGCTGGGATAGAGTTAGTTTTCTTCTTAGTAGCTGGTGCAGTGCTGTGCTTTGGATTTGGTGTTAGAATAATGTTGATAACACACCAGTGTTTTCAGTGGTTTCTAGGTATTGTCAAGGACTTTTCAGTTTCTCAGGCCCTACCAGCGAGAAGGCTGGAGGGGCACAAGAAATTGGGAGATGACACAGCCTGGACGGCTGATCCAAACTAGCCAAAGGGATATTCCATACAATAGAATGTCATGCTAAGTACATAAATTGGGGGAAGTTGGCTGGGGTCTGTCAATTGCTGCTTGGAGGCTGGCTGGGCATTGATCGGTGGGTGGTGAGCAACTGTGTTGCACGTCACTTGTTTTTCTCCCTTGCCTTTGAATTTTTTTTCCTCTCTCCTTCTCTCCCCTTTCCACTATTATTATTATGTTTTTTATTTTAGTTTAGTTCAATTATTAAATTGTTTTTATCTCAGCCCTTGAGTTTTACCTTTTTTTTTTTCCAGTTCTCCTCCCCATCCCATTTGCCGGGGTGGGGGCAGAGGTGGGTGAGCTAGTAGCTGCATGGTACTTAGTTGCCAGCTGGAGCTAAACCACAACACCCTCACAGCCTGTGATGCAGTGGTGGTGAGGAGGGGGCTCAGATCCATGTCCAGCAGGACAGGAGATGCTTCTCAGTCCTCTTTCTTTGGTGGCTTTCCAGCTGACATGCCAGTGCTGGGTAAAGGAGGCTTCTCCTGCCTCAGCATGTTCTGCAGCCTCAGCGAAAAACACTTTACTGTAAGATCTCCACAGAGCCTTTCCCATGAGACTACAGAGCCCAGTGGCACTGAAACACAGTCCTGGCTCCACACAAACCTCATTTTCTATCTCTGTTTATGACCATTTCTCACCTAATCAAGCAAGGCCAAGCTGCTCGTGATGGTGATTCGTTTCCCATGAACATACCAAGATGTCATGCTGACCAAACTGCTGGCAAGCGGGAACCTGCCCCGAAAGTTTTTGCCTGCACAGCTTATTCAGTAATACTTTTATACCTCAGTAGCACATTCACTTTGAGGACTGTGAAGCATTGTACAACCACAACTAGATATAGCTCCAAAACACTTCAAACACCATGTGTTAGGCCATTATCTGCTTTCTCAGTTGGGAAACTGACTCCAAAATGGATAAGGCCACATTAAAAAAACCACTCCAGCCTTCATTTTCAGAAATGCTGAAGTACCTACCAGCTCAGCTGCAGTGAACACGTGCTGCTGTTCTGTTGACTCCTGAGGAAATCTGACATTTCTCAAGCTGGTCAACAGAAGTGGATTTTTCAAGAATGAATGGGTACTTTGAGCAAGTTATGGCTTTTCCAAGTCTGTGGCAGATATTTGTACATCTGTTAGTTAAAACAAGTCCTGAAGAGAGAGAAGAGTTCTACATCTCCCCCAGAATAAACTCTTAACACACTACTGGCTTTAATAAATTTGGCACTCAAATCAGAGAAGACCCAAACCTGTGTTTGAGTCTTTTGCCACCCAGGGCCATAGTTCTCACCCTACAGCAAATGTGCTCCTGTGAGACAAGCAGCTGCTGTAAGAAAACTGACTGACAAAGACATCTCAAAATAGGTATTAAACAACTATGCAATTCAGAGAAGACATCAGTATTTTCATCAGATATTTTCCCAGGAGTCTGTTACTAAAAGGGAGACAGCGAGTGGGAAGAAAGCAGTGGAGTCTGATCTATGCCCTTCAAATTATAGTGTTCTCATGTAACATGTTGAGGATTATATGTCATAGAGGGAAAACTTGTGATGGACTAAATGGACAAATATAACTCATTGCTTGGGACAAACATTCTGGGAAACGTATTTCTGATGATTTATTTTCTTTTTTCTCAACCTTAAATCAGGGATTTGTATTTGAACACTCCTGCTTGGTTATGAAAGACACTTATTGCCTCCCTCTCCCCTTTCCTCAGATCCAGTGGTGCCTGGGTGAGGAGTCCAGGGGCACAAATAGTTGAAGGCAAGCAATGAATTTCTGAAAGATACAAAGGTCTGCACAGAGGAAAGCTGTATCTAGTGCAGGCAATTATTCAGACTTTTCTAATCAGTGTAAAGTAGGTTAGGACTGTCCCAGCTAGCTTGAGAGAGCAGCTAAATGAGATGCTGTACAGACAGATTGCCTTTCTGTTTCTGTCTGTTTCCATCTGATATCATTTTCAAAGCTATTTGGGGTGAGAAGGAAATTTTGTCATGCATTCTGTGTACATGTACATCCATCTCTGGTCACAATCATGTCTCACTAGCAACAGAGAAAATATGCTTTTAGGCTCAGAAGAAAAATATCTGCCTTTCCCTTCAGCAAACACATATGTGTTTGAAGTCCAGTAATTATTTTTATCTAATTTGACCACTTCTGAGAAGGGAAAATTAAAGAACTCCCATAAGATCCCAAGGGTTAATTCAAAATTAATTTTTTTTCAAATATTAAGCTAAATGTAGGATACTTCTATACAGACAGGTACCAACAGGAACAAATGGATTTGCCCAACCAGGATCCAAACGGGCCAGATGCGGAGCAACTTCAAAACAGAAGTGATTTAGTTACATTTCACAGTGCTTTTCTCAAGGTATGCCCTCTGCTTTAGTGGCTACTGTACCACTCTAAATCAAGTCTAAGCCAGTGATCCCCTGAGTCCAGACCATTTAGAAAGTAGCTGACAGTTGTCTCTTTCCATATCTGTCTATTAAAAAAAAAAAAGAGAAAACACCCTTATATTTAGCTTTACCTCTGAAAGAAGATTTTGAGTTAACCAGTTAACACTTACTAGTGTGCATTTGATATCCCAGGCTTGCAGGAGAGCTCAGGCTGGATGGGACCTCAGGAGGTCCCTGGTCTGGCCCTGCCGCAGCAGCTCAGCGCCGAGGTCAGATGAGGCTTCTCAGGGCTGTGGCCCCTCGGGGCTGGAAACTCCCCAGACATAGCTGGCACAGCCTCCCCGGCAGCCTGTGCCTCTGCCCCTGTGGCCCCAGGGGAGAAAGTTTCTCCCTGTATCCAGTCTACACCTCTCTCAATTTATACGCACGATCTCTTGTCCTTCTATCACGTAGCACTGTGGGCAGCCTGGCTCTGTCTTCATAAAGTATAAATGCTTTGTGCACTGTAGAACTCAAGGCACAATAAATTTACCTATGCTGATGTTGTTACTGGCAGGTTGGGTTAAATTACTTTTGGGGTTTGCATCGTGAGCTGGCAGCTTCTTTAAACCATGATGGTTTTTCTAGCCACAGTTCAAGCTGGTCGTGCACATGCAGATCTGAAAGTGTGCTTACCTTTGCCCTTCATGTCAATGTGACTCCACACCGTGTGGGAAGTAAAACATGTATGGAAATATTTGTACGGTCAGACTGAGATAATGCAGAAGGATCTTGTGAGACTGAGCAAGCAATAAAACAGCAGAATAAATTCATGGATACACATGTAAAGTGATATGGGGAAAATAATCTTAACCTCATATATAAAATAATGGGGTTTGAGCTGACTGTTACCACTCAGGAGAAAGACCCCGGGATTATGTTCTATGAAAACAACTCCTTCCTTGTGATCAAAAAAGCAAATTGAAAGTTAGGAATTATTAGGAAAGGAGTAGAGAGCAAACATAGCTACGCAGCTGTATAAACTCATGGTGTGCCTGTGTCTTGAATACTGTCTGCAGCTGTCATTTCAAAAAGCATATAGTAGAAGTGGCAAAGGTTTAGAAGAGAGCAACAGAGGTGCCCAAAGGTTTGGTATGGCTCCCATGAGGGGGATGGCTGAGCAGAGTCGACTCTGCAGCCTGGAAAAGAGGTGGCTAGAGGGCTGTTATGACCACGGTCCACCAGAACCATGAGTGGAGCAGGATACACAGTCCACCATCTCTTCTACTGAGGATCACCCAGTGAAGCTAATAGCAGCCAGTTTCAAAATCAGCAAAAGAGGGTGGCCCTGATGCACAAGGAAGCAGAACCTTGGACCTCATTGTTCAAATGTGACTTGGGGTAGGACTCAGAAGAGACATCTGTTGGGAATAATGAGAAACCACAACAGACTCAGGAAATCTCCTGCCCTGAAACTAGTAGGAATCCAGGACAATACTCATGAAAAATACCAAATACTCTTGTCTTGTCCATACTCTTTTGGGGGCATTTGCTTATAGCCACAGTTGAAAGCAAGACATTGGGCTAGATCAGCCCTTGCTCTGACAAAGTATGGCCTTTTTTTATGCTCTTTTTCAGGGTCATAGTGTGTTTGTACTGATGTTTTGATGCCACTATAAATTCACTTTGTGACCATTATAAGGAAATAAACCTTTACAAGGAAGAATGAATCATAAAAGTCCTATAACTCAAAAATCAGGACAAAGAAATTAAGAAAAATATTATCATTCAAAGAGTTTCTCTGTAAACTAGCAAAGAAAGGTTTAACAAGAACCAGTGATGGCAGTTGAAGCCAGATTAGATGTACTCAATACAGGAGCAGTTAGGTAACATGCAATGGCCTCTGATACACAGAAGGTCAGGCTAGATGATCTAATGTCCCTTCTGGCCTAAATATCTCTGAGTATAGTACTCTGGCAGCCACACAAATGTTGAAAGCAAACTCCAACTCAGCATGTTTTCTGTCAGCCACACTATATCTAGATAGATTTTCATGCCAGGTTTTTAAAAACTTGTCCTGTTGATTTTATAACTGCAATTTTTTTCTCTGCTTAAAGAAGATAACACTGAAATTCTAGGACAACTTAGAGCCACGGTAACTTGCAACCTTCAGTTTGCATTTTTTTGTGTAAATATTGATGTTAGTTTCAATCAATGCAATATTTTCATCTTTGTCAGATCCCTGGTATTTTGCTTTTTGAGTGTAGCTGCACAGAAAATACATTTTTTTCTCCCTCAGTGAAATCTTGATTTCCACATTTTTTGGTTTTCACCACAACTGTAACACCAGTGAGTCACATATGGATTTCCTGATCAATCAAAGAATTGCTTATTCCAAACAGAGCAATGTTAAAAGCCTGGGAAATGGTTCTGGTGTAGGTTGCAGTGCTGGGATGGGGACCTAGGCTTGTTTTAAAAATGGGGAAAAGAAGAAACAATAATATGAGTAAACAAAAAAGTTTTGTAACCAAATCAGAAAGAAGAGGAATTCTTTGATAATTCCCTGTCCTTTCCTGATTTAATACAGGTGATACGATGAATTGCTGTAAGGTTACTGGCTTCAGTCACCCTTCTGTATCCCCTGTCCACAGAACATCCAGAAAGCTCTGCCTTCCTCTCTCCTTCACATGTTCTCTCTTTCTGAAACTAGTGTTTCAAAATAATTTAAATCACATGTAAAAAGACCTTCTAGTTTCAAGTTTCCTTTGGAGTAGCCTATTAACTCTAATCACCTCTGATTTATAATTTTGGGTGGCATTTACAGATTTCTACAAGTATACACAAAATCCATTGAAGATTTTATTAGTCCTGTCTAATAAAAACACATGCTTGAAATAAAACCGCTGCTTTATCAAGCCCATAAACTCTCAGTTTGTCTATTTAGAAGACAAATTGTTAGTAGAAGTCAGTGAAAGCAAAGGTTATATCTGAATCACTGGTACATCTTAAAAAACTCATAATCTTATCACAAAGCATGTAAAGGGCAAAGGTTAGCAGCAGTATCCTACTCTTTATACCATATGGATTTGTTTACAGAGCAATTCTCTGAGATAAATTATTTATAGGCATTAGTCTGTGGTATCAGACTAATACATGCACTTATGAGTAGGTAGACTTGATCGAACAAGCTAATAGATTTTTTCGCTTCTAATTACCAGGAATCTATCAAAGAGCTAATGAATAATAATTTAACAAAACCATGAATTTGTGTCCACCAATCAGTTTATCGTGCTGACTTAAGGGATTCACTGATTTTCTCAATAGTGACATAATAAAATGTTTACTCTTCGCCTTCTGTAGAAAAGAAAGTCTCAAAATCAATGCAATAGCGTATGTGTAAAATGTGTTAAGAATTATGTAGCTGAGAGATTTCAAAATGCAGTTGCCAATATGGTATCATAATTGCATCAAGTTATTAGTGAGGTTCCAAGGAACTGATACTATTTCAGATGGAAATCAACAAATTTATGAGACATAAATAAAAACACCTGTACGTTATGAATGATAACTGAAAAATTTAAACTTCTAAAACTAACAGCCTTAAGTCAGACCCACAAATTGCAAAGACAGTATCCCAGAAACAAGTGCCTGAAAATAACTGATGAATCAGCAGGTAGAGAGCTCAGCCTGAACTTCGTACACGGTCTACAAAAAAAGAGCTAATGCAATCCTTGCACGTATTAAAAGGGAACCAGTCCCCCTATGGGGGCAGACTATAGGATTATGGAAATTAATTTATCCCTCATACAGCATAAGGCCTATACATTTTAGAGTGATGCATGATGGTCTGGTGCACATTTTAGAAAACATGGCAAAACAGTGGGGAGGGTAGAGGAAAGAACAACAAACCCAACTGAAAGACTGGAGAAAATGCTTTCTTACACAGTTGGTGAGGGAGTAAGAAGTGAAGCTAGCTCTATAGCTTAGTTAAGGTATACATTTGGGAGAGGAAAGACACAGATTTGGAGCCATAAGAAAATTACTGTTTAACATCTATGAAATTAGGTATTGATTGGAAGGAGACTGGACTTCTCCCTCAAATGAAAACCTGATTGCAATGACCTGTGTAGTTGTACTCATATTACCTGGCTGCCAGAGAGTACAAATGTGAATCGTTGCCTGTTCCATACAAAATTGTAAGAGGAAGGCTTTAGACATCCCAGATTATCCTCCAATGTGGACAACATATGGTTTCAGTGTGGTAAGAACTAACTCTGAGCCACTGGAGTGAAAAAAATGATACCACCAGATATAGGGCATCATTGTGCAAAGCCTGATCCAGGAGGCATGGTCAGAAAACAAACACTATGACAGGTGCCACAACCAGGACTTATGACTACAAGAATTACAAGGCACCAGAGTGGGCATGTTGAATTTAAAGGTCAAAAGGAGGAGTTAGTTTGGCCATAGGCACCTATGGGCGTATGTGAACCACACATCCCAGCTCTGTGCAATAGTGACCCCAGCTACTTCTGAGCAAAGCGACTCTCATTCTCAGGTAGGCAGCAGCAAGGCACTAGGCTGGGCTATTTCCCACCACCACAGCAATACTCCAGCTGTGGGCCTGCTGCTCGTGGGTAATGAGACTGAAGAAGGCTCCTGTATGGAAACACTTGTCATTCTCTTTGGCACATGCAGAAGATGATGAACAAAGAACAGTCTCTAACAAAATGTTAGTATCCTGAGTGAAAGTACTCTGGCTTCACAAAATGAGGGGAAGTATGTTCATATTTAAGAGTGAAATAATTAGCTAGCTTGCTTTAAAAAAAACCAAGGAATTTCAGTATTTTTTAAATATTCAGAGAGTTTTTTTGCTTAACAAGTGATATGAAGCCCAGTTATCTGCCATCAACCCAGCAAAAATTCACTGACTTTCACAGTAGCTTTGCCTGTGAAGGAACTGCAGGACCAGATCCATAAACATAAATTAAACTGCTGAGTGTATTACCTAGAGTTTGCAGTCATTGATTCCTTTAATGTTTCCTAGTTCAAGCCCAATACGTAAATGACTGCAACACCTACCAATACCACTAAACTCAACAGCTGGTCATTGCTCTCATTAATATTCCCTTTTTTAAAATTTTTGACTACAGAAGGAACTTGGCATAAAATTTTCCAGCCTGGAAGCAATTTTTATGCTTGCAGATTTTCAAAGGGATGTCTTTTGCCTCTTTTAAGTTACAGAAACATAAGAAACACATAGTTAGCATTTAAGAAGGAACTTTCATTCTTATTGTTGCCTTGATGCAACTCGCATGTAGATGGAAAACCTTTAAAAGGTGTATCATTATATTGGTTAACAGACCCAAGATTCCCTTGTTTTTCACAGAGCACCTGTGTGTGTTTGTAAGTGATATACAGATATCAGTGAGGGGCCCAACCAGCAAAGACTGAGTCTGGATTCGATCATTCTGAGAGTTCAGTGATTTTGGATCGAGGGATTTAATCTGAGCCCATTTCTTGTAACGTATTTTAAAGGTGAAAGGGCTTTTCTTCTGCCAAGATGAGAGTATAGGACTGCAGGGACTTGCATTTCTCTTGCAGCTGTAGACATCACTAGCAAATATGGCCTCAATTCTGGAAGCAACTTAGCTTGAATAGATCTCCACCATGACATAGCACTCCATTACAGCCAGTCTTCAGAGGCAGAGTGAGCCATGCCAGCTGCAGCCTGAGGTCAGAGGTGACCAGGAGAGTAGATTGCAGTAATGCTTCAGCATTGCCTTCCTGAATATCACTGCAGCATGAGCCTTCAGTGTTAGTGCCCTCAGCATCAGGGAGAGATGTTTGGCCTCCAGGCTGTTTATTGGAAATCTAAGGTTCTCATTAAAGCTTTATGGTTTTTTTAAAAACTAGATTTTCAATAGGTGAGACAATACTCTGAGCCTCTGTGGTCTCAGCACCAAGAGCTCAGGCTGCAGGTCCTCCCCTGCACCCAGAGTCTGTGCAGAAGGAGGGGGTGGTGGCAGAGAAGGTCAGGGGGAACAAGGAAGGCTGTGCCAAGGGACAGGGACACTCAGTTAAACTTCAGGGGATTGTTAACTGAGTACCTTATTAATCTCCTTAAAACTAGTTTATCTACAGGCTACTGCTAGAAGTTTCAACTCCTGACATTTCCTGAGGGATTGCTCCAGCAAATGAGCCCTCCTAATTTTTTATTGAATTCTCCCCTTCCTGAATACCTCTTTTCCTCAGCCTTTACTTGGCAGAATGCAACTTTAAGATGAGCACTTGACCTGAACCTTGCAAACCCTCTGCCTCTGAGTATCACAAAGCTAGGTAAAGTGTGCTTCCATGTTGTCCTGATCAGTGGAGGTTGAGTAGGCAAAACACACATTCTGAGAAATATGTTCATACAAAAGCTGCAGAATAAAACTTCATGACAAAACCATCAACTTTCCATTTCCAAGTAGCCACAGTTCCACTATATGATTTCCTATTCATTGCTGAATTCCAAGTCGTCTTGTTTTACCATATTTTTCCAAAGCAATTTAGAAATTTATCACTTTTAAATGATACTATGAAGTTAACTGAGCAGCTGTCCTGCGAAAAAAAGTAATTTTTTTTGTTACGGTTGATGAGTTAAGGAATGAGTTTCATGAAAGAAAAGCTTGTTAGGGACTCATTCTTATTACAATAAAGAATATTTTTCAATTCCAAAGATTATATTATCAGCAAAGTTATATATATTGCATACAAATCTATATCTGCCTCTGTACAGGCACATACACACTTACATACATGCACATACATGCACTTCAAAAACTATGCTTACTCCTGTTTGCTCTTGAAAGATACTCTATGAATGTAAACTCATATGTAACATTAATTGAAGTTTGCTTTCCCTGTATTGAAAATCCAGGAAGCATGTGATGCAACATCCTACAGTCTCTGTGCTACATCTGACTAGCTCATATTGAATACAAGCTCTGTTAAGTTGAAAGGATTTCTGGTTTGTTTCAACTTGAAAGTGATTTAATATGAGGCCCAGAAAGAAAATCTGTCTCAGTAATCAAATTATAACAAGTAAGGATTAAAAGTATTAAGAAGTTTAAGCAATCTTTTAGCTGCCCTGTGTTCTTGAGGTCATTTGAAGCTGGCTGTGGGAATAAGTAAAATAAAATAACAAGAGGGAAAAAAACAAAGTATTATAGAAGGGAATCAAAGAGCGTCCTTCAGGATTAGATTATGGTACAAGAAAGGGACTGAAACATTTTCCAGGATCCTTAACTCATTTTCCTTTGGGAAACATAATTTTAAAAGGGTATTTTAATACCAATCTTTCTTTTCTTTCCTTCTAAGCTGGATGTACTAACACTTAAAAATTTAAAGTTTTTATCAAAAAAAATTCAATAATTGCTCATAATGTTCACTAATTCACTAAATAAACAGCATTCCCCAAATAGATGATTTTAGGGACTGGGCATATGGTGTTAGTTGTTTATTATTTGTTATATACCTATTTTTATATATATATATATATATATAAATAAATATAAAAGAGCATATTTAATCTAAATCAACAGTGGCAAATGCATTAACACCAAATAGCTTTATAGAAACTCATGTAAGTACCTCAGAACAAAAGGCAGTCATATCTACTTTTGTAGGTCATTTTAACAACCTTTACGAAGAGACAAACTGAACCAACTTGCTGCTAAGGTACTGGTGGCATCTCCAGCTTGATGCAGGAAAGGGCTGAGGTGATGCTACAAGGAGACATAAAATTTTCTTCTCTCTATTTGAGTCTGCTTTTCTTTCAATTAGTAGCATCTTTCCCAAGAGCTAAAATCACTTAATGTCCCTACAAATGTCTGGCATATCCTTTGAGATGAATCCCACTAGCTCTTATTCCCCCAGTCTGCACCAGTGAAGACAATTATGAAGTGGAAAAGGTGAGGACTTGCAATCACAGTTAATTTCCTCAAATTAATTTGTTGGGGGGAAAAAAAACATTGAAAATTACTTTTACTTTATACTGATATTCTGTTTCCGAGAGGTTTTTTTAACCAACTTATCCTGAGTATTCATCTTTGTGGTAAGTCCTGACCAATGCATATGTATGGATAACTGTTGTACATGGATGAGGTTTACTTTAGAGCAACAGCTCAGGTCTAAACAATTTTGCTCAGAAAGCACTCTGTCCCCTGCCATGCCCCATGCCATACCCATGCCCATCACTGCCCACCTCACCATGCTGTGGTATGCTCTGTGCGAAATATAACCCCCAAGGGACCTACCAGACACCACCCCCGTGCTGAAAAGTTACAGCCCATGCATTGCCTAGTTGCTGTGCAGAGAGAGGAAAGGAAAGATCAGGGTACTGAGCCCATTTATTTATGTATAATTAAGGATTTTAATTAGGTCGTGATGGGGGAATTGTGGACATCTGATCATAATTAGGTTTTTTCTAGCAAATGAAAACTTGTTTGCATGATCAAAAAAACTCCCAAACTTAATAACTTAAATGAGGCAACACAAGCCAAAAACACACTGTGCAAGCAAGCTGGTGTCCAGATTTGATCACTAAGCCTTCAAAAAGCAGCTGCCAATTACTATTAGATGATCTTTGCACCAGAAGTTCACTTCCCAGAGAAAACAGTGAGTCCATGCAGTATTACAGATATATGTGTGTGGAGGACTGTTTTAAAAAAAGAGTGGGGTGGGTGAAATCTGCATTGGCTTGAGCAGACACCTCCAGACGTGGCTAGGGTGTACATACTCTCAGCAGAGTTAGCTGCCTCGCTGGCAGGCTCACCAGGGAGTACAGAGAGTAAATAGTTTCCAAAGGTGGCAAACTATGCTTTCTTGCTCTCCTTTTTTCCCCCTGTAAACTGAAAATATAACTGACTTAGCTTCTGACACGTAAATCTAGCCAGCCATTTTCTTCCACAATGACTTTAACTTCATTATGCATGTATTTTAAATCAAGCTGTTACTGCCTGGGCAACTTCATTAGAAAGTCTCCAAGGCACGGGGGCTGAGGGACCCGGCAGGACTGTGACTGGCAAGTGTGGCTGGGTCCCGAGCTCCCCATGCAGCCATGGAGAGGATCCTGCTGCCCTGGGCCGGAGGGCTGCAGCACCAGCCAGACACGGTGATGGACATGGGGAGAGCAGCTTGGCTGAGAAATGTGAGGCAGGTGCAGACAGGGGTGCTGATCTCCAGGAATTTTATTCATGACTTAAAATTATGGTGTAGATAGTATTTATACATATATGCATATGTACACATGATTTTTATATATGTACACATATGTGTATACACTATGTTTTGGCACAAGTATGCTGTAATTTTGGTGACATTTTTGGACATTTGTGAAAGCAGTGACTATTTTTTCCTCAATACCTTTTGTTTTTTATACTCTTTCTTTTTTGTGGGGGGTCATAGTCCCAAAATCTCAAAATCATCAACCTGCACAAGACAGACTTTCAATAAGTCATTTTTATTGAAACATTTACCCATATATTGCTCTGACTTGCAGAGATAAATGTGATTTATTTTTCTACCAAAGATATGGTGTTGACAGTATCTCTGTAAGTTTATTGTGCTTGATTATGAAAATACTGTCACTTAATAAAAATCACATTTGCTTTTTTACCTAAGCATTTTAGGTTTTGTAGCTGTGGTGTTGATATGTTCCCAGTGTGGAAAACAAAGCTCAGCAGAGGACATTGTTAATTTTTGAGTAAATAGATAGACAAAACCTTATGTAGATGTGTTCCTCTAGAGCAATGAGAGGACCCCTCACCTACTTAGGTTGTATGTGACTGCCTGAATCTCACCTTGTTTTCTTATTGCTACCACCCTGAATTCCCTTTGGGGTAGTCCTCGGTTGTGGAAGGGCTTGGGTCCATGCCTGCCAGATTCAAGGGGAAGTTGTCAGCGAAGGACTCTTGATAAATGTCTGGTTGGAGATCTTTGTTTGGCAACGGCTTCAGAGTAGTTTTTCATATGCTAAGGGAGCTGGCTCTTGAAAGCCCTCTAGGAGGTACAAGGCTCCCTCATGGGAGAGTGAATCTGCTGGGAAAAGCTTTTGATGAGATCTTTTAAAGGGTGTAGAGGAGAGGAAACTATCGGACATTTTAAACATACTTGGAGCGTACCCTACAGCTTCATTCAGGCAGTACCAGTGATCTCAGAGAAACTGCTTTGGTGAGCCAGTGGGTTGATTTCCTCTAGTTACCCAGTGCACAAATAACAAGGGAGAGAAAAAAAACTCATGCTGTTCTCCTTGACTTTAGCTGTAGTACGAAGACAGACAGGACACCCAAGAAAGCATGGGTGAATGGGTGCAGCAAGGGAAGGGCACCTCTTCAGAGGGAATAATCTGCCTCTCAGTCATAAGTAGTATCTCAATGATGACTTGGATCTAGTCAGCCATAAAATAGGTCCACAAAGCAGTAAGAGGGGTCCATGTCATCCACTGATGAGAGGGTATAGACCCAAGGCATCTCCAGGAAGAGAACAGACAACAGAGGGAGCCTGGATCACTAAGCAGTACTTCAACCATTGACCCCTAGTAAGGACACAGTCATGACCAGAGCTACTGGTCACCAGCAAGGATAAAAGCACTTAGCCCTAAACATGGGTTCTGGCTGAAGAACTAAATAAGGAATCCATGTATGCCTTTAAAAACAGCAATATATTTCCCCACCGGTCAGGTTTCCTGACTTTATTTTGTTTCAAGGTTAGTGGGCTAGTGCTTGCGAGGTCACATCTGTGAAACATTGTAAGTCAGCACAGAACCGAAGACCAAAGAAATTCAATCTACTGAACAGAGGATTTTCAAATGCTCTACAGTCTACGATCAGAAGAAAAAATACTCAATAGATGCCTGCTAGAGACATTCAATTCGTTTCCTTTTTGATCCCGATAACTATCATGTCCTCTGCATCCCATCTGACCAGAGGAAGGTACAAACTGTGTACCTGGAGACTGTACCACACCTGTCACCACCTGCAATATGACTGCAACCGCAGATGTACAAAGTACTGCATTTTAAACTGAAGCATTTCTCTCAGTAGAGAAATCCTCTCCCAGCCTATGACTGTGACACACAAAGTTAAATTAAGATTAGAACAAAATCTGGGAGGATGATTTAAAATGAGAATCAAAAGGTTACAAAGCTAAATGCTTTTTCAGAGCCAGTGGTTGTCATAGTAACCACTTGTACAACTTTTTTCTTGGAAACAGAGAGTAAACACTTATTAAAGTGGGCCTCAGTGATACAGTAAATACATGAATTTATTACTATTTGCAGTCAGAGCTGGGTGAAGAAATCCAGGAGACACTATTTCTGAATTTGTTTTCCTTCTCAAACCAAAGGTCCAATGATACAAAGTCATTCAAGCAACCAAGGAGCCGGAGATGCATGTTTGTTGTCTGTTTTGGCCCATCCCTGGGGCCCTGTGGCTGCAGCTAAGCAACCAGCTTCCTCTGGGTCAAACTCCAAAACATGGAGAGTACACATCAAGCTATCGTGTTGTGAAAAGTATGACATGATGTACAGCTGGCATGGCAAATTTTATTTAAAGAAACACAGTTTCAAATTAGTCTCATTTTTCTGTACTAATTAGGTTGTGGGTTTTGTTTGCAGCAAAGCTGTGTGAGTTAAAAGTCTACTGGAAAGGATAACACGTAATGAAAGTTGCCTTCTCTCCAGGCTTCAGCTGTATGGGAGAAACCAACATCCCGTTAAACAAGATAAGATGAAAATTATATAAAAAGTATTCCACGCGAATGGTATGGGTAAGTTAATCCATGGACTTGAACTGCTGTGGGCATCTATAGTTTGAACTGTCAACATAACAGGTGCTTTGGATCACTCCAGAAAAAAAAAGATCTGCAGTCTCAGGACAAATTTGTTCAATAGGCACATGCAAACAGCAAATTCTTGATTGCTTGTGAAAACATCGTCATGTTGTCATGTGAAATCCTAATTTAGGTTTTAAAATTAAAAAATTGAAAAATATTAAAATCCTCTTTTAAAAGATGAAAAATATTTTTAAAATATTTCAAAAATGAAAAGGATGTCTGTGACATTCGCCCTTTCTGTATTAAGCAGCAGTACTTAATTATGACTTTGGATGTAGATGTTCAGCATCTACCTTAGACCAATGTGAATACAGAAAGCAAAGGCAACTCTGATTAAACTGAGTTGCAAAAACAGGGGTAAAGTGTTGAACTCCTAGCCATATTTATTACAAAAATATCGCTGATGTAAACTACGTACAAATGACATTGGATCTACAAAAGACAGCATCCTTGTTGCAAATAACAAAGTAGAACAGCTCTACCCTTAGAACACTGTAGTGCCTGCTACAGCTGGAAGGTTTTGGACATCTGACCTCATACCACTCTCCTCTTACTACTCATTTCTGTGTAGAAGCTTTTTCTTCAGAAAAATAGAGATGGAAACAGCTTCACAACTAACCCATAGCCAGAACTACGAAGTTACTGAAGGCAGGAGAAACTTCTACATATTGAAGATTTGTATTAGGGAAGTGAGATCTGAGCATCTATCCTTCATCCTAATAACCGCAAAAATTGAGCAACTGTGTTGGAAGCAAGGCCCCAGTCTTTCCATCACAAACTGGTTTCTTTTTCTTTGCTAGGCTACCTGTCAGACTTCTCCCTATGTTCTTTATGTTATCCCTTAGATGGAACAAATTCTCTGTGCTGGGATGCTACTCCAAAAAAATTGATGAAAACTGTCTCAGCTTCAGCGTTCCAATATCTTCCCTTAAAGGCTGGTTTGAGGTTTGTTCTGTGTTGTAACATTTTGGGAATGCACACTGGTATTCCCTTAGGAGCTCAATCATGAGGCAACTGAGTATTTCACACCAGGCTAACCTAGTGGGAACTATTTTTGTGGGAGAGGGGAAAATGGAACATTGTGGACATAAAGTGTCAGCAATAACTTCATGTTCTGAAGATCCTGACTTTGGGAAGTGTTTAGTTTTCTCAGCAATACCTACTAAAATAAGCCTCTCTGGGAGACAGAAAACACATTGGCTACCTATATACTACTAAATTAAATGAGCTTGGGACTGTTTTCTGTCACTGAGTCCAACTGGCATGGAGCAGCCTACATCCATACTCCTAAATTCTCATCTTCCAAAACATGCTGGCAGCAGCCAAATTGCCTGTGATCTCTGAATGACCTTTGGCCTCTGGAAATCCTTACTGTACTCAGCAATTGCTTGGGATAGTGCTAGCTGCTCCAGGTCAAAACCATATTAGGAACCCTTCTAACAATTTAAGTTAGGTGACTGAGTTATGTCCAGGAACATTCCCAACACAGTCTAATTCATTAGTATAGATGCTGTCATTTTAACTTTTCCCCAAACAGGCACAGATGTGAGTTAGGAGTTAAGCAGACTAACTGTCAGGACTGGGGTAGTTCTGGAAATGTAGACAATTAAATTAAATTAAATTAAATTAAATTTTCAGTTCGCAAGACAGAAATTCAGACTTTGACATCCAGACTTCACCTAAGACTTCACCTAGGTATATGGTACTAAAATGTCTTGATCTGACTTTGTAGTTTTAATACAGCCAATGTTTTCAGAATGACCAAATGAAAGCTTCTAGGCTCACTTTTCTTCATACACAGCACAATTTCCCTGTCATGAAACAAACAGCCATACCGATGTTTCTCAGCTGCGTGAAACACAATGCAAAATTTCTGCAGGAAACCAGAATTTGTTCTGGTTTTTCACTCCACATGAATTTTTTTACACAGCTCTATTTAGGACAAAATTCTAGTTTAAAGTATCCATTTCCCATTTATTGTCGGTTTGTGATATTATCACATATAACTCTTTGCACTATTTCTTTCACTATTTATTCAGCTTTTAAATGTCCAAAAAAGAAACATTAAAGTTGAGCCTGAATCATTATCTGTCAAAAAGGACTCCCAATAAAATCTGCTAGATTTCTGATGGACACATGATTCTGCTGTTGCAATGCCCACTGAGGATTCAGAAGTACAGAGCCTTAGGCTCACTGGGTAGTGAATGTGTTATAAAAACAAAAGTACCTGATACATAAATGTGTCATATTAATTTTTCAGTCTTGGGTTGAACAGCAAAGGGAGTCCTGCTATGCATTGTAGGGAAGGAGAATAATACCTAATACCTTCCTTTGGAGAACTACAGCAGAAAAATCTGGTCCCTTCTTACCACAGCTCCTATTCAGGGCATGCCTGGTTGCTTAGCTGATGGACACAGAAACTCTCCAGCTCAGTTCACTCACTGACTGACTTACTGGCCCTATTAATTAGGCTGCGATGCTTACTGTGCTGTAAGACTGTATAAACTCTGGGGTGCAAAACATTTTCCTCCATTTCTAAGGCTTGTGTATGCTCTAAAATATGTGCTAATCCTAGTCATGGATTTTTAAAGCAGACGGTAAAGTACTGCACTGGACAGGCCAAGTTCTTGCTGCACGAAACGAGGGACCAAAAGACATCGGGATACCTGAAGCAGAATCAAACTAAACCCAAGCAACTCCACCAACACACAGGAAAATGACAGGGAAGGCAGGAAGGAGCTGAATCACCCTGGATGGAGGGAATCAGTGAAAGAAAGGAAAAAACTGAGATTAGCAATCTCTCCTCTCAGTATATATCATAGTTATCTAAACCACAACTGGAAGCTTCTGAAGTTTGTACCTCACCTTTTTTCCAGTGCTGCAAACAGCAGTAGATTGTGTACTTATCACAGGATGCTTTATCAACGGATAAATTTTATCAAAGGATAAACCTCATTGCTTCAGCATTTGGTGCAAAATAATAAAAAATAACTAGCATCTCTCTTCCATGTAGAGAAAAGTCAGTGTCTGTACACTCTTTTGTACAGCTGAAGTAAAATCAGCTTGGCAGGAGCCATGTGATAAATAGACCTTAGAAGAGAATCCGGATCTTCAAATTAGAGATAGTCAGGATTTTTATTTTTTTTACAAGACAATTTTTATGTGTATACATTGAAACATACTGCTTTAGTTAAATCTAAGTTTTGAACAGAAACACCACAATTGAAATATCTTTTTAGTGGAAGAAAGAAAGATTCTCACCTGTTGAACAGTATTCCAAGTATGGATAAAGAAAGACAGGTATGCCTAACTTCAGAATAGCCAAAGCATTTGACAGGGTGCCTGAAAGATTTTATTCCCTGTCAGAAACCGGCAAAACTGAGTTTCTGCATCTCACAAGTGCCCTAATTCCTGGTCTAGTCTATACTCCCTGTTCTCTTACTGTCCATGAATCATTTCAAAAAGTTTCTGGATTTTCCTTGGCAAAAAAGACTTTTTATCTACATACTTTTTGCAAGATGAAAAAAACTTTTCCCTACCCAGCTCCACCTCTGATAGAGATGGAGATGCACTCACTATACTGAACATTGCTACAGTTGTCTGGAAAGCAACTCTTGAGCTCACAGAGGCAAATCATTGCTGTGGCCAAGGGCTGATCAGTGCAGGACAGAAAGTGAGTAATCAGGAAGATCTGGTTACGACTCTGATTCTCTGCCAGCGCTGGCCACAGAGGCAGCATGCCTTAGAGCAACCCTCAGGCTGGTCTAACCTACACCAGATGACAATGGTCTTAAGGTGGCAAACTGCCAGCTGAAATTATCTGGAGCACAGTAGCACTCTGGTCTCATCCCCTCCAGCCTCTGGCATTATTATTGTATAGGCTGGGATTGGTAAAATTCGGAGTCATGCCAATCTAATGTTTACTAAAAACTCCCTTCTGATGGGAAATTTTCATTTCAGTCTGTCCCAGTGTATTTTTGGTCTATCATCTTGTTAACTCATCAGTTAAGAAAATCTTCTCAGCTTAAAAGAGCCCTGCTATGGTGTCACATTGTGGTGATCCCACAACTTTCTAGTACGCTTTGCACTAGAACTCAATGTCACTGACGCATCTCAAAGTGAGAGGTCACATCAAGAAAAGAATCAGCCAAGAAATCTGACAAGATACAGCTTTCTTGACGCTAATGGAGCCAAGAGTCACAAAAAAGGCTGTTTCTGAAGACTAAAAGTTAGCAGCACTGCTGATGATAACCACCGTCTCTTACACAATTGCTGCCATGGTTACAGAAAGTCCTGTTCAGACAGAACATAGCAGAAGAAAACAGGGACCGAAATGAAGCTTTTATAAATATGCATGCATGTGTGCGTGTTTATAAAATGACACGATAAAAGTCTTTTACCCAACTTTTACCTTTAAAAAACCTTGTTAAAATAATGCATTTTCACACAAAAAAACCCACCCAAACCTTCTGTTTCTAGTCAATATAAATGGGCAGTTCAGATAAGAAGGCAGTAGGACTATAAACTAAAACTAGCACACAGTTGCCAAAAATCTTTTCCTTGGGAGGAAAAACACTTTTGATTACTGAGCTTATCCTCTGTGCTGTCAGTAACTAACATCAAAACAACACCTTGTCTAGGAGATGTAGCAGGGAACTCCTCACCAGAACCCTATGTCTCTGCATCCCTCGCTGGCATGTCCTTCCTCAGGCAAACTGCTTAGTATACATGCGCTCCAGCATACTGCTGGAGACCACTTTTTCAATTTCCTAGACCAAAAACTTCATTTCAGAGTCTAATTCTGGATGGTCAGCAGCACCAAATCACTCACCTATCACGAGAGTTTTAAAAGACCTGAAACTCATTGAAGTAGTCAAAGGCAAAATAATTCTTGTGCTCTCTGTACATTTAGTTCAAAGGAATAATAGGTAACAATTTCTAGCTGAGTAAGAACAAGAAAATCCTAGAGAGATGTCAATTCAGGATAATTTTCCTGTGACCTGCAACTCAATGCCTGCTTGATTTACTTAAGCATAAACTTTTGGTTTCATAATAAACATAACAAACACCCAAACCAACTTCCCCATCTTGCAGGTGGAGCACAAAAGGGTTGGTAGCTGGAAATGGCAGCACACTTAGCTTCTGCTAGCTTTGTTGTGCTGGTTTAAAAGTAAACTGGCAGAAGAAATGAACCCAACTCAAAAGAGTTTAGAAGTCAGAACTACAATTTAA
>JAVJGI010000062.1:58252212-58267167 GCA_035590275.1 Ibycter americanus
TCAGTGTACCTATTGTAATCTTTTTTTATTAAATTGTAGTTCTGACTTCTAAACTCTTTTGAGTTGGGTTCATTTCTTCTGCCAGTTTACTTTTAAACCAGCACATCCAGCTTCAGCGGGAAATGTAACTGTGAAAGCAAAGGTAGTTAAATCATTGTGTGAAATTTATCAGTTTGTAAGAGTAAACAAAAAAGCTGTTGGAAACCTCCTGAAAGACAGGCCACGGCAAGCAGCTAGAAAGCTCCTACTGTGAATCAGCTGCTGGAGGAATAGGGAACAGCTCTGATGGTGGCAGGTCCCCTCAAGAACTTCCCCTTTTGCATCCTCTCTCTTGGCTGCTGGTTGTGCCAAATGTCAGATGAACATTTTAACATGGTTGTACTGTGTCACAGGACTTGAAAGCTTCTGACAGGCACAGGGACTGTATCAAGCAGGGGGAAGTAGGAACTTTCTGAAACTATGATAAAAAAGTTTAATTTACTATTGTTAATGAAAATGAAAATTGGTAAACAACTTTGAGACTAGCATCACTAACAAGGACAATGTATTACTGAAAAAGTAATCCATCTTCTAAGATTTAATTACCCTCATTGTATATATACCTGAGAAAGAGGTGTAGGAAGCAGGATCTTCAGCAGGAGTATAACAACCAAATACACTCACTATCTAATGAGAACAAATACATTTGAAAAGATCTCTGGTAAACTGACAAGTAAAATTTTAACACGGAAGGGAAAAAAGAGGAAATCACAATTTTATGTGGTACAAATAATTTCTAATAGCATCAGATTTCTATGCGGACTTCCTATTCCAGAAATCTTCAAAGGTTTAGCCATGTTCTCTGACAAAGCACTACATTTTGTTCAGCTTTTCCTCAGGTCAAAATTACTTTTTTCTGTCTTCTTGAGCTTGAGAAAATCTCCAAGACAAATGATGATAGCAGCTTTTTTTTCTTGCAAATGCCATTTGAGCAAATGAGATAAATATGCTACCTATAAGCATAACTGGGGAGAAAGTCTTGCAATAAGACTCCATAGAACATTATTGTATATTCATATAACTGGGACTCTACCCAACACTTACCGTGATGTTTTTCCTATAAATCTCAAAATCCTCAAGTGAGGATGATGACTGTATACATACAGCATTTGTATGGAAAAACTAAGCAAGAAAAAACTATAATAATCTGGAAACAATTCCTTAACGTGCTGTTCCTTCCAATAACACCACTTGTCTACAGTGTACTGTGGCAAAGATTGCAGATTATGATTCTATTAAATGTTTGGCTTACTGTGTATTTTTAGAACCAGTAGTTCTCTGGGGTTATAAAACAGTAGTACAAACTGGAGGTAATAATGGACATGAAGTTTCACTTAGTCAAGTATTCAGCTGCATGGGTTTTTGCTGGGATAACAAACATTCGTAGTTTATTAATGTATCCAAGGGTAGCTGCAGAGTTCGCAATGCATTTCTGCTGAGTAGACAAAATACTCAGGAAATTTAAATGTTTAGGATCAGATCTGCCACAATACATGGGTGTCTGCATTCCTACTTACACACTTAACCTATGTTTTGGCATCTTTAATGTTCTTCATCTACTGAACTGCCACATAATCCAGGGAGGATCTAAATTTCTCTGGTCCATATATGTGAAGATGAGCCACAGCTGGTAAGCTGCTTGAAGCCCCTGCCATGCTTCAAGTGGAACAGGAACTTGATGCCAGGGTGTCAGGTGCCAGCTGAGACCCCTGACTCTTTGCGTAGTAGCCACTGAGGAGCAGGTCTTTCTCAGACTCCTGACAAATTTTTTCCATTTGTAGAAACGCTCCCTGGAGAGAGGGACTGAATTCTGGTTCCACACTACTAATATACAGCTTTCCTCATTTTTCAGACAGGAAAATTACATTTCTGCATGTCCAGCTACAAGAGAGGATAAAAATTCCCTGGAGCAAGATTCCCAGTTCTGTCCTCTCCATCCTTCTCATGGCAAGTCAGGAAACTCCCTGCCTGTTTCCCAGGATCACTTCCTTGGGTGCCTAACTGTACCACAACAACTAAAAAAAGCCTGGACACCTAACCTGGAACTAAAACCTTGACAGTGTGCAGTGCATTTAAGAGACAGGTGGTGTTTCACCTCTGCCTTACCTAGATACCTGAAAGACTTGTCATAAACTCCTAAACCCATTAAATTCAAAGACAAAACCTTTTCAATATCTTTGAAAGCTCCAGTATCTGTGAAACAGAGATGAGCAGCACACCACTTAAATATTTAGTTTTAAAAGCAGTCTCTGAAAATACATTCAAGAAAGATCACTGGAGAGACCTGTCATGGTTCACCATGCAGATGACAACACTCCCTGGCATTTACCGTCAGACACACGTTTGCAAATTCCTTTGGTAAAAGGAGTGGTAGTAACTGCACCTTTCACTATTTTCTGCTTTTGGCAGAGTCCTTTTGTCAAATCGCTTATTGTCAAGGGCAAACACTGATCCTATTGAATTTACTGGCTGAACTTTTAATAGCTCCACAGCAGTGGACAAGAACTTTGCTGGCTCAGGGTCAGTAGCGTTGAATAAGCAAGCATGTTGCCACAAGCAACGTCATACGTTCCTCTCCCTCTAATCCAGGCCATAAAAGCAATAGCCATAGGTTTTAAGGGGTTTTTTGTTTGTTTCTTACACCCATAAGCAACGTGCAGAGCACCTAGACTGGCTGGAAACACAAACAAAGGACTATTGTTCCTTCGAGACTACAAGGTAAACTTTCCTAACATCCCAAAGGGATGTTTCTGGTAGTATTTGAGCAAGCTCCTGCACATGGCCAGAAATGAGGACAACAGGTACATCGCTGGCTGCTTTTTACTTCCTCATATTTTATGGAAAAAATAGACCAGATTTTGTGTCTGAACATATTTTCATACAGTTTATCTTGGTTTACCCATCCAAGTTAAAAGAAAAAAAGGAATCAAATTTCAGGTTTGTGCTGGAGTCATGTGTTGACATGCCACGTCAACCTCATTTCTGTGAGGGGCAGTTGGGATCTCTTGAAATCTATAGCTTGTAAGCATTTAAATAAATGCTTAGCCAAAATTCTCAAGCAAAGTAATTATTCCATTTCCAAAATAGAGAGTTTTGTATCTTCATAGAGGAAACAGCTTCAAGTTGCACCAGGGGAGGTTTAGAATGGATATTAGGAAAAATTTCTTCACCAAAAGGGTTGTCAATCATTGGAACAGGCTTCCCAGGGAAGTGGTTGAGTCACCATCACTGAAGATATTTAAAAGATATGTAGGTGTTGCACTTAGGGACATGGTTTAGTGGTGGACTTGGTAGTGTTAGGTTAACAGCTGAACTCGATGATCTTAAAGGTCTTTTCCAACATAAATGATTCTATGGTTCTATAAGTATGTGCTTGTAGCATTACTGTGAATACTAATCTGGGTACCTGAAGAGATGTCAATCATGCTATCACAAAAAGTTTCACTATATACTTTTCATCCCTCTATTATTGCCATTTCATCTAATATTACTGTTTAATTCTTCAGTGTAAGCAACTAATGTTCAGTTCCTTCTTTATTATTAGTAGAAGAAAGAATTTGTTACACAATAGTTCGATTTATCTATGGGTATGACTCTACTCTACTCTCCTAGAAGCAGGATCTAAACATTTGCAAATAATTCTACCAGCTCAAAAGGTTCACATACAGTAATAACACATAAGTTTGACTTTCAGCAGAGTATGCCCTATTTTTAAACAATGAAAGGTAACAGACAAAAAAATATTTTGAGTGAGAAGACTGAATGACTTCACACACTACTTTAGCAGTCAAACTCTTAGAAAGGAAACAAGAATATTACAAAGATAATTTAGAAGTATAATATTTCATATGGACTACTTGTTAGACAAATCATCTCCTCTGTCTTTCTTATTTTCCTTCTCTACAAGGTGATCTCTTTCTGCAGGAAAGATAACTCAGTTTCAGTCCTGCTCCTATACTACCTTTCAACCAAAGTAGAAGGGTGCAGCCTTGCTTTTGGAGACTGCAAAGAAACAGAAATTCCTACTATTTTTTCTAAGCAGTCTGTAATTCTTTCCTTAGCTTCACCATGACTACAACCTTTATAAATGCACCATAAAATTAACTAAAGTCATTCAGGGGCTTGGTTGCCAAACTTACTGGATTCCCATCAATCATATTCTGCTTGATGGTAGCTGTGAGACTGTTCATCTCCAGAGTGTTACTCAGAAACTGGTGGAAGCAAAATGAATTACATCATTATAGAACGTATCGTTCTATGTACATAGAACTTAATGAGCTCCTTGTGTGACCCAATCACCACCTTTTGTGTCACCACAAAAATTAGTTTGGTAACTATTTACATTCACTGTTTCTGATACAAAATGTTTGAAGAGTTATCACTTTAAGAAGCTTTATTATCATTAGTTATAATGCTGTGACATTTGCCCACAGTATACACATTCACCCCATGCTTCTCTATAGCTGAAGAACTGGATGGGATAGAAAGTCATAAACCTCAGTACCAAAAAGGACACAGCCTCTTGCGAAAAGCTGACAGCTCAGCACCACCCAGATCAGACAATTCAAAGACAGGAATTTTTTATCTGTCCTTACGCATGGGTGTGTATGGTAAGTGGTATAGCACTACAAAGGCTAGAGACTTTACAGCTACTACACAGTGATGCACAGCGCAACACTCAAAATATCTGTCCAAAAAGTAACTCACGCACCAATTCAACAATATAAAATTAACACAGGACATCACTATGATTAATTTACTGTACTTTTGCTACTGTAGCTTCATGAGTTTCAGCAGCAGTGCTAGTTGAAGTAGCTCTCTCAGCTTCTTTCTTAACCCTACAAGTCCTTGTGATCCTTGCACTGCATAGACTACTGCAGATCAGATACCTGGTCAGATTCAAAATAAACTAAAAAGAGGGAACTTCTCAAACAGGCATGAAACCTATTGTTTAGCAGAGCTAACACACTGTCCAAGTGCACTTCTCCATGTCATTGCATTATCCTGCCAGGACATACTACCCAGCTTTCTCATTTGTGGAATGGAAGAGGAGTGTTTTGGCCTCTGATATATCAAACTAGTAGATGTGGCTACAAAAAAACACACTGATTTTTTTTTTTTCTGTGTCTGCACCCTGAAGATTAGTAATTTAGTTGAAGTGACCAGGTGCTTTGCAGTTTTCAGTGGAACACCAGGGAAATCTTGACTATTTAAAATGATGCACAATGCACATTTTTTAAAAAAGGGGGAAGAGTGTCTTTTTATTGGGGTTGTAACCACCCACCACCCCACCACCCCCCACCCCCAAAAAAAAGTCCATGGAAGTCCTCATGCAGAAGAATTTAGCACATTTTATTCTTCAATTAAAAAATCATTCATCAGCTAATCTTTACTGCACAGAAAATTGAAACCTATCTGGACCAGTTTGTTTTCTGTTGTAGAAGGAAAAGGCTATCATTTTACTTGTCTAAAGAAAGCTATAACCAGATGAGTAAAATGTGTGGAGGAAAAAGCAGGTTAAATGCTAGCATGCTGATGAAATGATATCATCAGGATGAAATGATTATGTGGTCTCCGTGAATAGGTGCGCACCCAGCCACTATGACTCTTGCCATTTCCTCAAACTGACCCAAAAGGCTCACATTGTTATGTCTGTGCTAATCTGCGTGATCCTCCCTTGCATGCTGACTGTGCAAGGACAGCTGTATTTCTGCAATCAGTTGAAATGCTTCTTTTGAAAATGTGGTTATTCAATACATGGTTTTTAATGAGGTATTACTATAAGGGCTGTATTGTGTAGTCCCCCCTAAGGATAAACTTACTCCAGATGAAAAGGATCATCTGGTTTAAAATGGTTAAAGTTAGATTTTTTCTGATTTACTTTCAGCTGAGTATAACAGGAGATAAGATACCTTTTTTAAAACAGGGCCTAATCCTGCAGCCTGCACAGTCTGATTGAAAGAGTTGTATTTAGCTGAAAAATATGTATTTGTGAACTGTATCCAGAAATTCCAGAAAGGTAGACTGAAAATTAGAACTGAAATGTTTGGAGATCCCTCACCCAATCAAGCCCCTACAAATCCTGATGTTGACTTATACCATACCTATCAGACCCACTGAAGTCTGGAATATATGATTGAAAATATCAAGGGAAGGAATCTCCTCATAAGATTTCTGTTCAAAAACACCAAGGTAACTCCATCATAATGGTATTATGATGTGCCTGCTTTTGTTGTGATGTAGAACTGTGATAATTTCAATCAAATGAAAAATAATGTTCAAGGGGAAAATAACCCTATTATCCAATATATTATTCTTATAAAAATCAAAATATTTTTAAATTTTGTACAAAAATTGAAGCATAATCACTCCTCATCACCTCTTCCCTTCTCCACATTTGTTCCTCCCCCACCTGAGCTTTTATAAAAACTATGACATTAACTTACGCCAGCTTTCTCTTTTTGTGCTTTCCTGCTCCTAAACTTCCTTAGGACTCAGGACTGTGTTAGTTTCTTCTACAGTATGTTTCTTTCCCTTATATTAATAGTACTGCCTCTGGAACCAAACAATAATTCTCACCCTTCTTTACTTGTTCCCATACCATCAATTCCTGAAATACATTTTGAAACTTTTACTATTTCCTTGACCATTCTCCCACTACAAAATAACTGAATAATCCTGCAAAAAGCAGATTTATAACTCATAAAGACTGCAGTGTGCAACTGGCCCAATTATTTTCTTACACCTGTTTGGCAGAAAGAGTTTGTATTGTATCTGAAAGGTAATGACTAGCATATAACCCAAAGCTTTCCCTTCTCTCTGAAAAAATCCTTCTTCCTTCAGGAAAACTGCATTTGATTTGATTATGGAAGATTTTCAGAGGTGGGAAGGATAAAAGGATTGTTTCAGTCTGCATTTATATGACCAGAGCTCCTGCTTCGTATGCTTAAGTAATAGTAAAAGGACAAAAATAATTATCTGAATAAAAATTCTATAATGGTAGCTATTTCCCAATATTTTATAATCCATGACTTCTGTATGCTCACTGAAAAGTAATGCTGATGTAACTTCTTTAGAAAAGGACACTACAGCATTTTCTGCTTGATTGCAGCAATGATTTTAATGCAGCTGCTCTTGCTGTATCTACTATGTTTAGTTACCGTAGCCATGAAAACCTCAAAATGGGTATAAGGTTTTGCAGCTTCAGCATATTACAAGTTTAACAGTCTCTGGGAATGATGAGCCATCTACTTTATGATAGTACACAAACTGCCGGAATCTAACATCAGAAAATTCTTTTGTCGGGTCAAACATTACTATTTTTATTAATATTTTTAAACCGAAATAAATTGAATAGCATATCAAAATTTTGGTGTGGCTTTTAGAATGGTAGATGATGGAATATTTTGTTTCACTTAAATACCTATGATTAAAACCTATGTTTTCTAATAAGGCTTTTGCCTGAGTAAGCCAAATCAGACTCAGAATTGATATTTATTTCTTTCTTGTACTTTCCAGCACCCCAAAGAAGTCAGGACAGATATACAAGGTGAGGCAAAGCACAAAAAGAAAAATTTTTACAGGGGATTATCAGCTAAACTAATCTTTTCTGACTTGATATCCATGTCAATACATGGCTCTGATTAAAAGCTTTCAGAAATCCTAGTAGAGCACTAAAATTGAGACTTTTTTAGTAAAGCAAGATCCAGAGCTCAGACCCAGCACTAAGAACATCCAGATACCAACCCCTTGCATATCTTAAAGGAAAGAGAGTGAGAGAAAAGGAAAGAACCTTCATGCACCGAGATTTACTGAAAATGTATGCTTTTTAAGTTTAATTTCATTAAAACACTTTTGCAAAACATTTGTTTTGCTATTATCTCCTTCCTCTATAGAGAAGAAAGTCATAAAATGAAAAGAATAGAACAAGGAAATCCAATTATCTCATGGCTCTGTAGCATTTGCTTTAAAAACAAGAACATTTTCCCAACTCCAAATGGACTGTTAGTTAAAATTTGAAAAACTCTGGATCAACAAACCTACTAGTTCACCTGGGATGAAATGAAAATCAAATGAGAGAAAATCAGGTCAACAAAAAAACCTTCCTTTTGCTCTGAAACAGTCTAACACAATAAAATTGATATTCGGAAGTACAGCATTACATGGTCTTTTTAAAGAGAGATTTAAACATACGAAAACAAATTAGAGCAGGAAAATATTTTAATAGAGACAGAATCCATGAAAGTTTTGAAACTAACTTCATGCCACAAGCTAGTGTGAACGTGGGATCAAAGAAAATAGCAGAAAGGTAAACTGCATCATATTGACAGTAAGATGAAAGAAATTCATAGCACAGCTTACTCCATAGTAATTAATGTTTTGCTATGTCTAGACCATCATTCTACCATTTCTTTCCTATATGCCATGCATATTTTACTTAAACAAATGTAGTCTAGACCCATCTTTAAATGCTATGTTTGGGAAAACCCCAGTTAACATATCCAAAAGCTGACTTAGGCACTTCTCTGTTTTAGGAGCCAAGGCTTGAAAGCACTGGCCTTTTAACCTGGTCCCTCAATACACATAGTACAAGATCCTCATATTTCTTCTCACAACAGACAATGTTCTTAGTACTCGTGGTATCTAGAAAGAAAAAAAAAAAACACCTCTAAATTATTTTTAACATAAACATTTAGATAACGAGGTGTTAATATGAAATATTAAACAGCAAGATTCTCCAAATGAATCAGAAAATACACTGACAGATAATCTAACCAACCTTAAATTTAACATATGATTGAAACCTACTGTGTTCAGCAAAACAATCTGGTAAAAATGGGTCTGACTGGAAATTAAGAAACAATGCTTTAGCCAGTTCATTTTCATAGAATCATAAGACCCCTCCAGATATTCTGGATATATAATTAAACAGAACCAGGACAGCATAGAACTATACTTAATAGAGAGGACTTAAAATAAAACTCACCTGCATGTAACTGAACACAAAACAACTTCCAGCACCTCTTACTGAAACCAAAGTAGTTTTTCCTTTCTTGGCTTCAGAAGAGCAACTGTTCTTCCCTGTAGGTAGCACAACTAAGTTATATTCCTCAGAGGAAGGATGAGAAATAGATTCCAACGGGACTCACCTCTCTTGTAGACTGTATCTTGCTTTAATTATGATTCAATTCAAAAGCATACCCAAATAACATATCTTGGCAAAATGAAGATGTTTTACTCACTACAAAGGACTGTAAAACCTCCTGGCACTCAAAAAATTCACTCCTATCAGGAGATGAAAGGTTGGAAATACGGGAGTTGGGGTATAGTCAGTCATCCTTTCCACTGAGTTTGCAATGATTCTGACATGGACACATTCCAGATTTACTTAATAATATTAAATAATAACATGGAATAGCATTCTTCCCCTCATAAGTGGCCAGCCATCATTCAAAATTTAGAAAAACCAAATAAACCTGGTCAAGACATTTTGGAAGGAGAGCATACATAGTCTCTGCTGCTTCACCTGAAAAAGTGAGGAAAGAAGGGGGAGCTATGAAGACTGTCCAGCCTAATGTTTCTGGGGTAGGTAAGCGAAGTTTTGAAACTGTTCTACCTCATTCTGTACGTCAGTTGGACTCAAAACACCTTTGAGCAGATGAGAGTAACTAACTACAGCAACAGCAGTTCATACCTCACCCTGTGCTAGGACCTTTGATATGGGAAAGTAAGATGAGATGCCACAGATCTGGTTGTCCCCCACGACCAGGATTTAACTCTTTTTGTTGATGGAGTGACATGCAAGGACCTGAGTGAACTAGAGAAACAGATCAAATATCTTTCACTTTGCTGTGTATAGAAGAGAGCTTTTAGGACTCAAGAATCTGCATTTGAACTCCACTCTTCCTCTTCTTTCAGTTCAGAAGACATTTACAGTTCTCAGTTACAAGAATGAAAACACAGGGCTGGAGTCTGAGGCCATATCTTGCCAGGATGGACATTCAGTGGGCTGGCTAGACACGTCATCTTATGTATACATATAGAAAAGTACCTGTATGTATATGTGTTATCATTTATGTGTGTGTGTGAAAATTTCACTTCCTGTCCCATATAGGTTACAATACTCATGGATTTAAAAACAACATTCTGGGACTAACACTTCAGCATGGTTTCTTGGTAGAAACAGTTCTCTAAATATTTTGCTTTTGAAAATGTATTGAGTTAAGGATTGCCATTCTAACACATATTGAGACCAATTTGTTTGAAAAGGTTATGCACTAAACCTTTATCAAATCATTGATGCATGCTGCTGCAAAATTGGCTAGATAAAATCCTAGCAAATTCCCCAAAAAAAGTTTTTTCCCCTTGACATTAACTTAAGTAACTTATTTCATATAGCTTATGATACAGTCTCATAAAATACAGTGAACACTTTTAAGATGCATTAATTTTGCTTTACATAAGAGAACCGTGTGATCTTGGACAAAATAATTGGGATAAAAACATTTAATAACACTTAAGTTTCTGATGATTTATGTTTTTTGAGGAATCCAGCAAAATAAGGAGGGGACCCAAATGTATGTTTGTAGACTATGTCACTTTCAATTTATTAACAAGCAGGAAGCAAGAGAAAAAGGATTATATGTTTTCTTTCCCCCAGGCTCTTTCAGGAAGGCAAACTCCCAAAATGCTTGGAAAAGTTCCAGAAGAGGAGTTGAGTTTTCTGTCTCTCTGAATTTGGGATGAAGCAACTGGCAGGGCTCTGTGCCAAAAAGGTGTTGGCTGCCATCGTGGCTGTACCCGATGAGGGCTTAGAAGAACAGGAAAGTGTTTCTATTTATTTTTAGTTGTATTCTTACTCCTTCTTCTTTTGAAGAAATTCTTATAAAAACGTTTATCTTGTCATCATGTGTAAATTATGTAGTATATTTTCAGTATTAGAGGGTTATGTCCACCCCACTGTGGGTTATATATCAAGATTCCTGCAGCTGTTCTGAAAAGTATTTTACTCTGAAGATACTCCAAAGTTCTGGTTGACTTGAATTTGGAATAAGGATTTTGCCATTATATGCTTTATGAGAGGGAGGCTGGTAAATGTCTGGACTTTGGAACTGACTTTGTGATATTTGGACTGCACTTACACATCATGTGGTGAATTAGCATGTGGTGTTCTTATGCAAACAATAAAAACAAAACAAAGAAAGAATTAAAAGTGCATTTAAGAAAATTAGTTTCAGCATATGACTAAAACAATCCCATAATAGCAACAACTTTGCGGTAAAGGTACATACTTGCCAAAAATATCTGCTAGTATGGAAGCCTAGTATTCAAAACCTTCAATTTAGCAGTAGTAGAGATGCTGTTACTTAGTTAACATCAAGTATCATAAAAAATTAAGTGCAGTCTGGAGACTGCACTTCAGAGCAAGATACAGTAGTCAAACCTATCCGGGCAAAACCTTGCTCCCGTTTTCAGCTGTGTAGATCACTTTGTATGACTTTGGATTTACACCAGTCTAAACAGGGAAAAATTGGCCCAAAATGTACCCACAGACAAAAAAAAGACGTTAACAATCCTAAAAGTTAAAAACGATAGACATTACAAAAAGTTCACCTGCAAAGTTCTTTATCTCAGCCAACTGCTATTTTCCCTTCAGCAACTGCAATGCCCAGTCAGCTGAGCCCCCAAGAAAATCTAATGCTTAAAGGCAGTGACAAGAATGGCCCTTTTTACTGGAGACAAGATACACAATTCTACAGTTTTTAATCCTGATCCCTTAAATGTTAATAACTTCTGTTATTTACCTCAGTTGAACTGAGATTTGGATCCTACTGCAAAACAGATAACAGACAACCAGAGAAAGTAGCTTGCCTGTCTAAATCATAACTGAGGGCATAGATCGTAAAGAAGTTATTGTCTGCAAATTTTTAGTAGTTGGCTTCCTTTCAGATCAAAGGGCTTCAGTTCTTAGAACCATTTATATCGGAGATTACATCTGTTCTTCCTGGACTTTTCCTAAGGGGAAGGGTTTTCCCCAGTGCACTTGGTCAATCTTTCATCTACTGCTTACGATCTGTACAAATACAGTACTTCATGCCAACAAACAAACAAACAAAAAAAACAACTTTAGCAAGGCTGTATTATTTATTACACTTATACAGTTCTGCAGCTAGAACCTATCAACTACTGTGAAATATTTTCCATCAGTGATAATTCAGATTTTTAGAGATACATATTTCAGCTTAGCTTTTCCCAAGTTAATGAAATTAAGTTTATCATCAGGAATAGGGATTTAATCAATTTAAGCACACTTCAGAAAGCGTTTACTGGAAGGCATGTTTACATCTGTCTTCTGCAAGCTTCCAGCTAAGAATTATTACGTATGTTCAGTCAGGACAAAGAAACATAACGTGCAAACTAACTGGCTGATCACAGACTGTTGCCTTTCAAATGGCAATCGGCAAAACCAGACAGCTGACCAGGGAACTAAAAAACAAAACTCACTAAGAATATTCAACAAACAATACTGAATGGTGAATACACTTGAAGAAACTGAATTATTTATCAACAATTCATAGTAAAGAAGGAAAATTTTGTGAATTATCTGCTCAAAAATGTTTTAGAGTACTGCAAGCTGCAAGAAAACATTTAAATAAGATACATTTACTGTTGAACAGAAATACAATTAAAATGGATGGTTAATGATAAGAATTTCAGAGATACTAAAAAATTTGATCAATCAGCATGAGACAGTCTTATAGGGTAACAAAATCTAATTTCTTATCAGAGAATCCAAAAAAGATACCTGAAACTGAAAAAATAAGGAAGGTAAGGATAAAAATTATTTTTTTAATTGCTTAGGATGCCTTCCTCTCTTATCTTGCTCTTCTACTCCAGGGATATATTGTAATGTATATGAGCCAACAATTCTAGCACATATTTCAATAATAGATTACTGTGACCTAATAAGGACAATTTAAACAATTTTTGGCAAGTCTCCATAGATTCAGTGTTGGATTCCTTTTTTTCCTCTCTTAATAATAAGGAATACTTTCAAACAAGGATTCACACACAAAACTGCAACAGGGTTTTCAAACCCGAAGATTTAAAAACCATGTTATTTACAAGATTTATGCATGGCGAATAAAACTTCGGATTGACTCATTTTATTTACAGGTTTGGGTCAGTTTTTCAAATCTGTCATGAAGCATTGTGTTAGAAGAAAGGATTATACATAGAAAAACATGTATTAACATAATATTAACGCTGCCAGTTACAGCAAGTCTATCCTAGCAGCAGTTATAGAATTGTGCATGGTGGATGGGTAGAACTGCATCTTATTTGCCTAATGCTAGAGTTTGAATCTTCCTTAGTTTCTCTACTGGCTTCACACAAGCTCAACAAAGGCTGCAGAAAGAATAAACTGCCATAAAGGTACAGTTTCAAACCCGTTTAGGAAGTTGTGGGGAGGGGGAGGGGAGGGGAATTGCTTCCCTCTTAATCAGTTACCTCCTGCAATGTTTTTGTTATTAGATCTCCGCAGTTAACAAGGTAGGGAGAACCTTGCTTCTTACTGTAAGGAAAATACCAGGAACAACCTCCCTCTCGGTTTAATTTTCCATAAGAAGCACAGTTTGACTGAGTCTTCTATAAGCTCTGTCTTAGGCTTGATATTTGGGGTATGGGTATGAATAAAAAACACTGGAAACAAAACAGATTTGACACTGCAATTCAGAAACATTCCCATGCTGGCTGTTCCACTTATGTGCTGAACGACTCTTACAGAAAATGTTTTGATGTGTTTCTTTATATCCTCAAGAATGTCTTCCTCCAACAGTTCACATGTCTCTGGTGTACATTAGTTATGGACCTTTCACGCTGATGAGGTAATCCCCTTAATGTACTATACACCATAGGATATCCTCCTCCTCTGTTTCATGTTCTGACATTGCTAAAGGTCAGGAAAGTGTTTCATGTGGTGCTAGACCCTATTTAAATGGGAAATTGCAAGAACAGACCAAAATTTATTTTTCTCTGGGTTTGCAAGGGTAGTACAAGAAGCCTAGGTAAAAAAAAGATTGTCAGAGCACCTTGTATTAAAAGTAGAGTCATAGTTTTGCTCAGAATTTGATATCAATCTCAAAAGATTTATTTCCAATATAGTGATTGGTAACACAGTGGTACTGATACAGCAAGATGAGATCCATACTGTAATTGCTAAGAATTTTACTCACAGAAAATGTAGACTTCACATCAAACAGTAACAACATAAAAATAATTTATGTTGAATGCAAAAATTACTGCTCTAAACACATGATTTTTATTAAAAGTATACTTCCTCTGTAACAGAGGCATGTAAAAATTAAATTAACTCAGAAATAAAGATATTTTGTTACACAAATTATGTCTCAAACATGGTCCACATTTCTTTTCAAGAGGGATGCAGACAAGAATTAAATTTACTAAGCTCTAAAAATATTATACACAAGCTTTTTAGCAAACATTATAATTATACATGGAATTTGCAAGAGAAAAAGTGAAAAAGTTGGTATTTCAAAAGTGTTTCTTTATTATTAGGAGTATTTTGCTTGTTTGTGCAATAACTTCATCTTAGTTTTTTAACAAACTGGTATTACTACAGTTTATAAAGTCCCAGTTGTGGTACAGCTTTAGACATTAAGCTTCTAATCTTTAGTTTTCTCAAGAGAATATGTATTCCTCAGAGAAAAAATATAAAGAAAATGAAACAAAATGTTTTTCAACCAATAATTAACACAATAGAGAAGAAATGAAATTGTCTTTATTCATGTTTACATTGGATCTGATGCTTTCCTCTTTTGCTATTGAGGAGAAAAAAAAAAGCGCTTCTTTTTTTTTTTTTTGGGGGGGGGGGGGGGCTGCAGAAGGGCAATTTCC
>JAVJGI010000062.1:58267267-58284097 GCA_035590275.1 Ibycter americanus
GACCCACCGAGGGTCTGAGCCCCCAGCCCAGCGCCGCAGCTCTGCCTCGGCCCCGCAGCACCCAGCCGTCGCCGAGCCGCACCCAGCCACCCTGTGCCAGCTGCGGCGGTGCCAGGGAGCCCACCCGCCTGCCCTCGTGCCAGTGCCGTGTGCCGGGAGTGCCCGTCACCGCGGTCAGCCCAGCCCAGCCGGGCAGGGGGAGCAGCCCCGTGCACCAGGGGACAGATGGCCTCGCCAGGACACCAGGACGGGGTGTGTGGCACCACGGACCCACATGGGCCACCCTGACCCACAGCGTGGGGGGCTGGCGTCTTCCCGCTGCCCGGGCCATGGCACCCCACAGTACAAGCCCGGTGCCACACGCCGCCGGGCCAGGCGCGTCCTGCCCGAGCTTGTCGGGCTGCCGGGAACAGGTCGGGCAGGAGCTGGTGGCTCTGCCAGGCCAGTGCCAAGCCAGCTGTGCCGCGGGCACGGAGCCCACGGGGACACGGGCAGACCCCAAAGCGGCCCCCCGGGCCACAGCCCTCCCTGGGGACTCGCGGGGCACAAGCACCCACCCCGGGCGCTCCGTCCCCTGAGACGGGGGACACCCTGTCCTGGGGGCACAACGCAGCCGGGGGACCCCAGCTCTGCCCCAGGGGACCCAAGCTGCGACCTGGGGGGCCCGGTCAGCAGAGATGGCCCATCCTTGTCCCCAGCTGGGAGAAGTCCCATCCCCAAGCAAGCAGGAGGCCCCCACTCGGGGAGGTGACACCCCTGGTCCCTGTCCCCGTGCCGGGAGGGGGGCACACCGGGCTCTGAGGGTTTTTTTTGGGGCAGGGGGGGGTGTACATGTGCCGCGAGCAGGGTGGGGTGAGCGGGGTCCCGCAGTCGGAGAAGGGACCCGAGGGGGAGGTCTGGGGGCCCGGTGACAGTGGCAGGGGGGTGCCGTGGGACCCGGTAACGGGGCGGGGGGGGCACTCGGGAGAGGGAGGAGGGAGCACCGGGGGCCGGTGAGGGGGGTTAGGCGGTACCTTCGAGGATGACCTCCCTCCCGGCTCGCTTCAGCGCCTGCACGGCTTGGTCGTGGGTGGCATCCCGGAGATCGACGCCGTTAACGGCGAGGATGGCGTCGCCCAGACGGAGCGCCCCGCTCCGTTCCGCCGCCAGCCCCGGGAAAATACGGGAGATGAGCACCGGCATCCGATTCTCCCGACCTCCCTTGATGCTGATACCGAGCCCTCCAGCCTCCGCCTTCACCACCCGCACCCTCCGCACGCAACCGGGCGCCGCCTCCGCGTTGCCGTTAACCACGCCGTTAAGCACCGCCGTTTCGCCGCCTCCCGGTTCCGCCGTCAGGCTCAGCGCCTCCCCGCTCAGCTCCGCCGCCACCCGCTGCTGCCTCTACACCGGCCCGCTCCGGGGGTCTCGCAAGGCGCCGGTGCCGGGAAGCCCGCGCCCCCCCCAGCAGAAGGGAAATTTCCACAATTTTTAAGCAACAGCGCTGCTAATGAAGGCTTATCTTGTGAATTATATCCCCAAAGGACCATCTAAGTTTAATAAGGAATATGGAGTATTTGCTTCATCTATTCTTTTAACTCTTTAAAGCCCCGGTACCTGTTGGTTTGGTATTTATTATTGCTTAGGTTCCAGCATAAACGTTCTGTGACACTGCAACCACCCTCTCCCTCTCTTCCCTTTAGCATTGAAGTTAGGGGTTGGAAAAGGAGGAACAGAAAATACTGGGAAGAAACTCTGCTTAGTCTTCAAAATTAAGAATATTAGGAATGTTATGGAAACAGGAAGACTTCTCTGGGAGATGAGTCATCATTGGATTTTCATGCTCGAATAAAGGAATACAGTATCAAATACTTAGTAAAAAAACTTTAAAATATCTAGTAGTCCCTGTAGTTGGCAAAAAACCCCAAACTAAAAAAAAGAACAAACTTAAAATAATCTAACAAAAATCCTCTCCGTTCTCAGCTGGACAGCAGCTTTATATTGGTGGGTTCTTCAGAGGATAAAACATAGCCCCAAGTAGTCTAAGTTTCGTCTGGGGTTTTACACATTAGAAAATATCAACCAGAGTTTCTGAACTGTAAAAAAACAATAAATCTAAATTTCTTAAAAGTTGTATACACAAAATCCAGTACGTGGAGAGAAGGTCTTTACATATCAGAACAAACGTTTTAAACTACAGTTAGTAGAGACAAAATAATACTCTCTTGGTAAATCACCAAATTTCTATGACATCATTTGAGAGATGCACAGCCTTCTGCTTCACCAGGAACTTCACCAGAAAAAAAAAAAAGCCATTAGAAGAGCTTTCCTTAAGAAAGGAGTATCCAGCTTATCCCATCCTCTTCCCTTGTGAGTGAAAGTGGGCAAGCAAGAAGTAGGAAAAAAACATGTTCACAGAAATATCCAAGGTACAATTCAGGTCAATACATGAACGTTTGTTTTGGAGAAGTTCAGTGTAATTAAGCATCCTTTCTACCCAAGTAAAGATGATTTGGAAAGGTGTTTTCCTTTTATGTCCAGGAAAACCTTGCAAAAGATGCTAGGTTCATGAGAATAATATGCCAAAGTAAAACTGCTGTGCTTGCAACTCATACTGTGTTTTTAATATTGCCTGTTCTTCCAACTCTTGGCTATAGTTGCACTGCCAGCTAGCTGTTTAGCAAATAAGTTCCACATAAGGCATGGTGAGCGTGAACAATAACATTAACAATAAAATTTGTGTTTGTAGGTACAAAATTATAGTACAATTAACACCTTTTCAAGCCAGTAAGGTATTCCATACATTGTTGAGACAACTTCAAAAACTGCAGTCAACAAAAAGTGTCATTAAACCCTAGGTCCTACTTTCCCAACCTCACAATGTTTGTGCTTATGCTACGTATATACAGAAATATTTCAGTGAACAGGGAAATGTAAGCAATGATATTTCAAAACTTGTATAAGGGCTACTAGCTCCTATGCTTGGTTTCTGCCTGAAGACTAGTGTTTTTGGGGAATTTAATATTTGAATTTTACTTACAATTTAGGATAACTTAAAATAGTCTATATTAATGTCCATAAAAGCACAGAACAGCCTATAGGAAAGGTTAGAAAAAGAAAATTCTCCAGAGCAGCCCTGCTATAGAATCATGTGGAAAGACACCAAGGCCATTCCAGTACTGATGTCCCAAGAAATTCCCCCAGAACATCATGGATACAGCACTGTGTTTTCCAAGACCCAGAGATTTGCCCAAAGCAGAGTCTCACTTCACACACAGCACACACCACAGAGCCACAGTAGCTGAGACCAGGGAAAGTGTTATATTCTGTCTTGACTGTGAGACTGAAGCTTTCATCTGCACAGGTATCTTCTGAGACAGTGGGTTCAAACTAATTTCAGATCATCTGTCTGCAAGACATTGTATAAATCTGAAATAATACCAGTGATGGGGCTAGATTGTGGGTTTTTTTCCTATTTGGAACCATTCTTAGCCAACTGCTCCTTCTCTCCTTCCCATTTTACAAACTTCAGTCAAAGAGAGAAAAAGAAAGCTTCACCTAGCTGTTGGTGGCTCCTTTGAAGCTTTTTCTTGAAATTCTCTTGAACTCAGTATACATTTCAAAGCCAACAGACTGCTGAAGGATTCTCATACTAACTACAGTGCCTACTCATCAAGTTAACTGTCTTCGGCAACTTTCCCTTGTTTCTGCTAAAAAGCAAACACCACCCCCACCTCCTAAAAAACCAACCCCACACACTAACCCCAAAAAACCCACAAGTAGTGATGAAGAGGGAGTCTCATTCTGAAATCCGTAGCTGCATATATACATATATATATAAACTTACTAACATATGACAAACATCTATAAGTGAACAACCTGTTGGTCATTTAAACATTTAAATGAAAAATGCGTTATTGCCCAAATTCACATAAAGAATACTAACATGCCTTCAAAGAAAATTGATAGTTAATCCATTCTTTTGGCAGTAGTGGATTTTCAAATGTTGCAGCCCTAAATTAAAACTTCAGCATGTTCTCCAGTCTTATCTAAAAAAAAGAAAGGGAAACAATAAGGAAGACAAAAGACTAAGCAAGATTAATTTCTTTTGTCCACTTCTGAATTTTCAAGGTTTCTTCATGTGAATTTGTGGGAAAAAAAAACCTTCCAGAATAGGCAACAGGAAAAGTACCATCAAAATTAATTACCACGTGGAACCCCGATGACAATTTTGGAAGATATCCCATACACCAGAAAACCTTAATTAAGCTGAAGTTAAGGTCGAACAGACACAGTGCTAACTATTGAAAAAAGTTTCAGAAGAGCATTGTTACTTGGACTATACGAAAACTACTGCCCTTCTTCCCCCAAACCCCAACCCTTTACATTTGGAAATTGTGGAAATCCACAATTAAACTTCAATATGAAAAACAAATTGTGAAACTACAGAAACACAGTTAAGGTTGGCCAAACAATCATTTACTATGCCGTACATTTACCTTTCCCTTTTCCTTATGAGGCTTCCCCTTCTTTTTTTTTTTTTTTTAATTAGTGTCTGTCTATAACTCATTTTTAATTGTTAACTGACCTCCAGAAATCAGTAATACTTAAACAGCTGACCAATTTTGGAAACAGTATTGTACACACATAATTTACTCTGAAGACTGAAAACAAACTAAAGAATAAATAATTTAAACAAGTTTAAATGTAACTCATCACCAGCATGTTAACTTTAGCTTTTATTCTATCAGTACCATGTACCACCTAGGACTAGAGGCTTCCTTGTACTAAGATTTCAGCTATGTAACAGAATTTGAAAGACTGGCTTACATGTTACTTAAATGTTTTCCCTTATCTGGTTTATTTATAAAACTTGAGCAAATCTCACTTAAACTGATTACAGTTATATATTCTAATCTACATGTGTACTTACCTGCTGAAGTTAAACAAATTAAAAAAAAAAATCACATTAGGCTGTCACTTTTAGAGGATAGCACAAATACGATTAGACCAATTTAAACCTGATATAAGGGATTAAAACCTCCAGATAATCCAACCCTATTCCTTACTATATTTATTTGGAAGTGTCTGCCCTTTATAATTTTTGATTCAGGATCTGTTCAATTGCCAAAATATGTACCTTTCTGTGCTTTACACACTTAGGTAACAAAATAGGAGTCTGTGTTCCTGTAGAGCCCGACCTAGTGCTAAAGGTTAAGAGCAAGCCATTCCTGTAGGAAGTGCTCTTGGTTTTATTTAACTGCTGCAATTGCATTATTACCTAGTAGTAAAGCTGTGCCTACATGACTTTTGTAAACCAGAAGTAATTTTAGGGCTGTTTAAGCATTCTTCTACGCTCTACCAAGTTCTCCACGCACTGAAATCATTCCCCCAGGAAAACGACCTTCTCAGTAAGAAACTTGATCTCACAGGTATCAAATGACCTGAAAAGATCTTTCAGCAGTTTGGTCAGGATAACATTAATAATCCAGCCCACAGGAGAATATTATGTACCAAAGCCTGTGTGAATTTGATGAATGTGGACTGCAAAGAAACTGACATACCCCCAACATTGTTCAGCAAACAGTAGATGAATAAATTCCAACTATGTCTGCAGAACCAGAAGCTGTCAGGTGGGAAGACTCTTCACCAACTTCCTCAAAAACTTGCAATTCTGCATTTAACACAACTAAAATGTTGTCAGCATCTTCTCAGCCCAGAACTGAAACTACTCAAACGTGTAAGAAGTTTGTTCTGTTATGTGAGTAGGCTACCACAGCAGCTACAAGTACAGTACCACTAAAACATATCAAGGAATCTATATTCCAATATATATATATAGTATATTGAAATGAAAAACAACTACACACAGTGCTTTGAAACAGTATGAAGAACTTAAAATTTTACAGCTCTGGAAAAAGTAATTTTGCTTTACTGTAACCAGCACTTTTATTTGAAATATGTGTCACACTTAAATATATACCCATAAGTCACCTTAAACCCCTATGTATTTAGTAGTTACAATGTCCTGTCATTAGCTGTTCTAAGCAGATAAAAGACTAATGGAATGCCAAATCAGCAATTCAATGAATATGAGCTATAAATTTTATCATTAAGGTTGCGATATGAGCCATGCCCTGTACAAAAATCTCCTGCATAAAACTGCCCATAGAGCACACTAGTTTTTAAAAAAAAGGCTATGTTGTACAAATATAGACACAGAACTAAGAAAACTATCCAACGCTGAAACACTGCACTTCGAAGAAAGAAAAATCTTCACGATCCATCAAAGCCTCACATCTCTGACTTTTACCCTCTCAGCATGATCAGAACACCCTTTTTTGATGTGAATGAGATTTTTTTTCTTTTTTTTTTTAAACTTTAATTGACCTACATATGTCAGCAGCACAGGTTTGGTGGTCTTAAAGAATCTGGAAGTGTCACAACTTATAGTATACTTTTTAGTAGGAATAAACAGAATGTTTTCTTTAATGGGAAGTCACTGCAGGGAAGAAAAAGACAGTTTTTGCTCTATCCCCACCTTATGGCTAGAAAAAGAATTTTCCTATTACAGCATACATATTTCTGATTTTTTTTCCTTCATTGTATCACTATAGACAAAGAATGTGTCTTATCTGTATTATGCAACTTCTTTTTTTTTAGCAACCCTGCACTCCTCCACATACAAGCACAATGAAACTCCAAAGCATAAATGTCCTCTCTACTACCTGTATTGATTTTCTGGATCAAAACAGCAGACTTAATGATCCAACATAACTTTACATTCAGATAGAACAGGGATTATTTGGCCTCTCACCCACAAAAGTATACAGGTTGATATATTCCTGTTGACCCCAGTAGGAGTTAACCAGCTAGATCTCTCCATGGATCTACCTTCACTGATAGACCATTCTTAATATTCACATTTTTAAAAAATACTTTTAAACCTAAGAATCAGGTGATTTATACCACTCAGAAAATATTAAACTTACATACCCTACAAATTAAAACAAAAGCACGCATGAATCTGGTTTTAAAGTTTTCACAACTATCTTCTCTCTTCACTTATCTTGCAAGAAAAATGATGTGACCATGAGAGCTAGAATAGTGCGTACTCCTCATAAGACTTACTCAAGTTGACAAACAGCAGATCCTGTTTCATCCGTCACTCCATACACGAGATGAAACAAAAATACCAGCAGCACCACCCCACCAGGGAAAACACTCTTCCCTCATAGCCACCTGCTTATCAATAAACATTTTTCTTCTTCTGTGCCTTAAGCACTTATGATGCCACTCACTGGCCCAGGGACTAATGTTAGCTACATGAAAAGCTGAAAACGAAGATGAGGGCCACCACAAGTACTTTTGCCAGATTCTTCTCTCTTACTTTTCCCTCTTTCATTGATAGTCATAGTGAAAGGGTGCAGTAGGACATGAAACAGAAATACACTGGGAAAGCTGCAAAGAGAAGAAAGAATGGAAAAACTGGATAGTGTCTTACTGTGCCTTTACATTTTTACATTTTCTATCCTGTTTTCCTGAGGAAATGAAGAGTCATAACTGTATTGTCTGAGCACCTCTCCTTCCCAAAATCTCTTGAATCTTACCTTTAAAACCAGAGGAAATTCAATAGTGAGTCAATAGCCTCAATGGTTTCTAAATGCTGAATTTTTCAAGGTTTCATGGAAACAGAAGCATAGAAGAGACACCTTATAAATGCATCTGCATGACTCTTCCCTCAATCCTTGCCTTTTTCCTACTAATGACAGAGAATCAACACAGGAATTTAAATAAGAGAACCCAAGCTCATTAGGCCTTCTACCACAGATCTAGTTTAAAAAGACATTTTCTAGAACTATGTGCTTTGATGTTTTGTCATTAAATAGAGATTCAATAATGGAAAAGAATTATTAGTATATTCTCCAAGGTTGTATTAGTTGGAAGTGTTCATGGGTATTTAGACTACATTGCTGTAAGGCGTTATGATTTTTAAAACGTAGTAAGGAGTACTGGGTAGAAAAGAGACCCTATGTATATACATGAAGGAGTACAGAAGAGCTGCCAAATATGAATACAATTAACCTTATCATGAACATTCAAGAAGATACTACAAAAACATAAAAGCATTGTATATTTCTGAATGCTTAACCACACTACATCAACCACATTAATTTTCAGTAAGCATTTATTTAAAGTTTAAGAGACCTGCCAAGCTATTCCGGTCTTCTCAATATCTGCCTGCTTCAGCTAGTATGAAACATTCACAAAACAGTGGCAATCTAGCAACAGAATACATTCTGATTCAAACGTCTCGGGCTTGAAGAAAAAAACCCATCTCCAATTAAAAAAAGGCACCTTCTTAACTATGAACACATGGAAACACTGTGTAAGATATTATAACAGTGTACTGGTGGCTGATTTTAACCCTTCCTTGCCTCCTTTCCCTTCCCCAATGGTAGCTGATCATCCGTCTACTACATGAGAATGAGAACATTCCACTAAGCTTACAGTCAATCTTGCTCCTAGGCAAATCAAAAAATAAAAGGCTTAAGTGGACATCAAAACAAGTTCCAAAAGCTACAGCACTCAAACAACTGTACAATGAGGAAAGGTACGTAGTTTTACAAGACTGTAAGAAAATATTTCAGGGAAAAATTAAGAGAAAACATTTCTAACAAAGGAAAATCTAGTGTTGTAATAAAATTGTTAAATCACGGACAGTAATTGCAAAGAAAATATAAATATGTAGTCAGATCTGCCTTATTCCTGAGAATGTACTTCAGATTATTAAGTCCAAATATCCTCTACGCATGTATGTTTCAGTTTTCTTTGTGGATTCCAAGGCAGTAAGAGAAGAAAATGCAGAGTAAGGAATCCAGTCAACCTTACAAGAAGCAGACTGAACTAAGCCCTCTGAGTTAAGTAAGCAGAAGACTCATCCTTTCTTCCTGCATACTGTAAAAGGATGACTTTCCACAAGTTGTACAGGGTTTTAAAAAGTATGTGGACAGTTTCCTTAGACTACAAAAATAATTATAAAATGCAATTCTTTTTTACTGCGTTTCTAGAATATACTTAATAACGTGTTAAACAAAATTAGACTATTCAATGCAAAATGTTTTTTAAAATTCTTTATTTTAAGAATAGCTCACTGTGCATAAGAACCAGCTAGCACATATTCCACAAAACTTTATTACCAGCTCAAACTGTGAGTTTCAACTATATTTTTATTAAATGATTTATTAAGCAAAGTGTTCAGCAACTGTTTAAAAATAACAGATTAGGAACAGATATGATCTTAATTTAAGAAGATATTTTTACATAATGTACATTTCCAGACTTCTGACAAGTTAGGATGACACTCATCAAAAGGGGGAGGAAGTAGCTTGGCACTCATGCCAACTTATCTTCACTATTTGTACAGGATCTAACTTCAAAAACATCAGCTGTGCCAGATCTTTTATGTTCCATAATGTGCATCTGTCCACACCAACTGCATCAGAGACCACCACCTTGTCTCATATACCATAAAACAAAAAGCCAGCTTAACAGTTGAGTGTTATTTAGAATACAAAATATATATTCTTTCCCCAGAACACAGAAGTTTCAGCCTACATTTCAGTTATTTAGAAATATTAAGACATCTATAAATAAATTGAAGCCAAGACATTCAATACACTAGTTTCGACAGTGATTGTTTTGAAAGCCAAAATTTTGTTTAGCTAGTAAATCTACTTTTGACGGCATAATCTATAATGGATTTAGTGGAATCTGCATTTTTATTGCTGTTCTCCTTTAAAAGTTTCACACTTCTAATAATAAATGCCACATTGTACCTGAAGAGTGACTATGGAATAGGCATCCCTCTGTTATTATAGAAGAAATAAGGTATGTTGGAAGTCTTCAAAGCAAGTGACACACATTTTAATATTATGCATGAAGCATATGAAAATATACATTGTAAGATTTTTAAATTCGTTTTTTTTAAAGAAACAGCAAAATACTCAGTCAGGAGATAGACATCAATAAAACTAAATACTTCCACAAGTGCAAAAGCTGGCTCACAGGATCTCACGTTAGTAAGAAAACACAGAAAAACATGCTTTGAAATTCCAGTGGTCTGTTTTCTAGCCTCTGCTTTTCTTTAAAATAACCTGCAAAAAGAAAAGAGTATATTTATCACTGCTTTTATTACTACAATCCAGGCAGCAGTAAGAGATCCAAAATGCTAGGCTACTCAGACTAACGGTTCACCTAGCCAAACAATCTGTTTCCAGGAGTACAGCCATCAAGGGTAAAAGTCTAGGGAAAAGGTCAGAAATAAAGCATACAGAAAAATGCAGTATCAGAAAGTTTGGTGTTTTTTAAAATAAGAACATTCATAATCAAGAACTCTGTAAAAGAAAAGGCTTATTTTAAAAATGAAATGCTGAGAAATACCAATAACGCTCTCAAGCCCTCAGCAGATTCCTTGAAGCTCTTACCCTGTTAGGCATAGACAAAAAGAAAAAAAATAAGGTTTGCGATTATACAGCTACTACACTCAATTTTGTTTGTAATGCCTTATTTCTTTCTGTATCAAGAGTGCCCAGACCCTTGGAAGGACATCTTTTGGTTTGGAGTTTAAGTTGAAAAATGAACTTCAAAGCCCAAGTGGGACCATTTAAGTGTTAACATTATTAAAATACAGGCAGCTTTTCCTTTCTTCTCATCTTAAAAAAAAAACCTAATAATAAATGGAGCACAAAAATGTTCAAATAATGTTAAGATTGCAGTCAAAAAGAAATCACAAATGCAATTCCAACTGTAACATTCACTTGGCTACCCTACACATCCTGTACATATTTCTGTTACTATAGTAATACAAAGTATCAAACTAAACATTTCACCAGAGGAAAAAAAAAAATAATACTGAAGATAAACAGAATCCACGGGACCTAAATATCAGATAGCACTGTTTTGTTCTTCTAATTTGCCCAGCAGTAGTAGGTGGTTGAACAGATAACAAATTAAAGAGACCGGGTTCCTTCGTGAAACCTAGATAAAGCAGATACATCCTAGCAAGTGAAATGAGCTACAAAATATGAAGGATTTCAGTCATACTTTGGCACTACTCAAATTCCTTCTAGAGAAAGTTGCATAATACCTTTCCCTTTCTCTTCTTTTGCATGTACACAAAACTTACTGTGCTCTGTAATTCAAAGGGTTCCTCCTTCACAGATATTCATACAGCAATTTTTTGTTACACTGAACTACCCATATAACAACCCGCAGTTTAATCCTCCCTTAGTCCTTCTCTTGCCGAACACAACATCACACAAAGTATCTGTTCAAGTACCATCCACACGATGCTGCAACAAACCACTTCAGACATCTTTCAGACTAAGCAGGTAAGAACTGAAGGTGTTAGGTATTTGAACCTCTCTGAACTATTTCTCACTTGTTCCATAAAGCTTCATCTATATTACTGGAGTTAAAACAGAATGCTTCCTTGATGTAGTACCATCTGAAATGAAGATACTCCAACTTTGGAATTTGCTGCTATTCCCTGGGCTTTCATCCCATGGATGCTTGCTGGTAGACTACTATGTAGACCTACCCACATATTGAAACTATGAGTTTAAACATGGAATAATCAAGAATAGGACTATATTTAATAGGGCAAGGAGAGTTAATTTGATGTCTTGGTAACTGTGAATTATGCCAACGACGGATTAGAGAACATTAAGTCTCTGCAGGTTTTGGATTATAAATAAAAACATATCAACACTAACACAGAAAACTTTTGCATATGCTGTCATAACACATTTTTACATTAAACAAAAAAGAAAAATATTAAAAATGCTTTATTACCTTTGCTGCAGCTATAGTGTGCTCAGGTTTAATTATTTTACTTCTGTTCTCAAAAGCCTTTGTCCTGGCTTCTTCTGCTAGCCGATGGAGAAACAGTAAGAAGCTCAAATGTACCTTTAAAAGAGGGAAGAAAAAAATAAATAATCAAGAAAGGTTCAAACTGCTTAAGCATAGTTTGGGGTTTTTTTAGAAGTTCATTGTTTGAGACAGAGGATTCACGAGTTAGACTGCTTCCAAATTCCTGAAAGGTGTTCTCAGGAAAACAAAGTACCACTCAGTTCCAGTCTTAATAAATTCCCAAGACATTCCTTACTGCAAGACTCTTGTAAATAAAGTTTAAATTTGGTATACTTAAGTAGTTGAAGTGCTCTAGAAATGATCATACAAACACCAACTGATCTAACAGAAGTAAAATCTGATTTTTATTAGTATTTTTTATAACAAAATATAAATACCATAGAATAAGAAGAAGCTGTTTTGCTTACTAGTTAATATAGTCAGCTTTCAGTCACTACAATGGTCAGACTTTTAATGAACAGCAAATTCATCCCTGGCTTATCAGCAAATGGACCACAGACAAGTTCAAGGACTTCTGCCCCTTTCCAGTGTAAAGGAGCATTGACATTAATTTCTCCAGAACAAGAAATTCTCCACTGTAAGGAGGCTCCATCCATTTTTTCACAGCTCATCACTTAACCTTTTTACATCAAAAGAACTGATAGGGCAGTATTCTGTTCAATACAGAATGCTGCGCTGCTAGTACAGAAACAGCAAAAATTTCAGCAGGCAAGGAACTGCTCCAACTTGGACTAAAAACTGCCAGCCAAAAGCACCCCTGTGCATTAAGTGACCTGTAGTACAAACTTTTAGCATTAAACAAACATTATGTGAACTGTTTTAACAGTCCAACCTGAAAATTGGTAATTGCACCTTTTGAAAATTAAACTCTCAAACAATATTAACTTTGCTATGTAAAGTGCACAAAAATACTTTTCCAACCAAGAGCTCATAAAAATAGTTCTGAAATATATGAAAACTGTATTTATATAAATTGATATACTTATTCTGCCATACCTGATCTGCAAAGCCTAGAAATACATAACAAGGAAAGTAACAAGTTAGAGTTTATAGGAAATACTTTGGCAGTGGGTTTGCAGCACAAAGAATCTGTTAGAGGACAGGCATTTCAGTGTTCATATGACCAGCAATTTAGGAGGTTTTTTTTTTAATCTCCTGAATGAAATGAAGCCAGCATGCTATAGATAAATTTACACAATATTTGGCATCGTTTGGAAGCATCTACTACACAAAAAGCAGATGTTCTTGCAGATTTCTTTAGCAAAATATCAAAGCTATTTTTAAACTACTCTTTAGTTACACAGAAATAACCTCCGACAGAATCAAGCAGTGGCACTAAAATAGTGTTCAACATTAGAACTCTCATTATTAGACTTATCAACATGGAGGTTAGCTTTCTGGAAACAACTCGGGGGAGAAAAGGGACGCGGAACAAAAGCTTCCATACTTGCAAGTCCTCCTGCTGAGATACCTAAAGGCAAAAGTATTAATTTTAAAACTGCCTTTAAAAACCGCATCTTCTCTTAAAATCACTGTACCTTTATTTTGCTATTTTCAAAGCGAATCGCTGCATGTGGAGAAACTTCCCCTTCTATAGATTTAAACATAGTCACACAACTAAAATCAGAACATTCCACAATAAAGCACGCATGTTCATAAATATTCCAGATTATTCAAGGCAATTGAGAGAGGCTAATGAAATGCAGAATGATTGAATATCATGAATAGTACAGTTACTGACAACTATGTAAGTGATAGTGTATTTGTTTAAAGACATTGCTTTACTACATATTATTGTCCCTCTGCATAAAATTTAAAAACAGTTTTGAACTACTTGTGAAAACTACCTTACATAACAGAATGCTTATTTCCCATAAAAGAAAGATTGTGAAGTTTTAAGAACGTATGTAAAAACTCACAACATTGCTTGCACAGCAACTTCCACACACCTGTTCAACAGAACTAATGAACAGCAGGGACAAACACTAATTTTTTCTTGCTGCCATAACTTTAAAACAATTCTTTAGACTGACATTTTGCCTTCAGTCATGATTCTATGCTGGTAACCAAGAAAAAAGGGGTCATTCAGTGCAATACTTTAAGCTTTTCCTGCAATGTAGACATAAATCTGCCCTTATAGAATAAAACAAGCAGCTGAGCTCTTGCTTTTCTTCTGTAATTTTAAGCAAGAACAAAGTTTGCAACTTTTTCTTCTCAGACCGTTGAAGAGGGGGAATAGCTGAACTTCAGTATTAAAATCTTTACCTCTTATTTTCAAAAAGGTAGCTAACTGAATTCTAATAGCATAGGGAAAACCTTGAAAGCTATTCCTATCTCTTCACTCAAAGATATTATCACACTCCTTCAAAAAAAATCAGTTTCTTGATAAAGTTTGATGAAATTTGTTAGCTACACGGTGCACAGCGGAAGATATTAACACTTAGGAAACAGGTTCTGACAAAGCTTCAGATTTCAAAGACTCTATCAAAAGAATCTGAGAAGCAAAGAAGAAACATCATTCAAGTATTTAATAAAATTGTCTGAATTCTTATGGATCTCAAACTTGTTAGTAACGACAACGTAGATGACACTGGTTTATTGAGGAAAAATAATCACTGAAGGTCAGGAAAAGGAAAACAATCAGATTATGTCATAAACTAGGTAGGCTGAGCTCCTCATTGGACTGGTTAAGTACCACAGCAGATTCAAACACAGAGTGTGGATCATTCAGGAAGATAGCCCAGAAACCGAACTAGTCAATTCTCTATTTCGCCACAGAAGACACAAGCACTTTACTCAAAATGTATATGGTTTTGTCATGTTAAGATAGCTACTGTATCAATTTCTAAAGTATGCAAACCTACAAGGTTTGAGAGACACTAAAAAACACTCCTCAAACTTCTTACTTGTCTAACTACAGACCTAAACTTCCCCCTCACCCTTTTTTTTAAAAAAAGCAAAACTGCAGCTGTGTTGGTTATTTATTCATAGAAATAAAGAGCTAAAGAGCTTTTACCCACATGCTTATTTGAAGAACATCATGGCAATCCCCACCCCTGGACATTCCTGTTTAAAGGTAAACTAAAAAAGCCAAGCCTCCTAACATAAAAGGTCATTTAATTTGACATCACCAGAAGAGATAATCCAGGTTTCCACCACATTATTAAAATTCATTCTCATCTCATCCTTTGTGTTAGAATGAGTATTTGCATAGTCATATTTTAAGCTACGTCAGATTGTTGTTCATTAGTTTCAGTCAATTCAATTCACTGATTGTCTTTGCAATCCACAGAACAGGACAAAGAAGAGATGGAAACCAATGGCCAAGATCTGGAGGGATGTCCCACTTACCCCTTTTCAGACAGCTACACTACCTTGAAGCCAAATTAACATGACCATGGAAACACAGATCAACTGTTACTAACATCTACAGAAAATGTTATTAGTGATTGTGTAAGTTTGATTGGTTGACTACTGCATTTCACTGAGCAAGCTTCGAGTAGGTCTGAGCACGAGCAGCAAGGGGCCAGGTCTTTAGTCCATAAAATACTCCAAAGATAGCGAAAGAAGCAGGAAGAGATCATATTTTTATTAGACCAATTAGAAAAATATGTACAGTTTACATTCAAATGTAAATCCCTTTATGTAATTAGCATATTCATTCCATTTATTTTTTTTTCAATTTTGTATGTCTACATTTAGCTTCATATACCCAGATACCAACCTTCAAGATGCTGCAAGACACAACTTTTATACACATAAGAAACATGGACTTGCAATTCAAGTCAGGGACCATACTAGTATACAGCATGCATTAATGTTCTGAGAATCACACACATTTGAAAACAAGAGGGCATGACAGTTAAGCAAGTCAAGCCTATTAATCCATTTCAAAAAATATTTTTTATGCAGATACTATTTTTTTTTTTTTTTTTTCAACACAGCAGCTACCACAAGCTCTCTTGAGGTCACGTTTCCTTGCTGTACTCAAGTAATTTCTTGGTGAGACAAACCCTTCCTGTGCCACAAATCCCTTATTGCAGGTCAGAAGGACTCCAGATTTGTTGACCTGTCATCTGAAACTTGTTTGATGTGGCTCTGTTTTGCCTACACCTTTATGACAGATGTTTTAAAACAATGAATAGGATCCCAACACCTTATTCTCATTAGATAACTAACAAGACTTGTCATTCCTTAGTTTTGGGCAGAGATTACTTAGATGGCCTTCTACAAAAATAAGATCCATCATTCAAAATGACTTAATGGTTTAGCAACTCATTAATCACAATTCAGTTGATTGATATCCACATACCCTAACTGCCCTACACAAACAACAAACATCTGCACGTTACAGCCACATAATCCAAATTCCTATTTCTCAGCCCGTTTACATCAAACTCAGCAGCGCGTACGTGTAATGACACAATATTTATGCCTCAGCCTGTCCCTGAATCCCCAAATTCGGTCAGAAATCTACAATACAGGAGGCAGCAGCAAAGCGGAAAGCTGCAGTCACTACTTCCTAACATTTTATTAGACTAACTAACCCTCTATCTCCCCACAAATTTTGCGTCCCCTCTGCCTGCAGGTCCCTGCCGAAACGCCATTAGCAGTAACGTTGCATCCCATTAAGACGCAGCAACTACAAAGCGCTCCAGTACGCACAGTCCACCGGCCCACGGCTTTCAAGCAAGAAAACGTTTAGAGACTAAACGTCCCCACTTAGGGACACCCGCCCCTCGGCGGCCCAAACAGCTCCAGCCGCCCGCCACGGCCAAAAGCACAGCGGCCCCCCGCCCTGCGCTACCACCCCAGGCTCCCCGGGAGCGCTCAGGGAGCTGCAGGGTGCAGCCCTCGGGCTCCCCGCACCGCCCGAGCGGCCAGGGACCCTGCCCGGCTGCTGGGAGCCGGTGAGTT
>JAVJGI010000062.1:58284746-58431540 GCA_035590275.1 Ibycter americanus
GGGGGCCGCCCCCGGGCGGCGCGGGCTGGCGAGCGGGCGGAGGCGCTGCCACAGCCGTCCCCTCGCGGGCCGCTGCGTGTCACACCGCTGCCCCTGTAAGCTCGCTGAAAGTTTGGGTTAGCGCTAGCTTTAACAAGTTGCTCCGACCTCCATCCAGGCCTGTTTTAAGCGGCAGGAAAGCAAATGGACGCGGCAGTTCCCCGGGTGCCTTCACCTGGCCTGCAAACCCGGCCGCTGCCACCTGCGGAGGTTGCCCGAAACGGGGGAACGTGGCACTGGCGCGCGGTGCCGCCTGAACAGGCCCCAGGCCAAGGCCTGTGGGTTTTAAGTTGGCAGTCGGCTCCGAAGTGTGATAGGATTTATTTGCTGCGGAAGCGGAGGGAGCTGTACAACACACTTTTCCTCTCCTTCGTCGCCTTGCGTGACGCTGGTGGGAGATGTGACACCCAAGTGGTCTAGCCTGGGTGGACGGCAGTACCAGGAGCCTAATTAGCACCGTAAACCACACTAAAATGAGCCCAGAGCGACAGTTAACGTTCTGCACATAAATCTGCATAAAATACTGCGTTAGTACAAGCATGGCATTGCCTTAATGGTACACAGAAACACATACTCGTTCTGAAATCGGCCACCACTTTGAAGTGTCATCCTTTCTCTAACATCTGTCCCTACACTTCTATTTTGGCTGATGGATGCTGCTGACTGAAATACAGGTTTCCCCACAGAGGGGCCCCTGTAGCTTGGCATTCTCAGTGTATTTGGACTGTGTGTACTTAGCTGGAGAAGGGGTCGGGATTTCATACTGAGGTATGGGGTTTTCGGCATATTTATTAGGGGTTTTTTTGTTTTCTTTGGCCTATGGGATGTTTGCAAATTTAAATGTTAATAAGAAATATATTGTCTTAACATGCTCAAAATTATCAGCACCCAGATGTGAATCAGTTTTACTGAAGTATGTTCTTAAATCGGTATGATTAGGTATTTTAGTGAATGTTGCGATATGCACAAAATGTAGTCCAAATAGAAGTACGATATCTGACAGCACAAGAGAATTTAAGATTTGCCAGTTCTTCATGCTCTGTCAGATATTTGAAAACCATGCTTTGTTCTTTCAGCTTTGACTGTCACTTGCCATTAATCATCAAGAGTGATGCAGATCTTAAAGTCACTCCTAATATTTTTTCTGTGAAGGGATAAGCACACTAAAACATAGGGGTTTTTTTCTGCAGTTTAATAATAGTCACGGCTAATGGCTCAGCAGCACTGCTGAAAGTAAACAGTCGTTTTTCCAGTTACCTAAACGGCTATGACTCAGGAGCTACATAGGGTCATATACTGTAATGCTTTTAATACACACTTAGAAACTTGCATTGGGTTCAACAATAATTCAGTGTGTCAAGAGATTCAGATCTACATCTGGGATAAATCAGTAGCACCACTGGACCTTACTTGAGCTGAGAATTGGGCCTTGCAGTCTCAGACCTCAGGAAAATGGTATGGGCAAGCATTTTATAAACTGTATGAGTTGCAAAAGTGCTTCCACTATAGATCTAAAACTATTAAAATACATCATACAAATTTGAAACTGTGCAGCAATGTGCATAAAATGACAGCTGCTGTGACTCAAGACTAGTAACTATCTTTAGTCATGTGCTTGCTAGGTAGACAATGAGTGAATCATAAAATCTATTGTGAAATAAAAAAAATATTAATAGACTTTTGTTTGTTCTGATAGTTTTATATTTCTAGTAGACTATTCTTTGGATTTAGCCACAGAAAATAATAATTGAAAGTGCTCTCTCAAATCTACTTATTTACTAGATTTCCTTTTCTCTGATGTTTGGAAAAATTTATGACATGAGCTACTGCAAGCAATTGGTAACAGAGGTCCAATGTAAAAATGTTAAATTATAGGTTCTGATTTACTGAGCAAACATGAACTTCAATAGCTAAAATTTCTCATTGAATATATATGTTAATCTCTTTATCAGTAAATATTTCTGTAAATATGATTTTTGAATAGTTTAATACAGGAATATTGTAGAACAATAAAAATTATATTGCTGTACATTGCAATGGACAAAAATTATTTTAACTAAATAACTGAATTTTGTGAAAATCACAACTGTTTAAATTATTTGATTTGTATTAACACATGAATTAATGATTACATTACAGTGAATCATAGAAAACTGCAAACTCACATTATGTTTCTGATTTTGAACATGACTTTTTTCCTTTTGTCTTTCTGATAGAATCCATAATGTTCTGTTGCAGTGCTATTATGCAACGTCATTTAAATAGCTAAAAGAATAATGGGAAATGTATTTTAAATGAATTTTTGAAAAGTTGAAATTGTTAATTTTGTCATGCTCATGCAGCATTACAAAAAAGGCAGTTCTGTGCCTTATAGCCACATTTCATGTTTTGCCTGTTCAAAAGTTGCAGTTTTGCATCCATTTTCTACAAGCAGTTACCTAATTTTCAAATAGTATTTCAAGAATTTTCTATTTTTCATGTTTTAACTTGCAGTTTTTAAGCATACATTAGTTCATTTTGTGAACTGGATGTGTTTCGTGGCTTCAGCTGCAGCACAGCATCTTCCCAGTTTTCCAGCAATACTGAACTGTGTTTGGAACTAAATAAATCACCTGGTACTGATGACAAGAGCTAGGAAAATTCTGCTATTAAAATGCCACCATCCAGGTCTGACTTCTTCAGGAAAACAAACAACAACATAACAAGAAAAACAAAACAAACAAACAACAGTGTTTTTGAATAAAGGCAACTTCATTGACATTATTTTGTCACTTTTGCTTCCAGATTATGTGGGTTTCTTGAAAACAGTTCCATACATTTCAGTGACTAAAAAGAGGCCAAGCTTGGGGCCATCACTGCTGAACTGCAAACCAGTAAACATTTTGTCCTCCGTTTCCGTAAGGAAAGAGATTAATTTAAAGACTATTTTGTCCACTCCTCTAGTACACTGTAAATTGAAACAAAGCTAATATTTGGAAATTAAATTAAAATGCAGTGTTTCCTTTCTGACCTGAAACTTTTATAAACCCATCTTAATTTGTTAAATTGGGTCTCCCAGCTTGTCCTTTGTAACTATTATTTTAATTATTTGGTTTCTGCATTATGACATTATTCTCAGTCAGACTCTTCATAAACTCTTTATCAATTCATAATTTTAGAGCCAACCTTCCCAAATAACATTGAAGAATTCCATTTCACATGTGATACCTTGAAATTAATAGATTTATAGATTTTATAGATTCTTGCTAAGCCAGAGGTCCCTCAATTTTTCTGTAGTGAGGTAGAGTGTTAAATACTTTCTGGTGCTAATCCAGTTTCACTGGTTGATGAAAGACATTGAAACTTATCCTATATATGAATGTCAAAGCCTAAAATCTTTTGATGTTTTCTTCAGTCATGAAAAGATATCTCTAAAACAGAACATAACAGTTCAGCAAAAGTAAACTCTTCTATAATATAGTTGATAGGCTTGATCATAGTGGTTGGAGTACATAGACTGACTCTCCTGTTACATCTGTATATTCTTTCTGTTTTATATAGGGTAATTCAGGTGTGGTTGAGTACTTTTGTAAAGAAACAGGAAAAGAAACAATACAAAGGAGGAAATTGTATATTTCCTTCTCCTCCATGGAACTTAAGCAAATCTCTTGCTTGAAAAAGAAGATGGAAATGGCAATTTTAACAAGAAACTTTTCTCCTGTGGCTGTTGCTATTAATATAATGGCAGTAATTTTATTGCAATAGTAGATACTAGAAGCTCAAAGATGTGTTTGGCATTCACCTTTTATTTTCATGAAGAAAAGAAGGAAGTCTGTAGGATCAATTGTTTTTAAAGTTACTTTTTTTTTTTTATTTAACGCTGTTTCTATCTGTTTTCAGGCCCAGTGTTGAACAGTGAAAAATAAGAAAGGCAAAACACCATAAACTGTATTTGAAATTCAGACTATTTGCTGATTTTAGGGTTTACAATTTAAGATTCAGTCTTGTTTTCGTAAAAGAGCAAAGGCATATAAATCACAGCTCAGCAGTCACTTTTACCTTCAGAGGTATTCCTCATGCACTTGACACGCCATCAACTAGAAGTGTATCAGTTTCACTGCTTTTGAACTAATTTAATGCAGGATCAGGTAGATATATATGTCCAATACTTATTTATGTAACAGAAAATTGTTTATTTTTGGTGTTTCCAATGAAATCCATAAAGATGAAAAAATAACACCAAAAATAATTACTTCAGATACCTACTTCCTCTGTGTTCATGTAACTTTTCCCAGTACTTTTTTAGATTTTTACATTGTTTCCATTTTGCTCTCAGATCTGCTACACCCATTTCATGCCAGTCATATTTCTTCTCCCCAATTCCAGAAGGAACAGTATTATCCTCTGCAGAGGTCACGCTTTCCACAACCACCTACAAGCCAGAAGGATCTTCTGGCACCTCTACTCTGATCCAGACCTGGCAGCTAATTCAGACCTGCCAAAAGAACCACCTTCTCTGAGAAACTTCTACAAACCTAAACAATATTCTGAAAAATACCTGTTGTCTGCCATCCAAAAAATGTATTTTATGCAGATGTATTACAGAGAAGAAAGGAGATCACAAAACTTAATGACACTCCCTGGGATCTTCACTGAAAACCGGTCTGATTAGCATAACATGTTTAATAGTAATGGGCATCGATGGAGAACTCAAACAAAGATTAATAGATGAAAACGTATTACTCAACTGCCAACTTTTTAATTACATTTATCAGGAAGAGTAGATCACAGGTGTTGACCACAAGAAGGCCTGAGCCTAATGGTTTTTCTTCACTTTGTTTTTCACGTGAAGGGTAACAACACCTTTTTGCCCCCCTAGAAGAGACATTAGCTTTTGCCTCCCACAAGGACCATGTTTTTTCTCTATTGATTTCTACTTCAGTCAGAAAGAAACCCTTAGAAGTCTGATATGCAACAGTGTGTTCCCTACCTCTTCACGGATTTCCTTCAGGTTATGTCAACCGCGAAATGCCAAATGTGCTACAGAGTGGCCTGCTTAGCTGTGCGTCTTTCCACCCGTTTTCTGGGCATGGCTGCAGAGGAAAATGGATGATCCCAATTTGAGATATCAACATCTGTAGCAAAAAAATTAGCCTCTTGATGGTGTTTCTGACTGTCAGTAATCCTCAGCTCTGCTAAAGTAGTTGAGGAAGCAGTCTTGAAGCTGCTGTAAATGAAAAATGCCCACTTCTTTCCTGTTACTGCCTGAATGCCCTGTGAATGTACTATAACAAAGGGACATATACGCATATTTGTTAACATTAAAGCTAATTAGACAAAGGATCACATATATATCTCAGGCCAAAAACATAAATACAGTTTGTTTGTTTTGTATTAATAAACAGCAGGTGATAACCAGTGGAATGCTATCTGCCAGCTGATTTACCATGGTGCCCCTGATGATGGATTACAGCAAACTGAATTCAAAGAGGACCAGTAAAGTGGCAAAGAGGTTAGGTTTCAGATGAGGTGAATTGATTGCTGGTTACTTAAATCTCACTTTATGTGACAGAAGCCAAGCCATAACAGTATTGTTATATGGGAACATGGCAGAAAAACGAAGAATAGCAGCAAAAGTGGAGCAAGAATTTAAATACTGACTTTCAAGTGTGTGGAATATACCTATAATACTGTTGGAGTGGTCTTTAGTGCACAAAGTTGGCATGTATTCTGCCATCAAGAAGACAGGAAAGGCAAAATTAAGTAATTTCTATTCTTTATTTTACCATTATAGCCAGTAAGGAAATTAAAAAAAAAATTCAGATAAAATATGAATAATTCAGAATAGGCTGTAGTTAGAATATATTTTTTCCATGCAGGTTTTCACAAGTGAAGAGGGTTTCACAACTGCCAAAAGGAACATACAGCCACCTGAGAATGAAGTAATATAATTTATGCCAGTTTACCACAAATGGTTCCTCAGTGATTCACCTTCTTTAGCAAGCAGACATAAAATCTTTGGCCCTCAAAATTATTTTAAGGAATTAGTGATCTAATACAAGCTATCGAGAGTGGGATGCATGGAATTCAACTATATTTTTCTGGGGGAAAAAGTGTTTTAAAATTTTAATGTCAGTTCTGTATTAGTAAAGAATAAACACTCTGGAGAACAACAGAATTACATTTTAGTTTCTATCATTACAGAAACACTTGCATTCCTTTCGAGTGCACAGAAATCCTCCTGAATTGACTATGTCATGCTTTTTTCAAATTTGCAAACATCTTTTTAAAACAACAATAATAAGCAAAATGTAAAACCCTCTGAAACTATTCCAGATTGTATTGAGAATCAGTAGCTTTCTGAAGATACCTAAAAGAAAAAGATAAATTTTTAAAAATTTCTGCTGCTGTAACATAGATGAAGAAAAATTACTTCTTCGGAGAAAATGGTGCAGTATATGAATTACTAAATCCTTTTCCTTTCAGCTAGTTAACTGCAAGTTTTATTCTGAGGAATGTAGGGGTTTTTAATATCTTGCTATATAATGTGTAGAAAGAGGTTTCAGATATTAATTATCGATTGAGCTAAAAAATCTCTTACTAGCTTAGAATCATTTTGCCTTCTGGGGACAATAACATTTGCAGTTTCAAATGTGATTAAATGGAAGTGGTAGTTTACAGAGTGAAAGACAGTGTATATACTTCTTTCAATGTAAAACAACACCAGTAAGTATTGCTTAAATAAATGTAACTTTGACCACAGTTTTGTAAATAAACAACTGCTGATACAATCTTTTGCCTTTCCTACAGAACAAACACACTTTCTTCAAACAGTGCTTGACACAAAGAAAAATAGCGAGGGTGTAATGCTTCAGGTTAATAAAACTAAAAGATAGCAGCTGTAGCTGCAGCCTTGCACGGAGGCAAGACGCTGCTCGCTGCTGTAAGAAACTGCATTGGAGCCTTAACATAAGAATAACCATATTGTCTGTGGAGAAGAGAAGCCGTATCAAGTTTTCTTCATCGACCCCAAACTGCTATGTAAGCCTGTTGTTAAAACAGAAATGTACGTGGAAGCATAGTAGCTAGTAGAACTAGTTTAAGAAGTGGAGGTGCCACTCTGTTTCTAGACGCAGTGAGCCTACCTACCTGAGCTTGCGTAGTGTAACTTGACTACCACAAAGGTAAGAAAAAGGTCTGTGTTAAGCTGGAAGTCACATCATACCTCTTGCATCAGCACAAATACAATTGTAACAAAACTAACCCCATAAAAACACAGAGTGAATCATAAGACAAATGCAAGATTTTTTGGTTAGTGCATACTATAATGTTAGCTGACACACTTGGAAAACAAGTCTGCTCTAAGGTCTCTCACCTTTATCCCAGGTATTGCAGATAGGCAGTTTGTATTTAGACTACCTAGCCTGAATATTAGCAAAAGTTAGGCTTGGTTTTTCAGTGTACAGTGATGTTCTTCATAGTAGGTAAGGTTGCTGTGAAGTTTTTTAAGTACCTGTGCCTGGGTATGGACTGTGGCTCCTTAATATCACCAGCAATGCACCAGCTTCCAGACGTACTATGGAACAGTTCCCTTGGAGCAGGTCAATAGCCTCAAACAGCTGCTTGTTACCATCCTGACTGATGGCACTTCATCCCTCTACAAACCAACTACTAGTGCTGCCATTAAACAAGGTAGAGGGAAACATAAAATCGCTGTTGAGAAGCAGCTCTTTGCCTAAAAAGGTGGCAGGTGTGTGCTTTTTCAGATTTTTTTTTTTTAATGGTAGTACACTGATATTGAATACTGCCCTGCCTTTTAGAGCAAATAAAAGTATGGTTATGCTTGACATCAGGACTTTTTTTCCCCAGCATGTTTTTCAAACTAGTCTAAAGATACTTGCTGTTTTGCAATATGTGTTTGCATCTCTCTAGCATTCTTCCCACTTTTATCTGATGATGTAGTGATATCACTAGATCTGCTTTTATGGGCAAAGTGTCCTGGAAGAGAGCCATCAGGAGAAAGATTAAAAAAATAAGCGTGTACAAGAATATGGAAAGCAGGGCCTAGAGGCAGGGTTTTTTGGGGGTGGTGGGTGGGTCTAGTGTAAATGACATTTGGTTGAAGGCCCACACTTACTGGTATGCTCAGCTGTTTTGCAGTGATACAAGTAAGCGAAACAGCTGTAAATCTAGCTTAACTCTCCAATTAAGCTGAATTTATGACATCTTTACAATACCAGTGCAGAACAAAGCAGCTGGAGACAACGAGTAATTCTGATCCTAACAATCCTTTTTTAGGCTTTATTTGGCATTCTTTAGTCAGGCAAAAGTTTGCCAGTTTGTCTAAGATTAAATTTAGAGGCCTCTGAGAGGCCTCTGAAGATTAAACAAAATTATACCATAGAACACATGTTCATAAATGCATAGACTTTAAATGTTTCTTTGTAACATTATATTTTGAGCAGATTAATCCAATTTGGGTGCCTTCTGAACTCAGAACTCTAACTGATTTCAATAATTACCAGTATTGCACTTGAATTAGTTTTGCCTATTACTTTTTTTTTTACAAAGAAGTAAATTGATTTTTATTTCCAAAATAAATTTAACAATTGCCTTCTGCCACAATTCTTACACCTGTGAATTCTGTGTGTGGATGAGAAATCTTCATTTGCCCTTAGCTACAAGGGTCCCAAAATATGGTCCTGAAATACGTGTGTTTGTGTAAAGAAGCCACAGGCATCAGCATGTGGATGTGCAGTTCACAACCTTACTGCTTTTCATTGTGATATCCAGCACAGAGGACAATTTGAAATAGTTTGGTTTTGGCGGGGGGGTTTTGCATCTGTTCTCTATTTGTGAGTCAGTTGCCTTTAGTAGACCCGAGCAGCAGAATCTGGTTGTTAATTCAGAATAATAAGGCTCTCCTTTTTGATCTCATAGGCTAGATCTGTACCTGTGAGTATAATGTTAGGCCTAGTCTTGGGTCTGAGGGCGAGAGGCATGCTACACCTCAGGTACCTATGCCTAAATTGTCTTCTCCCTAAATACGGATTGATTTAGTCACTCCCCGCTACGGGGGACAAACCCTGCCATGCACCATCCTCTGGGCTGTGTCCAGGAGTTGGCTGGGAGAGTGCTTGTTGGCTCAGGCCAGAGTGGTGCCTGCTAGTCACGTGCTTTAAACATAGTAGTTACTACTATTGCATGCCAGACTTTGTGCCTGTCTCTTCTCCAGTTTAGCATACTGTACCTGTAGTGGAGGAGTAATGCAGTAATGATAGCAGAACCTTTGTCAGTGGGGCTGAAATTTAGAGTCCTAAACAAGAAGTTTCATGTCAAAATTAGGAAAGCTCAATGGCTGGAGTGTGCAAGGAGGCTGGTCCATGTCAGGATTGTTTCTGGGTTTTATTTTGTGCTCCAACTAGGCAGGACCAGGGTCCAGAACATGGATCTCCTCTGTGCTTGGAGACTGTCCTTACCACTGACCTACAAGATCACCTCCTTGTGCTTTTTCTTTCTAGTCCTGAATCATGCTCTGTTTGCTATGGTATTTCAACAGGCAGGATGGGAAGTAGATGTCTCTGCATGTCCACAGCCTGGTGGCTAGGGCATTCTTCTGGGAGGTAGGGAGTGCAATCTTCAGCCCCAAAATTTAAGGAGGAAAAGTACTGAGGATCCTTCTCCCAGGACAAATGTAATCACCACAAAGGTATCATACAGATGAGTAAGTAGAAAGTACCAGTTGGCAATTGGGGATGCAGAGTCTGGTCCACAGGCACTGCCCTGTTCTTCATCCATTGTAAACAATTACTTTTGTTTGTTCATTCTTCTGCCATAGTTTCATTTAGAAGTATCAGTTGCAGAACTAAACTATTCTTAGTTTTTAAGCAGAGCTATGAATTATGCTGTCTGGCACTCAAAGAGTTGCTTGATGTCAGGAGGCGAGCACAGGGTAAGAAATTTATTAAATCTTCCACGAAATGGTTCCATTTCAAAATTTGACTTTACCTTATTCCAATGGGAAATAATAGTGCAGTAGCACAGCAACAAAATTAAACCTGCAAGTAAATGGCTACAGGTCTGAGCATAAATTTGTGGGAGAATGTGTTGTATGTATTTGTATAGCTGTACACACAAAAGGTCAGAATTCACCTAGCAGCAGTGTCCGGATCCAGAGCTTTGATTTAGATTGTGTTCCTCTGGGGACGCTGCTCCATGTGTATACAAAACTGAATTTAGCAATTAGATGGGAACTTGTCTGAGCATAAATTTGTGGGAGAATGTGTTGTATGTATTTGTATAGCTGTACACACAAAAGGTCTGAATTCACCTAGCAGCAGTGTCCGGATCCAGAGCTTTGATTTAGATTGTGTTCCTCTGGGGACGCTGCTCCATGTGTATACAAAACTGAATTTAGCAATTAGATGGGAACTTGTGCATTCTGGGCCTATGAATACCTACTCGTAACAAAGTACAAGACTGGGTTTTGAAGTTCTGTCTTTGGGAAGGTTTGATTCCAGATTTCCCATTCTAGCATTTCTCTGATAGCTTGAAGTCTGCAATATGTGAGTGTGCTGTATTATACATAGAAAAAAGTCTGACTGAACCTATCAGCGATATTAATTGCTATATGCATAACTAGATTATTAATGCAGTTTTATACAGCATTACCTGTATTCTGGCATATCATAGATCAGTGGAACCAAGTACATGCATTAATATCACAAATACTGTCTTTCCAGTAACAGCCCTGATTTGTCTGTTATCTGTTCAGGTCAACCAGTCTGTGTACACATGAACAGAAAAGCCCCTCCTTAGGATACCTCCTGAAAGCTATTGGTCCAAGCAGATAGAACATACAGATCCTCTAAATTAAATTTTAATACTTTAATACATTAAGAGCATCATGTGTTTCCAAATATTCCTCCAGTCTTTAAAGTTTAGTAAGCATCTGAAAATTATTAGTGAAGTTCTCACGCTGTACCTACGCAAAAGTCAATAAAGATACTGAGGATACTTAGCTGATGGATAACTTTTCCACTTCCTAGTTAACTCTTCCTCCCATCAGGAAATACATTCGTAGATTGCATTGGGTATTTTCTAATCACTTGCAAGAGTTTTTTCATATACTTGAATTTTTCTTTTAGATGTAAACAAAGCAAGCTACAAATATAACTTAAGACATAAAATGCCCATGACATCTAATTTTGTGTCTCAGAAACTTGGACCTTTTCAGGTGATAGAGTTCTATAAAGCAACATGGTCAGAAGTTAGTGAGATACAAGTTTAATACACATTTGTGTCTTGCATTTCTTGTTAATAAAATTCATGTTTTAAATACAACAAATCTTTCTTGTTGCTCAAATAAAGGCTACAGTCTGCTAAAGGATCAGAATCTTTTCTGAATTCTGTAGGATTAATTGTAACCTCAGCATCTATTTTCTTTGTAAACCAGTAATTTCACTATGTAATGTTAAATAAATGTAGCTTATCTTTTACAAGATGTCTTCTCCCACTGACTGCCGACTGAAGCACAACAAAAATGTTTTAGAAATCCTCAATAGTGCCTGAGTAGTTGCCCACTCACTCCAGAGATCAGTAACGTGTTTGTCAAGGAAAACATGGACTGAGCCCTAGCACCCATTCACATATCAAAGACAAAATAGAAAGCATAGTTCATAGCAGAGTGCAAGGACAAGAGTGCTGGGAAGGCGTTCTTGCAAATATGTGTTACAGAACTGTACCACTCTCCTTCTCTATTGCTTTCACGTGCAGCTCAACTACAGTTCAGTAAAACAGTATGCCCGAATGCAACTCAAGAATGTGTATGTCTTCTCCTATGAACAGATGCAGAGCCAAACACCACCCCCTCTATCACTGTGTGGACATATTGCACAGGTGGAAAAACAATTGCAGCTATTAAGAAAAAGCATGTGTGTTTCCTACCAGGTTATCTAAAAGCTTGATTTGTAGTGTGAAAGTGTGTTTTAAACATGATTTTGACCACATGAAATTTTGCAAACTAAAGACAATGTAAATTTAATGGTGTCTTTTAAGCTCTCTGAGGTCTTAACTCAATGACACACATTAGCAGTCAAAAACAGGTGATTAGTTCAAAATCAAGTTGTGTAGAGATCTGTAAATTTAAGTCACTTCCTGACACATGGGTACCCACACACTCAGAAAAAACAGTGGGGGGGAGCTGAACAATGTAATAATCCTCTACTACCTGCCTAGGAGTGCATACTACGGTGTCAAAATCTCTATCTAGAAGCAATCTGCGGTGCGTAGCGTTGGTCATGGGCAGGAGGCAAAAAGGGGTAGGAGAAGGACAAAAGGAGAAGTTCCCCCACCCTCAAGGCACTAATAACACCTTACCTTGCCTCGTATTCCCCCTAACTGTAGGTTCAGCTGAAAAAATGCTAGAGTATATAACAGGGACAACGCCCCATAGGCAGAAGCCTGTAAATCTTTGCAGTCTCCAAGGTGTGAGTTCCATGGGCTTGGCATTCATTGCACTTGACTGTTTGTCAGGGCTGCCTTGAGGTGTGTGAGGCACTGCTTGAGCAGGTGTGGGAGCATATGCAGATTTTAGGGAAATGGGATTTCAAAGAGAGATCTTAGACATTCACATACATAAAATCTACTTATTTTCTAAAATTGAGGGGGCTTAATGCTGATCTAAGTTTATATTTTTTAAGAAATTGAAAAAACAGAAGGATTCTTTATCCCTTCTGAAATAAGAAAATTGAAGGTGCTTCAATCCTTTAGTGAGATCTAGTCCTTTTTTCCCCACACACATACACATTGATGGCATTCGCACTTATCAGACCTTTACAAACACGTATCTAGGCATCACAAAACTACAGTAAAGTTGATACCAAAATCATGATCCTCACTTTGTGGACAAGGTAACTGACTTTAAGATATTAAGACCAAACTGTTGCCCTCAATCTGATCACCTGCAGACATACTTAATAACAAATAGGTGATGTAAGAGTTATCAGGACTGAAAACATCAAAGTACTACTTAAGGTCTGTGGAGGTAGATGCCCAAGTCTGAAAACACTGTGTAAGTTCATGTTTAGTTTCCAAACATTTAAACCAGGCAGAGTAGTATTTATTTATCTGAATGAGTTTACAGACACTTTAAGTTGTTACTTTTTTTAGAATTTTTTTCCATGAGACAAAGTTACCTTTTTCAGTAGATTTGCCTTTTGCTTCTTCTAGAAGAGGAGTTACTTCTGGGGTAACAAATTTCCATTTAATAATGCATGAATTTTCCTCTTATGAAGCTAGATAGTTTTTCCATCACTTGTACTTCAGTATTTCTGAAACCAGGTGTTAATTTTCAGGGGGATAGGAGGTTTCCAGGCAGCTGCCAGGACTAATATAGCAGCCAGCAGTAAACGCTGAATAAGCTTAGGTACAAAATCTATACCATCTGGTTTCAGCAGTCCTCAGCCAAAAACTATGAGGCCAGTTCCTTTCATGTCCAGAAATCTTCCTGTTCGTTGGGAATTGTGAAATGGATCTTACCGTTGCATTACCTTTTAATTCACAACTCAGAGGAAGATTCAAATAATGGTCTTAAGAAAACATTGCATAACTATAAAATGGGAAACTAAGTAATGTGCTCAGGTTTCATAATAAGAAAGATGAACACTATTTGACAAGCTGTGATCAAAGTCCTTGCTCAGCCTCACAGTAGTACAGTTTTCCAAGCTGCTGTTTCTCAAAGTCGATGATAGCTACCAGTCTCAACACAGAAACAAAGTCCCTCAGAGAAATGGTCTCCCTAGACCAGTAAGTCAATAAGGAGACAGAAAATGGAGCCCTTCAGTTTGATTTAAGACCAGGGAAGTAAGGAATGAGGTCCGTCTTGGCTGCCAGTGAGGAAATACTTCTGGTTCCTTAGGTGTCTGAAGACATTGACTATGTTCTACATAAAAAATTGCTATACTGAAAATTTTGATAAAAGAGTAAGTTAAGAGTGACTTTCTTCACAGACATGAGTATGAAGGCATATATACAGCTTGGCCCACTCTACAGCTATCCAAGGGATCCGAGCAACAGAACTTCCACTGAAGAAGTGTGGAAAAGGAGTGTTTCCTGCAATTTTTAATGTCCAAATCATTTTACACTCTCTCTCAGGCAGTCATTTACAGCTATACATAATCCACAAGGTCACTTTCTTATTAAAGCCCTGAAAGTACCAAGCTATCATCCCAATCCAAAAAGTCATTAATATCTCTTAGCTTTTTGTGTCTGGGTTATACAGAAAAAAATACATATTGTAAGAAACCATGCAAGCCTGTTTTTCTTTTACTATCATCACTGCTTTCAACACGCTGATTAAATCATTGCCTTAACTGGATGATTAAACCCTTTTGAGAAGGGACTGCCATGTTACTGTATTTGGCTAGAACAGAGTATAGTAATTCCCCAGTCCATAGGCACTATCACAATGCAGATAAAACAGCAACGAGAGTGCTGTTGCATTCCTGGTAACTGTGGGTTTGTCTACATGGCTGTATAGTAAGATTGCCCTGAGCTTCATACAGCAAGTTAGAATAGCTCTAGCATCTGATCTAGCAGCAGGTTTAACTGGAGACACTTTTAAAGATGGGTAGATGAATGCAGATCAGACTAAACTGAGTTGGAAAAAAAGTAATTTTAAAAGTCTGATGTTTTCTCTCAGCACCAGTCTCCAGAAGACTTCACGTTCTGAGGATTCATTCTGACTCCTTCATGGCTAGTTGTCAATATGTTTTTTGTATCTGTGTCTAAGTAATAGTAAAGTGATGATCCTGCTGATCATATGCACTGCAATAGTGTTTGATCATAGATTCCAGCCCAGAAGGCATTCTGAATTAACACACATAACCAGACTATTTTATAACACACTGTGAATAATAATTTCAGTAAAGGCAATGATTTTGCTGTGTTCATGCCATGGAACAATAGTGCTAGTATAAATCCCAAGGTAGCACTCAATGTACTTTAAGAGAGAACTTTAGTCACCTTAAAAATATTTAAAAGGCTGTGGTCCAAAGTTCCACTTATCTCTGAATGTATGACAAATTGTTGATCCACAGATAGAGAAGTCTTCTGTATTGCATCCATGAAGTATCTGTGAGTGGTAACTTACGCAATCACAGTGCACTGATGTTTTTCAAAATGGCAACAAAACACACATCAAAGACCAGTCACTGGCTAACTGGCCATTATATTCCAGAGCAGTGTTTCCTCACTCTTGAAGCTGTAGGCTCTACACATTAAAAGTATGACTAGTCCATAGACTGCAAAACCACTTAAAGAGCAGACATGCCACAAAGTTCAACCAGATTCAACAGGCTTTCCTGTAATAATTTTCATCCATTTCATTATTTGATGTATTTATTAGGATCTTCCTATCTGACTATTTCTGATATTATGAAAGGTTCAGGGACTAAATAATAACAAAACCCATGGATCTTTATTTCACATTATCTGGTCTAGTTCCCAAAATAAGCAAATCACTTTTAACAGCAGAGAGAAAATATTTCAGTGAAAGCAAGTACACGCACAGCCTCTATCCAAGAAGCAGCAGCAGCAGCAGAAATTTTATCACTCACTCTTCTTCAGTGTTAACAGCCAGAGGGAATACACTCTGGAAATCAATTTTCTTTTACAGGAACTTGATGTGGGTAGTTGCTTGATGTGTTCAGCTTCTGTATGGCCCAGATTCAACAACACACTTAAAAGTGTGGCTGACTTTATTCATGTGGGTATTTAGGTATGTGCTTAAGTATCTTGCTGAATTGGGGCTTATGTTGGGTCAGAAGTATTTACTAGGTCAAGCATTCAGGCTAAAAATTTCTCTGTTTTTCCTAGTTACACTGCAGATAAGTGCAGTCACAGAATATGTTTGGAAGTGCCTGCAATGAATTTATCAGGTGATGTTATCCAAGGCAATGGAGAATACATTTGTTTTGTTGGAGAAACATATTAATTTGCCTCCTCAATACAGACCCTGCAGACTGCTGAGAATCTACATGGGCCAAACTTCAAACATACAGGATAATAGAGTAACATTTTATTTAAATATTTCTGCTGCTGCAGTATCCAGCAGTTGAAGCCAGTCTTATGCCCTATTGTATTAGGTGCCATAGAGAAGCATGAGGTTCCTGCTCCAAGTAATTTGCATTCTTAAGAAGCATTGCACGCCAGGGCTAAGTAATCGGAGAGCCATACATTTGCCACAATGAAACACTTACCAAGATAAATCAAAAAGCAGATAATTTAGGAAGGAAAAATTAAGTGCATGACTGCTTTTTTCCTCTTTAAACTCTGGCTATTAGCCCAGACATTAGCCTATCTAACCCACAAGTGAGTAAGTTGTTTAGGAAACACGGTGATTCCAAGCATTGAGGGAGCAAAATTTTTCTATTTTCTTGAAAGAGATGTGATTAAGATTGTGCTCTAGTCTGCTCATCAGCCCTTTCTTACTGACTTCTTACTCCATGGCACATTTTAGACACAAAGATATGAAGTTCCCATGTGTTGTTTGAGATCCCGTGGCAGAAGAGTAGATGATCCTTGCAGCTGCTAGTTGTTGCAGGCCCTGCTAGCAAGGCATAGAGCCTGGCTGGGAAAACAGATGCCTTGCTCAGGCTTTAACAGTGTTTGAAACTCATACTCACTGCAAGTGAACCAGGTTCTTTTCTCTACCGCTGTGTACGTTTTTCCCTGCATAAACTGCAGTATCTCACTCTGCACTTTACTTTCCTGGCAAAAATACTTAGAAAACCTTGAATTAGTGCTGTCTCTGAATAAAAGACTGCTACAGCTCCACCAAGAAGATGTACCCATCTAATCAATCTATGCATATAGAGGACCCAGTCAGTGCATGCATGGCTATAATGGAGGCTGAGCACATGGGAAAGAAACACTCAGAGGTATGAGAGGGAGCTGCAGTTCCCAAGGAGAAGAAGACAAAACCTGGGACACAATTCCTTGTGAAACCAGGTTTCATCAGTTCCATTGCTCACTTACGCATAATTATCTTCCTTGACTTGCTTTCATCCAGCTGTAATCAACAGGTATTTCTTGGTGTCTTGATTTTACCTCAGCATCAAGACTTCAACAATTTGGTTTTTCCAGGGAAAACTATTTTTGGACTGATTGTTCCTAAGTAATTCAGCAAGGATGAACATTGATCTTGTGAGCTGTTGTGGTATCTTTTTCTTTTTCTGGAACTGACTCCCCCCCAGTCATAATATACTGATGTTAACTTTGTGAACTGAAATGTCATTCTTCCAATTTTCATTCAGACTTCCTGTAAAATTTGATTGAGAGTGTCAGTTCATGTTATAAGGTTTATTCACATCCTAGTGGTATGAAAATTCTTTGCTGTTTGCAAAAAGCCACAGATATACTGTCATGGATTGTAACAGAGGTTAGTACTGTTAATATTGACAAAAAGAATTAGTGGAGACGATTTGAACCGTGTTTCTTTTTCAATGCTGAAAAAGGGGAAATCATCATCAGCTTAGCAAAACTCCTGCCTTATATCTCACCCATTTTCACTGTGTTTTATTCCACTAATGGGATCTGTATGTATTTTGAACTCTTAAGACTAGTATAAACTCTGAACATCTCTTCAGGAGGGGGAACACACAGCAGTGAAATGATAGAACAGAAAAAGAATGAAGCTGAAAATTAGGCCAGAAGATTGAAATCAGGACAGATTTAAATCATTCTTTGCTATTTTATTCATCTTGGTTGTGTGATAAACTACCAGGCAGGACAAAGTTCAGGAGACTTGATATACTGCATGTTAAGTCTTTGTTGTTATAAGGTGGACTCCCTTACTCCAGCTTGCTCTCCTCGTCTCCCACACTTGTTTTAATACAGAGGAAAGTTCAACTCCGCCTGTTTAACTCCAGTACCTCTTAATGAGGGAAGTGTAACACTATCCAGTCGTCTCACCACACTGCAATCAGAATTTCACTGGTTTGCACAGCTTGACTTATGTCAAAAAAGATGGTCAAAATTCACCCAAGTCCTGGAAACCCCCTGTTGAGTTAAACAGATAGCTTCTTAGCTACAGGAGGATTTTTTGTTTGTTTGTTTTGGTTTTTAAATGTTCAAAGGGCAAGAAGTATTATTTGCAAAATCTCCGTCACATACCTGGTTCTTAGGATGCTGGCATCAGCAAGAAGATTTGCATATCATATAGTTAGAGACACAAACAATAGAGCTTCACGTGCCGATAAAAAGATACACCATTTACAAAAAGTACAGTGTGATCATACAAAATGGGTCATTTAGCCTATTGTGGTTAAGAAAATCTCTTAGCGCATCCTAATAGATTACCTTTGACCGTGTGGGCTTTACATGAACAAATGAGCAAAAATCAGAACAGAAGGCTCAAGGCCACTAAATTTGAGCCACAGGAGGTAATGTTATTTATGGGCAGCAGCACTTGAACCACCATTTCTGAAGCCTTCAGGGCAAACCTCCTTTGAGGCTCACATGCACATTGTATGGTTATTGCAGTTGCTGCAAAAGAAACACCACAAGCAAACATTTGCAGGCACTTGGCTTATGCTTGCTGTAGCTCAAGTTGTACCTTCCAAGAGTTTTTTACACATGCTCTTTTTTTCTAGTATGGTGCTTCAATTAAACTGAAAACCAGACACAAGAGAATGCTCTGTTAAACTGTGAAATTATTGTATTGCATTACAGGAAGCCTCCAAGTCTATAGAAATAGGAATGGCTTTATGGTATAGCGGTAAAATATTCTTATTACCCCTGTTTACAAGACAGTTCAAAGGATATCATAAACAATTACCTCTGAAGTGACGATGCTATGGATGTTTTTCTGTGTAAGTAGAGTCAGCACAAGGAGATGCCCTTCAATAGTGGTGGCTCTACCTCCGTGACAGATTAATTATCCAGAGAAAACATAAATTGCTTATAAGCAACAGCCCTAGGAAAAAAAAAAATTAAATGGTGGCTCATTTAAAGATCATTCAAAGGTACAGGGAATGACTGAGTAGGCTAGTCTTCTTTGTTCTGGAAAAGAGACCACCAAAGGAAAATATGAAGAGTTTACAGAATCATAAGGGGCACAGAGGTGAATAGGGATCAGCTGCTCACTATTTTCTCCAGTGCAAAACCAGGAAGGCATCAAGGAAAGACTGTAAATTCTGAACCAAACAAATGTGAGAGCATGAGTCTTTATGCAACATGGGCAGTAGTGATGTTGTACACAGATGGGTTTGAGGGGACACTAGGCCAGTCAATGGAAGAAAAATCCATTACAGGTTAGTAATTAGATAGAAACTGCATCTGATTCAGGAAATCTCTCAGCTGGTGAAAGTATAAAACTGAGAGTCCTCAGGGCATACTCGTATTTGCTTGCTCTGCTCTTGTTTTCCTTAGGCATCTGCTTATGACCATTGTTTTCATTGGATTTCCCCTTACAGACTTCAGATCATGCCTAATACCAGCTACCCAGCCAGAGTAAAGTATGATGAAATTTAAAAATCAGCAAAAAATTACAGAGACATCAAAGAGAAAGGGAGTCAAAGGTTCAAAAGTAGAAAAAAGTAGAATGTGTGGATGGAGCAGAAGCAACCCAAAACAACTCCAAGAAGCACGTGCCAACACCATCACCACTCCTTCAAGGCATCCAGCTCAAGGCACCCAAGGAAATAATTGGTATTGTTCAGTAGTGCTCTTCCCAAATGGAAGGGACAGAACAAGGGAACATAGGCTTATCCTGCACACACCAGATCCCATCAAGTTTCTTTCCATAGAATCTGTGAATAGCCAGCATAGACAGGTCCAGGAGGAGGCTGACAATAAGGTCTTGTAACTTTGTGAGTCTTCAGGTGAGGAGAGTATGAATGAGAAGCTGAGGGGAGAAATACAGCCATAACCTCAAGGACTGAAGGTCCCTGAAGAACTACGGGGTTGTGCACTCAATATACATGTATGCCAGAGCCCCGCTCTCACCGCAAGTCAGGGAACTTAAGAACCACTTTGTGCAATGCTAATCAACATCCCTGTGCCAGCTTCATATGCTCCCTGAATACAGCATTCTCTGCTTTAGTGTTTACCAGCAGTTCTTTCAGCTGAAATGTCTAAGCACTGATTGGGGCCAGTCCATGCTGGGATACAGACTTTATGGACAGGCTGCCCATCATCCATCCCAGTTCTGTTCTCTTGGCACATTTCACTCTCCATGTCTCTCATGAGGCAGGGCTTACACCTTCTGAGAGGACTAAAGATTGTGATACTCATTAGCATGGCCAACGGTGTCTGTGTGCGAGGGAGGAAGAGGTTGTCCTTATAGTACAGTGCACACTGCTGATGCGCAGCAAGGACAAGACGTATCCTTCCAAATGGCTGAGACTCAAGCTGTGTAAAGTAAGTTAACCTGACCTCATTTGGGCAGGAGGCACTCTTTGGTGTGAATATTGCTGATAATATCAGTGTACCCTATAAATAAAAAGAAAAATGTGGCAATGCAGTTCCAGGACCTCAGAGTTCAAAACTCAACGTTTAGACAAGGCAGACAGCATAATTGCATGGCAGATAATTGAAGTGAATCTAAACAGGCCATCTAAATAGCCAATGCTTTTATCCTTTATCTGAGATGCAAGTTCTTTCACATCATACCATAGTGAAATGTGGTAGGAAAGAAAACTGCAGCAATTCCCTTGTGCAATCTGTCTGAGAAAACTTGGACTTCTGGGTGTTTTTAGGGTGTAAGAATTATGGATTTCTCTCAGAGGAATCCAGCTGCATGTAGAAGATATCAATGACTTGTTATGTGCAAATACTGAAAATTTGTTTAAAGTTATTTGTTAGTCTTTGGGTATGGTCTGTGCTACACAGATTTATGACCCACAAAGCCAGGTCTTAGGGCAGGCCCAGCTGTGCTTTCAAAGACAGTGTGATGTAGCATAAGAAACTTTAATGTATACAGGCTGTGCTGAATTTTCTAAGGACAGTGCAGACACTGGCAAACCTGTTTTCAGAATGGGAGAGCCATGTTGCACAACAGCTTATATCCAGCTATGTCCAAGGGCAAGCCTACAGGGCTAGGCCCTGCTTGTCAGGGCCCTGTGTGCAACCTCCTTCCCCGCTGCCTCTTTGCCAGGGCCTGGCTGCCTGGTCTTAGGGCCAGCTTTTGAGACAACCGTATAGCTTGAGCCAGAGAGCTGTGGGGAAGGAGCTGTGAGAAGCGGGTTTCTACCCTTCTTCCCTCAGGAGCTGCTTTTAAGCTCAGACCTTCACCTTTGATTTCTGCCCCAGTGATTTTTGCAGCTGTGCCTGAGCCTGACCATTGCCAGCTCACAGATGCACAGAATGGTTTGGGTTGGAAGGGACCTTCAAAGATCACCTAGTCCAACCCCCTTCTGAGGGCTGGGACATCTTTCACTAGATCAGGTTGCTCAAAGCTGGCTTGACTTCCTGGCTTGACCTTGAACCTGCCTTCTCTGTATGGATTTTTCAGGTGATCTGGACTCTTGGGTGATGCCGGCTGCAGTCGCTGGACATCACTGCTCTTAGCACAGCCTGGAGAACCATCCTAAGACCAACCGTGGCACCAGCTTTGCAGTTCCTGCAGACAGGCAGCCAATCTGCAAGGTTGGTCCCAGGTGATCTTGAAGACCATCTCAACAGGTGGCATCCCGCAGCCTTGATCTCACCACCTGGTTTGCCCAGACAGGCTGTCCCTGAGCTGCCTGGGAGACAGCTGTGTCAGGGAGCATGCTATGAGCGTGGTTTCATGTCAAAGTTTGTATAGACATAGGCAAAGTGATTTACCAAGTTAAGTGAAGAGAGAGCGAAGTCTGTTCAAATATCAGATACCATAATTCATCCTGATTAGCCTGAGATGATTCAACAGCTGTAACCATTTAGGCTACATTTCAGAAAGGCAAATACTTTAATCTAATGCTAGCAGGGGATTGCCAAGGAAAGGGAGGAACTGAAAAGAAAATATATCAAAATTTCAAACTTCATCCTGGAAACAGAATTCCAAAACTTCATTAAAATGCTGATGCTGAATGTATCAAAATATAACTCAGTTATACCAAAAAAATTTGCTTCCAATTAGTTGAGAAGGATTGAGAGCACCCAAGATGGATGCAATGTAGATAAAACTTGGGTCCAAGAAAAGTGAAGAAAACTATTGTCCAGCAGTGCCTTATCATGAAGACATCTAAAATTTAGTGGGCACCTCTATTATGCGTTTTCATGGTTTTAAAGCTCCCTAAGTGCCTGCACGTCCACAGTAGGGCCTCCCCTGTGAGGCACGTTCTCGCTTATGCTCTAGCATGATTCAGAGATAAGGATGTCCCTCTACGGCTGCAATCCATTACAGCCTGCTTCCAACACACATAGAACACTGATGTCAGCTTGTAGCACATCATGGCCGCCTACTCCCAAAAACCTGGCCAGTGAGCAGCAGCCTTTCCTCCAGAGGCCCTGCCAAAGGGCAGAAAAGAGCACAAAATTAGTGCAGCCTGGTGAAGTCTGACTCTGTAGGTGAGGTAGAAGACATGGGCATGATTTTTACCAGAAAGGGGCAAGATGGTTCAGCCCTCCACTCCCATGTAAGCTTTCTGTTAAAAGGATCAGAAGAAACTACATCTGCTTCAACAAGTCACATTGCTGGTAGGACACGGAACCTCATCTCTGACTGAGCAGTTTCCAGGAACTCGTTTCTGCTGATGTGGTTCCTCACACCCTGTGATAGTTCGGTGTTATGCAGAACTGCCCCTCCAGTGAGAGGAAGGGAAGGAGACCCAGGGTCTATGAAGACTCAACCTGGACACGTAGCATGCTGTAATTGTACTATTACTTTCCTCCAGTGTTGCAGGTTTTGAAATAATGTTCATTTTTCACCATCTAACTGTCAGTGTAATGCAGCTGAGTCATTGAAACGTTATTAGGGTTGACTTAAGCCTTCAATGTGCAGCGACCTTTTGAACTACTTACTAATCACTATAAAAAAAAAGGTGGTCAGGTAGTGTCTTCCTCCTCCTTCAGTTCACAAGATTAATTACTTGTCTTCAATAAAGACCAAAAGGAGAGACTTATGTAGCTCTGGGTTCCGACTGGGATGGATCCTTTTCCCAGAGCAGCAAAGGCATCAGTAATTGCAGAGCAGTGTTAAGAGACATTGCCACTAAAAGTGAGGATGCATTGATAAGATCAGTGTATGAGAAGAAGTGGTTAGGTCCTTTCTTACTCATTTTTTTCTTATAAATTGTTTGCTGTTGTTAAAGCAAACAGGTTTTAAGATAAGCTTTCTTCTAAACTCCTGTCAAAGGCAAAGTGAGTAGCCTTGGGATGCAACTGTTTGTTTAAGGCAATTTGATATAAGCTACTTCTCCTGAAAGATACTGCTTTTTAGTGGCAGAGGAAAAGTTGACCACCCACTTGCACACAGTCAAAAACAGCAGTAGGGCTCGACCTCCTAGGTGCTCATATTTGGCATTAATTGCTCTGTGCAAATGCAATGACCATCCTTACACTATTTCTTGGCTACCCTGCATGATCATTTCAGTTATTATTTTTTTTTAATCAGGTAATTTCCAAAAGGTAGTGCAATATCAATGTATTGACATCAATGAATATGCTAAAGATCTGTCTTTTGTGTTGTGTGAACAGTATAGCTATATAACTGCAGGCTCTGGAGGTCTTTCCACCAGGAACAATTTCCCAAGTCTACAGCTTCAGAAACTGAGCAGATGCATAGTACAGTGTTAAAGTAGTACATTTTAAAGGGAGGTGGGCACCTTAAAATTGAAATTAGCTAGAAAGAAATTAATTGCTGGAGACTAGGTAAAACTGCTTAGATTATTTCTTTTATGTTTAAGAAGCTACATGAAAATTGACTAGAAGCAACCTGTGGTACACCTGTGACTGTACTGGTACACTGGCAAGAAGAATCAGGTAAGAGTTCCACAATGGTGACACGTGTAGGTTACATTTTATATCCTCTTATGAAAAGTGGCTTTCTTCATAAATTGTGTTCTTAAAAACTGAGCATAATCTAGTATATGTAGGGAGAGAAAACAAGGTGTGACACCAATAGAACCTGATTCTTAAACATACTCCAAACTTGTACTCTTTCAATATCAGTAGGAAGATTTAAATAAAAGTGCATCTTAATTTCTTTAGGTTATTACAGAGCCAATACTACCCAGACAGTGTCAAAATACAGCTGATATAAACTATCATAATTGTACTTTGAGGGTGTATTCAAGAAAAGTCATTCAAGTAGTGCTGAACCAAGTCAGTGATGTGTGGCACCGTGCAGACTCAGAGAAACTCTTCTGGACCTGAGCTGGCTCAAACTGAGCTAGGTTTGATGTCTCTGCATGAGTTTCATAGTTAATGCACAACCTGAAAATCCACTTCTGGATAATCAAAAGCTGACTGTATCTATCATATGCTCAGGGGGGACAAAAGTAAGGTTCCAAATTCTGACTAATCTAGCAACAACAGACAAACTTCAGGGGATCAGAGGACAGCTAAGATTGAAAGTAACTTCTCACAATCGTCTAGTCTGTCCTTGCTGCTCAGAGCAGGGTCAGCTACAGGAGGTTGTTCAGGACCTTCTCTAGTCAGATTTTGAAATATCCAAGGATGGATATTTCCACAGCTTCTCTGAGAAACCTGTTCCAATGTTTGAGCATCCTTACCATAAAAAAAGTTTTTTTCCCTGTGTTTAAATGGAGTTTTCTGTACTTCAGTTTGCACCCATTGCTGGGAGCTAATGAGAAGTTTCCATAACACACTATGTGGTTCCCCTACTCTACCCTCTAGTCAAAAAGTTTTTTCCTAATATCCTCCCAAGCCACCTTTTGTGTCCATTGACCCTTCTTATATAGTTTGCCACAAAAGATAAAAGTTTGGCTCTGTCATCTCTGTAACTCTGCTTTTACTACTATTAGATCACGCTTTAGGCTTCTTTGCCAGGAAGAAACAAGCCCAGTTCCCCCAGCCTCTCCTCAGAGGTGATGTGTTCTGGGCTCCCAATGAGGTTGGTACCCCCTCTAAGTCTCTCTCCAGTTCCTCCCTCCTGAAATGGAGCCAAAACTACACCGTACCATATGTGTGGCCTCACAAGCACCAAGTAAAAGGTAGTTATAACTTCCCTTGATCAACTAGCCATGTTCCTTTTAATGTAGTCCGATATGCAGTCTGCCTTATTCACTCATTCCTTCTTCAGTCAAATCCTGTCCTTGCTCTAAAACATAAATGTCTAGCCATTGTTTGAAATGAATCAGTTAGTGTAATGGCATAGTTAACCTATGCTGCTCTTTCAAGAGTCCACCATTTCATGTTCCAGTGCAAACCTGGTGACTACAATAAATTAACATCACAGAAAATAGTTAAATAGTTCAATCAAACTGAGTGTAGCTGAACCAGTCTGATACTTGGCAAACCTTCAGAGTTTGCACTGACTTACCCTGCTGGTCTAAGTGATGGGTCAAAGCAGATTTATGCTATAAGAATGGAGCTCATCTGAAAATCCAAGCTCAGTATTTCTTAGTCAAGGAGGTCAGGCAGTAGCACAAATTCCAGAATCGGTGTGTGGTATATGCAGAATCTGTTTATCTCCAGAAGAGTACTTCAAAGCCAGAGCATGACTTTTAGAAGCATTGACACGCACCTCCACCCATCCCTTCAAAAACTCTCAAAACCCAAACCTTCCACCCTGGCCCAGATGAGAGATCTTGGCTGAAGGGCCAGCAGTCCTTGCAGTCTGCCTAAACCAGGCTTGGGTGGACCCTGAAATGAGATACAGTCTCTCTCTTTTCATTGTAAAGGTAACGGTCTAAAGATAAGCAGTGAAAGAGAAGGAAAATTGAGAGGATTGTATTCAAGCTGACTTTTAGAAACTTCAAGAAAGGGTAAGGGTTGGTGAATGAAAAAATTAACCTTACCTTTTTAGAATAAAAAAGGAGTAAACTGAGAAAAAATACTTTTTATTTAAACACTAAGCATCCTCTGCAAGGCATTTAACAGCTTCCACTCCCAGTAGCTTCAGTGGGAGAGGCTGTACTTTGTCAGCTGCTCTCCCCTTCTTTAACAAAACCATGAGCCATCTGAAACACCTAGCTCATGTCAAGTCATCACATGCCAAGTATTGTGATGATGACTGATATTGCTGCCTGAGTGGAATGACACAATGAGCAAGAGTGCAAAGAAGCAGGTGTTTAAAAGTACTTGCGCTCTTAAGGACATGGGTGTGCAAGTCCCTGACTCCTTGAGCTATGGCACTGTTTTAGAAAACGCTGCTACCCAATGCTACCTTTCCACATGACTGTCCCCACAGCCATCAAACCAGGAGCTTCAGAGGCATCTGCAATACTACAATGTGACCCACATGACACAAAGAAAGTGTGCTCCCAATGAAGCGACACAGGCACGGCCCTGGAGCTTGTACTCGTCAGAGGCTTACAGCTAGGGAGCAGCAAGATCAGGATTGCCTCATGAAGGAGGACAAGTCAGCAGCCAAGGGTGACCCCAGCATAGGCACCATCCCACAGGGGCTGAGCACAGCAGGCAGAGCCAGGGGCTGTAACAGGGACCATCAACAGCCCCCAACACAAGTGATGAACCAGGGCCAGGGTCCAGCCCGGCGCTCCAGTCAGGAGCAAAAGGAGCTGGAGACAGGGCTGTGATATATATGACTGAGAGGTCCATCCAGGATACAAGGTAACTACAGAGTATGGCCAAGCTCCACTGGAGGAGCAGGGTTGGAGACAGGCACACCTACAACATAGCTCAGGACAAGACCAGGTGTCCATTCCTGACCTTATAGAGAGCCTCCAGGCAAAGGAAGTGTGGGTGGGTGTCCCAGGTGAGGCCAGCTGGGGCCATTAAGGCCTATCAGTGCCCTCCAGGCACTGACAGTTACCTCACATAGCCCTAATTCCAGTATGAGGCATTGTGTTATAGAAAGATGTCACATCAGAGAGCAAGAGCAAGCCAGAAGGGCAGCAGCCCAAGCAGGAAGAGCAAGCCATCAGCCTGGCTTCCTTGTTCATAAGGACTAAGCACATGGGCCCAGAGAGACCAAATCCCATTTGCGAAAAATCATTAAATGTTGTAACGAGACCAGCTGATATTAGTAAGGCCTCACAATCCCTGTTGTCGACAGCTCATTCGCATAATTCATGGCTGCCTCCAATTATCTGTAGGAGATTTGCAAGCCGGACTCGGCCTGTGAAGGAGGTTCCACATGGGCAGGCACTTAATGAACAGATTGGATTATAAACACTAGCTAATCTTTCCCACATGTACACCTGAAGAATATCACAAGTGACAGCTGTTTAAATTTCCAAGGAAATTAATGATTCCTAAAGAGGCAACGCTTATCAAGGCTTTGACTGGGCCTGATAATGGACAACCACCAAGGGGCAAATTGTTTATAGTAGTCTATAAGTGCCTCATTCTATGGGTTCATCTTGGAAACTTTTATTGACATGGTCCCTTTTATTAATGTTTGTGCTGGCAAAGAGTAGAACAGCTTTGTTCAGTCTGCTGATGATATTAGGCTACTAAGGCCTCTAACGAGCATCTCATATCTTCAGGTCACGGTCAGTTTAAAATGATTGATACTGGGGCTGGGATACCGTGTGCTCAGCTGAACCCTACAAGATGGCTATGCTGTGCCTGCCCCGTGCAGAGCTCACATCCTTATAGGGCCCATCTGTGAGACTGCTAAAATGCTAAATGCTGAACTCGTGTGTGGTGGGTCATTTGCTGCATTCACTGTCCTGGGATTTGGGGGTGGGAGGGGGGTGGTGGGAAGAAGGCAATCCAGGTTTACCGTGAGACTATAACCAACACTTTCTAGTAGACCATATATGGAAAAAGGAAGGCCCTTTCTCTATCCTCTTTTGCAGAAATCCTGTGCCTTTACATTAGGACTCAAAACTTCCAACAGTTGCCCTGGCGTTTGTTTCCATGCAGCGTGTGGCAGACACATTCTCATTTCCAAGAGGACTTTTCAAAGCCTGGTTCTATTTCAAAGAAGGCATCATGAAAAAAAAAATGATCCATGCAGGCCTGTGAAAGTGGCAACATGGGAAGATCTTTGTTAAACTCGGGTCCAAAAAAAGGAATTAGCTACAGCAAGTCATTTTTAAGCTACAAGTAATGCAATTCCCATGCAAAACTGGGTAGCTATGCAATTATTTTAAAGTTCAAACTTCTCGTACTGGTCAATGAGAGTTTAACAAAGGAGCATGGAATTAATTTAAATTCAAGACTACGGACAAAACAAATGGCTCACAAATAGTTTATAAATGTTTTCTTCCATAAGACCAACACTGCTGAAGTGTCTGCCACAACAAGGGACCTGTTCTTCCTGCCACACTGCTGTAAACCAGAATTGATTTAGTTGAAACAAATGGATGAAAGTGATGGTTAAAGTCAGGCTGAAGCCAATGGACCTGGGAGGACTCTGACTTGTGTTTTATCTAAACCCATGCTAACATTATTGTCTGACCCCTTGCACTCAATTAAGCCAATTTTGGATGTATGTCATATATTCTGCAAATCAGCTCTTTCCCAGTTCATATTCATATAATTACGCTGAATCTGCTTGCTGAAGGTCTGGCCCAGTATTTGCAACTTTAGTTTCTCTGTCATTCATCTTCAAAATTAGTTGGGGGCTTCACTTTAAGAATATTGGAGCCTCCAGTGACTGGATAAATCATTTCTGTATGGGTTATTTCTTGTGCTTTCTCTGACTAGCACAGCATTTTTCCTGGGAATAAATATGAAAAAGAAGTAAATCACTGACCTTATGATTGGATTAATAAATAATGGATATTTTAAAATACAACTTTCAGGCATAAGATGATCTATGTCCTCCCAGTGCACATGCATACACACACACATACATAATTTCCTCAGTTTTATTTTAGGATTTTGCATGATTGGGCTTTTTCTTCAGATGCTGAATGTCTGCCACAGAGAATGTTCTATTATAACCATAACAATATGATACTATATTAGGAAAGGAACTCAATTTGCAGGACATTTGGAATCTTTGTTAGTTATGATAAAAGCCTGTTTGCTTTCACAAAGTAAAGAAACCAAGAACAGCTAGCCTATGCAGGAGATGTTGCTAGCAGGTAATAGGACTGCCTTGGCCAAATTGACTGTTTACTAACTTTCTGCTGAATTTCTAACAAAATGGAATTCTTGAACAGTGTAGGCAAGGATACAGCTGTTCATTTGTCTGGGTTGTTTGAAGTTTTATTTTTTGTTAAGGATATTTCTGCTGTGGTTCATGGGTCCCTCAGTAGCTAATACAGCACTTTTTAATAAACTTTTAATGCCTTTTTCCTTAATTAACAAAGCAAGAGTAAAGAACACATACAAAATGAATGTGTGTGTGATGCCAGTTGGTTTAAGGTGGACAAAGGAGGTGCTGAAGCCATGTAGAACAAATCAGTCCTTTTCCTGAGCTGCACCTTGCTTTTTCCTCCCATGATTCTAATATTCCATGTGTCTCTTGAATGAAGAGCCTGACTCCCCCCATGACCCAAGGAGACTGCATCCCCAGGAGCTGCAGAGAACAGGCTGACTGGTAGGAAAGGTATGGCGGAGAACCCCTGGCACAACAGGCAAGAGAGAAAGAAGTGAGGAAAGGAAGGATGACTTCCCTTCTCACCATGGCTCTGCATCTTTGCTTTGTTATTAACGCTATATCAGTTCTGTCTTAATGCAACTACTTTTATAGTATACCTACACACGACTCCAGGAATTTCTTTCTGCTTTCAAGGACCTCTGTTCAAATGCCTGTGCCTGATTCATAAGGTCAGACGGCTCAATCTGATCAAAGTCTTTCTATGGCAGAAAGTCCAAAAAAAAAGCAGTGACTGCATCTCACGGATTCCATAGAAAGAATGGAGAAAAAAGACTCAACAAAACCCTTTTCTTACAGGACGAAGTATTTGCTCAAATGGGCTGAGAGAGCTCTTACAAGACTATGTGCAACAGTGCCATCTGATGGGCTCTACATTTACAAAAGGGTAAACAAGGTGAAGTAATCTGCAGGCCTGGCAAGCCACCTTCAGTCCCAAGCAAAATGATGTGACCAATACTGGATTTGATTAAAAGAAGGTGCTGTCCAATGAGTTCTTTACATAGCCTTTTCCCATGAGCCTATGGCAAACTACTTTTTAAAATTAGGTTGTGGGATTTTCTGATAAAGGTAATAGAGTTAAAATAATTTCCATGGTGGGATATTTGATTTAGTACTGTGGAACATTTTGATTGACACACTACAGCAAATGAAACATACAGGTCAAGTTAAATGCACTAATTACTGGGAAATAGACCCTCAAGTGAAATTTCAAAGCAGGAAGCAATGCAGGGGAGATGAGGATCCACAGGTCTCTCAGGAAAAGCTGGTGTATCACAGGGGCAGACCATATAGCTGTCTAGGATGACAGGAAAAAAAAGGAAATATTATATAATTGGTCAGCATTTATGTGTTGATATCTCTTTGACAATGTAAACAACTGTGGGTTTCATCTTTGCAGAACACATTGCCATTAAATAGTGGTTAGAAATTTGTAGGACAAAGTTAACATAGTGTGGTCTTTTTAATATAATTCATTCTTCTCCAAGACCCCAGTCAAGTGGCTTTGTTGTGAAGAATGAGGCATGTTCATTAGCTGTTAAAATAAATGTAGAAGGAGGCCTCTGAGTTTCAGTCATGACTTCTAAGTGCTTGGTGTGGCTACTTAATGCTAGACTGTCTTTCCCTAAGCCCCTTCTTCCTGTAGTGCATGAAGTTATTATTATGTCATTAATTATAAAAAAAATCATTATCCTTAGATCAATTCAAAATGTAAAGGTGACCTTTTAATTGATTTACGTTTTCATTACTGTATTACAGTATAGGTAAAACAAACCAATTTCCCCAGGTCTGAATTCCTGTGAACATGCAGAAGTGGACAGCAAAATTTATTTCTTTCTTTTGCTGCAGTGAAATGGCAAGAGCCATCCCTGGCCGCAGAAATCAGTTCATGGCCCTGTAATGTAAACAGCTTTTATCAATGAGCAAGGAGAAAACCTTAAGTCATTATTTATATAATCTCTAAATAACACAAATACTGGAAATATATGTAAATATTGGAAAGAAAAGACTTTTGAAACAGATCTGGACCTTTGGTAAGCAGAGTTCAGATTGGTGTTATATTGTTCAGCACAGATAAATGAAAAACTTGGGGAAAATATAGTACATCTTTTTAGGACTCACTTTATCTTCAACAAGGAGTCTACTAAAAATGTTTGGAGATTATGATAGATAACTGGTTGAATATTAACTACCTTCTTTTGTGTTTGTTTTCAACTTCCTTCCCAACTCTTTAGCTTTTACAAACAAAAATCCCAACATTTTTTTTTCCCCACAAATTGATTAGTCTCGGAAAGCAAAAGCAATGCTAGACCATTGTCATGCAAAAATGATGTTTTCCAGAGATGAAAAATGGTATGAAAAATTTTGCTTTAGCTCCTGATTTTCTTTGGAGTTCTAGCTCCTGTCTAGGGAATGTTCGTGGAGGAAAGCCCTGTTCAAACATCTGCCTCAGAGGGGTATTAGGTGGATGAGATATGAAAGGCCAGGGTAGAAAAAAATTCGTTTGAACCAGGAAAGGATTGTTTCATTTGTGGCTGTTTGGAGGGAGAGAAGGAAATGGGAATGATGGCAGGGGCAGAGGGAGTGGGATTGGTGAGATGTAGGCATCTCACACATAAAGAAAGCATCGGTGCTGCTTTTGGAAAACTGAAATTAAATGTGCAAACACTGTGGCTGAGGCATCTTCTTGTACTTGACATTTCCTGGATCTACCCACATCAGTCTTTGATATTAACAGAACAATCAGCTCCATGCCAAAAGCTGTTAATAACCCTGTTTCATAGGAGAGCTCACTTTGCAGCAGTACCTAGAGATAGTATTGATAGAGTACTTAGATTCTATAAATTACACATTGGCCCTTATTAAAATACAGGAGCTATTTTTCAGTAAAGGCATAATTGAAAAACTCAGGTAACCAGGCTTTTCTTTTGTGTGTGTATTATGTGTGCAATTTAATTATGCAGCTAAAACGAACCAAATCCAGGTGTCCTCAGCTGACATAGCAGAGACTATGACTAAGAAACACCAAGCCTTGCTGTAAGTGGAGCCACATTGCTGTAGCAGGACACAGAGGTATAATTATCTGGTTTTAGCTTTGTGATCTGAGGAAAAGGGGGAATACGCAGCTCCATATCTGTGCTTTTGTCTACTTTTGTTATTGATCTCAAAATCCTCTGGGAGCCATTCTGCAATGACTGATTGATATTTAAATTGACGTATAGCAGTTAATCTTCTGTCTGGTATCTCCTTTGTCAGAAAGTCTAGGCCCAGTTATAGGCTACAAGGCAAGATGCAAAAGCGAACTGCAGCCAGTAACATTGCCAGAGTGGCTCTAAACCTGCTGAATCGATAAAACCAGAGGTGAAGGCTCATAAATCTGTGTGTGTGTGTGTGTAGCTGCCATGATCCAGGTCCTTCTGGGAGCCTGCATGTGGCCTCCAAATAAAGTTCCTAGCAGTTCATCTTTCTGATCTGGAGGTACATCTGTGATAAAGCAGATTAAACGGGGAAGACCTCACAGTGGAACAACATAAGCTGTATATTTTCTTTCTTCCCTCTCACCAAAAAGCTAATATTCAGTTTCTCTCCTGTCCAAGTCAGATTAGCTTCCCATAGCAGCACTCACCCATGACAGTCTCCAGTATTTTATTTCACGACAAATTGAGCTCCATGAACTAGAACACTTGCTTTTGGAGCTGACTGCAATGGATGCTGAAAAAGCCTTGCGCATTTGCACTTGGAAAGGGGCAAAGCTGTGTATTTATATTCTAGCTTTCTGACTGTGTGTCTGAGTGTATATGTGATCTGATGCCAAACAAAGTTCATCTATGAATTGCAACACTAATGTAATGTGCAGTGCATATGGAAAGGAACAGTTTCATTTGCGGAGCGTGAAACACTGATATTTGTAATCCTTTGGTTTTGCTAGCCAAGAGGAAAACAAATCTTGTGACTTTTTGTTTGTGAGGAATCAATTTTTTTAGCAGTTTCTCAGCAGAAATATTATACCTTGTACTTTACTGACACCGATTTTCAGAAAAGCTATCTAGTTAGTCCACTGGTTTAAAGAGAAAACATTAGCATATTCTTTTTTTTAAGTTGTATCCTTTTTTTAGCTTTTCTAGTCATAAATGCAATGTTTTGCTGCATACTTGTCATAAGTTCTACAGTTTCATGGGACTGTTCAAAACATGAAGAATTCTTATGAAATAGGGTCAGGAGTGAAAAAAAAAATTAACAAGGATTTAAATGCATCAGAAGTAAGAAACAGGCAAACAGTCTGTAGAGTCAACAGACTCTGCTGTAAAAGAAGCTTTCCAGAAAGAGGCCATTAAAGAAAAACTAAATTAAATCTTTACTTAGTAAGGGAGGTTTCCACCACAGCCTTTCTTTACAGAGGGCTGAGTCTGATGGGCTGTTTCAAATTGCAGTGTCAGAAGAGATCTTTGAATAAAATTTATAAAATGAGAAGTAGGAAATCAGAAGGACCCGATGGTGTTCACTCACGCTTTCTGAAGGAACACACGTATCAATGTGAAAATGTTATGTGTAATCTGTCACTTAAAATCAATCTAATTCCTAGAGAAGCAGAGAGCAACAAATGTGACGCCATTTTTAAACTGTCAGGAAAGGTTTGGGGAACTATAGATCAATAAATCTCACTTCCATATAGGGGAAACTATGGAAAATATAATAAAATCTAGAATTAGTAGCCACATGGAAAGATTTGATTTAGTAAGGAAGAGTCAAAATTGCTTTTCTGGATGGAAGTCACAGCTCAAATATTAAATATTTCTTTAAATTAATTAGTGAGCATGCAGAGAGCTTTCCAGAAGGCACAAAGAATAGAGGGGAAAATGAAAACCTTATAAAACCAGTGTATGAATCCATATTGAGTGCTACATGCAGGTCTAACCCTTGAATATCAAAGTGTATAGCAGTCTTAAAAAATAGGCAGAGAAAGAAATCATGTTAGCACAACAAAACTATGAAGAAAGGACAGCTGTCTTCTGACAATGCAACATCACTGAATATCAAGCAGATTCATTTTATTTGAACAAACAATTTCAGATTACTGATGTCAGGAAAAAAAGAACCTTTAAAGTCTTATAAAAATTTCATACATGTCATACATGTCAGTTACATGTCATTTGCATGTCATACATGCAAACTTCACAGACAAATAAATTGCCATCTGTCTCAGTCTTTTGTTGTGTTTGTACTTAAAACATAGCCATCAGAATAAAAAATATCCCCAGGACCTCTTGAGCTGTGTGAACAGGGGATGAATTTCCTTAGCATAGCAAAAGGGCTACTGTTAAATAGAGCTTGAAGACAGTTATTGAATACCTTTAGTGGAAAGAAAGGACAGCAACTTTTCTCCCGATGGAGAGGAAATAAAAGTCTGAAGTAAGGCTCTGCAGTTTGCAAGAGTTAAAACTCCAGTGAGAAAGGGTGATTTAACCAGAACTTTTATTCTACACCATTCTTAGCACTTGTTTCTCATATTTCCCTTCTCGTCCTTCAGGATTATCTTCTGCAAAACCTGGTTCTTGCAAACACAGGGAACCGCATGTGAGGATTTGAGGGGAGATGCTAAGCCAGGGAAAAAGGAATGGGAGTGGGTGGATCCTTGTTAGCACAAATGAATTGATCCCATGTGTGAAAGAAAAATACTCATCTGCAGTCTAGGCAATATCTGGGCAAGCCCAGAATTCCTGTGCCTGATTCCCCAGTATTGAAAGATCATGACACTCAGGGACATAATTTCTAAGATTCTAAAATCCTGTGACTGAGTTTCATGGAGTTCGAAAGCATCTATAGCTGCTAGGGGAATGGAATTTTATCACCTGTGTTACTAAAAGGAATCAGATTTGCAGCAATACCCGTTCTGATTGCTCTTTCTTTCCTTCTGTCTTTATTTAGTTTATGTACATGAGTAAGGATCTATCTTTATTGTGTAGGGAAATTTGTTTTTAAAATGGTGTTATTTATAACACCATTTATATTGTTATATTTATAACAAATATTTAGAAATAATACTGTAACGAGCAATTTTAGAACATCAGCCTGTCCTTCCCTGCCAGCATTTTCTCTGACCTCTTTTACAAATGGGTCTTTCAATCTATCCCAAGGCTGGTTACTATGACAATCACTTTTTAAAACAAACTTGCTTATGGCCAGCATCTGAAAACCATAGATATGTCTACGTCTAAGAACATCACACACATATAAGCACACAAGCACTCATAACGCCACAGGTCACATTATAACAAGAAAGTATTTCTTCTTTTCCCATTCTTGTGCACCAGAAAACACCTCCTTACATATGCTCCTTTCCCCCTGACATCTACAGCAATTCTGTGCGCAAGAGACGGGTGTCCTGGTAATATTTCTAAATCTTCCATTTCACAGAAGGAGACATTGCTGAGTGTTTTCTTAGCACAAGGCAAAGCAAGTAGCCTCTCATCTTGATTAAAACCCTCTGACTTTTGGAATCTTCTGCTAAATTATATTTGCCATACAGGAAGGGTGTAGGAGGGAGGAAAAAAATTTAAAAACTCCAGTCTTGTGTCAATTATCAACTGTTTTAAATTTAGAGACTTTCCCATCAACTAGAAACTAAATCCACTTGTTTGTTGCCAGGGAAAATGGGTGAAGATGCCATTTCTAAAGTGTGTAAAGACTTTGTGGTTCATTTCACAATAATATTTGTTGAACTTTTGTGGCACACTTTCAGAGGAAGCAAGATGGGGCTGTGTTAGTCATGATTCGCTAAATACTACATCTTAATCCTTCCTAGTTTTTGTTTATTCATGCCTTGCTGTGGGATTTACAGTGTTAGCTCATGGAAAGAAAAAGAAAATCCCAGCAGATAGAGGAATGCAGCCTTCCAGTCCACTGCTTGGAGGCAGTTTGGGATATTTCTGACGGGATGACTTGCTTCACTTCTGACAGAAACCCAAATGCATAGGGAATGGGGGAAAGGAGCAGAAATAGTTGTTCTGCTTCTCACGTGCAGACATGTGAGATCTGGAAGACCAGGCTCCGCATGTGAGATGACCTTGAAATCAGAGGTACAGCCTGGCAAGGCAATGTGGGGCGAGCTGCGCCTTTCTCCCACAAGCCCATCACACCCCCACCCACCACCTCTGACAGCCAAAGCTGCAGCCATGTAGAGAGCTGTTTGGGTACCCCAGCGCACCTGCCAGCAATGCCACAGTGAGGAGGGGGTGCAAGCTGTGCTAGAACTGTTCCCATGAGCTCTACATCCTGCCTCAGGAGGTTGTTTCAAAGGTGTTTTTCATTTTCCACCTCTCCAGGCTAAGCTGGCTGATAAAGGAGCTCCTCTTATTTTTTCTCACCTGCTCTGAAACAGGATCTGTTCACTGTGAGAGACCCTTTCATCAGAGGAGGGGGTTTGTCTCCCTTTTTTTGTTTCCTCTTGACTCTCACTGGCCATAACCTTGGTGGAGCTGGAGGAGGGAGCTGTGGCACTGCTGTGGGTGGTGAAGCCCCATCCTGCCGGTGGGGAGCAGGTGTGGAAGGGCGGCGAACAAGGGAGCGAGCGTGTTGAAATCCTGCCTGCTCTTTTCCAGTCCAGGTGATCCTGTCAGTGACAGATCTGGTCTGAACCTCTGCTACCGCTGAGGAGGGTGAGGGTGGAGGGAGAGAAAAACCAAAGCCTGTGGCACATAATGAAGTCCTTATGTGCTGAAAACTCGTATTCAATATGCCATAGGCGGAGGTGCTGACAGCCACGATCTGTGCCTTGCAGGAAAAGGTTTTGAAGAGAAAATACACTGCCTTTGCAAATGCTGGCGCAGGGCCAGCGTGGGCCTGCAGAGCACTGGATCTGTTCGGTGATGACTCCCATTATAGAACTAAAGAAGAAATAGTCTGATTTTTTTCTTTTTCTTTTTCTTTTTCTTTTTTTTTTTTGTGTGTGTGTTTTACTGTAGTGCATAGCTCAGTTGCCTAGTTTGTGGAACAAGGACCACAGCATCCAAGAAGGCTGTATTTCTGTTCCTCAGCCTGTCGCGGTCTTGGTGCATGCATTTATGCAAGTCTTCTCTGTTCTGGGCACCTTGGTTTCTTCATCTCATGTCTTTGCAGCTCTTGGAAAGCTGAGTATGAAATATTGTTATTAACTAAGGTCACTTGATGCTGTTTTTAGTCTTGGTCAGTCTGTCAGTCATCAAGTCACGGTTTCTACAAATCTCTCCTTTCCAGTGAAAATGCATTTTTCTGCAGAAGTTACTGTGGAAATGGTGTCTTGAGACTCCATAAACAGGACGCATATATGTTCTGTGTCTGACATACAAGAGAGAAAAGACTCCAGCTGCTTCTTCCTGAGCTGCTTTGAAGTGACGGGGCTAACGGGACTCAAACCCATGTATAATTCATTAGTTTAGACCTGACTATACCTTGCAAATTTTGTTATGATCCGTTAATCTGGGGGCATGTATTCTTGATAACACAGGACTTTAACATGCCTTTTGAGTTGAAGTAGAAACTTCTTTTGGCTCAGCTACTCTAGTACACTGTGTTCAGTTCACTCATCTTTTGCCAGTAGTCATTGCTAATGTTATCTCACTTCATTATTTCTTTTCACTTATAATATTGGACTCAGATTTGCAGGACCCAACTTGCGAGCGCAGGTTACACAATCTCTTTCTAGTTGACATGATGTGAAGCAGTTATTCTGCCACTGCAAAGTGCAATACAAGTATTTGCACCCAGAACTGGACAAACAGAAATGAATCCCTGAGACCCCAAAACCACGTTTAGCATTCATACTGTATAAAGACTTGTCTGTCTTATCCATATAATTTTATTCTCTCGTTCACCATATTACTACAGGTTGTCAATCCCCCACAGTTCCCACAGTCTGCTAAGCAGTATGGGAGACACACGTCTAGCTACCATAGTTTTTACTGATCCAAGAATTCTCCTCAGGACTTACGCAGCGGGTTTGCCATGACACACACATCGAGCTAACACGTCCACAGGTAGCTTGCTGTATCAGTGTGGATATATATGTAGCTACAGCTATATCTCTCGTGAGAGGAGCTGTGTCAGTTCGCAGCTACAGGTCTGCACTCCTGCTGTAGTTGGGTATATATTCCAAAAGCAGTTATTCCCTTTTGCCTTGTCCAATTTCTCAAAATAAGGTATTGAAGTAATAGCAGTCAGAGACTAAATTTTAAAATGGAGTCCCCAAAGAACATCCTGACATCTAGGGTGGCACTTTCATTGTGCATCGCTCTGTCAGTGATTCCTCAGATTCCCCCCCCACTTTAGTGTAGGCTTTTTTTTGTTTTGTTTTTTTGTTTACTATGCCAATAAGGCACAAGCTTTTTTCAAATTGAACAAGATCCAGGATGAAAGACATAATTTTGTACATAGGAATGAGGAGCAGGATGGAATTATACTTTTATTAAAGCTGGATCTCATTTTAGGTTGTTCAAACCACTGTGACAATTTTTGCAACAGCACAAGAAAGACATTGAAATTTATATTTGACATTATTTAATGTAGTTTTTCATTCTGTATATTAGTCTGAACATCACTTCTAATTCAGGAGATCCGAAACAAACAACAGAAAGCTTTTCTTTTCAGCTCATTTTTGCAGTGTTGTTACTTTTGGGTCACTGGAACAGATTTTTCTATTACTGACAAGTTATAAAGGGCTAAATGCAGAGTAAACATTAAGTGCAGAACTCTCTAGACTGTATAATAAAGTGTATGTAATAAAAAAAAAGCCCTCTTTTCTCAGCACTGCAAGTTCATATTATACTCTTCAAAACATTGTCTTGCACAAATTATATGCCAAGTCATGCTCTCTTCAGTTTCATTGGTTCCATGACAAAACCCAGGGCAATCTCCAAAACCATGATCCTGTCTATTAAGACCATGATGCTGAAGTCTGTTGTAATTTCTACTGTGAAGCCACTGATGGCCTGACAGGCAAAACAGACAGATCAGTTCTAGCTCCATGCTGTTTATTTCAGCACATTTCCTTCCAATTTTCTCCTGCGTGCAAAGAAAATTAGACACACATATAATAACACTACATTTCTGGGTGCGGGCAGCAGTTCCCGTGTTTTCAGTCTTAAACATTGTCATGCTTCATTCAAGGTGGTAGAAAAATGTGCACAAAATCATTTGGATAAGCATGTTTTGAGTCTTTTCTTACACCAAAACAAAACCTGGAATGTTTTTGGGTAGCTGAAACTTGTACAGACCCACCTGCAATTTTGGAAATTTTGCCTGGATTACATGACAGCGTGGCCTGCAGAGCTTAGGAAACTGCATTCATTTCTGTTCCTCTCTATTCAAAATACAGGTGCTTTTAGCCATGTCTTGTCTTTTCAAAATTATCTCACAATACCTTGGACTGTTGCTGCTGATTTATGTTCTTATGAGGAGGAAGGAGTGGATTTAGTTATATAAGAACTATCTTGTACTTCTGTATGTACTATGCAAATTTTAATGGTGATCTACCTTCTCCGTAGTACAAAATGTGTCACTATGAATATAGTAGCAAAGTAAAATAGTATCTACATTAAAACAGTATCCAAAATCATATCTCACTCTTCACAGGAATGTCATGGAGTAGCCAGTGCTATCTACCTTCAGTTCAGCTGGTGAGCTCCCACCTACCAATAGTCCATCCCACTGGGGATGAATATTCACAGGCATTTGCAAATCTAGACCTGACTTCAGAAGTATGAATACAAGGAAGAAAGTTAGTATTTTGCTAACTAGATTAGAATATCAGATTCATGTCTACAATTGAGACAATATGTTGTTGCACAAAGTTTTCATTTTGGAAAACGGGCGAATAGTTGCCAAGCTGCAAAGAGAGAGACAGAAAGTGGCAACACAAATATGTCTTTATTATCTTTTCCTTGAAGTGTTCCCTACCATCCACATGTTTCTGGCAACATCTGCCTTTGCTCAGTGGACATGTGTCATTGCACAGTCCCATCACCTTATGCTGAGTAATTGAAAAAAACAACATATACTCAGCTCAGCAACACCCTGTTTACAGGAGAAAAGCTTTAATTTCATCACTTTCAACTTGGAGCGCTATTTGGAAACATTTAGCTCATAAAAAGTCTTACAGTTCATGTTTTGACCTCATCGTGACCTGAACATTTTGCTAACAAAGTACCCTGTTAATGTTTTGACCAAAAGAACTAATGTACTTGGGGCTAGTTGTGTTGCCAAAGTGGTGCTTGCTCCTAAAAAGGGAAAGTTTTAATTCTATTTTCAAAAGCAATGTCTTACTCCTAACTATATATGGAAATGTCATCAATCAGTCATGGAAACAGAGTGTGTACTGCATTGCATTATAATAGCTCGTGTTTCTGCATTCAGTGTAACAAATCTCACCATACCATCGCTCACAGCGGAAGTCTTTTGCTGTTTCTATTTTCCCTCTACTAGCTTGAGTAGATGTGAATATAACTTTTGTTTTAATCACTAGCATGAAGTATAAAGTAACAAGCTAATCAAAAAAGGTGATAATCAAATGCATAGCCACTTGCAGTCAGACAACAGAATTCTTGATGAAGGTGGTTTTGCTTATTTTTTTTTAATTAAGATGTAAACCACTTGAACCCTTCACTCTCCACAGGTGCAGCCTTCTGCTACTGGCTCTTTTTTAATTTAATAAATAATAAATTAGCTAATAAATGGATTCTAAACATTTTTATCAGTGCCCTATTAATACCTACCAAAGAGCTTCAGCAACCAAAAACCATCTCCTTACTTAAAGAAGTCTGTTATTTGAGCATTAGAACTACCAGGAAGGCCAAAAGGTAGGTGTTTTTGAAGAAGGCAGTGAGCTCAGACTGTTTGGTCTTCATCTTTGTAAGCCAAATCCCAAGAAATCCCTGACTGGTAAATTCAGCAGCAATGAAAGCAGCAATCACGTGGAAATACTACAACAGTAAAGAAAGGCAATAAAGAAAGGTTGTATTAGACAAATCAGAACTGAACCCTGCTAAAAAACACGGTGCATTGGGATATATTGCATGTGCAGTTATCATTTACTAGCCACTTAACTCTATTTCATCTGCATCTTTTAACTTTTTGGTAATTCTTGATCAAGATTAAAAAGCAATATATACTATGCATATTTTAAAAGCCATATTAATTCCCTTTTTTTTGGTACAGAGTTCATCAAACATTTCGATTATTTTCTTTTTTCACTGTCAGTCATGTAACTTACTACTGTCTCCTTCATATGGGAATGAGCATTTCTAGGTCCTTTCAGAAGTGCATTTTAGGAACTCAAAGCAGTCATACTTGATTGGGTTAATATGCAAAAGGGGGTTCTACAAGCCCCTGATAGAAGAGTAGAAAGTAGAAGTACAAGAAGAAAATATCAGTCAAATAGACAGGATGCAGGGAAAAAAAGTGAAAGAGGATAATAAATGGGAGGCTTTGTGGCTTCTTAAAATATTGCCAGCTAAATGTAGGACAGCAGAGGCCTTGTCAAAATTAGCAGTCAACATGATGTAAGTGTGTAGGATAAAATCTGTTTTGTTGGTGAGGAAAAGAAGACTATTGTAACTTACTTAGCTACAGGATATTGTTTCTGACACTTCATCAGCATGTTCTTATTAATACAGAGGCTGAGCATTATTTGTGTCAAAATCATCACTTGGAGCCCTTGCTTCCCAGCAGACTTCAGTTTCTAAGTAATCTGCAAACTCAAGCAGTTATTTTTATTTTGGGGTTCAAACTCTATTTGATGCCAGGGTAAAAGTGGCAGATAAACAGAAAGACACAGAGACCCTCACAGAGCTCAAACTATTGAGCAGAGATTCCTAAATCTAGAGTATTTTCGGTAGGAAGCCTGGTGATCTGTATGGGATATTTCACCTTAATAGAAAAGAGGATGCACAGCTAGAGGGACTTACTTGGAAAAGTCTTTACCCACTCTTGCAGTACCCCATTCCTTGAAAAGATCATACTTTATGTTTCAGAAAGTTCAGCTAATTAAAATGCTTACCTTAAACAGAGAATACCCTGAGTTAAGTAGGGAGATATAAGAGAACAATTAAATGTGTTTTAGATTTAAGCTGATCTCTGTTAACCAGAGTTTAGGGAAAATCTTCAGTGAGCATGTTTTCATGAACAGTCTAGGTGACAGAAAACAGAAAGTCCTTATTAAATCTGCAGACAATAGGAAGGGTGGAGCTTCAGACATGCCGAAGAGCACAGAATGATCCTGAAAACCGAAGTTACATGAAAAAAACATGATGGTATTTAGCAAGGAAGAACACAAAGTGCTACACTTAGTCAGGAGAAATCAGCTTCTTGGATGCGAGATGGGGAACAACTGGTTAGGTGGGCAAGGATGGAAAAGGATCCCAGGGTTATAAAGCACTGCTGGCTGTGTGTATATAAATTGTGTGAATGATGTGTGAGTATAAATTAGCCATGTCATCCTGCTCTGGACAGGCCAAACACTAAGCTAGGACAGAAAAACAGGAGAAAAGACATGTAGCAGCTTCTGGTCTCCTCAGAAAATAAAACCTGTTGTTCTGCTTTAGTCAGTTTTGGCGTCTCTGCTTCCCAATCCACTCTAGCTCTATTTTCTAGGATGATTGTTACTCTAGACTTTGCAATAACTTCTTCAGAGGACGTGGAGCCAGCTGCCATTGGTGATGTGTGGGATGAGCGGGGCTTCTGCGGTTCCTCTGTCCTCTGCAGCTCTGCTGTACACAGTGCCCCTGGTAGGGGACAGGGCTGCTCATTCTGCACAGCTTTTTTTTCCACTTTCATTTTAGGAGGCGGGCCCGAACCCCAGATCTGACAATAGTTCTGAAATATTTCAGTTCTCATTTCTTCCGAACTCTAGGCTCACATCCAAGTCCTTTTCAGATGGGAAAACGTCGTATCACATTTGTATTGTCTTTACCTCAGCCATTCTGCAGCACCGCCAGGCCAAACATCCGTGGGATGGAAGGGAAGACAGAGGAAGGGATAAAAGGTCGGGTGTTCGAGTATTGCACATAACTCATTGAGGGGAATGAAGAACTGTTACATTCGTAATGTTACTTGAGCTCAGGCCAGCCAGTAAACAACCTTATTCTGAAGAATATGTTGCACAGCTATTGAAATCTCACATTTTGTTCTATCGGCTTCTAAAACCCTTCCTTAGATTTGCTTTTTCTAATTTGTTTCTGCTGAGAACAAAGACATTTTCTTCATCCGTCTTATTTTTCATTATTCTGTAAACTATACGCCCTTCAGAAAGCAGAAACTGGCTAGTCAAAAATGAATTATAATACACTGCATGGGAAATGGCTTTGTGAGGAAAAGCAGTCACTGCTGAAGTCCAGTATTGCCTTTTGCCTACAAAAGACTTAAAACTTTGATATTTCTGTTGCAAGCTAGTAACAACACTGGTTTCAGTTCCACCCTCAGACAACACACCACCTCCCTCAAGCGGTCAGCAAAATTAGGGTTGTTTTCTCTGCTTCAAGGGCTGTTTTCTGCCACTGCCCAAAGAATGTGTTGAAGAAAACAGTTTTAAAAACCATTATTAATAGATCAAGTTTAAGCCATTCTACAAAAAGAAGTATTTTGAATGGTAGAAAGATGTAACAATTCCACAGAAATAAACACTTAGCTGGCATCACTTGGGCACCATAGCCTTTTGATGAGAAGAAAACTTAAATAGCTGGTTTTTTAGTGGATGGGCTCTAATAGCTTTCTGCCTGCAGTTACAGGCAATCAGTTACGGTCACTGCCACGGCGGGGATTGTATAAGCACATAAGCTAATCAAAACAGTGGCACATTTGGAAAAGCAGCACTGTTAATTCTGATGGCTTGCTCAAATCCTCATTGGAATAATTACAGTTTTCTTCTTTTGTTCAAAATGCTCCCCATTTAGAAGCAGTTCTTTTGTAATTTGCTGCCTAATGTGTGCTTGCAGAACCAACAGGAACAATGCTGGGGAAGAGCTCACAGGAACTCAAACCAGAATTACATAAATTACAGAAACAGCAATGATGATGGTAAGATAAAAACAGAGAAGAAATGCAAAACTCCATACTTCAGGAAACACCCCAGACATGCACTGCCGGAGTTCAGGTTAAAATTTTCCCATGGAACAGATTGCTGTACATGTGTCTTGTGGAGAGACGTACACCTAAGACATGAAGCAATGCCTTTGTATGTATGCTAACAATAGCCACCATGGCAATGGATAAAGAAATTCCTGCTCATGCAGCCAAGTCAGGCTCTTCTACACATCACCGGACACCTGCAAAATTCTGTAGGTATTATCCAGGACAAAACCAAACATTCACACAGACTACTACCCTACAGTGCCCAGACACTGTGATGTTCAGCCTTACCTCATATGAGCAAAGACTGATAGCAAACACAAAAGGAAAACAGTTCAGGTAGAACTGGGTGAGCAATGAAAAACCAGGAACACTACAAAAAATATCTTAATTTATAGTCTGATAAAAAATATCTAAATAAACCTAGCTAACAAAAGACTACACAACACACAGGTTTAGAGAGGAGGGAAAAAACGGTGATGCCAAGTCACCAAGCAGTTAAATTAGTTAGTACAGGAAACACAATCCTCATGTTTCAAGGCCTAAGTCAGTCCCCAGCAGGAGTCAGGAGTAAAATTGTGAAGTACAACACATATAGCCAAATATATTATAAGCATTGCTCTTGCTAGAGGCAATGTTCTGTTGTAGGATGTAATTTTTGTGTTTCTTTTGCTGGGTAAAACTGCAACCAGGTAGTTCCAACCACTCCTTTTAACAAAAGTCTGCTAATTAAAGCAACACTACCCAGCCTCCTTCTTGGCATTAATGAAGTGCTAGAGGAAGGAAGTCTTAAGCATTTATTTTCTTCTCAGAGCATCTAATATCCCACACTACAGCTGCTGGAAAAATGGTAACACATTTCCTGACCAAGAAAAGAAAAAGAAAAAAGAGAGAGAGAACATATTTATCACAAAAGTCTGAAGTACAAAGTTTGTTTTGCAGTCTGTCTGAAAGCTGTTTAAAGGATCTTGAAGGTCCCTTCCAACCCAAACCATTCTGTGATATGATATGATATGATATGATAATATCCTCTGTATATTTGAAAGAAACATTAGTGATATGAATAAAGGTCCTTCTTGCCTTATGGCAACACCAGGGTCGTTTAGGTTGACTGTTGCAGTTCTCTAAAGTATATGGCCAAATCAGACTGTACAAAACTTGCAGGTGTTGTGACCGAAGCATGGCTAAGGACAACAGCCACTGACTTGTAGTACAGACTTGAAGAGATGCAGAGGAAGAAGATAGCTTCAGATGACTTGCAAGGTCATCACTGCTAACTTTACATGATTAATCTACAGCTACGACCCCCATCCAGTTGTTTGCTATTTTGCTTTATTCTACTGCTCCCACCTAAGAGCTGCCTTTCATTCACTCTGGTGTCTGAGAAGCCTTTAGAAAGAAAAGTGGTTCCTTGGTACCAGCTACAAGCCAAACCAAACTCCCACCTCTAAATATCCCTGAAGTTTAGAACTGCTTGAAATTTAAACTCCTATCTAGATCCAGATTTGGCTGTTTGAGGTCATCTTTACACATTTTAATTTAAAAAACTGCATTGTCTGATTCCCCCAACTTTTTTTGCTTCAGCCTTTTTGGGTCATGGTCAAACTGGCTTACCAGAGGCTCTCGTAACCTACCATACACATCCTATTCCTCACCCCCTCTCTTCATTTCATAATCTTCCAGAGATGAAATTCAAGATTGCCCGCTAATTGTAACAGGACAGCTTCTCAGACAGATGACTTTCCAAGTAACCTTCTCATTCCACTCATATTCGGGGAAAGAAAAAGTATGCCAGAGCGTTATGTGATGACGGATGAGGGCCAACATTACAATTTATGTTTGTGACCTGGCACACAGACGGAAACACAGAGTATGATTCCGTGGTTTTTGCAGCCTTAATCCCTACGAAGGAGTGGCTCTGCCAAGGTAAACGTGACATTTTAAATGAAACTGCTTTGCATACACTGCATGGAACCTGAGATCCCACTTTTGTACTGCGGTTTCCTTCTAAAATGTAGCTACTGCCTGACAGGGCAGAGTAAGTGTGCAGTCTGGGCTCCCCTGTGCTGACAGTATTTAGTCTGCTTCAGCAAATGGCAGTGATGAACAGACCGTGTAAAAGGAGCAAGACAAATATTTGAACACATACATTCCCAAGGCTGAGAAGAGGAGCAAAAATAAGGGCTGGATCCCACTTTCCTTCCCCACCCAGGCAACTCCCAAGCAAAAAACCCCAAATTAGGCCCCACATTTGTAATAACATCACATTTCCTTGTAAATCAATCATTAATCTACAGAACTAGGAAAGGCAACACATATTATGTCCACAACTCAAAACAAGGTTTTAGCACTGGGAGAAATTTCCTCTTTCCCCTCACCATTGCTTCCCTTGTGCTTTTTCTAAAAATAAAATATTGACAGCTTTAAAAAAGGAGGAAGGGAAGGAATTAAAGTTATTTAGTGGTCATTATAGTACCAATCCAACCCAGCACAAAAAAGCTAGCCTCCGCTTTAAGTATACAAGTAGTCAAAATCAATGAGGTTTATCCAAGAGCGTAAAGATATTGCATGAAAGCCTGAATATACCTGACTGAGCCTCTCTGCACCAGTGTGGCAGGAACAGCACTGGCTTTCCTCAGGCAAAACCCCACCAAAACACCTCACATGCAGCGGGCAGAGCTATACCACAAAATACAGCTCATCTCCCCACTCTCTTGCTCTCCCAAAGACCCTGCTGTGAGCATGCAATGAGGAGATTTATTTAGACTGACAGCAAGTCATTTCCCCCAAACAGCCCGTGGTCATCAAATGTCATCAAAGTCGTCATAATCTCTGACTGCCACTGGCCAGACCTGGAGTCAAAGGCACAGCCTGTGCAGTGTATAAATTACTTGTCTCCAAATGCTGCATAAGCCTGGGAAAAGAAGAGCACAGAGGTGGCTGGAGATAATCAGCTAATACAGGCTTCCTCAGCCTGCTCATCTCTGCCAGGAGAGAACAAAAAGCGTTTAAGTATCCCCTGTGTCTTACCTCTCATCTACTCCCCCGCCACTTTCTATACTTTCCTTCACCCAGACATAGTTATATGTAGACAGGTAAAAATTCTAAGCCCCAGTAAAGAGTCAGACATTGTCTTGGGTTCCAGGACTGAGAATCAGAAGTACAAGATGCTATTCAAGAGCTTGCAGGTAGCACTCCCTTGCCTAGATTTACCCACATGTGCGCTTGTCTGAGCACTGGCTTTTGAGACTTCCCAGGAACTCCCCTGCCTCACCTCCCAGGCCCTGCCAGCAGGGAAAGAGGGATTTCTATTTATCTTTGAACATGTGGCTGTCCTACAGGGACCTGTTGTTAAGACTCAGGTAGCTGTTTTTTCTTTGAAACTTATGCTTTACTGAATGTGTAGGTCTGGAAATAGCTGCAGTAGTAATTCCTACATTTCTTTGGTTAAATATAACCAGGACAAGACTATTTCAAATCATCTATTTGATCTAAGCCTACTAATGAAAACACTTGTCAGCCTCTTAATGCTGCACTTATGGGAGACAAGTGTTGCGAAATTCCTCTTCTTTCAGAAAAGAATAGTGGGGAAATGGCAAAACAGTTCATGAAGAAATACAAATCAGAAACTTTTGAAAGACCTGGTTTTCCATTCAACTTTCTTAAAAAGATTTTGAAGGACAGGAAAGGGAATAATCCCATGGATTTTTCTAGTCAAACAGGTATGAAATGGGCCCTTCCTAACATCCCAGAGGTGTCAGGGAGGTTGGGTATCTGCCTTCAGCATCCTAAATATTTTAGCTTAGCCACTGTTACTCCACCACTGCTCTCCTCCTCTAGCTTTCCCAGTAGATCTGTCCCTAACAGCTGTAGGCAAATACTGCCTAGCTGGAATAGCACAGATTTGTGATCCTTTCAGCAGGGTCAGTTTGGACTCCACCCATATTTCTATGCAGCTAGACACAGCATCCTCTCTCGTGCAGCTATAAGCTTTTCCTAATGCAGTGGAATTGTCTACAATTTAAATAATTTTTTCCAGAGTATAATTTAAACAGGATTGTCTGTAATTATATATGTTTTGGAAATTGGAAAAAATGTATGATAGGAAATGTATGTTTCCTGCTTTCCATCACTGATTTTGAGGCTCTCCAAATAGGTCTAAAAAGTTTTTCTTCTGCTTTTACTGATCACATCTTTTTGATATTAAAATTCAAAACACAGCAGTTTACAAGTCAACAAGCCCAGCACATTTTCTTCACTATGTAACAGCACAGTATTGCATTGCAGGAGTTGCAATAGAACAAAGGGTAATAGTTTTAAACTAAAAGAGGGTAGATTTAGACCAGATATAAGAAATTTTTTACAATAAGGGTGGTAAAACAGTGGTGCAGGTTTCCCAGAGAGGTGGTAGATGCCCCATCCCTGGAAACACTCAAGGTCAGGTTTGACAGGGCTTTGAGCAGCCTGATCTAATTGAAGATGTCCCTGCTCACTGCAGGGTGTTTGGATGAGATGACCTTTAAAGGTCCCTTCCAGCCCAAACTATTCTATGATTCTAAGATTTTGCCTGTCTTTAGAAAAGAAGTACAGACAAAATATGAGGTGAAATGCGACTGCCGACAAGGAGGAGAAACAGGTACAGAGGGATGGATTAAAAAGAAAGGCGGGCAGGGGGGAAGAGGAAAAAAGACATAGGGACTAGCAGCAGATCATTGCATCATAGGAATACTCCACACTGGAAGGAAGGAAAAACTAAAAGCAACTTTGAAATATTGTTAGCTATAAAGGATGTCAGGTAGAAAGATGTATAACTGAATCAGAACACCCTCAGCTCATTACTCCCTAAACATTTCTGCAAAGACAGAAAAAAATTAAATTACATTGTAACATAGGAAGAAAATTTTAGTTGCTAAGCTGCAGTATAAACTTCGTAAACCCTAAGACAGAAGAGGTTTAAAACCTCTGGACTGTGCATTAGCACTTCTTCGACTAGTTAGACAGTAAGTTTAGAAGCATATCACACATCACAATATTTAGGAGCAATTTACCCACTTTTTACTCATGTAAGAACCCATAAGATTCATGGGTCACTTGCAATTTTTCTTTCCAAAAAAAGAAAAACAAGAAAGTTGCAAACAAAAGCCCTGCCAATATTCAAACAAGGAGTAATGTAACCGAAGTAATGGAAATCAGAAGCCACACATGCGTAGTTGTGTGAAGGTGCTGGCATACAGAAACAGGTCTCCATAGCATGTGCCACCTCTTTTTAAATCAAGAAGAATTCTTGTATGGGTTCCTGAGGGACTAAAACAGTGACAGCTACTCCCAAGGACTGGAGCACTTCAGGATGATGTCCTGAGCAGCTCTGTCTGTGAAATTCTGCAGATGATCAAGGTGGCATCCTGTTCTTTAAATCTTACCTGCAGGCATAAACAGGTTTGCACAAATGCTAAGCCAATCCTCCTTCCACTACTTAACCCAGAATCATTTGTTCTTCCTGTATAAATGTTCACTGGGCATTTCCATCTTTATTCACTTTATGTCCAAAAGTGCATGCTCTGCAGAGACAGGCACACAAAGCTCTGCTGAAGAATCATTTCAGTGCATGAATACCGCACATGAACACTGCACCAGTCTCTAGGAGAAGCAGGAAGAGTTAAAGACAGTCAGAGGTAGTGTTGGTATCTGCTTTTGGATAATAAAGGACTAAAGCAGGAAGCAAAAGGGACCGATCAGCCTAAGAGGGATTAAGCCCACTCACTCCCTAAAAAGTGCTCTAACCACCAGATCATAGGGTACACTGGACAAGAACATTCCTCATTCTCCCTCTTGAAACTGAGCCACAGTGCAGCCGGGCATGCAAGACTACAGATACAGCCAGAGAAAAGACAACAAGGAATTTGACTGTAAGCTAGTGGTTAGGGCACTCAGCTTGGAGGGACAGGGTTGAAAGGCCTAGCCCATTCTCCCGGGTCTGTTCTGGATTTTCTTTAACCCACAACTAGTCCAGTGACAAACTGCAGGGAAATGCATACTCATCCCAAGAAATAGGGTCTAACCTCCTGCTTCCTCCCTTCACAGTCAAGTAACTCACTAATCAGCTAAAGTCAACATGTCTCTTGCTGCTGTTTCCTGCAGTTCACCTTCAACAGAAGGAAGAGATATTCTCAAGTGCGATACAGCATGACCTTGCAGCTCAGTTACTTCTGCAAGATGAAGAGAGGAGTTTGCTCCTTGTCCAGCTGAGCAGACCCAGCATTCAAGGCATCCTGCTGGGATGTGAAAGGAGCCTCCCTGTGGTCCTCTCTCCTGTTGGGTACCTGCTCTCAGAAGAAAGGTATGCAGACAAGGTGGTTGAGTAGAGACTAGCATCCAATATTTCCAGAATGTCCTCTATATTTTTACTGGAAGAGGTAGGTACCTAAATTAGGTGACCCTGACTGACCATAGGAGATGACACAGCTCACACGACTGGCACTGTATGGAATTAGGAGGCTAAGCATATGAAGAATACACCTAATGTGCTTTGTGCGTATGTATGCCTGTCTTTGAAGAAACATGAGCATCTTCCAGTCTACTGATCTCTCAGGTAATGACAGGAGAAGTTAAGACATGCACAGACACAGTGTAATGATCCAGCCAGACTGCTATAACTTTTGGTTTCTGCTGATACAAACCAGATGTTGGTGAGATCTGAATTTCTGAGTTTGTTTAGCTCCTTGGGGCATCGTTTTAGAACAAACACAACTGGCATCTTTTCTCACAGCTCTCACAGCTCTCTTCTCTTGCATCAGGCTTACCTCAGCTGAACAGGTTAGTATTGTCCAGTGGAAAATGTCAGTTACATAGCATCATTTGAAAACTTGGAGGGAGGAGGGGAAAGAAAATGACTGTGAAATTTTCCAGGCAAAACTGCATTTTTACCCTTCATTTGATCTGATACAGTGGTTTGCTACTGTCAACTATAGATCCATTTATATGTTTAAGCAGACCAGAGAAAAACCTCACACTATTCAGCATAGTAAGATAAATGTAAATTTAATGTGTGGCTCATTGAAAACTGATTTAGGGTTTTAGTCAAAGAATAATATCATTCTCCTCTTCCTTGTGATTTATTTACTGCATGAAGAACAGGTTGCTTGGAGAAGTACTTCAGAGACAGAGTACCTGGATAAAAGAGACAAACATCTGTCCCGTTCTGCTTGTGTGAGGTAGTACAGAACAAAAATCTGCAATTTCAACACCACCAAGAGCAACTTTATGTAATTTCACAACTAACGTAAAGTGCCTTGAGTTATGCCATCAAAACTATAGTGCTACTGATGTTACAGTTAAATTTGGGAAGGGGCAGGTCATGAAAGGGAAGTTTCAAAATTTAGCTTGCTGCCTTGTTCTTTGTTCCCATGTGGTAAAGCTACCCCTAAGAGTCTACCCAAAGCTACTCCATGGGAGTTAAGAGCCAGCAAGGAGGAGGAAGCACACCCCCAGCAATGCTGCTGAGGTCAGCAAGAGCAAAGTCTCTCCAGGGTGTACCCCCTCTTATCTAGAGGGGATAGCTGAGCTCTACACACTGTTATGTGGTGCTCCAACTACTCTTTAAACATCTCAGTCCCAAGAGCTGGGAGGAAGAACAGGGAAGAGTTGGACCCTTCCTGTGCCAAATCTCCCCCTTCAGACTAGCTGCCCCAAATCCGCTTTGCCTACCAGATATCTGCAGTCTATGTCTCTGACTCACAAATGGGAAAAGCGACCTTCTTTCCTGAAGGAAAATTGCTTCAAATGTGGAAATCATGGGAAGAGGCAGCAGACCAGACGATATGGCATGGCCAGGTCTCTGATCAAAATAGCCTAAATTGCACTTGTGAAGTGAACAAAAGTTGCGGAAAAAAGAACATATGGGTGGAATACAACAAAATTTTCATCTAGGAGATACAGTATTCTTTTTGCCATTTCCACTTATTACTGAGAAAATCTGTTGCTCTGCAGTGCATCTACATTTACAAATTTGCACAGATGTTTAGCGCAGCGCTCTGCAATAGCACACTGCTGCCTAGATCACTAGACATACAGGGGTGGAGGATTTGGCAGAACTGACTTGATTGCTCTCGCTTGAACTGATCAATAGCACCAAAAAATCTGTAGGAATTAGAACTGTCCACACTGCAAGGATCTCTTACCATGTAGATTCTGAGTGTGCAGCTAGCTGTTCATGAAAATAAAATTAATTCTGTAATCAGACAACCTATTCACATAAACATTGCAAAATCTTGTTGGCTTTTTTTTTAAATATGAATCAGCTCTCTCCCCTTCTCCCAAATCAGCAAGGACGATCTATCTATTCCAGAGAGAAGAGCAGACTTAGAGTTGCCTAGAAGAAAGCAAATGGCTACTTTCAGTCTGGGAGGTGCAAAAGCATACAGCAAGGCAGATCTATAGATCACTGGCTTATAAAGCCATGCAGGACTTCGGTGTAAGTGGATACAAAAATTGTTTGCAGTGCTGCGATGTTTAATCCAGTCAACTAGCAAATAATAGTAAAATCAATCTGCTGAATGAGATGAGTCTGCAGGGATATATACACATGTGCAAGAAACACCCTTATTTTATTAGGATCAGAGAAAAGGAACCCTGAAACTCCCTCTTTTTGTGACTTGGGGTCGCAGTCTGGAAGAGATTGAGAACCGCTGTGTTAGAGAGCCTCAGTCTCTGGCACTAATCAATCCAACATCTTTCCTGAGTGTTAGAAGAGGTGATAACCCACCTTATACTGCCCATAGATCACTGATAGTAGTCTAGCAGGCTCACTGATCAGCCAGGCATCTGAGTAATATTCAAAATGAGACAAAATAATTAGCTCCAGCTGTAGATTTTGAACATACATCTAACTAAAGCATCTCTCTATTTAAAAAATGTCCTCCTCCTGTCAACGTTCTAAAGTCTTTGCTTGACAGCCCTGGTCTCCCTGGTCTCTGTACGTCTGACAGCCCTGGTACCGCCAGCTGCTCTGCAATCATTCCCATTTATTAGCTGGAGTCTGACAAGTCCATTGAATTCCACTCAGCAATAAAACATGTAAGGAGTGACACTGTCTTCTGCTTCTGGGATTACTCACTTGCTTTGTTTTTGAGCAGTGCTAAGTGCTTTGCTGGAGCAAACCAAGCCACTCCACACCATTCCAGATCTGGTATTGCAACCCTGGAGACTGCAGTCATACACCCAGCACTCTACGCAGAGTTGCATTTAGGGTAACAAAAGGTGATGAATATTCATAGCTGAGCAGGTAAATCACAGAAGATTTGAAGGAAGATGATCAAAAGGACAGTTACATTGGTGTAATCTCTAAAGCAAACAAAGAAAACCTTCAAACCAGATGTTTTAAGAGATCTTACTCTACAGAGAATACACTGAAGGGAAATCGTCCTGGTCTGACAAGGTACAGGATGTGCTGGAACAGCCTAACACACTGGGATGATGAATTTAGGCTAAATATCAGAAGTTAACTATAAAATCATTTGGGCAGAAGTGCAGACTCTTAAAAGAGGCAGATGAAACCACAAGATTTGCAGCTATGCAAGACCCAGTAGGGTACCACAGGACATGAAACAGGGCATGGTCCCACAAATGTAAGGGATCCTTTTCTGGATCACCCAGGCTGATGTTATATTTTTCCCTATCCATTGATAGACCAAGCTTACTTCCGTTGAAGCCAGTGGGAATTTTGCCACTGACTTCCAAGGGAGCAGCAGCCCTATGATTTGGCTGTGTACAATTTCAATTAAAAAGTCTATGAATCACATCATTCTGCCTTTGGCAGCTGAGAGATGAAAACAGCGGGATAGGAAAAGAGCAGCTCAAGCAAATGGAAATAATTTTTCTATTAGATTTTTTTTAAAGGAAGGTACTCAGCATAGCTTATTCCTTTTTTCCCCCTGTTCTGTTACTAATAACTGTCTGGTGTGATTAAAGTGGATTGCTAACATCTCGTTTACTTTTCACTATCTACAGGTTTGATCCTGTGAGATTTATTCACCATGGATAAAACTCATTCCTATACAGAAAAAGCTGTCTTGTTCAGGGGTCATTCAAGTCCTCACTTAGCTCAGTTTTGACAGTTAATTTGGGTCTTGGCTAATGGCACACCCTGATTTCATTAACACTACATTCAAAACTGGACAAAAAAAACCCCAAAACAAACAACAAATCCAAACCCAAAAACCAGAAGGCTAGAGGAAGAGGGTACTGACTGAGCATAAGTGAGCATGGATAGGGGTGTGCCTGTCTTCTCAGTCTACGAAGAGGCATTCCTGTGGGCTCAGGGCTGCCGCTCCACACGCCAAGCTGCCCCGCATCCCCAGCAGACGCGGCTGGCTCACCTCTGCACACCGTGTGGTGCCGGCTCGGGCCAGGCCTGGCACCGACGCCTCAGATGCTCAAGGCACTTGGGTGTTCGGCTCACGCTGATTTCAGTGAGATTTAGGCACATAAAGCAGGAAGCATTTTGGAGGATCTGGACCTCAATTCCCTCTCTGTAAAACAGAGGTATTTGTCTTTTCCCGTGATCCATACTGTCTGCTTTGATCCGTAAGAGACCTTTAGCATACTTTCTTGGTTTGTGCATGTGCAATGTTTAGCACTGCAAGGCTGCAGCCCCTGCAAATGCTCTGTAAACATAAACCGAACATATTATTAGTGAAACCAGAATACACATTTTTATTGTGAATTATCATTGACCTTGCAATAAAACTTCCCTAAGCCTTCAGAAGCAGTAGCTTGCTAGCTTCAGATAAGTACCACTAAATGATTCCAAACATGCTAAGGTCTTTGCCAATTGGGTTGACTCAAAAGTACTGCAAAGATCTTTTCAGAAGTGTTTTTCTAGAGATAAAATACTACTCTGCCTCTTTCTTCCACTAGAATTCTTATTCTGTAGCCCTGTGACCTTGTCATTACATAGTAAATTAATAGAGGTATTAAGATAACTCTCCCTCTTGTAAGAACAAAAGCATCAGAGCTGCAGCAAACCTTAACCTGAGTGAAATCCACTGATCCAAAGCTGAACCAAGAAAATGTGAGATAAAACACTGAGTGCAGCAATAGCCAACAACCTATCTTGGGAGAGAAATATTTATTGTTTTTTTTTCTTTTATGAAGGCATCAAGTCATGAAGGGGAGACTAAAAGTTTTCCACTCTGTAAATCCTCTTATCCACAAGGTCTTCTTCATGTTTGTGCCATGTGTCTCCTGGTAGTCTTCCTATTTAATACCCATAATCCACGCTCTCTTTCCATAACACCCATAATCCTTTGATACTGCACGGAGCAGAGTTCAGAAGCTTTGCAAGCCAAGACATTTTTAAGTGATTTATACAGTGAAGTAGAATTTCCTCTGCCCACCTGCAAAAGCTGAAGCATTTCTGTGATTATAGGTCTTTTTTTAAAGTTTCCGTTCATGTAGGGCTTTTTATTTAAAAAAGAAGCACATTAAAGGGTTTCATATATATGTGTCTGCTACTACATGTGTGTCTGCTGCTTAAATCTTCAACAGGTCTCACAGTGTGCCACTTGGAAGAACAAATTTGATTTCATTTGAAACAATATGCTTGCTACATGCAATTGTTTTAGCTGTAAGTTGTTTTGTTACACTATAAACAAATAGAATATAGGAAAGGAAAATGTCAATTATGCATGCAGAATTTTTCCTCTAATAACATCACCACACACACTTATTTTTATTGTAGAATGAAGTAGCAATGTGTTCATTGCCATTAGCAACATCACATTCTTAACAGCTATTAAAATTGCTTCTTGAGGATCAGATTAGAGCAAGGAAATAATTAAAAAAAAAAAGAGAGAAACCCTTCTCATACAAAAACATTTTGTTAACTTCCTCAGTCTAGACATGGAATAGCAAGATAGTGGCAAACATTTTCATATCCCATTGCCTACTTTCTGAGCCATTCTGTCCCTTGTTAACAGAAAGGAACCTCAGGTTAATCAAAAGAATAAGTATCAGAGAATATTCCATTTAGAACAAAAGGAGAAATTATTCGCAATGTCATAAAATCGCAGCTGGTAACTTAAACGTCTGCAAGAATGGCAGACAAAGAAGCAATGCTCAAAACTCTAAATTAAACACAAATATAAAGCCTCGTGGAAAATTAAGAGAAGTGCCCCCACATTTAAAATAAAATGTATGGAATAGGACGTTGAAGAAACTAGCAAAAAGAGCAACCATGGAAGAAAAATTATTACAGGGTACATAAACACTAGTTAGAGGAATAGCATGGCCTTCTTCCATCTTGGAAGGCTGTTACATTACTAAAAGGCAGCAGTAAAAGATCAGAGCATTGTTAATCAGCATGAAAGGAGAAGATCAGCCAAGAACAGCAAAAAATAAATATATTTTTAATGGCTATTAAAAATCTCATGTCTTCTGGCCAAGCAGGGAGTCTGGGATGTCTGGTTACCTCACTCTAGCAGGAGACATGGTAATTGAATTTACCCTTTAGTGCTTACACAGAGGCCAGTTTTAGCAGCACCTGAGGTATGTAGAAGCAGACAGCACTGGGAAGTGTGGACAGCTGCTTTTTCTGCCCTCTTGGTGTTGGCTTTGGTAGGCAATGGCTTCATCTGTTTGTACAGAGCAGCTAAATAAACCCTAAGATGCTGTGGCACTGAACCACCATTCATAACAATAGCTTAAGTCCACAAAGTGTAGGTTCCACCTACATTTAATATACTAGGTAGCATTTCTTATGATATATAGAATTTCCTACATAATTCGTATGCAGCAAACACCATGTCTACATGTTTCCAGCTAGGGCTGGGTCTTTCAAGGCACTTGGACAATAGAAAACAGTAGAGTTCAGTGAATGAGAAATATGAAAAGCAAGACATCACTGTAAGCCACGCAAAGCAATGATGTACCCACTAGAGGAACAGGACATGGAGTCATCATGTTAAATAAAATATTATCTAAATCCTACCTTCTTGGCGGAGGATCTCACTGCTGGAATTTTGATATCCCCTGTGGTCTTTCAGGAGCTGCCAGACGTCTCTCCAACGAAGCTGCAGGCTAGACTTAAACACCATCTCACTGAATGTTTTTGGCAGGATGGCATACAAAATGAGATCAGGCTGCTAGCTCAAAGGTATTGGGTATTGCTCACGTACTGAAGAGAATTGTTCTGCACATTGTGACTTTCCTCACTCACTTTCTAATGCAGAAGTGGATCCATCTTTCACAGGAATTGCTGAAGTGAAACAGAGTTAAAAGGCTTATTTCATAGAAGTGTTCAATAGTAATAAAGTACCTTACACCACATACCCGCTATTGCTTCAGTGGGACTTATCGCTGTACATACAACACTGTGACTGAGACATTGCACAGAGCTGATGACACCCTGCTCCAGGGAAACTGAAGACTGAAAAATAAAAAGCATCTAAAACATGATACTTCTGCCAACTTCTGCCAACAAACTCACACATGGGTCATTTAATACACAATTTCAAAGCAGATGCATTTTTCCTACTATTTACAGATCTCTCAAACTGCAAATAAGTTGCTCAGACCTTTTCCTAGAGAAATGTAACACAAGTCTGAGTGTTATTTTAGGATGTCTCTAATCTTTTTATTCTCATCTTCCACTACTTGTTAAAGTTTCTTTGGCTCCTGTTTAAACATCTGTGGAAAATACAAGTGGATTTACATTTCAATAAGAAACTTTCGTTGATTGTTTTTTCTCCTGAATGAAATCTCTCCTTCATGTTTTCATGGGAGGAAATCCAGTTTTCTTCTGCAATGCCTTAATTTTGTTTGGTTCTTTCGGAAACCTTTAAATTACCTCTTATTCTTTAACTGGTTGGGAAAAAGGAAGAAGGATTCCTTTACTCACCTAATATTTTGGCCATTCATTCTAAGCAGGATCTCAGAATTATATTATATTCTCAAGTAATACATTGTGATATTTTTTACTCAGGTAGCAATTACTGAGACAGCTTTGGAGTTTTAAAACTCTGTCTGCTGTTCAGGCATAAAATTCAGAGGGTAGTGACTGCATTGATCTATGTGAAATGCAGCATAGTCTAACCAAAGGCAGTTCAAGAAAGCAGCATTTAAGATCCATGGTATGTTTCAGCTGGGGTTCAGGGTCTGGATCTGAAACTGAACCAAGACCAAGAATAATACTCCATTTATTTCCATAGCTTTATTTCTCATTTAGATTAAAAAGAAAAAGAAAGAAAACACTGCGCTTTAAATCTCACAAATCCAGTGTAGTCAGAACTGTAAAGTATAATCCGACAGGTTCAAATTCAAGAACTAGAGCTTTAATTTTCAAATGCATGGGGTTTACATTTGACAGTGCACTTCAGATGGCCCAATCTAGCACTTCACTGGATTATCTTATCTTGGTTTTTACGATAAATTAATACACAACATGGGTCAAGTGCTCTTGCCTAAAACAAACAGTGTGGTCTCATAATGTTAAAATGAGAATAAGTCTTTTCAGGAGCAAAGCATTTTGGCAATTTCTGTTAGATGTCATATAGGCTACAAGGATCTGTTACATATAGTATTGATTTAATTCATAGCACCGCAACAGGCTACTCTTTGACAGTTCTGATTTCAAATCAGTTTTGAGGAATTCTCAAACCTAAGCCTATCCAAAGCTACAAAATTCATACCGTGAGATTAGAAATTTTTTGGAAGACTTTACTACCTGCTTTCTAGGACTTCGTGAAGTCCGGAATGTTTAATAGCATGTCAGGACCTGTGCTTTTCCTCCTGATCACAACCAGAATAGCAAAGAAATTTAAGAAGTGCTTCAGCCTCTGTAGTGGATTTGCGTGGCCAGGTTTTGGTGGTGGGGGGCTACAGAATTGGCTTCTGTGAGAAGATACCAGAAGCTTCCCCCAAGTCCAATGGAGCCAATGCCAGCCAGCTCCAAGAGGGACCTGCTGCTGGCCAAGGCCAAGCCCATCGGCAGCGGTGGTAGCACCTCTGTGGTAGCATGTTAAGAAGGAAAAAAAACAAAATACATAAATCTGCACCAGTGAGAGAGAGGAGTGAGACTATCTGAGAGCAACAACTCTGCAGACACCCAGGTCAGTGCAGAAGGAGGGGCAGGCGGTGCTCCAGGCAAAGATTCCTCTGCAGCCTGTGGTGAAGACCATGGTGAGGCAGGCTGTCCCTCCTCAGCCCATAGAGGTCCATGGTGGAGCAGATAGCCACCTGCAGCCCGTGGAGGTTAATGGCGGAGCAGATAGCCATCTGCAGCTCGTGGTGGACCCCACGCCGGAGGAGGTGGATGCCCCAAGGAGGCTGTGAACTGAGGCAAGCCCAGGCTGGAGCAAGTTTGCTGGCAGGACTTGTGGATCCATGGGGGACCCACACTGGGGCAGTCTGTTCCTGAAGGACTGCACCCCATGGAAGGGACCCGCGCTGCAGTAGTTCATGAAGAACTTCAGCCTGTGGGAAGAACTCATGTTGAAGAGATCATGGAGAACTCTTTCCCATGGGAGGGACCCCACACTGAAGCAGGGGAAGAGTGTGAGGAGGAAGGAGCGGCAGAGACATGTGATGAACTGACTATAGCTCCCATTCCCCATCCCCCTGCGCCGCTCAGGGGGAGGATGTAGAGAAATTGGGAATTAAGTCAAGCCCAGGAAGAAGAAGGGTTTGGGGAAGCTGGTTTTTTCTGATTTGAAAGGTAATAAATTAAACTAAATTTTAATTAAATTTTAAAATAATTGATTAGTTTTCCCCAGGTTGAGTCTGTTTCGCTTGTGACAGTAATTACTGAGTGATGTTCCTGTCCTTATCTCGACCCATGAGCCCTTCATTATATTTTCTCCTGCCTGTAGAGCGGTTTTGGTGGGCACCTGGCATTCAGCCACTACCACAGCATCATACTACTTTATTCAGCTTCAGTTCTGGACATAACCCATATTTTTTTTGCAGACAGAAGCACAGGGGAGTCCCCAGACTAGTCTACGGTCTGTATCACCTGACTCCACTGCTTAATAAAAACAAGTGTCTTATGTGTACTGTTAAAGTTGACTTAATGCAAATGCAAAATCTTATCACCTTCTGTCTGCTTGGGCTCCTGTCATCACTCCTTTTCAGGACAAAGGCAAAGATTGCACATCTTTTTGCTTTCTATTCTCACCTGCAACTTTGAAAAGCATTTGTAGGACAGAATCTGTTTGAACAGAGAGAAATTTGGTTATCCTGATAATATAAGGCTGTAAAAAATTTTGGCCCAGGGGAGGAAGTGAGAGAAAAACTTATTCTTTTTCTCCTTTTTTTTTTCTGCCAAAGGATAACTGCACACAGAGAAGCCAAACTTCTGGGGAATCCTGTTTGAGACAGCAGTAAATGGGGATCTCCCATGTGGTTTTGATGACAGCACACTGTCTGCTTCTTCAGGTTTCTTTATTTAGTATGATCTGAAAACAAAGACAAGATTTCAAGGTTTTCACTTCATAAACAAAGTACAGAAAATTTAAAAATATGGTAGATCCTATGGGAAAAGAAACCTTTACGTTATTGCTGTTCTGCTTTTAAGACTTTCACCCAATTTAATCTGATTGTTTGACTCTTATAAATTAAGGAGCAGATCTACAACACCTAGTAAATTAGTGCAGCACAGCTAACCAAGTCAAGTTCATTTACAGGAGTCCAGATCTGAATCCTCTGTTGCCTTTGGGTATGTCTTCTGCAGTAAGTGATTTCCCCAAGCTGTTTGATCACTTTGGAGTGTTAGCATATATTTGCACTCTATTAATGAGATTAGCTTTATTAGGTTTATCTAAAGTTTCAAAAGATGATGTAATTTTAAATTACTAAAGCAATAAAATTGAGGAGCTGGGGGGTTTTTTAATGTTAGCAAGTTTGCCAGCATTGTACAGTGAAAAAGAATCAGTCAGAACTGGCAAAAAATTCAATGTGGATGAGGCAGGTTGTGACTGGGAAATATGGAAAATTATTTGTCCAACTGTATAATGACTTAATAAAAATATGTACTTTACACAGTGCAGGCTACTATATCACCATTTATACTTGTAAAAACAATCCCCTTTTATCTCTCCAGGCTGTGGAACATCTGGTAAGCAGCTTCTACTCTGCATTCTTTGTTGCCCACTAAAACTTTGAGGTTTGAGGAAAACCCATTACCCAACTTGCCCCTAAAAAGTAAATATTTTAAGAGATCCACCAAAATGTCTGAGGATAATTCACTCATTTATGGACATGCTATTAACTTTATAGTTCAAGCCAGTTCTGCCTCAAAGGCTCTGCACCTGATGGTGGGAAACCTGTTTTTCATGACAGATGGATGGGAGGAAGGATAGCCCCTCACAGAAGGAACGCTTTTAACAGCTTTTGAGAACTGAGCTGTACAGTGCAACTCAATCAAATGTAGTAAGCAGATCTGAAGACTGGGCTTCTTGAAACTATTTCCACCATGACTGTCCTTGGAGGGGAATTTTCTCACAAGTATCTTCTTTCTAGCTCTTATTTTTCTCTCTCATTGAAAATCTCAACACCCAAACTCTAAAACTTCTCCTCTCTGACCTGCCACATCAGTGTCCCTCAGGATGGTCATGCTCTTCCCCACTTCCCTCAGCCGGTGGTGCTTCCTTGAGTTTCTCTCTGGTCCCACCTGCGGGTGACATGAGGAGAGCTATGGGGGAACCATGGAGCTGAACTGGCAGGTCAGATTCAGAAGGTCTCCTTTGGAGCTTAGCCTGATCTTATTGAACAGTGGAGGACACAGGAGTGGAAAAATATTATCCAGTCTGTTCTAAATCAAACCTACAGATTTAGTGCAGCTACATAACCCCCCCCCAATATTTTTACGTTCCTTTTGCTCCAGAGCAGCAAGTTTTGAAATACTCACATTTTAATGTGGTTTGCCATTTGCCCAACTTAGGCCCAGTTCACAAAGGGTACTGGATGCCATGAGATAGTGGGAGGCAGAGACAACTCTGCAGCAACTTTGCCCCCCAGGCATGCTGCCAAGGCTGTCATTGGGGCTCAGTCCTCACCACGCTCAGCAGGATCTGAGCCCAGGGACCTGTCAGGAGTTTAAGCAACACAACGTTCAGACCTGCCTGTGCCCAGCTCTTCCAGAGGAACCACATCAAGGCCCATATAAGGGATCTCAATGGCTTTGGGCTCTTCCCCCTCCATAAACCTCTAGGTATGGGGCTGGCTTCACATCAGAGCAAATTTCTAGCAATAGCCTGACAAAAAAACTATACAGGGGTGGTTGCTCTGACAGGAGAATGTCTGAGTTGCTAACCATACAGAACTGTGTTAGGAGCCTGGGCAGGATAGGTCAAGTAAAGGCATGGTCCTAAGGATGAAAGACATTGGAGTTACATCATTTCTAGACATCGCAAAAGGATACTGAAGCATGAATCTGAAAAGGTTTGCTTCCAATTACCATTGAAAACATATGCACAGGTCCTAAATTGAGCTCTTACGGCTCGTACGATTTGGAATACTGGCACTTTCCGCCCCTGGCTTTGTTTAATCTTACCCAGATGGGCAGTACTACAGGGACCCAGACATAGGGCATGCACATTTGCTGCTCCACCCCAACACTGCAAAGTGTCCAACAGGTGGGATCGCTGCATAGCAATATATCCTGGTGATACCAGATGAAGACTAGGAGGGAGATGCTCAGCATCAACAGGAAGATATGAGGCAGGGGAAGGAAGTTTTACTTGTTTTAACAACTAAGTGGCAGGATTCTCTGGAGGGAGCCTATGATGCCAAAGAGAAGGTACAACCCTCTCACATGACCTCCCTCTGTTCCCCTACCAACATCTCAACTGCCTCCTCCTCCCTGACTTTGAAGAGGACGAAGGAAGAAGACCCCTCTCTTGTTCTTCTCATGAAACAAAACTCTGCCTCTTCCACTTACCCTGCATGGTGGATGAAAAGAGAGGATGAATCCACAACATCCCCTCCCCTGGGGCTCCTAGTCAGGATAAGGAGGCACTGCTGGCATGGGTTTCCTTGTTTAACTTTAGGCACACAGGATTGCATTTATGTCCTTAGCTTTTAGCCTGTTTCTTTTTAAGAAAACATACTGGATAAAAGTCATTGCTCAGGGCAAAAAAAGACACTGGGCTTTGAGTTTCATTCAACTTATTAGTCCAAGCTGACTTGTGGTATAACTGTAATTGTGCCAGCTATCCAGTTAAATGTCCAGCTTGCTCCAGTTCTGTGAATATTTGAATATTTCTCCTCAGAGTAGCTTGTAGCCATATGGAAAGGGTAGGAGTCTTAGCACTTGGAGTAGACAAGGAAAACTATTACTGTTAAGTTCACAGGTTTCAGTATTTAAAGGATAGGGTGGTTTTAATCTGCATATGCTGCTCTTAAAAAGTCCTCCTTTGCCATTATGCCTTCTAAATGACCTACTGGAATCCAAACATGAAAAATCAGCAGAGAATGACAGCCACAGCAAATCACTAACACAAAAGTAACAATTTACCTGTAAGAAACAACCAAAACATCAGAAAATGGGATCCAGCTAAATAAATAAAGTGAAGCATTAGCTTAAGTTAGTCTGCAACAGCCCTACAGACCTAGAAAAAGGACTCTTGGTCTGTTAGCATAGCTACTGGGAAAGCAGCAGGTCCTGAGTGAGGGAAACTGGGATGCTCTGCCTTCTTGGGGAGTCAGGGTGGAGCTGGCTTCTCAGCAGCACTCACCTCTCTTCCCAGGTCTGCAGGACACCTTCCTGTGAACACCAATGGTGGTTTTGAGGCTTCTCTTTATTTGTAGACCCTCTAAAATATTATGTTGGAGAGGCAGAATACATGATACTGCCTTAAATCCTATTGCCACCTGGCTTGTTTTTCTTAGTTACTATTCACTGGCCTTTTCAAAGTAACCCACAGACAGTCCAGAGGTGGAAAAGTGCTGCCCGTGGACCCCTGCTTGTGGCAGCAAGGGAAGGCAGAGACAATGCCAAAGCAGAGAAAACATACATCCATCACAAGCAAAAATCCAGGATGGGCAAAGGTTCACAGAAAGTCATTAGAGGACTTGCTATGCCCCTGCCCAGGAGGGTGTTTAGGACCGTCCCAGGAGCTGTGTCAGCTGCTTGTATGCCAGGAGGCACTCTCTTAGGAAGATCAATAAAATGGTAGTCTATCAGAAATGCCAAAAGATACCATACCAGGAGTCCTGTTTCTTTCGGCACCAGACTTACATGAGGCTGAAAAAACTTGTTCAAGAAATGAACCTGTTCTCTTCTGCTGACAGGGACATGGCCAGTTCTGCCCTACTTCAGCCATTCCTGAAACAGAAGAGATTTCATACCCTGCATATACATGGGAGATATAGATAGATAGACAGACAGACATTTACATGCACACACAAGTGAGAAAGGGTACATTGCTCTTGAATTCAATGAAAGTTAATTCACTATTTTCAAAGAAAGCAGCAGCAGCCCTCTTCAAAGCAGGAATGTCTCGCCAAGTGCCCACAAGCATGGACTGATGAGGCAAGGGAGGGCTTTGAGATTTCAGGATCAGACCCTTTGGGAAAGAATAAAATAGAAGGTTGTGTTATGCTGATAATATTATTCTGTACGTTTCAGTCTCCATAATGCTCTGGACACAAAGCATTTAATTTAATTAGGGATAGAGAAAGAAGGCCATGTTATGGGTTTGGTTTTGAAGAACTACATTTGTCAGGTTGTGATCTGCACAACCCAAATTGGTGATGGTTTAAATCCACGTTCCATTTTTAGCCAAACCACCAAGGTCCAGAGGGGATAGAAAGCCCAGATAAAAGGTTCTGAGTTCAGTCTCGTGTCTATAATGGACAAACTGGAGTGGTTTGGGTTTATATTTTTAAAAACCTCATCACTCATTTTTTGGTTTTGCAAAAACAAAAACAACTTGGGGTTGCTTTGGATGTCATTCCACTTTATCTGAATCATTAAATTTGGGGGAGGGGATGAGGTTGGTTAAAGGCTCCATTTATGTCCCATCTCCAACTTTAACAGCATTGTTGTGATTTTTTCCTGTGATTTTTCAGGAGACAAAGAAAACCAGCCAAAAAAAAAAAAAAAGTAGATTATGAAATCAGTTTAGGACTCAGTTTTTCGAGGTGCTAAGCGATTCTGCAAGGTATTGAGTTATCACAGCTGCCAGCACCTTTACAAGATGTTCTTGATGAGGGTACATGGTATTTTGTAGGAGACTAAGCCACTGACACTTTACAGGTCAGACCCTTGACTGGCAGAGCTGTTACAATTCCTCTGAATCTTAGTAGCCAAGGATCTTCTCCGCTGAACCAAATTTCACTGTTGTAATCTAGCATGTAAATCCCATTCATGAAGTTAGTCATTGGAACCCTAAATGGTTAGAGATTTAGTAATTCAGATGACATTTGAAACTGAGAATTCATATTCTCTGAGCTGAAAGGTTAACACTGTCCAGTGCAGGACATGTGTTGGGAATGATTAGAAAAAGAACATCTGATTCACAGTTATGAAACAACTTATTTAAACAATGCTATTCATAGCGTAATTCAGTAATGTTTTATTATTCTTTCTTCTTCTTCCCCTGGCTCTGCATTGATTTTTCTCAAATGCAAATTCATGTACAAAGCAAGTTGCTGACATTTTCAGAAATCAATCCTGGTTGTGTCTTCTAGAACAATTTTCCTTCCCCCTTTTTGATTGTTCTATGTTCAGCAAATGAAAAAATAAAATATATATATATGTATATTTATATAAATATAGACATTGTCAGTGTTACTAAGAATGAGATGCAAGCTGTTAACCTTAGGTACTCTTTTAATACGGAGTAGAACAAACATCAACACAAGGTTCAGTAAAGATACTTCCTTTGCTCAAATCAACATTGAATCAGTTCTGTAGTCAACAATTACACGTCTTCAGAGTGCTATCAGATAAATGAGTGAGAATATGTTAATGAAAAGTAAAATATTTCTGTCATCTTCTTACTAGCATTTGATCACTAAATCCCTCTTCCTATACTGCTACATCCAAACCCTTCTTTCACATTCAAGCCCTGCCTCTTAATTTTCCCAAAATGACTGCTTCTTCTCCATGTTCCAAGGCTTGATGATTAACGTGCAGACTATGTGGTAGAGCCGGGCCAGCAGAGACATCTACTCTCCACAGTTTCCTGTCCAGCTCCTCAATACATCCAGGTTTCTGAAATGCAAGGGTCCATGAAGGAGCACTCTGGAAGACAGAGCAGATTGGAGACATCTGTGCTCATTGTCTTATTATTCATTCTTGATCATTGTTGATGACTATGTAATATATTAATCAATCTTATTGTAAGCTGTCTTATCCATTTTCTGACTTCTCTGGGTCTTTATTGTTTACATGTTCTTTTCTTCTTTGTCTGTTCTGTTTTGTTTTTTCTTTAGCCTTTTTCATTTTTTCTTTTTCACTTTCTCAAATAACATCAGACTATGCCTTTTTCCCCTCGTGTCTTACCACAGCTCCCCTGTATCCTTTCTCTGTCTTCCCATCCATATACCTATGCCCTTAATATCAAGTGCCCATCTCACCCCCTTCACATGGACTCATGACCATTACAGTGTTGTGTTATAATGACAGCAAATTACTCTAAGGAGTTGAATGCCCCCTTGCAGACAAACCAAGGATTGTGGCTCCCAAGCTTTCTGTAATTTTTTCACACACCACATTCATTCCTATAATTCTCAGCTGCGTACTGGCAAAGTTTTTCTCTTTAAACTGTTGTGAATGCGGTTGTCAAAGATTGGAAAGCAGTAGCATGATTTTACGTTTTGTACGTACATCTAGATATGTGTCTGAAACAGAAGCATAACCTTATGTCTTTCCTAAGTGCAAGATAGCATGTAGGATTTTTCCAATTCCCTACCTCAACTTCATTCAGATTCCCAATAGCACTCTGAACTTAATAGTGAGTAGACCGAGGAAAAAATCCAAAAGGGTGGATAAGCACTAAAAGCTTCTTTTTAAAGACAGCAAAATCAAAAAACAGAAGTCAGGAGAGATGCTGAAGACTGCCCAAGACCAGAAATGAATCCCAGGTTTCAGGGCTCTCACTCTGTACCCTGAGCACAATTTCATGTTTGCAGAACTCATACTGAACAACTATTAGTGGGAAAATGTTAGTGGCAGGAAGGGCATTGCATTTCCTCAGATCTAGTCAAAAAACATTTTGCTCTCATTGTAGTAATGAGGGATACATGAGACATTTGGAAAAAAGGTTGAACAAAGCTTTAAGATGGAAGGGTGTTAGTTTGGCAAATTTTGTCACAAAGGGTTGTGGGAATTATTTTTTCTGCATTTAACTAAGGAAATGAAATGCAAACAAGCCTCCTTTATAACTCATTTGAGATTTTTAAGAACTGAGAACTCAAGAATTTCATTACTAACATTCCCACAGCAACTGTAACTTGTCCATACTGCACATGTATATGGCACCATAAAAACTAACATTCCAGACAGTAATAGAAAATTTCTGAACAATACTTTTGTACTGTGGCGGTTATTGCAGAAATTAAAATGCCGATTTCCATCATACATGTTGTATCAAAATGTCAGCCAGAAAGCTGAAGTAACATTGGATAGGTTTCACTTAACCATAAAGGCACTCTCTTAACTTCCTGGGACAAGTTCCCTTAACCTCTGCATTGTCCTTGAGCTTTCTCCACCTTCACCTATGAACTCTCTCCACCTTCACCCACCTTCACACTGTCCTTGGTTGTGTCCACTACCATAAGCCATGAGATGAGAACAGCTGCAGATTTGCTGCATGCATGGGAGGAAGCAAAAGGCTGATGGCACACTCGCTGGGATTCATCATTGACCCCGTTTCACAGGAACACAAGAACAGGCCAAAACAGAGGTGGCATCAGTCAAGTTGGCCAGCTCTTTGGTCCTACCTGCAGGTTTGAGGAGTTAGATCATTCTTCTGTTTGAAAAGTGAAGCTTCCCCCCAGGCTGTGGGGTGAATTCCTTTCTGTTATGCACAAATCCAGCATTTAGGGCAGTTAATCAAAGTGGAAACAGAGCTCTGATGTTTATTTCACAAGGCCTTGAGGTTATGCTTGGCCGTCCGGCAGGAAGTCCTACTCAGTGCACCTGCATTAAAAAATACTAATAAACCTGTGAAACGCATAGTGTATAATGAGTGAGCCATGGTCTTTCACCTCTACGATAGCAGCTGAGCTTGTGGAAGCCGAGCTGAGTCAGGACAAAGTTGGCTTTATCTTTGTGTCTGTCCAAGAAGCACGATCTGGCATCCACAGCTGGAGAACCACTGCAAAGCTTGCCTTGGTATCACTGTCGTCTGGAGGCAGAACAAGAGTGTAACATGTTCACATGACCAACTTCCTTGACTCCAGCAAGGGTACTTGCAGGAATGAAGAGCGTGAATAGCATATAAGTCCTGACCAGCCATGGAGGAAGGCTTGGTGCTGAAGCACACAACTAGCAGCTGCCAGGAAGCCTACTTTTCCTGCACCAATGTTCCCACTTCTTTTGTTTGTCCTTTCTGAAACACCTCTGCTGCCTTTTGTTCTTCTGCTCCCTCCAGCACTGCTCCTAGGATGGGTTTTGCTGAGCATCTGGCTCACTCCTCTCCTCCAAAAACTGTTCCCGTCATCTACAACAGGCAGACAGTTGGCAATTGGGATCACATGCAAAGCAAACCAAAGAGGTCTCTCCTATCTACAGCACACCTCCTCGTTCTGGCCTGCTGCCGTGGAAGGGAGCTGTGGATGGAGAGGAGAACACTGTGTGGGCCCAGCAGGTCGTGGGGAAAAGGGAGCTGGTAGTTTGAAGGGAAGTTGAAGATGTTAGCCAGGGAGCAAGTGGAAAGATGAAAACATGGGAGGCTCCTACTGCAACTGCATTCCTGGCAGTTGAACTGTTGTTGGCTTGGAGCATGATACATGACTGGCACAAATAGCTATTTGGAGGAACAAGGGAAAGGGAACACTGTATATTTCACATACAATTTGACCCACCATAATCAAATTTGTTAATAATAACCAACAAATAGCTGAGTGGTAATGAAATGATACAGAACATGTTCTGTGGAAATTTCTAGACAGCACCAAAACCCTCATGCTGAGTTCTGTAAAACACCACCCTTTTAAGGAGGAAAGAAGCCATTTGAAAAACAGCCTACCCATCCTCCCATTGGTCAGATGCAGCAGATGGATTCAGTTATGGCAAAATCAATAGAATGAAGAAAGGAATTAAAAGTAATCAGGTAGCTGAGCACTAATAAATCCAAGCAAAAGAGTCAAAGCAGCAAAGGAGGACATATTGCCAGTGATCGTGAGCTGACCGGGGAAAATGAGGGTGAGGAAGAAGAAGGAGAGGAATTTGTAGGAAAGAAATAGCAAGGAGAGCTAAAGACAGACTCACAGACCTGGAGTTTCACCAAGCGTCTGTGTTCAATGGCACTGCACAGGCACAGTACTGCTCACACTGGGAAGGAAGCTTAGCTGGCCTCGGCCATGAAGCATGGTTAGGCAGATTCCCCTAGCAAACTCTGCCTTGCATGGTGCTGGGCAGGCAGAAGACCTTGGGTCTGAAGGTACATCTATGCACAGGCACCTAACACAAATATAGAGTAAAGTCTGAGAAAGACAAGTCCGCTGAAGCCAAAGATTGTAAGCAGTGAGGAGGGAAAGACAAGTAGTGTGCTAGTCTGATTTTTGTATTAGATAAAGTCAGGGTCCATGAACTGGCATTCAGTGATTCTTATATATAGAAATATATATGTGTGTGTATATATAGCTACACACACACACACACACATACATATAGTACTCTACAGTACTCCATGACCCACATGATGGAGAAGGCTGGAACAAATTCTAACAGTCTCTGCTGGCCTCACACTTTATGAATCTTTGTCTTTAGGAATTTATATTTGGATGTACAGCCCTTTGTCGTGCCCAGCAAGATACGCTGTGGCTCCAGCAGCACTTCAATGGTGAGCCACACAAGGCAAGTAAAAAGTCATGAACAACCAGGCAATGGGGCTATTGCAATCACTTTTTATGCTACTATTTAGGAAAAATCTAAAAGATTTCCCAGTATTTTTTCTGTAAGTGAAAAAAATAGCTGCAAGATCCAGGTGTCAGCATGGGGATGAGTATCCAAGCCTGCCTGGGAAGGTTCTGCTCTGCAGCTGGTCATTTTGCACTGCATATCTCACAGCTGCCATGCAGTTTTGTCAGCACAGTGCTGCTTCCTGACTAGCACACTCCATGAATCTCATCTCCTGTCAGTGCATCATGCAGAGAGGATTCTGTTTATATACACGCATACACGTGTGACACAGAGCTCCCTGGAGCTGCACACATTATAACCTGTACTTTGACCTTTTCCCTTTGCTGGTTTTGATCAGACTGTGAGATTTTTGTTGAGGACTTGCTATATATGCAAAGTGTATTTCAGGCAGTGTGATAAGGATAAAGCAGTGGGATGCTAGCTGAACAAACAAACAAACAAGCAAACAAACCCCAAACCACTTCTAAAAATTGAGTTTTGCTGTCACATGATTCTATTTTGGCTTCTGTTTGCAGCATTTAATGATAACCACACTGGCAGCTGACCTTGAAGGGCCCGGCTGCAAACCCCCCTCTTTAACTTTGCTGTATTCCTCCAGGTCATCCCATAACCCTCTGTTCTCTCCTTCATATTTTCCCACATAGATCATTGCATTTTCAAGTGTAATATTTAAAATTGTAAACACTGAATTGTTTGCCTGCCTGCCTTGGAAACGCTGCAGCCGCTCCACCCGTGTGCATGTTCATCTGCAGTCCTTCCATTCCACTCAAGCCACTTCTGAAGCTGCGTGCTGGTTGTCCTTGAGGCTGGTTAGGGAGACCGTGCCCTGCCTGAGGGAAGGGTGTCCTTAGCACAGCTGTGTGAGCACACACGTGAGCAGGGCCCCAGAGATGCCCACTCCCAGGAGGGGTTTCGGTCAGGGCTGGTGCCTGCTCAGCCATGGGATGCAAACCATAGCTAATTAGGCTCATTCATTCCAGCCCGCGAGGAGCCAGTTGTTTTGAAAGAGAACTACGTAGATCCCAGTCCTGCATGGAGCAGCTGTGGCCCCAGCTGGGGTCATTTGGGGTGTTAGTAGGGACATGGTTGCAGTTTACAAACGTGACCCAGAATGACCCAACTGGCGAAGAGGGCTGCAGGAAAGCCTGTCCCCCCTGCCCGGGCACCCCTGTCCAGCCAGAAAAAGCCCTGGCAAGACAGAGGAAGCTGACATCCCTCCCTCTTGTTACTGTTGTTGGCTTGTATTTTTGTTGCATTTGAGAGTCCTGGTCAGCGATTATTTAAGCTCATTACACAAGGTAGTGTGAAAATAAAAATGAAAGTTCCTGCCCCATACATGCCTCTGTCACTACTCTGTGAAGTGCATAGGTTTTCTGATGTGCTGTCTTCCTTTCCATTGTTTTTTTCTTTTCCACAATAACGTGCTCAAAAGTCTCTGAAGGTCCACTTAAATATAAGCAGCAAATTAGATCAGGCACAGCTGTCCTTATGCCTTCAAATAAATTTGCAGTTAGAAACTGATCTTGAAGACATACAGTTAGCTTTAATTTCTACATTACACATCCGCAAAACCAGTCACTGCCAGGCTTTCTACAAATTATTTGTCTTGAATTTAATTATCAAGTTATCATACACTGAAAATAAAGAATGAAGGAGAAAAGTGCAAGGGAAAACCTGACGGACACTTCACTACATGCTCTGCAGTGATCACTCCACCAGCCAGGAGGGCTGGCTTCCATTTAAGGACTCTGAGCTGTAAGGGGTTATATCACTGACAGGGATATTTCCTCTGGACTGAAATGTTGGCATAAGAGGTCTTACAGCTCACACTTAAAAACAATAGCTCTGAGAAGAGCAGGTACCAAAGTGCATCGTTTTTTTGATCTCTCTTATATTCCTAACAGTTGCACGATGACCGTAACCTGAAAGGGGTGGATTTTCTGTCTTTCTCAGGCCTGATTGATTTAGATTAGAATAGTTATTTGGTTTTCAAGAAAGAGTTATTGTTCCCATGTGCAGCAATTTTTATATGGCCAACAAAGCTTTGTGATGTTTCTAGCATATGGCATGAGTGCATTTAATGGTTGGACTTGATGATCTTAAAGGTCTTTTCCAACCTAAACAATTCTATGATTTACTTGACAGCTCACTTTATATTTAGTCCAGAAGCTTGGGTTAGAGGTGGAAAAACACTAGCAGTGATAAGAAATGCCTTAGCTCTCACCTGGCTCTTCTTGCTGACTCCTTGTGTGTCTTGGGACACTGGGCTAGAGCAATTTTTAAAAACAGCCTCTGAGCAGGACTGCTGAGTTTCTGGCTAGTTCAAGACACTGTAGGCCTTCTCCTTACATTGCTGTAAAAAATAAAATGTATTTTTCTCCTGAAGTGTCCACCTAAAATTTACTGGACATAAATGTCTGTATCAGTTTCCCCGTTTCTAAATGTGGTATGCTAATATTCATCTGCTTCATCAACATGGACCAAGAATCAGTTACTTAAAATCTATTCAAATCTTTGATGTTCACTTTGAATCAGTTCATACTTAGTTTTTCTTGCTTCAATACAGAATCAAAGTCAGGTTGAATGAAGATGTACATGTGCTACATAGAATAAGGAGACCTCCCTTTACTGGCAATCCAGAATGTCTAATTTCAGCCCAGTTCTAATGGCATTTGAGTGAAATGTTTACTGGAAGTTCAGCAAGTCCCAGTTGAAGACTCCTTGTGCAAATGTGGAGGTTGACTGTTGTCATGCCGAGTGGCCTTCATACAGGATTTCTGGACAGCTGGCAGACTGGAAGCTCCATACCCAGACAAACAAACCAACAAGGCAGTAGGAAACTGCTAAAACCTGTGATATACCACCAAACCTTATAGAGCAAAGCTTATACCTGCAAAAGGAAATTTTTCCAGTATGAGCTGTCTCTGAATAAAGCCACATTCTCGTGATTGCTTCAGATGGTTTTACTCACGCAAATCATGGGCATTCACTTGTTTCCAACCATTGTTGTTCTGCTGTGTCTAGAGAAAATGGCAGGGTTATGAAAGGGCTGCCCAGACTCCTTACAGCAAAGCATGAAGTGTCCAGAATGAGAGCATTTCAGAAAAATGTGTCATAAAAACAATCCACAACTCACAGGTGACCCACTACGTGGAAACATTGGCTGCTCTCAAGTATCTCAGGCACTCCCCAAGGCCTTCTTCTCTGGGTCCTCTGCTGTCAGTCCTGAGATGAAGAAAGTTTTGCTGTGTTTCCATCATTGCCATTCTGTGCCCCAAATGTGGGGCATATGGGGAGATCTCCAGGGCTGAGGTCTCCTTACAAGTCATCGTGCTGGGCTCTGCTCCTTGACTGGGATTTTTGGTGGGCCTGTGATGAATGAAAGTCATCCCCCTCATCTGTACCATCACACAAATCATACACTTTCGACAGAGAAGGTATTAAAGCAATTTTAAGCAGTAAACCTGTATACAAGGACAATCAACTGTATAATGTGGCATAAGGACCAATGCCAGATTGATCATCTGACAGCAAGCAGCTCCTTTAGCAAGTATTGTCCTCTTACAGGCTGCCTACTGTTGTATCTCTAAAATTGCTAGGATCTCCTTAAATCAACCAAATGTGGGTGCTTCACAAGCAATTGCCAGTTTCTGATTAAAATTTTCAAATGCCTTTGTTACTAAGCCCTGATGAATTTGAGTGGTACTTAGAGATCAAACACATGGTCAGGTTACCCAAACTTGTCCAGCCAGGAGTTACCAGAGGTTGTGCATAAGCTGAATGGCAGTAAATGTCTGTGTGCATACAAATGCAATGTAATTTGACCTAATTTAAACCTCTCATATTATGAGGTAAATTCAGAGCTGACACAGACTGAAAGCAGACACAGGGAGAGGTATTGCAGCTTAGCAGACACGTGGTTAGCTGTTATGCTGCAGGAGTTGGGTGGTTCATCCAGGCTTTTAGGTTCTCAAATCCCTTTCAAAAAATTGCACAAATCTTGCTTGTACGCTGACAACTTAAACTCAGCTTTGTGGGTACCACGTAGCTTTGGAGGCACTTTTGGAGATGGCTGCTACCATTAATCATAGCACTTGAGGGGAAAAGAAAAAAAAAGCTTTAAAAAAAAAAAGTAACTCTGACAGAGTTTCTCCTTCCCCCAACTGAAGGCACTATGGAACCTTGCAATTTACAATGGTTTCTGACTCCCATGTAGAACGCAGAAATTTCCCTCAAATAGTCACAGCGAGGAGATAACTTGGTAGTGGAAAACTGAATTACTATGTACTTAGCTTTATTTTCAGAGAGGTTTCTAATGAACTTATCATGTAATTTCCATAACAAAGTGTGTAATTATTCCTCTTCTTTATTGAGTAGTAGCCTCAGGTCTATTGCTAAACCGCATGTTACAATAAAGCTGTTGTTTTGTTTGATTTTAATTCTTAGACCTAACAAAAGGACACCCTGGCAGAGCTTCTTTAAAGTGGAAAATTGGCTACATCCCTTGAAGCTCAAAGAAAATATAATTTATTGTGCAGTCTTCTCAATGTCTTCATAAGCATTGTCCATTTTCTGGAAAACCATGTCAATAAATCAACCACTAATTGTTGTTTGAATGTCAGGCTAAAGGTTTTGTTTTTCTTGCAGTTGACTTCTGTAGGTGAAGAAATATTTGGCTTCATGGCTAGAAATTCTTGAAATTAATTTTCCACCAGTTCTTATGCTACTGAATGTCAAATATTTCTGCCTTTGAAACTGTCACATCATTCTGAGGAGCTAAATCTAATTGCCACCTCTTTGAAATACTTCTTTGAGCATTTCTGTGGCTTTGTAATTTTTGTCTGTATTCTTTCCTTTTCTGCCTTTGGCACTTTTCTTATTTTCTTTTTTTTTTTTTTTTTGGCTCCACAGACTCTTCTGAATCTAAGTGCCTTGTTAGGAGCCAGTCTAAAAACAAAAATTGCAAGTGAAGCTGCACCACTGTGTGCTGACTTCCTTAATACTTTAGAAAAAGGTCTTGCCTGCCCCATAGGGGAGGTGGGAGAGGGGGAGTGTGGGTGGCTGGGTGGAGAGGCAGCAATGAGAGTTTGCTTCACAGATGTAATAGTCAGCATGGGAATAGATGTAGCACATGACTGGAGAGCGACAAGTATTGACAGAGGCTGACGAGAGGGATACAAAGGAGAGAGCAAGCTTGAAAGCTGTCCGGCTGAGGGTTTCCAGGCTGTAGCTGTGGGCCTTGGGAGTGCTATGGGAAGGGCTGGCCAAGAAAGGCAAGAGGCCATGATGTCAGTCTAGCAGATGAGGTGACCTGGAGTATGGATGCCTTGAAAAGGAGCAAAGGTAATTACAAGGATGCAACTGTTCCCTGATTTCATCTCATACGAGGAGCTGCTGGAGGGAACTGCTGTACGTAGGACATTATCACAGTTTCTTTCCTATCACGTGGGTTGAGTTATTGTATACCACTTGGCACCAGTCCCAGGGGACTGGCTGCACTAATGTGCATGAAGCTCTGGTTAGGCAGCCCATTTCTTTGCTCCTCATGATGAGTCGTGGTGGAAGGCTGCCACATCGCTCCCAGCACAGTGTGCATTGCAGCATCCTTTCTGCTACAGCCACTGATGCTCATCTCACCTACTATTAGATGCCAGTAGACTTCTATACCTGGATTAATTGTCTAAACTCACTGTATAGTTAATGAGGAGAAACAGAAACATCTAAAATGTAGTTCACCTCATAAATGGACATCTTGAACAGGGCGGATTAAGTGATCTCACAACATACCCATTTCTTTTCTTTGACTGTAATGGAAATAGTCTCTGTAAGCCTCTGAAGTTAGTTTAGATGAATGCACTCTGCATACCTGTAAGAACTAATTCTCTTTTTAGAGTGTCGACATGGGCAACATTTGCTGGTTTTTTGCTTCTTTCTACTATTTATTCTTTTCTAGACCACTAACTCTTTTTCATATTTTAATCTCTTTGCCTTTATTATATGTAGGATGCATGATGTCTGTTGTTTCTCTGTTGCCTTGTTCATTTACTAGATACCAGCAACAGGGTTAGGTACCAGTTCCATCACAAAATATTCACTCTGAACTCACTGACTGAGCAAAAGTAGATCTTCTGGTGTAGATGCTGATATTTGGCCCGCTGAATCCCACCCCACGTGGGACTTCTTAGGTGCAGACCCTGACACTTGCACAATCCTTTAGAAGCAGAGAGAAATTCTACGTTTTCCTGAAGAACTAGTCTTCCAGCTGAGAGTGGCAATCAAAATAGCAAGGACCATGCAGCAGACTGGGAACAGATGATTTCAGAACAGAACTGCATTTTGGACAAGAGTGTTTGGATGTGTTGGATGGAAAAGAAAATCTGGGTCCATTCTTCTAAGGAAGGAAATGAAATTTTTGCACATAGATAAGCGAAAAGACTAAGACGAGAGACCGAAAGAGGATGAAAAATACAAGAAGTGAGTGAGGGCAGTTTGGGGAGTGCGTCTATAAATCTCTCTCATCTCCGGCTCTGCTACAATCAGACCCAATTTTAGACATGCCTGATGGTGTCCCCCTCTTCCTGCCCTCTCCTCCTGCAGGCAGCTTGTGGTGTCACGGTGTTTCCCCTGCCCACATGCCTGAGGAGAGAGCCTGGACTCTAACTGCAGCCGCGGTGAAGGGGTGGGAGGGAAGGACTGCATGGTGAGATGTGAAGAAACTGTTCAGCTCTGTTCAGATGGGAGGGGTTTGTACCCTACTGAGATCTAGAAAAACAAGTGGAAATTGTAGCCATAAGTTTTGAATAAATAAAATAAGTATTAAAAAAAAAACAGTTCTGCAGTTCTAAAGAGAAAATAATATTTGATTAAAAGACAAAACATGTATGGGGTAACTTTTTCATTTCCTGTTCATGATGAAGGTATTACTGACATTATTTAAGCTGTGTTGAAGACATATAACGAGAGTCTAAGCAGATATAAATGTTCTTTTGGAATGTTATTTATAGTTTCTTCGTACCCAATGCCAAACGTTAATAAGGTTTATGAGAAACCAGTGGAGACTGTAAATTGTTAGACTTCTAATTTAAATCATGTTGCTGACTCCATTTGTTTCCTACACGTTGATCTGACATTCAGATAAATCTGATAAAATTCTCCAGGTTGGAGAGAGATTTGTTTTCTGTCAGTGGGAATCTAACCATTAGAAAGACAAGGAGTGAGGTTACTGGGAACAAAGCCATAGGCAGTAATATACCACACTTGAATACTTCTTTTTTATTTATTTAAATGTTACAGTATTTGATAAATTGCTTATGCAGCCATTTAACTGATTCTTCTGGAAAGTGTTTATTTGCAGTCACCTCAATGTCAGCAGTGAAATGAGCTGGGACTGAAATTTCATTAAGAAAGTTATATTTCATTATTATGGCCCCAGCGATCATCACTCTGTATACATTAAGTACAAAACTTACAGAATGTTTAAATAATAATACAGCTATGGCAAAAAATGGGCATGAGCCAGACAGGATATTCACTGTTAACGCACTGGCCATACCAACAGCTTGGGCTCTTGTGGGACAAATAGCTGAAAGAGTATGTGGGTCTTAAACTTTGAATTTGCTTTGATTTGCCCATTTCAAATTGCAGCCTTAATTTCCTTTAGTGCAAAGGAAACCTCAGGGTACCTGCTCTGTGCCAAATTGAGCCCCCTGCTGTGAAACCTGAAGACAAAGACCAAAACAGGAGGGAAAAATGACGAGGATCCTCCTTAGGATGTCTCTTCTGAACGCTTCCCTCAGGACAGAAGGTCATTTCCCTCCTGTGAAGAGTGAGGCTACAGAGGTGGGTCAGTCCCCTGGACAACCACAGGGTCCAGGCCAGGGGCTGGTGCCCTCCGGCTTTTGAAACTCCCACCATCTTATTTTCATTTTAGAGCAGCTAAATTCAGCCATTTTCCAAGCTCCTCTGTAATGTGTGTCTACAAACCAGTTTGCCCCAGTTCAGCTAAATCAGCTTAAGCATTTCTTCTCCCAGACTACGAGTCTACATTGTAAGGGTTTCATATTCCTATGGAGGGACATGATTCCGAGCCCATGAAGCCAGCAGAGGGAGGGACAGACAGACGGATAGGCAAGCAGGGCTACAGCAGCCGTGCTGGCTCAAGGCAGATGAAAGTCCATGGCACAAAGCTCAAGGCAGGGTAGGGCCCTGCTAGGAGACACATTTTGCCCAAGGTGTAGTGTTGCACCTTAATTTTTCTTCTCATCACGTACCCTGTCACCTAAGTGGTCTGGTGCACCCCAAATGTCACACACTGGCTCAGAAGCAAGCTGCAATATTTGCATCTGACTGTGTTTTGAAGGTAACTATGGGTTTAGAAGTCTCATTTTGAGGAAACAATATTTGGAAATAACAGCCTGTTAAGAATCAGGACATGGAGCACTTTTACGGCTCCTTATGCCTTAGAGACATTAATGATATGTGGAGTTTTATTCGTATTTTCTGTCTGTCAGAAAAGTCCTCAAGGAAAATAGGCACACAGAAATGAACACAATTTAGATACAGGAAATAAATTAAATCATAGAAGGTAGGGTTATACCGGGGGTTTTGTTTGTGCCTTTGAATGTACCAGGACGAACCAAATGAAAATCAGAATACCACAGGAAAATAAGACCAAAGGTGACCCTGAAGACAAGGAGCTCTTAGACAGCATATCTACACCTTCCCTTCCAACAGTGTGATTCAAACCCTGCAGAAGTCGATGTGTGTCACAGGCTTCAGTGGCTTTAACTCAGCTCCTCAGTGTTTTACGGTCCCTTTGGAGCAAGAGAAATCTAGCTTGCCTCCTCCCATACACCAAATAAAGTTTCCAAAATGGCACCTCTGCCTTGCTGACTACACTCTTTTCTTTTTTAATTGTACACGTGTATCCCCGAGAAACCTCACTGCAAGTTCAGGATAAACTCATGTTTCCTCTGCTTGCCAGAAGAAAATGAAAAGTAAAGCCCCATCAATTTTATTGCTCATAATTGTGGATAAAATGCAATATATTTGGCTCATATAAATTTGCTAGCAAATTATATTCAATAAAACCCTGGTGAGCAATTTAAAAGCATAAATCCCCCCATGCTGAAAAAAAGCTCATAAATTATACAAGAAAAAGGAGTGATTTCATCAAAGAGCCAGGCTCTGCCCATGGAATGTTTCAATAGTACTGGATTTATAGTTTTCTGGGAGACGATTTATGATCCCTAATTTTCTGCAATAAAAAGCTCAGCAGGGATTCTCTGAATGAAATATCTTTTAACAAAAAAATAAATAATAAAAAAAGAATCCATCTGAGAGTGAATGCAGACAATGCCATTCTTGGAGAGGTGCCCCTTTCGTGCTTCTGTTCCAGAATTAATCATGGAATACCCTAATAAAGATTGCACAGTGAGAAAGGAAAGGAAGACCATTAGACTTTGAAATAAATGCATTGCACAGTTGGAAAGGGCATTTTTAGTAATAAATTCACCCCTGATACTTCATAGCCATTGTCTTTAAATAAGAATAAAATGATCAGAATGGTTTAAAGGAAAGTTTAAACATTTCCAAGAGACACAGGGATGATTGCATTATATAAATAACCCAGAGGCGGAGGTTGTGTGTGAAGCCTGTGCACAGACACGATGTGTAATCACAGCTAAATGCACAGAGAGATTCACTCACTTCCCCTAATTTTAGGCCTCTGATTCACAGTCCTTGCCAAATTTAGTGGCGGTGGCTGAGAAGGTTACTGTTCCCATGGCCATCAGTCACCACGCAGCAGGGACCGTGAATCAGAGCATGCATCTGTTGCCAGTCACAGAGCAGGGTGCTAAGGTGAAGTGAGAATGACAAGATCTAAGTTAATATGCCAGGCTGTGAATTATGACAGCTGAGGAGCAAACTGAATGTCTCTTTGACTGCTAAAGGGATGGGACAGAAAAAAATACTCAATCACCTCCCACATAAATAAATCACCAAGGTTGTGACCAAAAACTCCTGCTTTGAGAATCTTCTACTGGGTGATAAGAGAGAGAAGATAATGGACTTGGTGGACACTTGCACACCATGGTTGTTTCTCCAGATGTTATTATTCCCGTTTTATTGATAAGAAGCTGAGGCATATAAAGATGTAAGGACCTGTGTGAGTGATCAGACAAGCAGATTGACAGTACTGGGATCTGAGTGCATTAGCCTGCATGTCAGACTGAGGACTGTCTTCCTTCTCTACCATACTACTCATCCATATATGGTCCATGATCCTAGTACACAGGGATAGGTGTAGCTACCAGGATAAGTGGGAGCAGTGAAAGTACCTACTGCTGAGTACCTGCATCACTGTCCCTCCAGACTTCCAGATTCTGAGAAACAGGAAAAGGGTGAAGGTGCAGTTCAAGTAGATTTCCCGTTTCTATCCATTGGATTTTATCTGTTTATTTCTCCTGTGTGAGGGCTGCAATCTAGGCCCCCAAGCTTTCAACTTCCACGGCAAAAATACAGACAGGCAGGTAGGGGCTGATCCAATGCCCACACAGGCCTAGATGTAGGTAAAAGGACTATATTGCCTTTGCTAAGAATTAGATTGAGCCCTTGCCTAAACCCATGTAATGCAAACGAAAAGATGTTCAAAAACATTCTGTTTTGACAACAAACAATGGGCAGAAAAGGTCAGTGAAGACATTTGACTGACCAGTCTTTTTCTCATCAAGTTTTATTATGAAATAGAACAAAGATTGATGAAAATAACATTGGTTCAACAAACTCTTGCTTATATAGCACAGCAAACTCAGTTGACAGAGCTTCAGGAAAAAGGGGTAAGAAAACTGCAGCAAGGAGGAAGATTTTTCAAGAACTTAATTTAAACTCACATTGCCGCTCTGGAAGACTACCAGCTAAGAGTGCTGAGGCAGAACAGCTGGCTGAAAGGAAGGAAGTGTGTCTTTGGAAAGGTAATTTGTAAGTATTAAGCATGCAAGATTTGCTATCTATCATCTATCCCTGCTCCAAAACACTTTACAAGCACCAGGCATTTTGCCCATGTCTGTCTGGCAGGACCTGGGAGTACTTCCTAGCTGCTCTGCCTAGGTATTCACACCAGCTACATCCAGTGTTATGTTAGGAGCAGACCCAGCTACAGATGGGTCCGCTCCATCCCATGGAGTGGAAACCCCGACTTACAGCCCAGTAAGTGCAAAATGCCCCTGCCACTCCCCTGATATGGACAGAGAGTATGTGCCTGGAACTAACTTACCCCGTGCTCTTCAACATCTGTGGCTGAAGCAGACCAGGAGAAGGCATTCATCAACACCTCATTCATTACTCCCCTAGGAAAAAAAAAAAAAAAAAGAAATAGACTACAGCTTGATCATTCACTGCTCTTACAGAACGGGTTGTTTGGTTTTTTCTTTTTTTTCCCCTGAGGATCTGGACTGTATTTCTGATTGATCAAGAATGCAAAATAAGACATTTTTTTGCAGGTATAAGTGTTCTAGTTATCTACAGATATTCCAGTAAATATATCTATATTCTTTTCATCCACTATTGATACCGGAAGAGACTTTAGGGAATGTATACATGTAGTCATTTATTAACATGTCTACTTGGCATCTCAGTGTCCCAAAAAAGTAGCATTTTCTTATGCAGACAGTGGTATCTGGCTTCCATACCAAATAGTAATAACATTTATTTGACATAAGTAGAAACATCCCTGCAAAACAACAGCTCCCCACAAAATAAAGTCATTCAAAACTGGAGCTCTGTGATCCATTCAGTCAGCTGACTACATTAAATTTCAGAGACAAAATGAAATTTCTTATTTATACGTCTTGGAGATAATTCTGACATTTCAGGAAATGAGACTTATCACCGATGCTGCAGTGTCCTAGTGTGTCCCCTGAAGTACATCAACTGGCTGACCTAGGCAGGAGCTGCTTCTGCTTAGGAATAGCTGTTCCTGAAAGGGCCTTTTAAACACTCCTTCGGTGGATCTGTCCAGGACTTTGACACAATGGTGGGGGTGGAAGCACTGTCTCTTAGTTATTTATCTTGATCCACAGAATAGATCCAAACCAGCCCTGCAGACTTCTACTTGATCCCATATGGAAACTCAAGTCAATAAACATGGTAATTATTCATGGAATTGTGACGCCATACTGCATTAGCACAGGCTCCCAATCATCTGCAACAATAAAAAATAGGATTTTTGAACAACCCACCCTTTATTAGTGCCTAAAATAGCAGAGCTGGATCCCCAGAATAGGTTATGTTCAGAGAAGTGAAGAAACCCTGCCTGAAAGCTTTCCCTTTTTCTTGTTCAGCACAATCTAGCTGACCTACAAAAGATCTTGCAGCTACTAAAAAAGAAACCAAGCAAATAAGAATCTGGTTTCTCAAATCGAAATGCATAAGAGGACATCTAAAAGGAGGCAAAACAACTAAAACACCAATGTACAGCAGGCACAGAAGCAACTTGAGTTGGAGAACAGCCCACATATATAGACTGAAAACAGTCAGAGACATACTGCCTGGGGAGGGGTCCAGCTTGAACAAACAGCCTCACAGGCAGCATACATAAAATGCAGGGTAACGTTTTTGCATCATAGTGTGTTCTAGTAAAGTGAGAGTCATGAACATCCCAGAAACAAGGCTGGAAGGGATCTCAAGAAGTCATTTACCGCATGCTTTTAATGTGAGGCAGGCTAAATACAGCTAAGAGTATATGTTCAATCTGTTCTTAAAAATCTCTAACAAAGGTCAAGCCACAGATACATGTGGAGAATAAGGGAAGGAAAAAAATGAATTCAAAACACACTATCTGCCTTGCAAATGGCCGAGTTCCCCAAGCTGACCTCCACATTATCTGCAAAGTTGCTTTATTGAAGCAATAAGCTAAATCTTTATTGTCATTTAGAACCAGAAGTACTGGGTGTTGGGATCAGATTGCCAGTGTTAATGCTGTGTGCCCTCATTTTGTCCAGAAGAGTCTGAAAAGGATAAGGAAGAAGTGGGAAATGGCCCCTTTGCAATAGAAATCTACTGTTATTGACACAGGAACAAGAGAAGTACCTCAGTACAACAATGGCAAATGGATCCTGATGGCACTTTAATGTATCTAGGAACTTCCCAGAGTCACAGGCCATAGCACTGACCAGCCACAAATCATGAATTATGATCTTGAAGTCAGCCTCAACAAGGTCAAGGTGTCTCCACATCATTCAGATTTAATGCGAAGGTCACTTTTGTTTGTGATTGTTTCTGAGAGCTGAAGGCATAAGAGGCTTTTCCCAGATTTGGTGACGGTATGATTCAAGATCCAAATGTCATACAATCAATATTCAGCAGCACCCAACCACTAAGGCTTACGAGAGGAAGATATTAAAGGGAAAGGAAAGGAAAGAACTGCCCAACAGTAAAAGCAGGTGCTTACTGAATAAGCCATAAATGAGCCAGGGACCTCTGTTCTAAATATCATGGCATACTTACTCCTTTATCTACTTGATTTCAGACATAAGAAGGCTGAAAATGGCTGATAAGGAAGACAGAAAAAGAGGCAACTGTATGCTTTACCAAGGGTCAGTTCTAGGATGCCTCTGGGAGTGAATCAATAGAAAGCAAGAGAAAAAAATCGCCTGGAAGGAGTGCATTAACCTGCCTACGTGCCTGATGGGGCAATGAGGCATCTCACAGTGATTCTGGGCTACAGTTGAGACAAGTCGGTGCTGATGTTCATGCCAAGCCACAGATACCACACTCAATTTGTTAGGGAATAACCCCAGGTCTTTCCAGCAAAATATTCACTCCTTCCATATCCTGTCAGTGAGCAATATGGAAAAATTTCCCTCTAATGGGTGAGTGCTGTGTCCTAAAACAAGACTGGGAAACCATAGCTTGTACTTCGTGCATGAAAGTACTGGACAATTAGAAACTCAGCTGAACCATGCAGATTGTCTGCTGACGAGGGCAGACACTTATTTAAAAAGCGTGGAGGAATTTATTCTTTGAAGTTTACAGCTGTTGCCATTTCAGCCACAAGGCCAAGTTTACATCCATGACAGCCGAAAAACACAACACAGAAAAAACAGATCAAGCTTGCTAATTACATGAACATTTTCCACCTTTCTGAGGGATGATTTTATTTCTTTCTGTCTCAGCGTCTTTGTCAGAGCGAAAGATCATTTGTTTGGTACCCCAGGAAGATGAAGTCTCTTCTTGTTCCCCAAGATGGGGTAGCTGAGACAGAAGGAGTGTCTTGGAGCAGTTTCTGTCCCCTCTGGGTGGGAGGCCAGGCTCTTTTCAGTATGAGTGGGATTGCTAGTCTCTCCTCTCCAGAATGCCTTCCTCCCTCCACACTCCCCATAAAACTACTTTTACCAAAAATGTACTTCTCTCCCACAGGGGAGCTGGGATGGGACTCAACAGGTTGAAAAAGCATATTAGCGTCCATGCTTATTTTCTTTTTGGGTTACCTGTTAAATCCAGCAAAGACTCTGGAGATGTGTTTTTCTTGTTACCTGGATAAAAAGCTTATGCTCCCTAGCCACTGCAATGACAGTGTGATGCCATGCATTTAATGCGGACCATTGAACAAATTATAACAACCTTCCATTACCTCGATGTTATATCATTGATTAAACTAAGCTGCTGCCTATTTGTACTTCACTTCAGAGCTGGGCAATCTCTTCATTGTTCTTCCAAAATCAGTGAAACAAGATTAAGACCATCCAAGACCAAACTTTAGCATTGCCACATGGTCCCAGTTCAAATCTTCTTAACAAAACCTTTTCGGAAACACTCCTGAACCTGTAGATTGCTTAGTCTGATCAGAAGAGCACAGGTGTCGGGGCAGGCATCTCTCTACATTCATCATGCTGTGCGACTCTGAAGTTGATGTCCTAGGGACATCTGTGTACGTAATGGCCAAAGAGAAGCCTAGTGCATATTTGGCTGGGTAGAGCATGGTGTCATGGACACAGAGCTACTCCGCAATAATTTTAACAGTGCGCGTTGGCCTAATAACTGTTTATTGCACAAATATTTTGGTTAAGTTTAATAGCAGACTGTAAGGAAAACAATCAGAAAGGAAGAAAAATGGCTTGAACTCAGCCAGCCCTGCAGTTAACACAGGACAATGGGAAAGTCATGGGCTTGCAGAAGTCTGGTTCAGCTTCCTGCAGGGCCTACTGAACTGGTTGGGAAAAGCAGAGCCAACAGTCTGACAACTGAGAAACACAAATGAACTCTGGCTGCATCAGCAGGACTCTCTTTTCATAGCCAGGGAGATCTTGGGGAGCTGTTCAGGGGCACCAGACCGAAACTCATGCACTCGCTGCAGTGTCTACAGAAGAGAGACCTGCCTCAGTTGCCAAAGGGACAGAGCTTTGGATAACTTGGAGGATGGGAAAAATTGCTCATTTTATAAATGCTTTTTTGAAAAGGAAACAATACTATAGTTTTGAGAAAGAAGTTTTGACATTTTGTGGGCATCATTTGTCACACTATCCTTGAGGGAAAGTCCGCAAACATCCAAACACGGCTGGATGTTTTGGTGAAACTTTTCCTCCCTGTACTGCAGCCCCTGGCCACTCAAGGAGAGACGAGACACAGACTCTTGAAATCCCCCCCAAAGGCTCAGTGCCCCAGGTGAGGTCAAGACCCAGCTGCTAGTAACAAACTCCAGCAGGCCTATGGATATAGAGGCCACCCTGGGAGCACCACAGCCCAGCTGGTTCAGGATCACCCTGGTCAGACACTGGCAGTTGGCTCCTCCATGTCTCTCCTGCCAAGAAAAGCATCAGACAGTGCCTGATGTCTGAGCCAAACTGTTTTCTTCTCCCCTTGTGGGCTCTGCAGTCCATCAGAGTCCCAACACCAGAGGGACAGATGTGCCAGTCCTGCACTCAGCCCGAGCGGGACCGTGTGCTTGAACAGATGGACAGGGCAAGCTTACACCATCAGGAGAAAGCATTGCCTTTTGGTGCTGAAGAAAGCAATGCCTCTTGCTAGGACCTTTGCTCTACTGCAAATAAGTAAGCTAGGCTAGTTTAAGTCAACTGAAATCACGTTTAATCTAGTAGCATATTAATGATTTTGCATTACATTTGCAATAAATACGGTATGTACCACGCCTGCTCAGTTCCTGCCTTCCAGCACCAAGGTGGTAACAAGAAGTGCTATTGCCTGTCCTCCTTGTGACCATTTCAGCGGACCCTCACAGCATTGCTTTTCCATGCTGCATTTCAGGACTAGCAGTTCTCCTCTTCCAAAACCAAACTGCTTATTTAGATGAAATTTCATTGAGACTTCTGTGGGCATTATAGATGTGCATCAGTAAGAAAGGACACAGCCCTTGCTAGACAACAGCAAACACACATTGACTTATGTATATAAGGACAAGTGACTGCTGGGTCATGTTTAATTTACCCTTACCACACTGACCATAATTCTGCCTAACCAGAAGAAAACATTGCATGATAGGGAAAACAGGCAGACCACAAACTAAGTATACACCACAAAATCCAGTACAGCATGTTGAGTAAGCAGATGCCGCTGGAGGGAAAGTACAATACTGTAGGTACTGAAAACCTTCAACTGATATCTGCATTTCTTTATTGCTATCTAAAGGTCTCCTTTAACCTCTGGCTCCATGATCTCATTTTTATTCTTTCAGATGTAAAATGGTGATATATCTGCAATTCTCCAAAAGACATTTTTCTCCTGTTCAGAAAATCAGGTATCTTCTTGTTACAGGCGAACTAAAGTTCATCTGAGAGATGATTTCTGACCAAGACTGGTGGGTTACTTTAGAGAATATCATACATGATCATAAAGAAAATGGCATTTAGATGAAGAAAGAGTCAGCAGCAAAAAGAAAAGGTTTGTCAACCTTAGATAACCTAAGCAGCACCTTGTCCCTTAGCAGGGAGCTAGTCTTAAAAAGCAATACTAACAAGGGAAGAACTGGCCCATAAGAGCAGCAGTCTTGTCTCTTCTGCCCATGATTGCTCGTAAAAACTACAGCTCAAAATGTCAGCAGGGAGCTGGATGCCAAGTACCTCATGCTTTGGATGCACAACTTGAGAAATATTACATGGCCCCAATTTTAAAGGGTCCTCTCAAAAATCATGCTTTGTTTTGGACATCAGAAGCTATTCAGCATCACCAGTCAGATGCTAAGATCTTGGCTAGAAAGCACATCTTCCCATAACCAGTATGCACATCTTCACAACAGGAACCCAGTCTGCTGTTTGTAATGCTTGGCATTCTAACCTCAAGTAAATACACCAAGTAATCTGCAGGATATGTCTTTGAGCATGCTTACATGGTAATAATGATGTTAAAGTAGAACAGCCATATGATTTATTATGCCTTGTGAAATAAAGCAAAGACAATCTCTTCCCACCACGGGAAGTACCATCAGAGTAGAAAATGGAAACAAGAAAAAATGAAATACCACCCAGGCCTGGTTCAAACATGCAAACTTTCTAATAAAATATCAGAACCAGATGCTGCTAAAGATGAGTGATAATTAAAGAAGATAAATTAAAGAAATGTTTTTCCAGGGAATGACTCTACTGCACACAAATTGTTCCAGCATGGGGAAAAAATATAATGAAATTACTGCTGCTGCCTGTTTTCAAAAGTTTCCATTAATAAGTCAAGGCAGGTTCCCTGCTAAATTCCCTCATATCCAGGCTCCCTCTTTGCCTCTGTTGGTTTAATCTCAGTGTGGTTTAGCAGAGCGCGCAGAGGACCGAACGCCAGGAACTTGGTTCCAGCACTGACTCACTGTGTGGGCTCCCTTATGTCATGCTCGGGGCAGGTCAGCCCTGGAAAGCACATCTCTAAAAGCAGTCTTGAGGGGTCCAGAGCCTGACGGTCTCCCCAGTCGCCGTGTCAGATGTGCACAGTTCACCCAGAGGTTTTCCCCTGACTGCCAGCCCAGCAAGCTGATCTCAGGCTAATCTGGTATAATGTGATTTTTTTTTTTTTTTGGTCTGGTGTCTCATCGCAAGAAATGAGTACACTGGAAGCCAAATTATGCAGACACCTGTGCAAACTCACAGCAGGAAACATGGCTGGAGCGCTGCAGATGAAGGGCGGATTCCGCAGACCTGCTAAGACCACCCTGAAGCTTTATGTGCTTGTGTATAAATTCATCTTAGGCCAGGTTGTTGTTAAGCTTCATCTTAGCTAAACACAAGATGGTGTTTAAGCCCCTCAAAGACTTCTAATTTCTTTAGATTTCTTGCACACAGAAACGTGTCTATCCAATTGCCGTAGGCATTTTCATAGCAAATAAAATAACATGCTGCACCGAGAAAGGAAAAGAATAAAATGAAACCATGTAAATACATGGCCTAGTTCCCTTTTAACCACATGTTCCCCAGGCTCATAACCTCTGCAAATGCCGATGAGGAATAATGTGGTTTGCAGTGTGCCTTTAAGGTCAGCAAATCTGGCCTGTTTCAGGCTGAACAAGGGCTCAGACACAAGATCGGGTTCCCCTTGCTTAATGAGCTGCCGTGTGGCAAGCTCTGCGCGAGCACACTTCGCACATGGCGAGCACAAGGTGAAACAGCACGGCTTCAGCCGGCCTCGCCGAGCTCTGCGCCCGGGCTCCTGCCTCCCTTGCCCCAGGGGCCGAGAGGACGCGTACGGTGCATCACTGCGGTTTGGCGCCTGCGTCCCAGCGCACTAAGCCGGGGCAATGCAGCTCTGTGTCTCGCATGTGAATGTCAAAGCAAAGAGGGCTTCATGAAGGATGCTGGGCTCACAGCTCTTTCTCCTGGAGAGCAAAGTCAAGCCGAATGGATTTGCACACACAGAGTCAAGAACAGGGACAGGCGTCTCGAGCACGCAAGCTCCTAGCTATTTGCAGATGTTTTAGCTAAAACTGGGAATTTATACCCTATTCAAGACTCTGGGCAAGCTAAATCTGTCCACAGGCCATTGTCTGCCAGCCCCAGCCCAGCCACCCACGTGGCAAGGCCAGCTGCACTCTGCACCTTCTTGTCCCCAGCCTCCTGGGAGGGGGGCTGCTGCAGCAGCACAGGCACGAGGGGACGAGGCACGGGTGACAGTGGCTCGGGCTGCTGCCAAAACAGTAACAGCCATGATCTGCTGGCCAGACTTGGAATGAGATGAGCCATGCTGACCACAGCTCTCACTTGATCCTCTAAAAAGTGCATTTATTAAGACCCTGTACCCCCTGCAGACCTTTGAACTTGGAATAAGACATAGTGGTTACACGTTTCACAGGGAGCCTGGTGATCCGTCCTTCATCTCTGCTTCAGTCCTCATGCTACCGGTGTCACAGGGCATCTGCCCCAGCCAGGCTTCTCACCTGCTGGACAGACTTCCCTGGGGACATTGGATGTGGAAGTCGGGAAGGGAAGGGACGGGACGGGACGGGAAGGGAAGGGCCGGGCCGGGACGGGAAGGGCCGGGGGAAAGGACAAGAAATTTTAAAAAGCAAAGGGAAAAGGAGACATGAATCTGGGTGTGTAATTTATATACGGGGGAAAGTTTAAACCACTGTGATTGGCAAGAATACAATGTTACTGAAAGCCACAGACATGCTAATTGGCGAGTCATTTAAGTAAACCCTATTGATCTTGTAAGTTTGCCAGTTTTCAATTTTCACTTTTGCTTGAAAACAGCTCAGAATACAAGACTTAACCAGAAACTCATGATCGGTGACTTTTTAATCCAATTTTTTAGCAAATGTAACTTATCAGTCTCGAGGGGTGCTTTTGTCTGACCAAGGGAACAGTTACAGAAAGCCTCCCTTTACTCACCTAAGCCCTTCCCAGCGCGGGCTGCAGATGCACACGGGGGGCAGGCCAGGTCCTGTATGCTTTTCTCCTGCAGCTGCAAACCAAGATATTCTTTTCAGTGGTGATCTTTGTTGCCAGCAACCAGATTTAGGTGTCTGAGGAAGAACCACCAGAAACATGTGACACCTCAGCCACACCACTGCAGAGATGGGGGGATCCAAACAGTCAAGCTTGGCTCAGCTTGATTTTCTGCAGTTCTCACAGCCATGCCCAGCACAGGAGCTCTGAGCTGCTCATATATTTGGCTGACATCATCATCTCACTGACAGTAAATAAATGTGATTGATGTCTAACAGTTCAAAGATCAGCTTAGTATGGCAATTCATGTAAAAGAACAAAAAAAGAACTTTTTATCCCATTATCTTATTCCTCTATTATTTGAGCTGTAGCTAAGGAAAACTCAACAGAAGTGGCCAAAGCAGGTATCCCTGGCCATCTACCCTGCTCCTCTGCCACAGGTTAGGAAGGCCTTGTCCTCCCTGAAAGAAGTACCACCGGCTGCTGGGTGATCCTGAGCTGCTGCGATAGAGGGATGGGCTACTTCTTCCCCCTCAGAGACAGCGTCAGTAAGCAGGCACAGGCTTTCCACATTCTTAAGCAAAATATTTACTTTACAAGCGCTGAAACAAAATTTGGAAAAGTGAAGAATAATATTTATTTTGACAATGTTAAATTGCATTAAAGTTGAAAGTGAAAATTAGATGCATGCACATACACCAAGGGCATTATCCACTAATCACAGGAACATAAAAGAAGTGGAAAATACCCTCCTCCACTGCCACTAGGAAAGCTGGTCTGGACTAAATTACAGGCAAAATGTATAATTAAGCAAGCTATTATTATCCAGTGTCTTAACAGATGCTGACTTTGTTTATGGTGATTTGGATAAGAATTCAGCTGAGGTTTGATTTCACAGCTGTGTCCATGGTGCCTTGGACCTGTTGTACTGTCCCAGAAATTCTCAGCATGTTAGCATTGGTGTCTAAGCACAGTGCTTACAGTTTCCTAGCCTCCTCAGCTGCTGACTGAGGAACTTTTCTTTAGCTTCTTGGGAAAGAGAAAATGGTTTTACTGATCTGTCAGCCAGGCTTTATACTTGAAACCTGTGTTTAATTACTTTGAAGAAGCTTTAATATTCCACCAGTACAAGGCAGGGGGAACTTCCACTGCTGTGTTATTCTCTTATTTTTATTTTTTGCAGGTGTAGGTTTGTGGCTTAGTTATTGAAATAATAATTCTGTTGGAAATATCCTTGGCATGAGAGATGAGCTGCCAAAGTGTTATGGGCTCAGTAATTTGTACATGGAAATGAGGATCCGGGGAACAACATGAACATCAGTGGCCCGAGGAGTTTATGATTAAAACATGATGCTGAGCTTTTATGATTTCTACAGCTAATTAGCAAGATTTATAAGCATCTAACAAAAAACAAGGCTCAACACAGTAATGATCCTTATTTTCCACTTGGAGCAGAAAACTACTGGGTTCTAAAAGAGCAGGGAAAAGAAGAGAGGAACAAACACCCTTACCTCCTCGTCTGCCCACAGCAGAGCCTAATTACTTCTCTCTTTTCCATAGGATGAGTGGATACCTCTCAGGTGGCAAGCATGAAGTCTGTGACTTATTCACATCGATGGCAATACCTTGTTGATTTAATAGAGAAAAGGTTTCCTGCTGTTTCTTTATGGCTTCAGACTAGCACCGGTTTTGTTTTCCAGCAGCCTGTTGGGGGAATGCGAGATGTCTGACAAAGCCACTTCCACCAATACATACTTGGTTGATTCTGTTCCCCAGAGGTGCAAAAGGAAAAGGAGGAGGGGGGAAAGAAAAATTGCCAAGCGAGTCTGTAGAGGAATGAAGGGCTTAGTCTGCAGCTATAGACCTGTGAGGGCCCCTGCTGTCCCCAGGAGGGCTTCTGGCCGGCAGTGCCAGTGTGACCTGCCTGGGAAGGTCCCAGTGTGCATGGAGGGGTTGTGTGTGACCTGACCCCTTTCCCTACGGCTTCTGCTTTTCCAGAAGCCCAAACGTCGTCACATAGTCATGGACTGGAAAACCCCTGGTCGATGAGTAAAACTCTTCTATTCTGCTGGACAAACCTTTCAGCCAGAAAAGGAGACATCCTCCAGAAAATTTGATTACACAGACAACTCACCACATAGCATGAGCCTTGCTCAAAATGCAGGCGAAAAAAAAGGTGATCGCTACTGAAGCCACTGGCAAAGAAATTGCTCCAGCACAGACCCACAGCAACTGAAGTCAGATGCGATGACTGGTTTTGTTGTGATTGCAGCTAGCTCCTGTGCACAGCACAGCTGGGATTTCACCCAGAACGCAGCTGGCTGTTTTGGCCAGAGTGTCCCTCGCCCACATTTGCCTTTCAGGAGAAGGACTCCAGCCACTTGCAGGCATTGCCCTTTTTCAGCAACTGCACCAAGCACCTCTCCTCTTTCTAGCTAAGAATGAATGCAAGGACCACAGATGGGTCTGCACTCCTCTGGCTGGGAATCATGACCTGGGGGAGGGGGGCTGAGAGCCCTCAGCTGCCCTCAGCTGCCTGGGCAACAGTGTTTTCCTTGGTACAGAGCTACATGGAGGGAGATGTGCTGTGTGTACAGCCACCCCAGGCAAACCTGACCTTCAGAGGGCTGTATTCATTTCTTGTCTGTTGCAAACTTCTAGTGGCAGGCACAGCATCTTCCAATGTCCATAGGAAGCATTTTGCGCATTCTGTATGTCACCACAATGTAATAATTAAAAATACGCTGTCTTATTACACAGTTAGTGTGACCACAAAAGCACATTTATAAAGCTCCATCTATTTATACTGGAGTTGTGTTTCCTCAGCTTAGATATATACAAATACTGGTATGTCATCCTTAATAGTACCCTAACATTTTATTATTTGTTAATGAACCACTGTCATCACCTCTTCCAGTATTTATTTTTCTCTTGTTCCTGTATTCCTAGACAGTTGGCCTAATGGGTACAATGAGATAATTTCAACTCCAGCAATGGTTTGGCGCTTATGTTAAACAGTGCCTGGTAGCTGGCACATCCTTAAGATACAGTTTGCCAAAGTTTATGGTGAGACCCACACTGGAGTGATGCCATCTCTTCATTTCCACCTCCAAAACCAGTCCATTTTTCTGGTGATGTGGAGTTGGAACAACTACATACAAACATTTTTGGAGAGTTTCTGTTCTAACATTAGATAGGGAGGTTTAGCCAGTGAACTTGCACCAAAGTGGCACCTAGCATCCTGTTTTCTTGGCCAGAGATGCTTCAGACCATGGGAATGTCATGTCGGCATTTCCAGCTGTAAAATGTCCAGCGAGAAGAACATCAGCAGAGCTCGACCTCATCATATAAACCCAGGGCTGCGTATGGATGCAAAGCTCTCAAAACAGGGCTGTGGGTAAAAGGATCTCACCCTGCTGGAAAGAGGGAAGTGGAACGAAGGCCAGGACACTGGCAGAGCTCAGGCTAGTACTAGCAGGAGGGGAGCAGGGTGGGGGGCACCCCGCCAGAGTGCAGCCCCCCTCACCCCTCACCCTCCAGTGCAGGGAGCAGGGTCTGCCCAGCCTTTTTTACAGGTGTGCAGGGAAGCAGGGGAGCGACAGGCTAACGGGGCTCTCCTCCCAAGCATGTGTGCTCCAGATGTGCCAGCAGTGAAAGCCAGCCAACAGCGAATATTATTTATAATAACAATAATAACAATATTAATAACATAAGAACATCTGGTAGTGGTTTTTTTCCATCTACCATTTGGCTGGAGGCAGAGCATCCGGGTGACACGACAATCAGTATTTCTGTTTCCAATTTAGCCCCAGCCCAGCTGCTGCAAGTGACTCAGAGACAGGCACTTCCAGGGACGCGTCCCCAGCTCCCAGGCTCAGCTGGCCCTGCAGGTGTCACTCCTGCCACCACCGGTGGCAGAAGCACCTAAAATCGTCCGGGTTTGGGTTTCTCTTATTGGCTATTTCATAGGAGATTGCAACGGGGGTTTTACACTTCCACGGCTCCTTTCCATCCTGCCCTGTGAGAACGTTACCCAACCACATCGGTGTCCGGTTTCACACAGAAAACAAAAGCTAGCTGTTTTGAAATCAAAACAGAAGTGGCTGTATTACACATTTCATGCTATTGAAAGTATATTTAACTAAGTGCATATTTAAACAATTTTGGTATTGTTTTGAATGCTAAGGCCTTCAAATGTGTCCAGTAAATATATCACTTCCACCTACAAAGATTTCAGTTTTGACACGCAACTAACATCTAGCCTGAAAAATTAATGCTGTGATTAAGAAACAGACATCTAGCTTTTCTTTCCTCATTATACTGACAGTAAGCTAAAAGCAAAATTACCATGGAAGCTGCAGTTGCTGCTCCTAAACAGTATATAGATAGTTGTACTAGAAATCCTTTTACCCATCCTGTGCATCATTAGTTTCTTCCAGCAAGTTGTCGGCTGGGGAGTTGATTTCTTAGGGATCTAGGGTGCAGAGAGTGGATTCCTCAGTTGTGGAACAGGCTTTCACTTCAAAGCAGATAACGCATTGCACGCAGACTCTCATCTGCTATAAATTTATACAGGTTGATGACAGACTTAAAATGCGCACTATTAAAACTTCATGTTCCAGAATAATGTTCATTTAAGTATTCGAGCATCCTCTCTCAAGTCATTAAAGACTGAGATTTATGTAGAGCAAATGAAGGCAAAGGTGTAGGGTCCCCTCCCGCCTGTGGAGGCACGCATCCTGTCCCCGTCCTTGCGGTCAGCCAGCTCTGCCCATACGCTTAAGGACAAACTAGGCCCCAACACTCATTATACTATCAAATTTGCATATGAAGCAGCAAAAGTTGCTGATAAACAGAAAATCTAGGACTTTAGCTCAGCACTTGTCCAATTATTAAAATCAGTCACTTTAGATGGCGTCTTAAATACTTACGCACTTTACACACACCACTCTATGAGTAACCTGTTAGATTAAATCTAATTATGCAGCTAGACCTCCTACTTCATGCAGCTGAATTTATAGGGCAAGGCAAGAATGGTCCCATCACGTTTGGCTCTAGTGTACTGATTCTTAAAATATGTAATGGCAAAAATTTCAACCGCACAGCACTATTTGTAACTGGCAAAAGCTAGGAATTTGGGTTAATCCTACCTCTAGCCTTATTTTAAGCCCCACTTAGGTTCCCTGTTGTCAGAAACATCATTAGCACATGAAATCTGCTGACTGCCGAAGTTTGGGGAATTCCAGTAATGAACAAATTTCCATACCCTTAAATCTGACACATTTTCTGAAGCGGATGCTCAGCTAATGTATATTACAAAGCTCCCCTGGTTGTTTAAATGCTAACTTACAATAGCTGAGAGCCTGGAGATCTGGCATATGAATACAGGGCCAGACTCTCATCTCTTGCCCTGGGGAGGCAGTAGCTCCTTCCTCTTGGGGATACTCATGATGCCACCCAACTGGGGACCCAGCGCTGGCCTTTCTTCAGGATGGTGTGGCTGGCCCCGGGTGCAGTGATTATGGGGCAGCACAGAAACAGACTAGAAATTTGGCAGCTGAGCAGCCAGAAGAGATGGGGAGGAAGCAGAGTAGGAATGAGCAGACCTGGGAAAAAGAAACTGGGAAGGAACAAAGACAGCACTGTAATCAGAAATCATCTGAAGCGATGCTGTTAATGTTATACATAATAATGTCCTTGATGGCAGTCCAGGACTCTCAGCTTGGGCCAGGGAACTGTCAGCTAAAAAGGAGTAAGTCGTTACATAGGTTGATACTATTAATAGTGACAGTGCTCAATAAATCTTACCTTGTGTCCTGTAAACAAGCTTTCATTCCTGCAGCTCAGGACAAGTCCTTCCAAATCCAGAATTTATCTGTCTCCCAGCTACCCAGAACAGCAGCCCAGCTTCACAGGAAGAACCGAAACACTGCAACACTGAGCACTGCACTGCTTACATACATTTTTTAGCATAAATAGATATGATTCACCTTCCACTTACAAGATGTTGAGCCTCACAGTTCAATTTCTCCTCCGCTTCCCACATCCCACTCTCCAAAACAGTCTCCTCTCCATTCTGCAGGGCATTTCCTTACACACAAGCTCTTTCGTGTCATGTGAACTAAAGAAGTATTTGTGACAGTCACCTGGGAGGGTGAGAAGTGGGTTCCTACCGCTGTCTGAAAGATTTGGTGCAGTGGGAGAATGGGATCTAGCTCTCCACGGTCTCCAGAAAAGTGTCTCAGCCTGGTGGGACAGCCTTGCATCTTACAGTGCTTCGTCTGAACATGACAATTAAATCCTTGAACCCAAAGATGACAGCTTCAATGGGGAGACTGAAGTCCCCTGACCCAAAGCTTTCCAAGCTTTTTCTCCTAGAAGCTGGCTTAAATAGCCCTGGCTCCCGCTGGCAAAGGAGGGATTTCAGACTGGGTGTCCCACAGACTGAGCGAGCAGGTAGAGCTGAAGTGCCTAAATCTCTTCTCAGTCCTTCAGGGTGTGCCTTACTTTACCGTCAGAGGTAAGCAGTGAGCCAGCCAGTCTTTGAATACCGAGTCTTTGTGCAGCAGATGACTGGACAGGCAGAGGTGCTCTGCTCCCCACTCCAGGGTTTCAATAGTCTATAACCAAGAAATCCTGAATATCAACACTAATGTTCTGGTTCTTAAAATGCAGGCACAGAAAGTTGATGAAAGGTCCCTAGAGCAATGTGTGTTATGATATCAACATCAGCAATCAAGAGAGAATATCAGTGATTCACTTTCATATTTCTGCAGGCATGTCATCTGAAAGAAAAACTTGTTTAGTGCTGATCATCATACTATTATGGAAGGACAGAGAAATCAAATAATAGGAGAGGGGACACACACTGCTGGCCACACTGAAAAATATCCCTAGGAATAAATACTGCAATTTCTTTTTGCTGGTTTATGCCTTTTTCCAAAGGTTGCCTCTGAGTGTCACTTACAAGCAAGACACCTTCCTCTCCTTCTGGGAAAAAAAAGAAAAACTTCTGGCCCCCCAAAAAAGGCCTGGAGGGGAGTAGATGCAGTCTACCTGGTAATTACACCTGCAAGTCTCCAATAGCTTCAGGGTCTTCCAAGCATCAATGCCCACAAATTTGCTTGAACTTTCAGACTTGTTCTTCAGTAGAGAAAAAACTAGAGAAAAAAATGTTGACTAGATTTGCCCTCGATTTCCAAAAACAATTTATGGGCTCCCTGAGCACCTGTGTATGCACGGGGATACTTGACACTTGCACTTCCATACTTCTGAGCATTTCAGCCATGGGACCATGGATTACTCTGTCTTCTCAAAGAGGATGCTGCTAGCAGCAAAGCTCCCTCCTGACACCCGGTTAGTTGCTATTAGTGAGCTGTGGGGTCATACTGTGGGAGAAGAAGAACAAATAATACTTCTTGGATTCATAAAGAGAGGAGCCTGGAGCAGTCAGTAAATGGGAGAAGAAGAGCACAGTCCCTTCCAACCTCTTCGTAAGGAAGAACAAAAGGCAAGGGCTCGGGAAGAGGAGAAGCCATCCACCCCAGTGAATCAGGATGGACAATCCATCTCTGCAATGGCTAAATGAGCTGGTCCAGCTCCTACCACAAAATAGCAGAAGCTGGAGGGCTAAGCCCATTTAACTTTAACCAACTTTTGCTAATGTGGGACCTTAAACCACACATTTTGGGGGATCAAGAAACAAGAGTGCTACTGGCTGCATTACAATGAACAAAATCAGCACCAAAGTGACTGCATGTGGGTAATAAAAATAATAGCCGGTGGGAAACATGAGGAATCATTTAAATGATGCAAGAGAAATGATATACATCTGAGTATATTTTTCATAGGCAAACAGATGAAAACTGGTCCTCCAGCAAAGCTGGGGTACAGCCAGGGATTTAGATGTTGCAATGTTTTAATTTGCAGATTTCCTGTTGCCTAGCAGACTCCTCAGCCAGGAATTAGACAGTCAAGATACAATTCCCAGGGAGAATTAGGTGCCTTAGAATAGTATTCCTAGAAACCAGCACACTGAGCATGAAGTTATTTACACTGGCCTGGAGAAACCACAGAAGAACAGAACCGAACCACGGTCAGAGACAGCAAAAATATCTCTCTCTGCTCAATCTTGAATCTCCTCCTGAAGGTAGGTGTTCAAGCCCAGTTAACCCTTTGTCACAAGAAGATACTTTGCTCTTTTCTTTGCTTCCCATTCCACTCTATCTCAGTAGCTCAATCACTCTCCACAAAGGGAAACCTGCTTCAAACCCTCATGCCACCTGATCTGCAGCAAGGATTTGGTCCTGACTGCTGCACATCACATGTGAGCACCCAAATCAAATCAGGTTCACCTGCACCCTCTCCGTCCCCCAGTGACTATGCAAAGTGAAACTGCTTCAGCAGGAGAAACTGAGAAAGGCTCACCTTAAAACACCAGGTGAAGCAGTAAGCTGAATGCTGACAGAGGACGTCATAGAATGGCACTCCAATTTTTGTTCCAAAGCAGCTAGAGAGTGTGAGTTTGCAAAAATACCCCACTTCCCAGGTCGCCCGTCTGTCTACTGGGTAACATCTGTCCAGTACATCCCGAAAAGCCTGATTTATGGCTGCTTGCAAAAGCAAGACCCAGCCTGAGGATAACTGTGAAGGCTGACCTACAGCTGTGATGGGGGAAGGCACACTCCCTTTGAGAAGTTGCTCTGCAAGAACTTGGAGGTAGGTGGGGCTCTGAAAGTCCAAGACTGAAGCTGTGGTCAGCATGAAAACAGAGTAGGTAGGCAGCCTGACCTTTCAACTGTGCCTAGAAATCAGGATTTAGGTGCCCTGAGAAATCTCATACTAACACAACAATCCCATAGCTGCCTATGTTACTTAACAGTAATCTGAAAATGCAGACAAACTTTGTAAAAGCTTAATGTGGAAGACTTTCACAGCCAGCTCTTTGTCAGCATTTTCTCACCCCTGTATTAGGCATGGAAAACTGATAGATAGACTCTTGTCATCTTCCCTTATGCTTGCTGCCTTGTAAAAGAAGCCTATGCTCTCCGTGAGGAAGAGAAGCGCAGCTATTTCTTTTATATTGGATGCAGTATCTGTTGAACTCTGCCAGAAATTTACCTTCTCCTTATGCTCCCTCATCAAGTGTACGAGAGTAATATTTATGTGCAATCAGCTGAAATCTACCTCCAAAACCCAACTATCCCAAATAATACTTATGTGATTTTATCCAGCTAACAGTAAAATGCTTCTGCATGAGCAGAGTCTGTTTATGTGGTATTATAATATGGAACACTGTATATTGCTTGCAGGCAACCTCTCCACTGATCTTGGCTGGTATGCAGTCCTTAAGGCACTGAAGAAACCTGCTTTAAAATAAGTAAAAGTATAATTCTCGTTTTCAAATTTTGAATAATCTCAGAAGTCTAACCTTAGAAAATGATCTTGAAATTGGCATGAATTACATACACTTTAGACTTGTATCATGGATTTTGGGAAATTTAAGATAAACACGCACTAAGTCATTTTGAATGCGGCATCACTCCCAGTGTCAGATTCGGTGGATTTCTGTCTCTCCGGCTGCCAGTGAAACTCTATTTCCTTCTGTAGGCAAGTAATTTTCAGTAGTGTCTTATCTAGCTCCTTAAGACAGGCTTCCCCACTAGATAGACCACTGCAATGTGAAACCATGGGAAAGCAAACTGCAAACCTCTTTGCCCAGAATGACTGTAAACATACAGGCAGACATGCTCTCAATAAACAAAAGAACCTTTAAGTTAATGATGACGCATGCCAATAGCCACCTTGTTTTCTGCTAAGAGAATATTCTAGACTGAAAGGACTGAAAGGACTCAGTGTTGTTGATGTAGATGTTTGATTTGACCAGTTAATGAAATATGCTTCAGAAAAACGTTCTGGATTTGATCTGAGTAAGAAGAGTCAAAAACCAGATAATTCTTCTGACCATATGAGACCATCTCCCACCTCTCAACAATACCCCAGACTACTCCCTCGTTATAATTAAGGTTATGTGGGGTATCATTGGTGGCAAAACTTTGTCGAATAAATAGGACCTATTTAGCAATCGGCTGGACAAAACAATAGCAAATAGACCATGAAAGCAATAATCCTGTGCTGGCAAAGATGGACGCTGGATGATCTAACTGACCTTCTGCGTTCGAGCCTTGTCATCTACCACTGGCTATGGGCGGCAGAAGAATGAAAAATGTGTAAGATGAAAACAGGTTTAACAATAGAAAAAGAAAACACAAATGCAAATGCAGAATGAAATAGGATTGCTCAAGATGCAAATTATAACCAGACTCAGGGACAGATTAAGAAATGATGAATATACTCAGAGTGCCAGACTCCAAATAGTAGGTTACTGTAATGCCTCCTTTTTAACCCCTCTTAGTCACTTGGCCAGCAGTAAACTTCCTTTGCAGGACTTGGATCTGCTCATATTCAGGACATAGGTAGAAATGCACATTCAAAGCTCCAATTTTATTTCTAAGTCTACAGTGCATTAGAGACAATAACCTAGACTTCATTTTACAACTAGAAGAGTCACAGAAAGTAGCTCATCTCACCTGCAGCAGATGAAGACTGGATAAAACCTGTGTCAGTGGAAGATTGTATAATTGATACATCACCTCTGAATATGGCTCTATAAACTCTGATTTCCCAGAGTTTATACTAGAGTCTACGCCAATGGCAGTGCTGCAATCAGCTGAAAAATAACACCTTGGATTTCTACTATTATCAGCCTGAAATTCTTTGTTTTGTAGAACAAGTTAATCTGCATTGCTTCCATTACTGCTGATTTGTTTTCACTTTGTGCACATCCTGCAGCCAGCCCCTTTAGGCTAGCTACAGCCTAAGGACAACAGCATGTTAAGTGCTTCTCAATGCTCTCCTTCAAGATGTAACTGATGGGAGGATTCCCCATCCTTTTCCCCAGTCTCAGGCCCATCACCCCACCAGGCAAAAGAAAGGAAAAGAGACTGTTCTGCTGCTCTAGAATGGTGCTCCTTCCTTCCTTTGGGAACTGTTGGATTTGCTTCCCAATTCCTGGTAAAGAAGCAGCTCTAATGCATCCCCACTTTGTCCAGCTGAAGCTCAAAAGCAGAAATTTTATAGAAGAGAGAAAAGAAGGAAAAGCTCTTGTGAGGGGCCACAGCTCTGCTCTCATCACTGCTACTCAGTTCAAAGTCCACAGAGCACTGGGGTTTCTGCATCAGGAGATGGATGGTAAAACGACTACACCTTGCTTCCAACATACCCATGACTTCCAAGGGGGTTTGCTGAGAAGTGTCAGTGCCTGCTGGAGAAAACAGTGGGAGTCAGTCACTCAGCCATCAGTTTTTATGGGTTGGCAGGACCTATTGGCAGGTGTAAAGACATTTTTATCAACACTTCTAACTAAACTGTTTGATTACAAGATTAAGCTAGGATTTGCAAAGTGATTAGCTCAATTGCCAATGATTTTCTTACTTATTACTGACCCTTTTATCCAACAGAGAGTGGATAGAGTTTTATCCAACAGAGAGAGAGAAAGGTTCACAGATTTTAAAAGACTACATCATTCTTCAGTTGAGAAAGGTTGAGAAATACTACCTTCATTCAAAATATTCAAAGATATTACAAATACTCCTGCTCTCTGCCATATGACTTTCAAAGCTAGATTAAGAAGGGAAAAATATAACCTTAAAACAGGCAGATCAACCTCTCCCAAGACCTTAGCTGCAATAGAAATGGAGCTGGAAGTATATGAGTGACCCTTTATTTTGCAGTTTTCCAATTTCTTCTATTGCAAGTAGAATTAGTAAGAACTTTAGGTTCATTCTGTTCCTCAGACTCTTTAACAAAAGCAATTTCAGTCTTCCATCTCTAACAAAAGTTCTCCAATCTTAGCATTGCCCCAACAGCTCTAATAAACAGTTACGGGTCTCCACTGAACAATTTCTTTGCAAATCAGATTGACAGAGAACAATTTCCTTAGCCAAGAAAACCAAGAATGCAGCCAAAAAAAAATCTAAAAAAAAGTGCCTTTCCCCTCAACTTTCAAGCAAACACACAACTGTAATAATATTAGAGCATATTTTATCATCAAAATCAACTACTTCACTCTTACACAACTTACACTATTTAGCCAACCATCCAACTAAACTGCTGGTCTGTCCAAACAATTAGTCATATTTTAAACCAATGATAACAGGCAAGACCATGGTTTCCATAATAAATAAAGTGACCGGGTTTAGTAGAAACCATACTTTGTATCTGTTTCTCCAATATATGTGTTATTGTATGTGTATCGATGTAGTTAATACTCAGATGACAACTGATGAAGAATAGAAAAGAAACCGAGGCTGGCACAGATCCTACCTCATCCTGAGTTTCTGCTTCTGGGACAGGAGTCAGGAAAATGAAAGGTCTCAGTAAACTTAATTCTGTCATAAGTAATGAGTGGGAAAGAGGAAGGTGAACCCACAAAGAAACCAGAACAAGATGAGACCTTGGGATTTCAGACTCTCTTCCAATTCATATAAACAGAGGCTATTTCCTCTGGGTTTAAATCCCTACCCCACCTTATTGCACTGTTGCAGATTATAAGTAGAGGTCCCAACCATTTACCTGACTGAATTACCACAGCACGTTCCCCCAAGATTTGCTGTAACCGGGAGAACTCAGGTCATCGGTGCCCACCTCAAGAGATCAGCTGCTCTGCCACCTGCAAAGGGGTGGGCAGCTTCACTGGCACGAAGCAGACACATTTGGAGCCAAGTACGTGGCACATTTTGGTCCCTCCAAGCCCTGCACCTCAGGGCACAATGTCCTGCTTCAACAGAAAAGGTATTGACAGCACAAAACAAAGCAGCTCAACACACCAGTGCTGGCTCCCTACCACAGTGGGAAGAGGAGAATGGGCGCCTGCCTTGGCCTGTGACACGCAGGCACAGAGCCCTCTCCCCTCTGGCAGCCTGTATGGGGAGGTGCTAAGAGGGGACCCGGCACCGGCGGCTGGTGCATCACCTCGAAGCTGGCTGCAGCAGGACCCCCTTTCTCACAGGGACCAGCTGAAACAGATGTGGGACCTTCCAAACACAAACCCAGGCTTTGGTGGGGGTTTTTTGGGGCTGGGTTTTGTTGGTTTTTTTTTTTCTGCAGACAGACATTTATGTAACAGGGAGCACCTGAACTAACTGAAATCTAAGTAACGATGTGGGGAAGGGAGAGGGGGAGGAACGGGGAAAGGAGTGGAAAAGCTTGGATGTCAGTAATTCCTTACCTATAATAATTTCTAAAGCTGGCTAAGCACCTAAGCATGTGCAAAACTGCATAGGCTGAAGTCTTCCTCTGGATCACGTCCAAGACGTTAATGCATATACAATTATAATTAATGAGATTACAGATTTTGTGAAATCCCATTGTTTCCAGCTCAATGTAAGAACAATAATTTTGGAGGGGTCAGTTGCCTTTTCTTATCCAGAGGACTTGCGCCAATGTAAAATTACTAAGTAGGAGGAGAACTGAAGCATGTCACTGGAAACTAGCCAATTTAAGTCTCTGGAGATATACATCTGGTTTTATAGTTCATTCTTTGATATTTTTCTTTAAAAGCCTGAAAAAGTACAACCAATTGAATACCAATTAAACTGTTACAGTGTCTGCAGGGCTTTTTTTCCATTACAGGTTCAATAACCTAAATGAGGCATTTTAGTTACTTCTACAGAATCCAAATTTACAAAAGCACACACCCCCCACCCACAAGCCTTTGAATGCTGACAAGCCTTGTTTATAAAATCACGTTTTGAGATCAGTTCTGAGGAAACTCAGAAGCAACAGGGCAGTTACGTGTCTGATGCGACGGCCAGCAGATAGGGATCATTTTGAAGAAAGGCACCCCTTTTGTCCCACTCAGAACAGCTATATTATTGACAGTGAGTCAAAGTGAAGTACATTCAGCCATTGTAGCTACAAAAGCATCCTACAGTTACAGCAAGGACTACTGCAAAGTTACAGCACTTGTGCTTTGAGTTATAAATAAAGCAACCTGTGGGACTGCATGCTTAAAGTTTGCAATTCAACAGATACTCTTTACCCCCTCTTTCATAATTTAGATATTAACAGAACAGATTAGTTGGACACTTTAAAAACTGCCCTACCCAACTTTCCAGATGCTGCAGACCTACAAAGGAAAAGGCAGCTGGTACCAAAATAAAATCTTTGGGTACCAAGCTTGCAGACGGGCAAAACCTTAAGCCAAGAAGCGGTTAGATTTCCTGTTCTCTGCCCAGACTGTAAAGAGGATGTAATATTTCATGGTAAAAGTTCACCATGGAAGATATTTGCCTGCACTTTTTTTTAATAAAGTCTATTTGGCAGCTATAGGGGAAGGGATCATTAGGTATTTTTCCATCTCTAGCATCTATTATTCTAATTTCACATAGGAATAGCAGTCCAGTATCCATCTGTAGCAGTGAAGGCTAGAAAGGTAGAGTCAAGCACAAACATAAAAACATTGGCTGCTGAAACAGCCAACGTGATCAGTTGTCCATATCTGGTAGCCAGTAATCTGATAGTCTAGACTCTTACCCCTAAGGCTGAAAATATCCATCATCATAGAGTGGGAATTCATTTCTAGAAGAACAAACAGAAAACTTTGAAAATAATATTCCAGGCATGTGCTGGAGGTACCTCACCACCCTGTCCTCTGTCTTTGTGCTGATGTGTTGCATCCTGTGAAGAAGGCTAAGACAGACTCTCTGAAATGTTGTGATATTTTTCTCTTCACCTTGTCACAGCTCTGCTGAGTGATGGAGGAGGATCTGAATGGTCTATTCTCTCTGGAGTGAGAGAATAGTGTCAACACTGCTCTAGATTTCAGATCTGGCAAAACATACCTGAAGGTGACATGGAAGAACAGTAAGTTTTAAATGACATCTCCATTCTCATATGACTCCTGTGAAGGTCTGCCATTTATAAGATAAAGCTTTCTTAAAAATTAAATGTTATTCTTGTGTCTCATACTGAGTATCTCAGCACCACACTCAAATAAGGCAGGCACTTATTTTAGATGTGGAGTGATAAGCACCAATTACTTACCAGTTTAATGAAATTCTATGAGTACGTTTTAGTCCCAGCACCATCGGTGCTCACAGACTAGTGATGCTCCATAGATAAATTAGTCTTCCTTGACATTAGCAACCATAAGCATTCAGTTTTTTCTGTGGAAACCCTAATGCAGTTGGGTCTTTTTTGTGGAAAAAATCTTTCAGATGAGATTTGAAGGTAACTGCTACAATAAAGGATTAATTCTCTTAGTTTCCTAGATCTTGATCTATTTACTGTAGTTTGGTATAAAATAGGGTACCTTCCTTACAAATGGCAAGTCAGAGTGAACGAAACCAATTGTGCAGATTGCAACCTTTGAAGTTTTACTTGAAGATCATACTAACTGTCCAGAAAAATTTAACAATCATTGACAAATCCACTGACATTGTTGCTCAGGGTACCAAGCAGTTTACATAACCTGTATTTTGTCCAAGAGAACGTGCAGTATATCGTGGACAATTACTTTAAGTTCACCATGATTTTCCCCACTAGTTTTAAAGTCCGTCTTTCTTTCATGTACTTTCAGTACACTTCTATGGATCATTGGTTCTTTGCAGTTAGAAAGCAAATGAATGTAAATGGTGCCCACAAGTACTAAAATATTAAATGCTACAACAGAACCCTACAAAATTACTACTTTCACAGATAGATCCAGATTTAGATTTACAGATCCAGAACATTTTACTTCCCTGATCCCCTAGCACAGAAAAAAATCCCAGCAGATGTACGGCATTGTGAGCTGGCTGTGATAAACCCTAGAAGAAAAGATGTTGGAGTGGTTTGGGAGCTAGCCTGAGACTTGGAAGATGTTCATTTTCCTGCTTCACTATGACATCATGTATAACCTTGGGCAAGTCACATTTCTAAGATGGGAATAGTATCTATTTCATAAGGATCTTGTAAGGACAAACACATTCAAGAATACAAGACACTCAAATTGTGGAATCTTAGAATCACAGAATGGTTTGGGTTGGAAGGGGCCTTAAAGATCATCCAGTTCCAATCCCCCTGCCATGGGCAGGGACACCTTCCACTACACCAGGTTGCTCAAAGCCCCATCCAGCCTGGCCTGGAACACTTCCAGGGATGGGGCATCCACAGCTTCTCTGGGCAACATGCTCCAGTGCCTCACCACCCTCACAGGAAAGAATTTCTTACATCTAATCTAAATCTACCTTCTTTTAGTTTAAAACTGTTACCCCTTGTCCTATCACTACACTACCTCATAAAGAGTCCCTCTCTGACTCTCCTGTAGGCCCCCTGTAAGTATTGAAAGGGCGCAATAAGGTCTCCCTGGCGCCTTCTCTTCTCTAGGCTAGACAACCCCAACTCTCTCAGGCTGTCCTCATAGGAGAGGTGCTCCAGGCCCATGGTTATCTTCGTGGCCCTCCTCTGGTCCCACTCGAGCAGGTCCATGTCTTTCTTATGTTGGGGGCCCTGAGCTGATGGTTTATATAAATACATAAAATCATTAAGCAAGCTCTGTGGCTGGAAGCTTTGCAAGATAAGGAGTCCTAGATTGCCATATAATTTGTAGAAAGAACGGCCACAGCACTACATAAAAGGAGTCTGCACCCTGTATTCCTGAAGGCAGGTGTTCCACATGGGAAGATGTTCTCAGCCTCAGGGATGAATACCTACTTGCATCTCACATTTGAAGAAAACGCGTTCAGGCTTCAGGCAGGATATACAATCTGGGGTACTCATTGCAGTCACAACTGCTGCTCTGTCACTCTTGTACCAGTTCATCACTTCAGCATATGGGGTACAAAAAGCCCCCCCCACACACAGCATCTCATTCCAAACACCTCCCAAAACACCTCTGCACGCTGCTGTTCCCTGGGTAACTGACTTAACCTGCTACACAACACTGCTGCTCCTCCATACTGTTCAGGGTGGGAATAACTAGTCAGTGTTTCTACACACTGAATCTGGTTTATGTCCTGCTACCCCAACCTTACCCACACAGACAAGGACTGTTTGACCAATCCACACTCCACAAAAAAAAAAACCAACAACCCAGCACATCCTCACACCAGGTACCCAAGCAGGCTCTTTGAAATCCCTAGGTCACAAAGTTGCAGCATCCAAACTAAAGGAATCCCAGGCCACGCCTCATTTGACAGACTGAAAGAACGGATTTCTCAGTAAAAATCAGTAGCCACAGAGATGCAAATCCAAATAGGACAAAGGCCAAATCAGAAACACATTATGTTCCAAAAGGGCTAGTTTCACAGGGCTGGAAACCGTTATGAGCCAAATCAACTTGGAGAGAGAATTTTTGAAAGGAAAGCAGAAGTAATAATTAGGAGGTAATAAAAAAAGAAAGCACTGAATACCTAGAGACCCACAATCACACACAAAAAAAGGAATTTTTTGCTGCTGTGATACACGCTGTGGCTGGACTTCTCTACACCTTAAAACCCTCCAGAAGCTGAAGAGAGGCTGCAAGTGCCTCAGGGCTGCAAATCTCTTCACGCCCCTCCAAGGTGCAAAAGCCCAGTTGCGGCTCCGCTACTGATCCTCATGGTTCCTCTGGGTTAACTTTGGCACACCCTGTCCCTGGATCACAAGAAGAAAAGAAAGCTCGCAGTGGCCACAACATAGCTCTTCATTTAAAAGGAAAATATAATAAAGCGTAAGTTGCAAGTGCGTAAATAACCCCCAAAGGCAATCCTTCTCACTTTAGTTTATCTTTCCTTTTCTCAAAGACATGGTCAATTTGCATTGAGAGAGGCAGCTAATGACTTTTCTTCTCCAACCTTCCACAAGTTTACATTGCACAAAGCCCACTGTGACACAAAAGCCCATCAGCCACTTTCCTTCTGCCAGAAGGTCCTTGGGCGATTCAGCGAGGAGCTGGACAGTCTCTGCAGTCAGCCTGAGGTCTAGGAGCTATGTGACAGAGACCACAGCTTCACGACCACAGCGAGCTGATTCAACAGCTCACCTCTGATGGAAGGAAATTAACCCCCTTGTAGTAATCTTTTTCAGCAAAAAGAATAGTTTTCTGCTGGCTTAGTAAATAAAACTGGCACAAGAAAGGCTCCAGTAAGAACCAGAGTTGGTGCAAGAGTGGGCAACACTGCTGAGCACGGCGTGAGAAAACCAGGAACAGGGAACAGGGAAAAGGCACAAACCCCCTCTCCTTTCAGCAGCCCTGCACTGTCACATTAGCTTCCCTGCTTGTGAAACCGCAGGCTGAGGACTTGCTGTGGAACAGTAACTCATCTTTCATGAAATGTAATCTGGTACTCCCAAGCAGGATTCATTATCTCACCCTTCAGCTCCCCAAAGCATCATACATATAAAGTAACAATCTAGTGAAAGGGGAAGTAAAATTAGCCATACAAATATTTAGATAATTCATGAAAAAAGAAGTAGGCAGCAACTCATAGAAGTCATAAGCCAGAAAACTGATAAGGCAGCCAAAATGACAAAGGGAAAAAAATTCCGTCACCACGAAAAGACACTAAGAAAGGAATGATTTTGATGTTTGGGTGTTTGCTCTCCTGTGTGTTTGTTGAACTCTTGTTTTTTGCTGTATATCAAAACCAAATTGGTTCATTTTTGGATGGACAAAGTAGCAAAGTAGATGAAAATGAAGAGGCAGAGCTATTTCAAAAATAATCTTATCTGGCATTACAGAAGGCAGCAGCTGATATGTATATATAAATGAAGGTGAGTTAACTGGCCTTACTGTAAACAAAGAGTTTCAGTAAAAAACCAGACATTACCAAGTAGAGTAAAATGAGCAAGTCTGAGTCATGCACATCCCAGAGCTCTAGAAGAGCAGAATGACAAGTGCTCTGGACTTATTCTTCTCCATTGACTAGAAGGAGACTAACATGACTGCTTGAGATATAGATGTTGACATGAAAGACTAGGTGAGTCAAACCACAGACAAAGTATTGATTGTCCATATGTTGCAGAAACTTAAGATATCTGGAATAAAGTGAATGTTGTGCCAGTTTTGTAAAAAACAAAGTACTGGTCCACCAACTTGATCAGTGGTACCAGTCTTGATATGAGACCCAGTTAATAAAAAAAAAAAAGGAGATTAAAACCATCAATACCACTCAAATGAGTATCTAGAAAGTAGGTTTTCTCAAACTTGTAGCAATTCCTGAAAGCCTGCTATTTGAAACTAAAAAATCAAAGTATTGTATGGCTTAAACAACCCAAATTTTGGGTGTGTCATTCCCAAACCATGCCTGATTTCCATAAATCAAGAGAGAATGAAGTATCATGGGAAACAATACACTGTTTTGTCCCATTCATTGGTAGTGAGTTAAACAGATAGCTCTTGTTAACTAGGTATACCTTTCTAAAGTACAAATGACTCTTAGCAAGATGAAATATCAGAGGAAGGATTCAAAAATCTTCCATATCTTCTTGTTCTTGTACAGTTCAATGAATTAAAACCTTTTAGCATATTAAACTAGAGTTGTATAATATTCGTCATTTACTAAGCTCTTTTGTTAAAAGCTTTAGCTTTTTGAGGGACTTCAATTCATTATCACTGTAAGGATCACACAGGCCTTACTGCCCACAAAGAACTTCCTATATTATCTTTTACCTAAATTCTCTTCTCTGAATGGCACACATTATTGCCACTGAATACAGTGGGAATTGCTCATGCAAAAATGAATGCTCCTTGTGGTTTATGTTGCAGACTTGCAGATTCTGGCGTGCCAGACTAAGAGTTACAGGTTGATGGAAAAGCAAAGCAACCCATTAAAATATTTTTTTATTATTTCAAAAGCGGGATTCAAGACTTGCTGATTGCTGGTAATTACAAGATGATTAAACAATATCTCTTTTAAAAGAAGTGTGTCCAAATTCATACCTTGTTTTTGCGCTGATACTATAAACAGGTGGATTGCAACATGTTTCCAAGGGCACAATGTGAAGGCAATGGCTTTAAAAAGAACTTGTAAGGAGAATAAATTGTTCTAAATGACAGTTTCTGCTCATAATAGGATGAGAAGAAAAAATTCACTTGCTGTTACAGAACTCAAGACGCATTTGCAAAGGTGGCAGTCAGCGAAGAAGCACCTCTTGCTCACAGACTGTGCACATTCGGTATGGAAATATGCAAGATGATGGCTGAAAATACACCCCAGTGCTGCCTCTCCTGACTGAAAGACAGGCTGGACTACAGCTGAGACATTTCACTTTCCTCTTTCTCCTCCTTGAGATTACATTCATTTCTACCTCAAGGCATCCTGAGAAGAAAAGCAGAGCTCAGCCACCATGCATTTCTCCTGTTCCTTCAAAGCAGCTGGGAGGCAAGGTGAGGCAGCCTGTCAAGCATCTGCTCACACCTGCTGAACAGTTGGTGCAGAAAACCAGCAGCTAATGGTGACTAGGAGCACAACCTTCAAAAACAAAGCCCTCAGCCCAGTGGAAATGAGTGGAAAGGGTAGGTCTCCTGTAGGAGATCAGAGGGGCTGTATGGCTTTCCGTGCCAGCAGGTACAGCCTGGAGACAGGAGAGGCTGCTGCCTGCACTGTCCCCCAGGATGCTTTAGCAGTGGCTGCCTCCTTCACGATCTTCAGATCAGCCAGAAATTGTAAGTGGTCCATCTGGGAAAGCTGCTGTTGCATATAATGATTAACAGAATATACCATAAATATAACTGATAGTATTCCTTCTCCAGGCAGGAGGTGCTCCAGGCAGGTCAGCAAGGCGCTCAGAGCACCCGCAGCAAGGAGCTCCTGCCGCCCCCTGTGGCAAGTGCTGGTATCTAAGCCAACGTGCTCACAAGTAGCTTTCGGATGCCCTTGTGAGCTGTGGCCTCATACCCGGAGGGGCTGTGCCAGTGAAGAGGGCCAGGCCACGGGGAGAGGCTGTCAGGGTCCCATGGTATCACTTGCATTTGGAGCATCGTTTTTCCTCTGTCTCAGCGTGGCTGTGAGCAAGGGCTTAGTAAACTCACCAGCTTCCAGAAGACTCTCCTGGTGAGAGGGAGGAGGGGAAGAAACACGGGCCACTTGCCAGAGATTGATCTGTCCAGTTTAAAGAAATTAATGTAATTGTTTGTGGCAGTAGGAGAGCTTGCAGCTGCTGGCTCCAGGAAGCCTGGACAGTAAGAAAACATGGCGCCAACACTGCTAGAATTAAACAAGCGAGGTGAGTACCCAGCAGCCAGGACTCAGGGTGCTCGGGTGGCTGCACATCCCTGCAATGGCAGGCTTGCACACCCACCTTTGCCATTTTGAGCAGTTATTTCCCAGTGTGGCAACACTCCAAAATCCCTGCTGGCTGTTAACACATAGAGTAGCTGGTACGAAATAGCACTTAAAACCCCCACCACCCCGCAGTCCCAACCTTGCCCCGCACAAGCCAGAGGTCCACCCCGCAGAGGAGAGCCCCAGCACACAGATGCCCGCTGTTCCAGCTCAGGGAGGGGAAAGGCAGGGAAAGCGCTAACAACTGTGTAATTACAAAATTATGTTTTCTTTTTTTGTTTGTTTGTTTTGGGGGTTTTTTTTGCCTTAGAAGATAAGAACAGTTGGAGAAGTATATGCTGTGGGGCCTCAGCAAATCTATTGGCAGGATTTGCTGTTTGAAGCTTTCATCCATCTAGTTTTAATCCAAATTAGTAGGAGCTTCAGAAAGGGATTCTGGCAAAGTCACAGCTGGAAAGATTTTCATCATTAATTCTGCCAAGCATATAAAAATGCAATTGAAAAAAAAGAGAAGCAGAGTGGGATATAACAGTTCTTGGCACAAACATGTTTTGGTTTGCTTTTAGAGTAAAAACAAAACCCAAAAGAAAATCTATATTTAATTAAGAAATAGTCCATATCTTTATCTTCTTTGACATCTTTACATAAGGCTAAAAATGCTATTCTATGGTTATTATGAAGCTAAAAATGCTATTCTATGGTTATTATGAAATTAATTTCTTACTGAGGCAGAAATTTTCTTTGCTTTATGAAGAGGCAAGGCGGCTGGGGGCGAGAGGGGAGGTCCCGCTTCCCTTGCCCCAGCAGCACAGGGCCTGTGCGGCTTTTTGGCAGGTCATTCCCCGTAGCAAACAGCAGTAGTTTATCAAGTTCAGCCTGCAGCTTGTCAGGTCGCTCCAGCCAACACCAGAAAGGAAAGGCAAAATAATCACAGGTGGTGTTTGGGCCCTTTGCACATTCACCGCTATCCATGCCAGCTGCTTTGCAGTTGCAGGACTGAGCAGAGGCATCACATCACTGAAGAAGCTGCTTTCCAGTAACCACTATTGAAGAACCACCATAGGTGCACACGCACCTCTGGACAGCTCCTGTTGCAACCTGTGGACACTAAAACGTGACATTTTGAAAATGCCAACTTCGGCAAATATTTACTGATTAAGCAAACCAGCCCTTTTACTCATGTAATTTCATTGCCTTCTTCCAGGGGTTGTTGTGTTAAGGAATGAGGTTCAAGCAAAGGCATACAAGTACTCTCTGCCACATACCTATTTTGAAAAGAGAGAAGAAACTTCCCTTTCCTAAACTGCTAGGGGTTTGTTTATTATCAAGAGACAAGGTTCTCTCCAAGATAGGACTGTGTGCCGTGTAGTGCTGCTCATGACTGGTTATCCCAGGCTCTGCCACAACTGTTCTTGCAATAAACACATTGCACCTGCCTAGCACTTCTCATCACAGGATCTCACAGCTTTACGCAAACAGCCTCAAAACAAACCTGTAGAGCAGAACAATTTATAAAGGCATGAACTGTGGCCAAAGAGATATCATTCCACCCATCACATACATTCACATGAAGAAGAGGACCACAACTCAGTGGAGGAGACTGCCTGCGTGTAAGGACCTATCCCTCCAATTGAATAGATCCAACCACTCACAGGATTTTCTCTACATAGTTATGTTTCATCTCTAGCCAAAAATAACAATATTTTATGAATCTTCCCCATTACTTGTCAAGAACTTTCATAGCTAAATTTATCCTGTACTGCAATTACCCACTTGCATTTCTCTTAGTGCTGCATTCAGTGGAAAAAAAGATATATCAAGGATTTACCTCCAAAATGCAATCATCAGCATAATTCCCAGTGTTCAGTGGAAATCTCTCATCAGTCTCAGGATAAAGCAAAGACACTCAGGGCTGTCCAGTCACGGCACTGAACATCCATCTTTAGTCATCACTCAGAGACATCCCATCTTTAGGGAGAGATTTATAGAAGGAAGGATGATTAATTGCTATATGACTATTTTGCCAACGATATCTCCTTACAGAGATGAGATTGTTTAGTTAGGAGTTACAGATTTGATTAGAATCAAGTACTTATCCCATCACATACAGTAACATGACCTGATAATATGCACTTTATTAGTGAAAGATTTATTAGAATGAACCTGTGAAAAAAGCATTTTAAATTAGAATTTTACACCTCAAGTGGCATTTTCATTGAAAAAAACCCTGAAAAGTAAGTTTTAAATAAAATCTAGTTTTGGAAAGAATTAAAACCGTGATAATACTATGCTGTTTGGACATCTTTAGAAGGCAAGATTTTTTTTTTTATTTTAACCATTTTTATGTAAAGCAACAGAAATTTTGGATTAGAATCTCAGATGATCATTGGTAATCATTGTATCTTTGTGCAAAATTCTCTCTTTCCAGCACCTGAAAATTGAATTTAAAAAAATTAACTTTTGGGGAAACCAAATGTCCTGTTCCTACCCAGTTGTATTCAAAACAGTGCTTGTCAAACCTGACATACAGGGTCAAAGCCTCTGGTGCCTGGGTCTGTTGTGGGTTGTCAGCAATCTGTATTACATCTCCTGGGCACCTCGCTGAGTGTACAGATACCCAAGATTGCAACAGTGGCAGTAAGCAGTAAGATCTCCCTCCTTATCAATGGATTTTACCTTTCGGCTGATCACCTCATTTTAAGCAATCTACAAGAATTAAAACACATCTTCCCTGGCAAACCTGTCTTGAGATCCAGCATCCTTAGCGTAGCCAGATAGATTGTCCTTTCTCTGGGACCTGATGAGGCCTTTTAGCTAACAGAGAGCTGCTGTCTTGTTTGAGTGGTGTCCTCCCCATCCAGAGGCTCAGGAAAGCTGTAACTGATTAGAGGCACTGTACAAAGTAACAGCAGCCACGACCAGAAACTATAATGAAAACAGTTGTGAGGATACATACATAAACAGAGATTTTTACAGTCCAATAAGCCAATAAAAGAACATCAGAGAAATATATCAAAGTTAAATATATATATATACACACATATATATACACACAGAGAGTAGCATGGAGGCAGGTATGATATATTTTGCTGTTTTAAATTATGCGATCATCAAAATCGACAACATCACAGAACAAGGTTAAAACCCCACATTTTTTCCAAATAGCAAACAGAAGAGAAAGGCAGAGAGGGACACTGGTCTCTTCATTCTCCGAGGTACCCACAACTCCATTTTTTTTAGGAACAGGAAAGAAGTTTCCAGGCTGAAAAGACAGCCTTGTTCAACTCTGGACCTCAGTTTAAACTGCAGACCAAGCTAAACTGCAAAGGAAGAATGCATTAAATTTTTTCTTCCCAGCCTCTGTGAAGGGATGGAGAGTTAGAAAAGCCAAACATGGTGGTGACAGGAGCCAAGCCAGCAGAGAACAACCTTTGCCTTTTGGAAACTTCATCAGCCTCCTGTCAGCTCATTCCAGAGCTTGTTGTCTGACAGGGAAACCTGTAACCGCTGTTTATCACCTGCTCCAGTCTTGCCCACTCCGGACATTTTTGTCTCTGGAAAACCTGTGGCCAAAGGACAGTGCAAAGTCACAGGGTCACCATCTCTGTGACAGCCTTCTCTGACGGTGGCCCTGAGACTCTGGAGTTGTCCTGGGGAAATATGGAATGGAAATAACCATTAAGAAGAAACCTTAAAAAGAAGTAACAGAAGGAAACAGAAGATTCAGAATTATTAAGGTGTTTCCTCCTTATAATATCTCTACAGTTAAGTAATATCAGCCTGAGAGAAAGCCCATGCTTTATCTTCTTAGCAGCATTTTTCAGTATTTTTGGACAGGTAAGCCTTGACTGAGAACTCAAAAAAAATTTTACTTCCTTCTGCCAACTGCCATGTGTATGGATACCTGTGACCCTCTTCTAAGTCACAATTGTGAGCTAAAACACTAGTCTAATGGAAAAAGAACAGACGCCAAACAGTTAAGGGCTTCCACCACGGTCTTCCAGACCTGCTGAACAAGTAGAGAGGAAGGAAGGATGGATCCACCAAAACCAGACTTCAAGAGTTGCTGTTGAAGTGTCTGTACCAGTGAGCAGACATTGCTGCAGTGCACAGTACCGGCACAAAGTCAGGTGCTGTGGGAACAAAAAGCCTGCTCTGCTAGAGGAGACCCAGAGTTAGATGTTGTCCTAATAAGACACCAGTTTCTTAGATTGTTTTAAAGGGAGGACTGCACTCTCCTTGAGATGTTCAGCAACCTAACACATCTGCCTGACTCCTCGCATCAGAGTGATAAGGAGAAACTACTGAGTCTTCAGTTTTTGTAAGTTGGTCTCATACCTTAAGTCAAAGTGGAAAGTTCAGCCGAGAGCTTTATGTTCCTTCTAAAAAAGGTGCTGGGTATATGCATGTGGGTTCTCTGATGTTTAATGAGTTGAACTCGTATTACAACCTTTACTTTGGAAGAGATTAACTAGGTCTTTTCCTTCAACACCTCTGCCTATTTCAACAGAATTTGTAGCTCCCTGTTACCTGTCAGAGCTCATCAAACCTCGACCTTCTGTCAAACTTGTTCAAATTGGCCACTAATTCAAACAAGTATTAGAGAGGGAGAACAGGTAGGGCATGAAATTAATGCAGAGAAAATCTATTTCCACTACTTTTCCGCCTCCTCTTCCCATAGATACACGGGAGGCTTGGCAGCTTGGACCACCACCAAGTAGAGGGATTCTGCGAGAAGAGGGGGCTCTTTCCCTTTGGTGCCTCAACAAATCACTCCCTACAGCCAGAAGCAGCCTCTGCCCATATAACCTTGCAGCCACATTCAGGTCTTCTCTCCATCCAATTTGCTGCAGCACAGCAAAGCACTCCAAAAATAACGTTTATTTTTTGAAACTGGAAAATGGCACAAACCACCCCAAAGGAGAGAATGACAACGGCGCGAGTTCAGTGTGGGCTCGTGAACTGACCCTCCCTGCCAGGGACAGGAAACTGGAACCTCACAGAAAGAGACTGCATGGAACCAGGTCGAACGCAAGTGCCAGAAACCGCGGCCGCCGATGGCCAAATCCTGCCAAAAGGATAACTGACCTGCCAGTCAGTCCTTTGCTAGAGAGAGCGCAAGGACTGTCGTGGCTCTACAGCTACAAACACCTCCGCTTTGCAGGTCTGCATGTACAATAGGCTGGAGCACACCCATTAAGTAAGGAGAAATTTAAAGATCAGAAATATTTCCAAATGATAGCTTTAAAGTTGGGGATCAGCAGAGCTTGAACATCTGACTTCAATTCTAAACTATTTTTGATTAGCGGATCTTGATGCAGTACCCCAAATACTTACAGTTTCTGTTCAAAATGGTATTCTTCGGTAATGATAGAGCTGTTATGTATGAACTGCTAAACAGAGGCCACACCGCCACTGCTGAGTGGACTAAAAGTTGGACTGCGCAGAGGAGAAATAAACTAAATCATTCTCTTTGAATAGACAGAGCCAGATTTGCCACTACCTTAAATCTTGTATAACCATTTAGATCATGTCTACGTAGGGTAATTTTTATGAAAATGAAGTTATAAATGCATAATAAATCCATCTAGAAAAATTCCTTGCCTATGAAGAACAGAAAGTAATTTTAATTTGTGAAGTATTAAAAGCTGAATGCCAAATTGCAATGCTAAAATTGAAGTCAGAAGTTATATGAAGACAGGTTTTCAGAAGCAGTAATTTTTAAATGTAATATTTGAAAGTGATCAATTCAAATTCTGCTTTTGAAAAATTTTCTGAGCTTTGATCTCACTCCAAGTTTAGCCCAGAACAACTATTATATGGCTGACATTAAAAAGTCTCAAAACAAAGTGATTTACAATGGAAACACAGAAAATAAATCACTATTTCAGAACTTCCTAACACACCACAGATTAGATCCAGAAGGTCAGACAAAGTTGTCATTGAGTGTGCGAGCTCTCCCTGCTGCAGTTGAGGACCACAACAGACAGAAGAGCAAATTGATGAACTTGATCAGATACACATAATGACTTGTGCCTTCCCAGGTATCACTGATTTTTTGGAGAAGCACTTAAAGATTATGATCTACAAAGATTGTAACATGACCACAGTCATGCAACAAGTTGAGAAGCAAGGCTTCCCCTGGCTGGAGCAAATACATATGTTCACCAATGCCCTGCTGAAGAATATTTGACCATATTTGACCACCAAAATGAGAAGAGCCATTAACATCCTGAATTAATGGGCTTAGTGGTTTTCAAATGAGGCATTTCCATGATGGACATGGTGTGGATTCAGCAAAGTTTGCCCTTTAACAAATACAGCTTCAATTTCAAAGATTTGATTAGGCTTAATACCATTAGGGAACCATTACTGATTTTATGCTGTTGTTGTTACTGCTTTAACTATCAGTTTCTGAACCAAAAATTGCAGACAGTTGGCTTGACCAAGAGTCAAGGTTTAGGAATGCAAAAGCAAATCCAAGGTACAGATGAGCTTCAGATGTGGACAGGCTTCACAGGGTTTAATAGGCTCTCCAGAGTTTGTCAGGTCACAGAGGCTTTTTCTTTTGGGGAGTGGGGGTGCGTGCACATTTGTTTCTTTGTGTTTTTTGTTTGTTTTAAACACTTCTGGCCTCAGCCAGAGCAGTTATTGCATGCAACAATTAAAAAAAAACTCACAACAATCTTTTGTTTTATTGGATACCATTTACAAAAAAACAAAACAAATGAAAATAATCTTCTTAATAAGCAATCCTTGATCACCACCACGTGTTTCTAAAACAGGCAGATGTTCACAGTTAAAGCCGCCAAATAATACTACTACGTTTTTGTAAACGTTAATGGTGAAAGAACAATAATAATGGTTTTAGTCAATCATCATTAGTACTTGCAAGTACAAATATAAATTAAATAAGACTCAAAAAACTTGTACAATAAAATCTGCTATAAACAAAGCTAATTAAAAAGAACTGCTCTCAACCTGTGTTGTGGGTTTCATCTTGTTTTAAAATTAAAAGCAGTATTTATTTTTCTGAAGCATCCAAATGAATGTTCATATCCAGATGTCCTTACAAAGAAACATGATCTTCATTCTTTCCTCATTTTTTTAAATCTGTTTATACTATATTTTACTTCTGATTGTCTTTTTCTTCCTTGGCAATCCTCTTCGTCACACCACTGAAATACTTCTCACGGAAAGAATTGTGTCCCCTGTATGGCATATACTGACCATCCAACAAGTAAGAATTCTGATCTTGGTCCTGCATGGCATCAAAATGCAAGCATTAGATTTTACAGTAGTATGTTCAACATGCATTGCCATTGGTTTTCCTTCAGACTTTTTCAAACAACTGCAAGCAAGCGTAAAGTTGTTGGGGTTTTTTTTACAATTTAGGTCAAACGTTAAGGCAAACATTTAAGTCACTAGATTGATTAAAAAATTTCAAAAATACAATGCTAAGGTTTCCATTAGGATTACCAGGAACATATACATCCTACTGCAAAGTTTTAACACTTAGCAGAAATTAAAATCCTTAACGCAATGGATTCTCATTTGACATTGTTCAAATACAAGCTGTAAGCAGACAAGGGGGTTTTGGTGGGGTTTTGTTTGGGTTTTTTTAATGTACTCATTCAAATTTTCATTATTCTACTCTGTACTGCAAAATGATGCGAGCTGTCAGTACCAGACATTTGAAGTTTTAACAGCACTGCATCACTGGAAATATCTTGGCTGACATCACCAGAATCCAACTCTTGCACGAATGAATGAGAGCACAGGTACCATGCCACACAGACTTTTATAAAAGAAAATATAAAGGTTAGTTTCCAGAAAAAATACCATCTGGAAAATTCAATCACTCAGAGGTTTGTGGAAGGCAGGTACAAACAGAAGAGGAACACAAATCACTAAATTCAGTTCCTACAGTTACTGAAGCACGATCACAGGACTTTTTTCTTGTGCAGTATCCACGTACTTCTGAAAGTTAAAGTTGCAACAGTAAATCCCTATACGTAATAACTATTTGACATCAGTCAAGAATATAGTTTAGAAAATTGGCCTATTATGTATACAAAGGTTTAGTTCATCATGTACTGTGGCTTTATACAATTAAGATACAGTATTGATAACATCAGTTCACAAGTAAGATAAACAATACATCAAACTTTAATCTGAGTGCTAAAGAAAACTGATGGCAACTTTTAAAAACAGTTTTACGCTTATGGTTGATATCAGCTTATTATGCGCAATAGCAAGATGGAACTGATACAAGCAGCCTCACATAGAACAACTGAACTGTGGAAAGAGAAGATAAAAGCAAGCATGTGAGAGAACTAAACCTCTGTTCCACTAAATGTTTCTCCTCAATGCATCTTCATTGTTATAATTTTTTAAGCAACATACAGATTGGTTAATTACTTAAGTTTACAGTTCAGTGTTATTTGTTCATATTTGAAAACAAGGTTACTGTGGAATGCTTTAACATACGCAGTAGGAACATGAAAGTAGATTTAAGTCAATATTTTCATACTACAAGTACTACAATGTAAGGATGAACTGAATCCTAGTGGACAATCTCCCCCTTTAGCTATTTTGTAGCCTTTCCAGGCTCTCACCTGGCAAGATCAACACCTCATCTTGCTTTGGATGTCCTAATGTGCATTCTAAAGGAGTGAAACAAAAGGTTTTTCAACACAGCAAGATGTTTGTGTGCAGGTACAAGTGCCCTCTTCTGGACACCATGAGATATTCCTGTGAAGTAGTTCTCGTCTGCTATCCTACCAGATAACCAGCAGCATGCCACTGGCTTCAATTAACTTGCTAAATGTTAAGTGCCATGTGGATATCGAACGTTCAAAGCATCTACACCAGTAGCAGCAAATCAGTTCTATCTAAATAGTGCACTGTTGGAAAATCACAGGAGAAAATGACCTTGGTAAACCCACTGCTGACACAGTACTACCTATTGTCTTTTGGGCACCTGTGAGAGACTGCCATCTCCAAGACCATTCTCAGGCTGATAATCAACAGGCTTTTAACATGTCCATAGGAAAAAAATAAATACACAGGCAGAGAGGAAACAAGGAGGAGTTCTGACACGCCCCTCTCACAGTCAGTCTTTACCCACTTCTCTAGGTCTCTTATACAGGACCACTCTGAGGAAAAGAGCACTTATTATTCCCCTGAATTTGCAGGTCAGAAATCCTTCTTTGACCTAAACACAGAATATATTTTTTATAACTTTGGGATGTGTTTTAATGGTAATTCTACATAATTTTCTTGTTTTGAGAAATAGATGGAATATTTGACCCTGAAGGATAATGATATATGGGTGAACAGTATTTTAACATAAAAATTAATCCCCACAGCCTCTAAGAGGTCACGCATCTGTACACCATTCATCTTAAGTAATGAAATGCTGATTCAGGATGAAGGAAGAAAATAACTACCCCCTCTATCCCCAAGCTGGTTAGGGCAAAGAGAGGATATGATAATGTAAGAGAACAAGCTTCAAGTTAAACACACAGCTGTAAGAGAAGCGCCTGCATTCATCAAATGGGAACAGGTTTTGTACATCACTCTACAGCAGAATCTATTTTGTCAATCCAAGCCTCATCAAAAGCTATGTAAATCACTGCTCCTTAGCTGAGAGATCTGCAGTCAGGCACAGATTTCTTGGGAGAGCTTATAAAAGCAGCTCCTGGCCCGCATGACAGTAATTTCAGCTTAAGAGCTTTCATTGCCTATCTCTCCTCTGTACAGACATGACTGTCCAATAAAGTTGGTAATTGCTTTAAAGAAAAATAACAGATTGGGAATTGCTTCTTAAAAAAGAGAAAAGAAAATAAGAAATCCTGAAGTACCTGTAGATGCCACTCACCGTTGACATTTAGTAATCAAAACAGGTTCATGGGCAACCTGAGAACTGATCAAAGTAAAAGGAATTCTTGTATTTCAGAGACTAATGATTTCCAAACAAATTCTAACTTAGGGTATTTCATATCTACCTGGCAAACTGAATGGGTACAATCTAAACACTAGAGATAGGCTGCATTTAACTCTACAGAGATGAGATAACTTGTCAAAAATAATCTTCATGGAACAATTTGTTGTGACTATTTGCACTAGAATTTGTCTGGGCATCAGGCACCAGCTCATTTCAGTAAGGAAGCCAGTCAAACATCCGCAGTCAAGCTCTACCTTGATAGCATAAATTGGTAGAATATGCACTCTAAATATCTGACAGGAATGTTTTGCAGTAAAAGAAGATCTCTCATGGAGGGTGTCAGTATCAGTGTCAACTCTCTCTCAAGTGCATTAACTGTCCAGGGCAGTTAATATGGATGTTTTTTCTTTTCTCTTGCCTTTTTTTTTAGAAAAAAGTTTAAATTCATGGAATGGAGTTGAACCACAGTGTTTTAAGGGAGATAGTCTCTTTCCTTCTCTTAACATGACACACTGAAGAGCAATAAGGAATACTGCTTGTGATATACAGCTGCATCTAGGGATGAGTAGCTTTCTTACACTTACTTACTTTGAAACAACTGGTCATCTTTTTCAAGGCACAAAGTTTGTAATTGGTTATTCAACACAAAACAGCGAGACTTCCCAAGAAATCATTTCAAGACAGCAATGATCAGCCTACCTGGCACTAAGTCAGCTCCTTCCCCAGTCTGCCAGCACTACCAAGATGACAAAGACTTCTTCCTTTATTTGTAAGCCAGAACTGAAGATGTTAGTTAATCCCTGGTTTTATCACCATCCTTGGTTCTCACTTTGAATAATTTCTCAAAACAGCAGACTAATTGCAAACAAGAGTTATCACACAAAACTTTTGCTCTGAAATGTTTTGCGATGACTTCTGTGACAACTGGAAGCCAACAAAGCTCTTGTCAAAGTGCATGCTACCAAATTGCTTCTAGCTAATTTGAGTTTTCAACTCAAACCTTATTTGTTCAAAGGACAACACTAAAAAAGGTGTTACAGATCTTCAATAAATAATGAAAGAGATGGAAGAAAAAGGAAGCTTAAACATAACAAGAAAGCTTTACTTTTACTTAAATCATGGCAAATGTGAAGTGATATTCTAAAGATTTTTATGAATCTAGCATGCCTCAGTTCAGCCCCAGGGTAATTACCCACATTCAGTTTCTGTTTAAAAAAAATCTTCCTAGCACTATCACAGCTTTCTACCACTCTACATCTGGTGCTGGACAGTAGCTACAGAAACCACTTGTAGTAATGTTATACAGCTATAAACAACAAGAAGCAGTTTCCAAATCAGAGACAACAGGATCATATCCAGGAACAGACACTGCTAAATTCTTGTGCTTGTAATATAAATTCTACACCAGTAACAACTCTGGAGTGACCATGTGACATGGAAATGCTGGGCCCATTCAGTGTGGTGGATTTGTATGCCCGATGCTCCAGAGTCCTTTCATGGGCAGTCATATGCTCAGAGTTCATCCTTCAGTCAAGTTTTCTGTTTCACTTTGCTGCATAACTTCTAGGTGTCACTTTTAGCCCCTATTACAGATTGCTCCTTCAATATTTTTTTTAACAAGTCCTGATTAGAAACTTCAAAACTAGGTAGCATTGATCAGCCAAATAGATACCATATATTTCTGTAAGACAGTTAGCAGAGGAATGAAACAAGTAATTCAGCAATAGCTGAAAAAAAATCAGCATGGGGAAAGCAACAAGCTAGACCTAGTGTTGTAAAGAAAGGGAACACCAAACAACCCTACAGTTAAACACTGGTAGTAAGTCTACCCCTTCTGGAAACAGTTGATGAATCACCAGATATAAATTCCCAAGAACCCTTGTGGTAATAATGCTGTAAGTTTTTATACTCCAATTTTCCTACTGATCAACCACTTACCAGTTATTTCACATTTAAATAAAAAGATCACAATGATAATTCAGATATAGGTGGCACAGACTGAGACCCTTTAGCCTCACATCACTATATTTTTTACAGCTTTTGAAAAATAAACTGGCACAATAGAAGGTACATTTTCACTTGGTTCAGGCTGGAAGAATTGGTTCAAACCTCTTCTGACCTAAAGCAGAAGACTGGACTCCTACGATATCACAGTCAACAGACATTACAACACGAATCTACTTGGTCAACAGCTTCTCATTCTTCCACTACCACTGTATTTCAGTTCTTACATATGAATGTCTACAGTCTTTGGAAAGCTGAACTGGTGTTTACTGCTTCAAAAAAGCCTCCCTTCACAGTTCAATGAAGGTAGACTCACACACAGTCCTGCCCACTATAGTATCAATTAGAAAGTTTTATTTCAGGTTTAGAGAGATACTGGGGAGTCCCATATCCATTTACTACCAGAAGAAGGGACACTAACGTCCAAAGAAAAAAGTAATACAATAGGCTAGTAAGCTGTCACCTCATATCACTTCTGTTTTGTTCCTCTCGTGTTCCACACTTCGGTTCTTCACTTCCCTTATTCTTCTGCCTTCAGAGTTTTAGAAGACTAGGGGTCGCTAGTTGGCTACTGCTAGCTGCCCTCCTCAACAACTGCCTTCATTCACTTTTATTATTGTCACTATAATTTAAGACTGGGGAGCAGGGGAGTTACTAATGACCACCACGGCTGTCCAAAAAAAAGGCTTAAATATTAAAAACCAAACAACTCTTCTGTGCATATTGTGCACATGCTGGAAAAGCCTATTCATATCAACACTGTGTTCAGTAAGAAATCTTTTCCAGTTGGCATGATTTCATCATAAACTTAAATAGAACAGACTGGATGCTTACAAGACAGCGAGTTATGTAGCACCTTTTGTGAGGTTTTTTAATCCAACGTTTATGATCTTCATGCTTATGATTAATTATGATAGATCAATACTTCAACTAGATATATGCACTTTTTGCATTCACTTTGGTGTCCTTTATATTACAAGCACAATCAAATTGCACCATCAATTTCACATTCAGTAACTGGATTCATTTCCTGTTAAGAATTTAGAGTGTTAACACTGAAATCAAATTTGCTGTGAAACGTGCAATGCATTATTGGTGGCAAACACTGGGAAAACCAAAGGACTGCAGAACTACACTACATGATTCGTAAAACTTCTTAGCCCCTTGCAAGTACTACACTAAGCTGAATTAAAAGGCATTTGAGACTGTCTGTTAAAAACCAGTTTGGTAAGGCAGACAGGAACTGTTTGGAAACATAAACGCTTGCATATTCACAAATATTCACTCTTCCATTTTGGAAAAAAAAAAATGGCCAAAGCTCCAACTATTGAATTTTATGAACATATCCAGTGAGTCAGAAGTACCCAATTCAAAGGTTGTTCAGGATATTAAGACAGGAACAAACATGTCCCAGGTAAGGGACAACAGGGTAGTGAAGTCTTGGATAGTTAAGGCACCAAACAAGACCCTAAAAAGAGCAGTCACTAGCTAAGAAGTCAATATGTAGTTTGTTATTTGGACAAGTTTTGCATCATCAGAAACTGTACATGGGTTCTGGTATCTTTAAATTATCTAAAAGACATCTGGAGTCCTGAGCATAAGCACCTGCACAGTTTTATCTAAGCAGTAAGCCTGCCAACTAGACTCAGGTGCTCAAAGCTAAGCACTTCCAGACATGAACCTGTCAAAGCACGTACTGAAGAACAGGTGATGCACAAAACAAGAATAACAAATAATGAAAGTCTATTCACAGAAGGCTGGATTTATTTTTTAAATTAGAACATGTTATCCTAGAGCACTGGCAGTAACAAAACTCCTGCAGAAAACCTCCATGAACACCCTGAGACACACATGTCAAAAACTTTCATAATTTACCCTCTTGCTTCGCTACTGGCAAAGTTGCCAGCTCTGGCTCTGAACTTCACATACAGTGTTTTAAAAAAATTCAGGTGTTGCTTGAGAATCTCAGTCATCATTAGCATTATGAATGCAGTACTGAAACCCTGCTGTGTTATTAGTGCAAGCACCGTGCAGACACAGCAGTGTGACTGTATCTCCTGTCATTTAAAATAGCCCTTCCAACTAACAAGGAATGTACTAAAAAACACTTACTCTCTGTTTGCATGTTTTTTCATTAAGAATTTGCTTCACCTTTGCTTAGCATCTCTTAACAGTGCTATGCAAGAGAAGCAGCAAGAAAGGAAAGGAGACCTGACTAAATGCAATATTCCCTGCTCCCAGTGCCTCAGGAGAGGCACTTAAGTGTGTCCTAAAACAAACGGAAAAAAAAAAAGCCAACATGACTCACTGCACTTATGTCACAGCTACAATACTATTTCTAAAGCTAGAAAAGCAGCACTCTGAAAATCAAGTAACAGAGTTGAATACGGTTTACCTGCGCTGCAAGACCCACAAAGGCATTTAGTATTTACTTGGGCATCAAATTACACTTTGGAATCAATGGGAACTTGGGCATCTTGGCATCTCTGTGGATGGGATTCACAGAGTTCAGTTTTCCTTGAAAAGCATATGCAACTTTCACAAGTAACTGTAAATTCAAAGATCTCTTTCACACTATTAAGTGGCTTGCTTAGGATGAAAAGTTTACCAAAAACTGAGGAGAAAAAGGAAGACATCGAAACCAGAACAGTCCCTTAAATCACTACCCAGTCTATTTTAAAGAAACGTGTGGCAATTTTACAAAAGCTCTTAACTCTCATCATAAAAAAAGTCAAGTGTGATGGAAATAAGGATCAAATGCCGAATAGCACAAACTTTTCACGAATGCAATAGTTACTATTTTATACAATCAAGAATTCAAGCTTACCTTGAATTCTTTCACCTTTTCCATGGTTATCAGGCGCCTTGATGTGTGGCTGGAAAGCATCTGCTCACAGTTGCTAATAAGTTTCAGGCACGGGTGGCGAGGAATGATCTCTTCTGTATATCTGGAAGAAATAAACATTCACAGGGCTGTAAACTCATGAATTGGAAGGCTTGCATCTGAAACAAAATTAATACAGATTCTTCACAAAATGGCTTACACTAGAAAGTTGCTACGCATATTAATCTGATTAAAGAAATTCAGGTATTGGTGCTCCAGAGTAAAGAGACACACACACATTTTCTACATGTATTTACATGATGTTATATGCACACAAGCCTGTCTCTATAATTTCAAGTAGAATATATCTCAACCAGTCAGGATTAATAACTTATCCAGTCAGAGCTGTGATTTTAAAAATGTATTCCACAGTCAACATATATAAAGTTGCAGGAAAAGAGACTTATCTTTGGCTCCCTAAAAGAAGACCATTACACTTCAATTCCAAATCATAGTAAACCAGCTTTTATTAAACAGTGACATTCCTGGACTTCAGAATTTGGTATTACAAATTTGTCACATTATAATTACTTTTTCTAAAGGGAAGAGAAAAAAATATCCATTATCTTTTAACATCAGATGGTAGCAACACTGGCTTGCAATTAAATCCTGTCTATAGAAGGAAAAAGTTACAGTGTTTTAAATGCCCCCATCTCATAAGCATACTACTTCCTAAAGAACTCTCTCTAGATTGCTTTCAATCCTTCTGTTTCTCTAAATGCTGAAAGAGGAATTTAAGGATTTAAGAGCTTTGTGTGGGACTACGGGAGCAAAAAGTATTGACCTAGCTAGGAAGATCAACAGGAGATCAGACATCCTTCCCATATACCGAAACATGAATCAGCCATTTAGTCTCAGTTTTTGTAATAAGCTTTCCTGTAATAATTACTACAACATAATACAGAAAATGGTGTATGGTATTGTCAGTGACAATAATTTCATATAAAATGCTTGCTCTCATGATTCCCCAATAATTGGGGATCAACAGAAGTCAGACATTGAAAAGCTGAACTAAACATCTTTCACATGTATCACTTAAATTTAAAAGATACAAAAGATAAGCTTCATATTTTTCCTGAAAAGCAGATTTTCTGAATGCACTGTACAAAGTAAATGCATTGTTCTGGGAGAAAGAGAAGGCAAATACAACGCAACTCAAAACAGGATCCATCTAGGTGCTGATGGGAATCTTGACATTTCTTACAGATAATAGTGAGCTGTTAAGTAAGACAATACCAGAGACTTGTAAATAGGAAAAAAACCAAACAGTACTGCCTCTTTGCACCATTTCAAAACTTTGAGATTGCAAAACAACCTTTCAGTCACTTCTCATGTCTGGAATCAAGTCACTACTGCTAGATGAAGTCAGAATATGCTTTTGACAAAGGAGAATGAAATTAATTCTCAACTGTTTTTTCTATTACACAAGAGTTTTGGTGCATCTAGTACTACCAAGCTGCCTCTTTCTCTTACAAAGAAAGGTAGGCACTCTGCCACAACATCTTAAAAGTTTCTCTTCATAACCATACAAAAGCCTGACTGCAAAGGAATTAAAAGAATTCAGACTCAACAATGATTTCAATGTCAGATTGAAAGAGTAAACTTTGGAGTGAGATTCTATCTTGCAGAGGGAGAGATCATTATCACTTTGTTAAAAAGCCTTGTCTGTTAGCGTTAGTGCATGTATTTCTACACTCTTTCAGGCAAAACTCAGGACATTATCAAGTAAGAAATATAGTAGCAGTAGTTTTAGCAGACATCCATTTTAATCCAGTTTTGTTTTTAATTTAAGGTAATACACAAGGATCTCAAACAACACATGAATCTGATGGCAGGTGTTACCAAGGGATATTTGATAACACATTAGTAGACAGTATCTTATCTTCCCTCCACATACCTGCTTTAATGTTTGTTCCTGTGTTCATTGCTACAGCTGAAAATAAAGTGACTATACTAATATTCTGTGATAGTGACGTCAGTATTTCAATTCATAGTAGTATGTACAATTTCACTTTTTAAGAGGCAACCCAACTACAGCTTGAGAGAGCTGACCTTCCAAAACAGCAGCTGAAGTAGAACCAGAATGTGCAGTTTATACTTATCTGAAGTTAAACACTTTATACTGCTCTATACTGAGGAAGCATGCTCTTACCAAAGTTCAACAAGCAGACAAAAAGCTCTGGTATCTTGACAAACAGAATAAACTCAGTAATTCAAAACAGAGTTTATTGACGTAGAAATCTAAGAATTCACAACCACCCATGATTTGTCAGGGTTAAGCAAATATAGTCAGATATTTTGAACAATTAGCTATAATAGTGTTAATGGCATTCATTATTTTGTTTGATAATAGTCTTACAAGAAAAAAAAGCACCTAAGATACCAATTCTATCATTAAAAAAAAATGCAAGCTACCAAGTGCACTCTTCTGTTATGAAAACAGGTAACAGAAACAGCTCCTTTTGATTTCCAAATTTTCAAAACAGCATCTGATAATTATATGTAGGACTGTCACAAGCCATTTCACGATGAAACCAGGCACAACCACCACTTTATATATCAGTACAGTTTGATTCTACATACAAACATATGACACTGTAGAAGCTACCTTCAGAGAACATCCACATCTGGAAGATAATCAGAAACAGCTATTGTACATCAACTCCCCACTTTACTGTGAAACAGTTTTGAAAAATAAAACCACCAACAAAGCCCCCCACCCCCTCAAAACCTTATCTAAGAGATGCTGAAGTAAGGTATGCAAACAGATGTCTTTCCTTTTAAGCCCAGTTCTAATCCCAGGCTGCACTACTGAGCAGACAGCATCCTGCAGTCTCTGCTGGCCTCTCTCGTCCTTAACAGAGCTACTCACCTAGCATTCTGCCTCTCACTGCAGTCTCTTGGTCACTTGACTTTTGATTTCTCAGAAGAAAGCTAAATTAGTAGTGTCAAACACCAAACATCAAGAATGTTCTCTTACAGGACCTTGTCGTGTACCTCTATCAACTACTCTAGTGGAAACACATTAATAACAGCCTTGTTACTACTATCTAAGAAATCTATCTGCACCTTGAAAGTATAATTTTCTAAGCTTAAACCTCAACCCATTGGACATGTGTTTGCAAGGACACGTAAAGGCTTTTTCTTTTTGGTAATAGTCAGGAATTATTTCCATCCAAAAACCTTATTTCAAAATCTGCTTTCCCTCCTATGAAGTTTTGAAATATGAAGCCTGAGCATTACTCCTAAGTGCTAGTATTATGTAAGTTTCAGCTGCACTATGCCCCAAAAGCAAGCACAGTGAGAACATAGCATCCGTTCTGACATACTACATATGAGAAATTAAGAATACATACTCAGGCCTGTATATCGGCAGCCAGTAAACTAATCTTCCTCCCATCACCAGATATTCTGCTGCAAACTTCAATAGGTCAAAAAAGATGTCACTTAGATGGTAATTGGATGAAACGAAGATGTGATTTTCTGTGCTAAACAAAAAATTTACAAGTGTAAACATAAAAGCACAGGTAAAACCCACATTTTTAATAAAAAATAAAAAAACAAAACAACAACCTAAACAAAAAAAAACAAACCAAACCACAAAACAGCACTATGCGACACTTGCAAAACTACCTAGGACAATCTAGGAGTACAACTTCTATTAAGAGGAATGCGGCTTCCCAAATTCCCCTACTGGCTCTTTAGACTATCATCTTTAGTACTTGTGGAAGTCAAAGAATCACAGGCATGTTGGGAACAGTCATTTTGCACATCATCTTTCTTAAGGGCAGTTTAGAGTAAAAGGCAGAAGACACAGAAGGCCAGGCAGTGGAGAAGCGATGCATTATCACTGAAGAGAAAGAAGCAGTGGAAATCCAAGAGAGGTGGTTAAGGTAAAATAGAAGTATTCCTTTTTAGACTGATTTTGCAGCTTACAGGGACTGAAGAGAACTTTCTGAGAATAGGAAACACAAGGTAATGGTGACTCACAGAGACAAGAAATAGGATTTGAAATCTGAACACATGCAAATTACAAGGAGGGAGAACAAAAACAAGAGGATTTTGGGAAGTGACATACTAGTTTTGCAAACAGAACAAAAAGGGCTTTTCTTCTTTAATTAATATTATTATCTTTCTTTTTAACTGCTGACAGCCAACCAAGAAATAATAAAGATTCTAAAACTGTAACTGGGTTTCCATTAAGACATTTATATTCTACAATAGACAACACAGCTTACCTACCTTCTTTCAGCTGACTTAACTGTTTCCTTTTGTGAACCCGTTCTGCGAGTAGCTTCTCTGATACCATATGGTGCTATACAAAGCAAACGTATAACGCAGAGATGAGAACCTCACCCTTTGTCTAAATAACACACAATTACATTATATATACAGAACAGTGCACAGACTGTGGCTTATACAAAGTTAAAAAACCTGAAAGACTTTACCAAGTAAAAGTCAGTAAAGGCAACTTCTTCAAGATCTATTAAGTTTCTTGCTCCAAAAGGTTACTTTAAAACTGTTTCATAGAAAGCCCTTCAGCTATCAGAGGCTTCTAGCAGCCTAGACATTTGCTACACTACAAAGGACAACGCTTTTCTGTTTTCTTCATTAAAAGATATTCCTCACATTTCCATCATGTGACAAATAATCCCATCCGCTTTTGTTTGACAGATGCAAACATCTTCCCTGCAGCACTCAGCTAACCTTTTTCAAAATTAAATTGTACCTTGCGAACACATTACACAAATGGTAGTTCTCACACCAACAGATAAGAAGAGCCAGAGATGGTTTCTCTCATACATTTTTGCACTTTTCTACTAGTGTAACATACTTATTTCATGTTCAACATATCTGGTTTTGTGAGACTTGTTTCAGCATCATGGAAATGCCATATAACCATTTTGTAAACAGAGAAGTTGTGACACAATTTGCAAACTCAGTCCTAAGTCATATTAATATTCTACATCATCTTATTGCTAAATAAGCCAAATCAAAGTTAGCAGGCAACCCACAAAGAAACGCACTCCCTATTCCTAATTAATATGAATATGTCGCTGTAAGAGCCAGCACTAGAGATCAGAAATTGCTGTATCAAGGTCTTTTATTTATTCCCTTAGCTTCTACTCCCTCTCATGCATGACAAATCGTGTTAAGTCAAAGGTTCCTAAAAAAGCAGAGGATCCTTTCAAACCGCTAGTGTTTCTAGTAGTTAAGTGTTATCAGAAATGCATTAAAATTTCTCTTTGGAAGCGTTCCAATAAGCACTTAACATAAGTCTCCACAAGTCCATCAGAGCCGCATGGCAGACTCCAGTGTGTTGCAGATCAGGTCCTAACAGCAACATGGACCATTCTGACAAGAAGTCTCTGTGCATCAGTAAAGTTATGCCTTTACTGAATGAGACTTCTTTGAAGGATGACTTTCAGTCATATTGATTTCTACTAGCAAACATAACATTCTCTCCATGGAAGAAAGTATTATCGCCAGCTTTGTTACACATTTGTAACTATCCTTAAAATAAATGCAGAGATGTCAAATGCAGATCAAATTACCACAGTACTGCTCTCAATGGTCGTCTTCTGAAATACAGAAACTGCACACCCGAGCACTCATGAAGACATTAAATCAATGTACATAGGCAATAATTTTTCAGTCATTGCTATTAGGCAACAAAAAGCATTAACAAACTTACGATCTGTAATGATTGCATCAAACAGCATCCCTTTTCGCCATATTGGTCTTGAAGAATCAGAAACTAGTGCATCAAGGTAATATTTCTCTAAACCATACTGTCGGAGATTAGCTCTGATATTTTCATCTGGCCCTCTCCATTTCTGGTTCTTTCTGCTTGCCTTGCCTGGGAAGGGTAGGGCATGGAACGGAAAAAAAAGCATACTTAACAACAAACTATTTTATAGGAAAACACTTTCATACACTCTATCATTTAATTTAAAGGAAAAGAATTAAATGTTACATACAAAACCAGAGCTTATCCCCTGCCTTATTCTACTCACTGTCACAAGTGTTTGTGATAAACTTCACAAGTAGCAAGGAATAATGAAAATCTGTGATCAAAGTTCTCCTGCACCATCTGCATAGGGTGGCACAGAACACATTTATAAAAATGCTGGTTTGTACGATGTTCTCACTATCCATCAGTCATAATACTGTCCAATAAATCAGATATAATTTGCACTGAAATTTTCAGAGAAGTAAGAATGGAATTAGACTTCCTGGGTTAGGTTACAAGAAGCTTCCTACATCGCAGACTAAGAAAGCACACAGCTGTCGTAATTATTATTTGGAACTTTGTTTTGGTTTTCATTACTCCTTCTATTAAATATTTCCTGCCTAAAAATAAGAGAGTAGCTTAGCTAGGATACATGTAAATTGGTCAATAAAAATAAGAATGACCAAATAAATCCCGTGAAGATTAATGTTGCTTTAAAGTACAGTAAGTATCATCTGCTACCATCAGTATTCTTAAATTCCAGAGAGTAAGATTTCAGTGGCTTAGAAATATATAACATACCTAATCCATGGATTGTGTTGTAATCTATATCAGTACCACACACATACGCTCCAAAGTGTGCTGAGGAGATTAGAAGGCCACCTATAAAGGGGAGAAAAGGGAAAAAGTATGAATGCCATCATAAATTTTATCAGTATTAGGATTTTTTGCTCAGGAACTTCAGGAGTTTACACCAGTAGCACACTAGACCCAAAGCTAGACCCAAGAAAAAAAAAAACAGAAAGAAAAAAAAAAAAAGAAAGATTTTAAACTACCAAGCAGTTAGAATCACTACACAACTATAATCAGAGATAGTAACACTAAGTCCCTTGCCTGCTATACGTGATCTTCCTTATCTGGCTATGCCCTATGTCACTCTCTATCTCTGGAGACTGTTCTTAGGAGGGTTTTTTTTCTGTGTTTCAAGGCAATAAAGATCCTTTAATCATTACATGAACCAAACTTCTCAATTCTACTTTGCAAGGAGCAGAATTTCAAATTGTTGGCAAACAATTTGAAAAATCATCACCAAACAAATCACAATTCTATCATTTCTGTTCTCAGTCTCCTTAACTGTGTTTAAAATCAAACTTTTGTATCATGTGGCCACTCCCTGAGTAAGAAGCAGTGGAGTATCTCCCATGTAAACAGCAATATCAAAAAAGTTTCTGTAATTGTTTTGCAGTATGAAAGCTATATACGGATGCATTTTTTTCTGTATGCTGCCTATTTTGTCAGTACATTTATTAGTGTACTCATCCTGCAATCAAAGGAATTCCTTTAATCATCACTATTGTGATCTGCTTTCCTAATTGAAAAAAAAATACTACCAAAAAAGAATGTGTGATATCCCCTTGAAACTGGGCAATGGTTGAATAGCCCATAGGAAAGGGTAAATGACATTATCTCTTTAACAGCTTCCAAAGAAAAAAAAAAGATGGACAGCAGAAGATAACCAAAGAGCTGTGTTCTCGAGTTGTTAACAAGGAGGTATGCAGCTAACAGAATGGTTTAAAAAACAGTGACTGAGAACGAGGCTGTGAACCCCACACTACCGATGTCAACTGCTTAAAGATGCAAACAGCCCTGCTAAAATAAAGGGGTAATTGCTGCAGGACAAAGAGTAGACCAGCACAGGTAACACTGTGCAAGCTGGCTGTGCAGGTGACACCAGTTCTCACTGGTAGCACGCAGAGGAGCATCTCAAGTGGCTGCACTGCCCCACACCACCCACTCAGCACTGACAAATCCCTAACATGCCCTGTGTGCACAGGCTGAAGATCCCACCTCAGGGCACTAGAAAACTCCTACATCATATGCTAATGATCTCTGTCAAAATTGAAGGTGAGGGAGAAAGAAAAAAAAAAAATCCTCTGCTTTTTCTTGTGAAATGGATCAGGGAAAAGCAAGGTTACTCACCCCAGAGGAGTCACCCATTTCCCTTCTCGGCTGCAATCCCTCAGAACAGATGGGCAGTACCTCCAGAGGGTCAAGACAAATTTAGCTAGCCCTGACCCCAAGTATGGCATACCACCCAGTCCTATAAAAAAAGTAAGAAGAAAGTACTTTGCCCATCTAAGAATGTTTTTAATCACAGGGAAAAAAAGTTAGGAAAACATGAACTTACAGCTTTTAATAAATCTCAGCTGGTACTAGTTCAATTCTGTTCACACAGAAGGTGCATGAATACTTAAACACTGTAATATGGCCAGCCCTTTGACCTACTATATCAAACTAAGGTATACAAGGGTTAATCAGAGAATCATTGTTTCCCCAGTGACTATTAGCAGAATGATGACGGCACAGAACTTCATGCCTTTCTACGGTACACTATTTCCCCCATCTTTTCAGCACAGATGAGGGTCTAGTCATGCCAGTACCCTCCAGAATGTTAAAGAAAAAAATTCCTGTCATTTGCAATTACATAGTATCACAAATTGGCAAAGGGGAAAGTAAAGACAAACATCTTCCAAAGGTACAAACAACAAGCTCCCTGAGATAACCCAAACTAATTGTCTAGGAGGAAGTACAAAGTATTCAGGTGAAAGACTTTATTTATTCTTCCAGAAACCTCCAGGCTTCCTTCTGCCCAGCGCTGAGGAAAGTATATCTAAACAGTTTATGTAAATTACGTTTTACAACTCAGAACTAATCCTGGCCATTCCAATTCTGCTTCACAAAAAAGTGGAATCAAGCCTCCTAAATGAGCCTGGTCATAAGCACTTTTTATTCCAAGGACAAAATCCAATTTCCCACTCTTACATGAATGTGAAAGACTTGTGATTCGGCTCATCCAGCAAAAAGGTTTTTTCCAACAAGCAAGCACCACTTTGCTAGGCCGTTCTAAATCAGTACTATTTACCTTTGGATCATAAAAAACAGGAAGAAACCAATCCAGGTATTAAAGTTGCACCAATAAAGAAATCTAAGCTGCAGTTTCTTCCAAATCCTCCTCAGATCCTGAATGTATGTTCTTTTCAAACCCATCAGCTCAAACTTACTGCATCACTCTCAACTCTGAGCTACCTCCCAAAATTCCAGTGGCGGGCCACTGTTGCACTGAATCTTGAAAACCCTCTAAAGGACCTCAAGAGACAATTGGAATTCCTAGGGTTTACTCATCAAAAGTAGATGCAAAAGCCACTGTTCAGTTGTTTAGTCATAAATACACTTTACTGACAAATGGCATGCCACCCAGTACCTCCAGTGTCCCTATGTACCTTTAATCTCAATCTTGTGTGTCACCGACGTCTAGCGCAATAAAACAGCAAAAATTGCAATTCAAATCATTAGGCAATTTGGGGACAATTTTGCATGTTACCTTTTGACCTGAAACACAACTTGACATTTATCTTTAATTTCTAGAGCTTCACCACTTCTGTGATTTTTCTTCCTCTAACTTTATCCTTCTTTTTTTTTAATTCAGTTTTCACTCCCAAGAGAATGAATGGTATCAGAATTTTTTATGATTTAGGTTTAGCAGATTTTTGTAAAAAGACACAAAACTATAGCCATAGAAAAGAAATAAACAGGTTAGAGACAAAGTAGAGGAATTTCCTCAGCTTTTCAAGGAGTACTACCCATCTGCAAGGAACACAAGCACAAGGAAGAGGAGGAAATTTCATAAGACATTATTATGCACACAAAAAATCAGATCATACATGAACAAAAATTTAAGACAAAAACATACAGTTCACTGAAGCCCTGTGTTTCTGAAAATATTATATCCCTGGTTTGTTTTCTATAGTACAGAGAAGCCACATGCCAATAAGAATTTGTATTACTAGCAACCCTGTAGTGTTGACTTCTCTCTCCCTAACTTCTCTTCAGTGATTTCTGCAGTGAATTCCCTTCATCTTGCCATAATGTAAGTATTTTTAATTGTATGCATCTCACACACGGCCTTCTTAATCAAAGTTTAGCAAAATCCAGGTCAAAACGACAGCCTTTGTTATGCTTTTGAAGAAACTGCTACAGGTGGCTTAACACAATATACTCTTGTATGATTAAATGACACAACCTGACACAATAGATCTTCTATTTCACCTACAAAACAGCTGAGTTTCCCTTAAGTACTTCTATGCTACACACAGTAATATGTGGAATAAAAGCTCCCCCTCCTGGCTTAACTAAGAAAAGTTCAGCTGAGGGAGAACACATGGTGCAAACAAAATTATCCTGAAGACAAGACGTGACAGTACAAGGAACTGATCACTGTTGAATGCTATGGCCTAACTATTGCTATGTTGCATTACATGCCCAGAAGTGCCCTCAGCACTCCTCTAATCAGCTAAAAAAATGCTGCTCCTTGTAATATTCTGAAAGTGGCTGTAGGGAGTGCTCTAGCCAAATTTCAGTTCTTAGTTACTTTGAATCTTAAGCAGTCCATGACACACAGGAACTGGTGTTTAAGCCATGTTACACAAAATAACACAGTGAAGACAGACTTGTCAGAAGTGTAAAATAAACTGTTTACATCTTCTGAAGCTGGTCTCTTTCCCCCAAAATCCCTTTCAAGTTAACAAAACATTCATTTCATAATCACCATTTTGCTTCTGGTATTATCTCAAGTATCAGTTGAGCACCAGAAGCTGCTGCACCAGGTGAAACCGTGGTGCTGGCAGTAACACAACCTCCCAGTTTTTCCCACCAGTAGAGGAAAAAAAAATAAAATAATATATATATATACCTGTTCCAACAAATGGATCATATACGACGTCATTGGGTTTTACTCTCCCATGGTTTGCCATAATGAAAGACAGGCAGGCATCCATGCTTGTATTTCCAATAAAGTGTCTCTTTTTCACACTGTAGGACTCGATAAGTTCTCTTTGGCCATCTGCAATCTGTTGAAATATTCAAAATCACTGTCAGGTTTTAGATACAAGATATAAGCTGACAGGGTAACAAACTTGCTTAAGTCACACCATCCAACAAACGGGTAACTCTTCATTTCGTAACACATCACCTTGCTTTCAGCCACCTGAAAACATGACAGACTTCTTTCCAAGCAACAGACATATCGGTTCATATATAAACCTAGATAAATTCTTCAAGACACAGGTCAAAAATACGTATATGATTTAAAGAGAAAATTCTTCTGAAGAAATAACAATTAGAGCAACTTTGCTATTGTTCTAGGTATCAGAAAAACAGTTCCTGGCAATTCAGAGTTAAAAGAATTTCAAAATTACAAGTAGGAATGCACGTTAACACGCAAGTGCATGCACACATGCACATGCTTACGGTCTCACAGAATTTTCATCTTCACTGGCATTTCTGTCATGCTCAAAATGTAAATTTAGGATAGCATTGATAGATTAGAATTTACTAGAAAAACAAACAACAACCAAATGCTAACGTTTTTACATCAAACTTCCAAAATATGTTGAAGACTACCAAAGCAATCTGGAAGCAAACACATTCAAAAACTCTTCCAACACTATTCCCCCAGCTCTGGTCAACATCAGTCTTACTGGGTAAACAAAATATACTTGCCTATTTTTTTCAGGTTGGTTTACTCATTTTCAAACACTTCAGGAATCCAGCACAGATGGGACAACAGCTGCAATGTTTTGCAGTATTGCCACATCCCGGGGTGCTTTCACACTAATCACAGGCATGGAGAATACTCACAGGTGCTAATAGATCACTTGGCCCTCTAAATTCTCTGTACACAATCCCCTGACCATAGCTGTACAACCTCAGCAGTGGTTCTCCCTCCTTCCAGCTGCCCTTGACTCAAGACATTGCAAACACATATTCCCATCAGTGGCTGGTGTAATTCTGGAAGATGTCCTTTGGGGAGCCACTTTTTCCTCATAAAAAATAAAAGACCAGGTCAGATTTCCTCAGGATATCCTAATAATGCAGCAGGTTTGGAGTGCATACACCCAAGGACGTTTGTAGTAAAGACCTCAGATTACAAGCTCCAGAGAGTTTTTGAATGGGGTTCCTACTGTACAGCACTGCGCTGTCAGCATCCCCTCGGGCAGGCATCTGCCTGTGGGCTGGACCTGCTGATGTCCAAAGCCTCAGGAATCAGTCTGCACCTTTCTGTGGAGGTGCCTGTCAGGGCGACTTAAGCACTCACAGAATGCTCCAGTGGGGCTGATGCAACGCAGCAGGGCCACAAGCCATCTACAGTTCCTGTAAACCTTTTTTTGCTTTTGAAACAAGCTGCTGGTGCTTTTAGCTCCATCTGGGCCCACAATAATATCATACACCACCACAGCTGTGCAGTCTCACTGCTGTGTTGTTTCCTCAGTGGAAGGCAAGCTAAGGTGTGTTCCCAGATACAACTTGAATTTTTCCCACCTCTAAATTGCTCAATTAACCTGTTTTTTTCTAGGCACAATAAGGACTTTGAAGACTTGCATCAGTGTATTATGTAGTGACAGATTCAGCCATAATTATATCGTCTGTTTCTGTTAAAACATAACACAGTTTTTTTACATTTAAAATTGAAGAACACTCTCCTGAAAATACAAGCTCATAAGAACTGAAGCAAGTGTACTCACATACCCATCTACCAAAATACAGATGAAAGGGCTCTTCTGGAACATTATTAGGGTCCATTCCATAATCTTCCAAAATCCAGAAGATGTGATCTGGATTCTTTAAATTTACTTTTCCTTTGAATGGCAGAAATTCAAGGGCCTATACAATAAAGAAAACCAGAATCAAAAAACCAGGGTCAAATTTTTTAAATACACAGCCAACAAAAAAATAAAAATAAAAAAAAACAAACCACAATTCCACTTGTGAGAAATGATAGTTTAGTACTAAGAGTACATTCTCAATTTTCTCTGGATTTCTGAAATGCCTTTCTTGTAAATACAGACAGCCCAAATGATTAAAGATTAGAAATCAGCAACCATAACATTTTTTATTAACTGAACAGAACTCAACTTTGGAGGAAATGAACTGTGCACATTAATTGTGCAATTTTCAAGTTATAAAAAACACCGATAATGAACAATGGGATTTAAAATTTTAGCGATGTGCAGCTACACCGATTTACATACTCAGCATTATTTCATGTACACAAAAACTGAACGAACAGGAAAGGGTAGCTACTATTAATACTGATAATTTCAGTCTTTGTAAATGAAGTAAATAGAATAAATAGCTGCTAAAATAGAATGTGGAACAGCAAAAATTAACAGTAATTTAGAAAAAAAAAAATCCTAATTAAAATACTCATACAGTCAGGAGGAGAGCAGAAGTGCAGACAAGAGCATAAGGACAGAACAGGAAATCAGCCCACAATCCACAGCTTGCAGCTGAAGTCATTTGTTCCACATTCTGCAACAATAAATGCCTAATATGGAGATCAATTAACAGATTTTCCAAAAACCTAGCACCTAACTAGCCATTTGAATCTTACAGGTTTGGGCAATAAGCTAGTTTCCCCAGCACACTGGGCTGAAATCAGCCATGACATTTCTTGGTCTTTGTATGCGCCTTCCATGGTCTGTTAGAAAAAAAAACCCACAAAGTCATGAATTTTGAGGGAACGTTAATTCAGACACAAAGATCTCATTTAGAGCTGATTAGACATAAGCTGTAATCTGCTTTAACATCTTCAGGAAACCCAAACTTAAATACACTGATAGCATGGAATAAGAACAACATGAATAAATTAAATTAAATGTCAAAGATCTCTTAAAAATCTACTTACATCTATCTTTTTTATTTTCTGTGCCTGAGTCAGTGTTTTATTAAATGTATGAATATGTATTTTGTAAGTAGAGTCTGACTGTAGATATGGAAGCTGAAAAAAAGGCAAAGATACTTTCATTAGTACAGCCACAGTGCTCTTCAGTGTGATTAAGTAACCATATCATCCAGACTCTTTACATGCATACCATCTTGTCCATTGGATAGTTCTTCAAAGTTGCATAGAGCTCCCCCACAGACCTTCCATGACCCCACAGTTCAAATATAGACCTGAAATCACAAGTTTTTGAGAGTGCAGTCACATACGGGGAAAAAAAACGCCTTACAGATATTTACTCCTTTTAACCTTCTTGGCCAATGTATTTAGGCTTTGCTTCATGGAGTACTGAAGTGCAGTATTTAACTCTTAGCACATGCTTAAGTTTTGTTCTTAACAGGGACACACTTATTTTTAATCCTAAACTGATATTTTGATGATGCTTTTTTATACTAAAAGGTGGATTTCAGTCTTTGGATATCACCAGACCTTTTTCTGACACACAGTGATACTAGCAAATGAGACATAATTAGTTTGTTCCTACCAATCTGATGGGGTAAGCAAAGGCTGAAAAAGGTCAAGAAAAGACTTTCAAAGTGTTACATTACCCTGGAGTAACACAAACCGTGAAACTGCAACATCCTACATATAATGACATCATCAGAGGTTCTGTCCCATTTTAAGATGTAGTTACGATGTTTGACATTTTCAGATGTTTAAACATTATGCTGTCGTCTTACACTTTTTTGTGTCTGTTTGTTTCCATATTGCCAGCTTTAAGAAAAGCATTGCCTTGGAAGATCAGAGAACCAATGCCACTGTAAGGAAGGCACACCACCATACCATAAGCCTTTCCCCCAGCATTCAAAGTATCCCAACTGAGTGGCCTTTCAATACCAAAGAAAAAAAATCCTGTTAGTACAGGAATCCTAGTGTCACTGCATATATTTTTAGACACTCATGTGCATTTGCAACGCACCGTAAACACAGTCTTTAAGGATAAGCAGTGCCATGCGGTACCTTTTCAAAGATGACCGCTGAAGGAAAATCTTCAAAATGTTAACAGGTTTAGCTCACTCCAACAAAAAGAAGAGAGAACCACATTTTACTATGTGACAATAGCAGACACCAAGGCCCAGCAGTAAGCTATTTTGTTAAAGTATTCCTTTGCTGAATAAATTATTTAAGGCTTCATTTCTAACCTGCATTTACCCAGAAATACATGTTTGGAAGTGTCTAATTTTTTTGCTAAAGCTTTCAATTCATCTACTGTGATAATTTAAGCTTTATTTATCGATGGAGCAATGAAAATGCTGACAGCATAGGCTGTACTAGAGAGAACCGAACATTCATCTTTGAATTTTATTCAACTGTTGGAGAAGCTCTTATAACACCTTCAGGCTCACTTCTTACTTTTACACTTACATACATATCGGGAAAAAACACAAAATGGTAGGGAGATTTTATTTAGATAAATGTATGCTTCAGAGCTTTTAAGATTGATAGCAGTGCAATGGAGACACTCCAGCAATCTTACTCTTAAAACTAACATACCTCCTCACAACCAGTAATAGGCTGGGAAAAAGCCATGGGCCAGTTATGCTTTCTACATACAAGAAGCATACATTAGCTGAGAGAGCATGGCATATGGAACATCCACAAGCTGTTTTGTCATGTTTTACTTCATTAGTTGCCCACAGCTGCTTTTGGAAGTGCAGTGCAGCTTATCTCCATTGGGAACACACTGTCATTAAGGACAATTTTGTATATATGGGACTTCTTTAGGCAAAAGTGGACAGCCTGAGTCACTGTAGGTAGAATTGAATACCTGACACAACAAACACTCAACAGGGACCATGCAACGTCCTGCAGAGGCGCCCAAACTAACTCTGAACAAGACAGCACAGACACCACAAATTTATTATGGTCAGAGCACCACACCACAGCTATGCGGCTTCTCAACCTGAACCATACCCCTGAGGTATTTCTGAAGCCTCACTGGAAAGCATGTTATTCAGACACCTCTAGAAAGGACAAAAGCAGATGGAACAATCACTCTCTGGCATATTCCTGTGCTCTTGAATTTTCTAGAAGGACCTCTGCTGCAATGGTCTGGGCTGAGGGCTCAGATACCAGCACTAGGAGGGTAACACAGTCTTTCCCTTCCAAACTTGATTTTCAGTTTTTAGGTATCGTTGTTTTTATCTTTTAATTCCATACGCATTTTAAAACAAGCCACTAACTAAACATTATTCAAGGTGACTAAAGTATCAGTGACACTACAAGACAAGTACTGGCTCTGAAGAACACCATTTCAAGACCCTGCACTGATTGTACACTAAAGAGGATGCGCATGCTACATAATCAGTCCTGCAGGCTCCATTAATGCCTCCTCAATTCTAGAGGCAATCAGAAACTATTTTAATACTCCATACAAAATTACTATTTGCCACAATACAGCAGAACAATTTCCCACTGCCTATGTTATCATTTACAAGATTTTTCACCTCTTACTTTGCACATACTGTCCGTTTCATTAGTCCCCTTGCCATCTCTTCTGAAGGAATATTGAGAATCCAAAATGGAGACTGAAATAAAAAGAAGATAAGTGATGCAAATACCTATCTGGAGGATGCTTCATGGATTACACAACTACATAATTCTGTTCTATAAAAACAGAACATGTATTGCTGAAGATTAAAAAAATAGATTTGTTAATTGTACAGAGAACATGAGGATAAAACATTTAATTTGAGGTAAAACTGTATACTCAGCTTGAAGGCTGAGAAATTTTATTAGGTATTCCATTTTCCCATCATATGTTTGACTTGGTAAAACATTATTATTTATTTATGCTTCTCTAGATTATTCATCCTCTAAAGACCCAAAACACTACGTTATGCACAAGTAGTAACTAAAATCCTGTAACATTCTCTGACTAAGCATTGAGACCAGAATCGTACAGCTTCCTAGCTTCACTCTTCCAGATACGCTGTCTCATTGATTTAGAGGCAAACACCAAATTCAAACTGCTGCTGAATGTTTTCATGGTTTGGCTGTCCTGAAAAGAGAGGAGAGCCTCTCAGTAGATGGCACTGTTTCTTTTCACACTGTTGTATGAAGACATCCCACGGTGCATTTTGTGCACCTTTTACTCAGTTCCAAGTCTCTACTGAAATTGAAGCACTCATTTTTGGAAGATTCCTTATTTTCCTAAGAAACTTCAAAATTTATTCCACTACCCACATTAAATAAAAATACTATTAAAAAAACATACTTGTATACCATACCTGGATTCAAGTAAAATATTTGGTTCTCACTTACATTTACACGAATTTCCTGCTCACTGCTGAATTGTCCACCATAAAGCGAGAGCAAAGATGTTATTTCCTAAAGTGAAAATATAAAGGTCAAGCTTTAGGAGCATTAAGTAATGTTTTAAAGAAACATTAAAAAAAAGCCGCATACCATAAATTCTAATGCAGATGGTGACCTCCATACGGATTATGAACAAAACATCAGAGACAGCAACAGAAGAAAGAACAGCATTTATTACTGACTTACTGTGGGAACCAACAGTGAAACATTCTTAGAGTAGTTGTGTGGATAGGGCAGAGATTCACAATTAAATTCAGCTTGTATGTACTGTTCATGAACTGAAGAAAATTAGACCTCCCTGCTATAAAAGCAGCTGATTACCTTTCTCAGAGTTCAGTTGCAAACGAATGAGCTATGGTTAGGTTATGAAAAGTTTTACAGTATACAACACAGTAAGATTAAGTTATGCAAATTTCAGTAATCAAATCCCACCATTTTGCATTTTCTCTTTCATCAAAATCTTTACTGTTCAACTCTACACTCTGACAACACTATTCCTGCTACAGTATTATTCTATCTACTCTTCTTCTAACTATTTTTCTAAGTCATGTAAAAGCAATGTTTCACTAGCAACACTGACCAAGGGCCAGGCCCAGCACTGAGCATCAATTCCTTTTCTCTTACCTCTCTGCTTTACAGATATATCAACAGTATTCTTCCACAGGTGTCTTTTCCAGAGTAAACTAAATCAAAGACTGTAAACCGAACACGCAAAACAGCAAGCCTCCAAGAAACAAGCTAGTAAGTAATAATTTAAAAAAACCCACCCACTAAAAAGGCTTTTGAATGAAAATGAGAGGTAAACATTGGGGGATATTTCTCGTTCAGCCCCTTCACTAGAAATGACATGCTGCAGGCTCTGAACATTACTGGTAAAAGAACACAGAAGCAAATTTTTATACTGGCTTAGATATGAACCGAGTGGGTAAGTAAAAAGATTACCATGAAGTATCCCCAAAAATGGAGGAAAACCCCAACACAACACTAGCACATGGCTTTAGTGGGGCATTACCCTATTCACTTCCATCTTTCCATTTGCATAGAAAGAACATAAGAAACACTGGAAAAAAACAGGAGGTTTGCTCCACGAGAATAAAAGTTTATGCCAAACTATTTAATTGTATGGTCATGGGACAGCAATAGCACCTGAGGTTTTATACATCAGTCAGTGGCATCTCCACACACTGCTGGTAATATTACCTACAGGAAAGTGACAAGAACGAGAAGTGGAGAAAACACAGCATGTGAGGAAGGGCTTGGAAAGAAACACGATCATAACCTCCACACATGCTAAAGGTTCCTGTGATAAAGGTAGGTAAGAATCTGGTTTTGACGTTTACTACGGAGGAGACAAGAGCACCAAGTTCAGATCACAGCAGTGCTCTGGATGAGAGGTTGGGAAGACCCTTCCAAGAATAAAAACAGTGAAGCATTGGAACAGATCTGCCTGAAGGTACCGATAAGAAAACATTTGACATGCATCTATTTGTCCCTTAGATATAACAGGTGCTGGAAAAGTTTGCCTGATGTTACCCCTCAGTATCTGACCTAACCAAAGCGAGATCCCTGACTACAGAGCATGGTTTCTTATCAACTAAGAAATGCATGGTTTCTTATCAACTAAGAAATATGAAACAAGAACTTTATTTTACAGACACTTAACAACAAATATGGACTTCAACAAACACCTTCAGCTGTTGTGATCCAGCACCACCACCAGAAGAAAAGCTGACCTCTCATATCCCATATACAGGTGTGGTAGAGATAGAAAACAGGCAGCTGATCTGGTTAAAAAATCTGTCCTTGCTCATTTTGTTAAGTTTTCAGACAAACCAGGTCCCTAACACGGCTCATTGCAAAGCCAACAGATGGCTGAGCAGTCATCAGAGTACAAGAAAAGGGAAATAGCACTGCTTTCTTCAGCAGCTGTATCAACCAAGTGCAACTACAACCTTGTTGAAAAAAGAAAAACTTTCTATGTTACATATATATCATCTTATTTTTTTACTTTATCTGATGACTTTGCCTAGAGAAAAATTGATCATAAACAAATTCATGTTCCAGTCCCATAAAGCAGACAGTAAAAAGCAATGCACAAAAGCAAGCCTTAATGAAAACAAGGAAAATAAATAATGCAACACACATTAAATATTTTAAAACATGTAATGATGACCTACCAATTGTAACAAAATAGTTACATTTCAGCACTACTTTAAACAACAACATACTACCCTTGATAGCACATTAGTAGCTCTTCAAGATGGTGCCTAGAAGAGCACTTAGTGTATCAAAATTTGTTACAATGTGTAATAACTCTGTAAATCATCATGGGAAAAAAAAATAATCCCAAGTTAAAGCTACAAACAAAAAGGTTTTCTTGTAAACACGGAAATTGAGTGTATGCTAAACCAGACATTCACCAAGGACCCATTAAAAAAACCCAGGGACTCATAAAAAATACCTGGGAGCTTCAGATAAGTTACACTTTATTTTTGTTGTAATGATTTCTGTGAATACCACTTGATGAGATAAAACAAATTTAGTGACAGGGAACAAACTCTGCATCCCAAGTTTTGCAACCAGCTGGCACAAACACGCCAATGAGAAGCAGATCGCAGCACTGGAGGCAGGACTGGCCGGCTCCCATGCCTGGTCCTACCACGGAAGCGGGAATCGAGTCTGCTCTCTCTGCTCCCACATCAGCCAGCGTGGCACAAACCCTCCTGACCGCATGGAAACAGACGCTCAGAACCAAAAGGCCAAAGCGAGGGGTCCCCAGTGCCACCAGTGTGACACCGAGGAGGGAGGCTCGCGACCAGGAGGCCAGCCAAGGCCTTGGACACCTCTGTTCCGTCCCAGCCCGCGCAGCAGGCCCTAGGACTTCAGAGGAGCCCTGTCCTCACTGCTCCACAAGCCTTCCTCCAGAAGATGCGGACGCCGGCACCCTCCGGCCTCACGCAGCTCCGCAGCCACCTGGGCCTGACCTGGGCCTGACCTGGGCCTGAGGGGACAGCGCGAGCGCCAGGGCAGCACCAACCGCTCAGGTACCCGCACCGCACCGCAGGGAGCGGCTGCATAGTTTAAACAAAGTAAAAATCACCCAAACAAGACCTTAAAAACATTTTTGCAAACCCGTTTTTTCCTCCCAGTTTCCATTTCTTGTCTGGAGCCCCAGGTGCTTTGCCGGCGCCCTCTCCCAGCTCCGGAGGCCCTTGAGGCGGCACGGCAAGCGCTGCCTTACGGCCACCGCCAAGCGGCTCTCCCCCCACGGGCTGAGGG
>JAVJGI010000062.1:58434834-58447199 GCA_035590275.1 Ibycter americanus
GGCTGTCGCGGTAAAGTTCTTGAAAAGGCGTCATTGCATGAAGGGTGAGCACTGCGCCGAGCCTGCGCTGCGCCGGGGCCGCGGGGTACGCCGTGCAACCTTGTCAGCATAACGTCCTCTCGTAAGCGTAATGTAACCTCTTCAGCGTAATTCACTACCCTGTGTTACAACATTTTTTCTGCGTTTCAGCTGAATCGCTTTTACTTTCTTCATTGCTGTAGAATTATGGGGGGGACTTCACAAAATCTTCAGTTATTTAACATCTTTTTCAGCAGCCTTCCCCCTCCCTTGGGCAAAACTCTTCCGAAAATTATCAGGCTGATTTGTTGTTTTTCCTTCACAGCTGACAGTGCACCCTGTGTAACCACAGTTACAAGCAGTCATTGATTCGTTTCCTGCTTGAGTGCCACAAAATATTTTCAAGAAATGGAAGAAGATAAAGGGCAGAGTGCTAAAGCTACCAGCGCGGTGGGGGACTTGAGAAAAAGTTGGCAGACCTGGGCAGAGGATCACATTGAGTATCAGAGAAAGAACCCATTCAGCAACGACAACAGGCTTGCGTCTAAACCTATGCATACTCACAGAGGAGATCCTACCTATGGAAGACCCCCTGAAGGGTCTCAGACAGAGCGGAGAGGGAAAGATGCTCACTCACACGTGGGTAAGGAAGTAGAAGAGCTGTGCTTGATCATTAGAAGCACTGGAGAGGTGGGAGAAGATGGACATGTGAGTGTGACATTCGGGCAGCTGTTTGAAACATATGTGACTATTTCCAATAAAGTAGTGGGAATCTTGTTAAGAGCCAGAAAACATGGTCTGGTTCATTTTGAAGGTGAAATGCTTTGGCAAGGAAAAGATGATGATGTGATCATCACTTTACTAGAATAAGGCTTTGTCTAGTGAATTCTGCTGCATGGTTCCATTCGGAAAAACATATTTAGATACCATCTTGAAAGAGGTTTTCGTTACAGAATTTTAATTCAGCTACTTACTGGGACATGAGCAGGAGAGAAAATGGGTGAGCAGAGTAAAAAATATTTTTTTAAACATGGTAGAGATTTGGACAGAAATCACAAATGATGAACCAATTCATCACACTGCCATTGGCTTGTCCTTTCATTATTATCACCCGCTACCACGGTTCTTCAGATAACTCCATGGGCTTACTGCTCTACATTACTGAAAGTGTAAGTTACTAACTTGCCACCATACACCACTGATTCTTGCATGTTGTGAAATACTCACTGTGTGTGTGATTTTGATTTGTAAAACATGGAACTGAAAAGTTTTATGGGAATTCATATACTTCTTCAAAAACAGAGCCTGGTATATAGCAAAAGTTTAGGTTATTTTCACATGGTAAAACTGAATAAATGGAAACTGTTGTCATGAAGTATATGAACATTCCTGAATTTACAGAAATATCACAGCAAAGATATTTGGTGGTTCCTGAATTAGTTGGATCTTGCATGTATTTTGGACAGCTGCACTAGTCCTGGTATTTATTAGTCTATTCTTATCATCCTATCTTCTGCAAATCTTCTGTGTCTCTTGTTCTTTTTCCTCAGTATCTCTGTTCTGTTCTTCTAATGCTGTGTCATACCCTAGAAGATCACAAAGCTCTGCAGCCTTTTGGTGAATTCAGCTATATCCCTTCACAGAAAGTAGGGTGCCACAACGTAAAGATGTGAAAGACAACAGAAACTGTATATTGGGCACTGTGCATTCGTGAGAAAAAAAATTTTTTTAAACAAAGCAAGCTTTCTTTTCTTTCACCAAAATGTGACAATGTTGTTTACAACAGGAGGAGAGTAGAGATCGTGTAGTGCCAAATACATAAATAAAAGTATAGTGGTGCAGTCCTGTACCTTATTTATCTGAGGCAGAGCTGTGCTTTCAGAGCACAGTTGTGAGTTCTCCAGACTGGGAGAAAAAATGATCAACTAGTTAAAATTGAGACTGAAAGATGATTTTTGATAAAAATTTCCTTCATGGTTCTTCTGGGGGAACTTTTTCTATGTTTAAAAGAAAAAAAAAAAAAGGATTGTTTTATACAGTAGTTGTAATAATGCTATTAAAAATAATCAGGAGCTGTATTTACAGTAGTTCCCACCAGTAAAACTGTACAATTAGAAATATAAAATTCTACTTTTTACCAGTGCAAATAAAAGCTTTTATGTGGTGTTAACTACACGACTTGATGGGTCTTTAAAGTAAAACATTCTCTTGCCTCATAAGGATATTGAAATTTAATTTAAGAACTTGATAAAAGTGATACATTATTTTATGCTATTTATATATAATAGAGCATTTTTTTGTAAAAAGCCTAAAAGAATGGGGCTTCTGACATTTTGATCCAATGAGGATTTGCATCAAAATAAGCCTTTTGACTGAGCAAATAAAAACATGGATTTCATTATCCCTCTGCCTTCTTTTCCTAGAGTAAAGACAATGAAAATAGAAAAAGGGGAAGAAATTAATGTGCTGAGATATGTGTATCTGGAGGACAGTGGAGTCAGATGCACATAGAGCACGGACAGGGAAACAAAGGGTGGGTTTTAATCACCACATAATTTTACCATGTTGGAAACTGGGGAATATATGCTGCACCAGGCACTGCTGGTGTGTGTTCCCTTAGTTTTCAAACCTGCTCTTTCTTCCTAAACAAATCTGTCTTGCAGCTGAAACAAGACATATAAGTTGTGATCTTAACACATTTAAAATGCTTTGTTTTTTGGAAAAGCGTTTGTTACCAAAATTACATTAGCACACCTCAGTGGATTTCAGCTCCCATTAGTTAAATCCTGTACATATATTTTGATTTCAAAACAAATCAAGCTTTTTATAATACAGCTATGGAATGCAGTTTGTTTAATTCTAACAAATTTGAAATCCAGGCAATTCTGCTTTAGCATTAGTTCATAGCTTGCAGGAGGCAATATCAAGTGGTTCAGGTATCACCAGCAGACTAACAGGATGCTAGTATCAGGAAAAATAACACATTACTAGACATTGTACAAACAATACATTAAAAGACACACAGTTGAGGCAGTGCATAGCCTGAGCACTCTAAGATGCAATCCAGCTCATGTAAACTTACTAGTTCTTAGTTAAGGCTGGCTCAAATAGTTAAATGTCAGGTATCTAGGCTTCCACTGCCATGCAAGTAGTTAGTGTTGGATGCTTACATGGCCTCTGCTGCACTCTCTCCTGCTGCTGGTTTGTTTAAATGTCACTTGTGTACATCTACAATAGCTTTAAGCACACCTCTGATCAAAACATATCGAAGCAGAGTAAGCCCTAATGAAATGATCTTACCCACTTCGTAAGTGACTAAAAAAAGCTTGCCCTATCATGATATTTTGATTATAAAAAATATTATTTATAGAGGGATGGATTTTTAAAAAAAATTATAGGGCCAAATTTCCTACCTGTCAGCTTTAGATAAGCATTCTCTAAAGAGTGACTGTGATCTCTCTATGTGCCCATGCAATGATTACAGACACCAAGCTGCCAGACTGGGTCAGCACGCAGGTTACCAAATCCAATCTCCAGCTTCCAGCAATAGCCAGTATTTAAAAATCTGAAAGACATAATGAAATCGGTCAGCTTGTCCACTGGCACACTCCAGAAAAAAAACCTACTCCTGAATTCTGTATAGTCACTAATGCATCATATCTAACACACATGACAATTTAGCTACTAGTTCACAAGTTTTACAAAATTCTGCTTCCTCATCCATGATGTGGAGATTAGATTGGCACCTACAGATCAAACAGGAATTTAAACTTTTAAACAGGCAACTTTTTTCCAACAGGCTCCCATCAGAGTAAATGGAACAGAATTTATTACGTTATTTTTACAAAAATTGTAGCACATGAGGTTGTTTTAGTATTACAGATTATTTGGAGCAGTAAGTAAACTGACCTTCTAAAAGGTATTCTTGCCCTACTAAGTAATTTTCAGCTCTTCAAATCTCTCCTAAACTTCACTTCTTTGTGGCAAGCTCCCTCAGTGGCGTTTTCTCTTCTTCCACCTGAAGCTTGTGAATTCTGCATCTGGTTTGGATTTACATTGTATAGGGATTATCTGTGTTTTGTCTTGTCAAACACTGAAAGCACTTTTAGCACTTCAATAAATGTAGCACATCAGTGTGAAATGACAGCAAGTGAGCTTTTATGTGTTTTATTGTTTCCAAGTTTGTCTAATTTCAAATAGAATTTTCACTGGTTTGCCCTCATATTCTTTTTCTATTATTATTTATTTACAAGTCACACTTAAGAAGACTTCAGAATAGCTTGAGGAGCTATTACCAATTTAATCACATTGAAAATGCTTTTTTTTAATCCTATATTTAACAGCATGGTATGTGTATCTTTCATCCTTTCAGAGGGGGCAGTTAGTACTTCAGCATAAAAGCGTTATTCTCTGGGTTCGCATTAGGCTGGGAGTTTATGTAAAACAATTGAGCAAAAGAGTACAAATAAAGCTTTGTCATTCCTAAACATGTAGTCAAAAAAGCAGCTTTTCTCAGGACCGCTAATACTGGATCAAAGAACAACAGAGCCAGGGGCAGTGGCTGAGCAACTTGCCTTTGCTTCTCCAGGCTCTTGGAGAGTAAGAGCTGCTGACTTCACTCTCCAAGAGTATTTGATTGATCTTTGCTCACTGGAAAGCTCTACAGATGATTTTGGAAGTTTTAAAGATGCTATAATGCTGCTGTAGAAGAGTGTGACATAGTTTATGGGGTCTGCCCACTGCCTCTTCCAGGGACCAGCCAGTAATTCTGAAACGTGTTCAAAGCATTAGGGTAAGCTTTTCAGAAAATATTTGCCTAATTAAAAAAATTATCTGCTGAGTCCAAGAATGCTTGTCAATACAGAAGGAAAATGGAACAGAATTCTAGTCTGGAAAACACTAATGAGATACTGAGCATTCATCTCAGTAATTACTGTGGCTGTTAAATGCTTTGTTGTTTGAGCTGGTTTGAGACCTGTCTGCTGCTGTCAGAGACAAGTTGAATTTCCCATCTTGCTCGGTTTGGAAGCTAGGTTATATCCTGATTTTTACCTTTCCCTTTCCAGCCTTACTGTCATTAGTGGGACCCTTCTCAAATGTACGATATAAAAGTTGACGTTTGTGCTTCTGTGTACATTTGACAGTGTACTGGGTCTGGCTGGGATGGAGGTCATTTTCTTCAGAGCGCCTGTAGGGTTTTGGGCTTCTGGGTTTGTGACTGAAACAATGCTAGTAACACACCAGCATCCTGCAGGCTGCTGAGCAGCACTGGCACCGCGTCAAGGCCACCTGCTCTTCCTGCTCTGCCCCTCCAGCGGGCAAAAATCTGGGAGAAGGCACTACCTGCACACCTGACAAAACCGACCAGCAGTGATACTCCATCCCATGTAACGTCAGGCTCAGCAATAAACGCTGAGGAGAGGGGTTTTTTAGGGGAGGGGAGGGTGGGGGCAGCCATTGCTACCAGCCTGCTTGCGGGAAGTCATGAGTGATTACCTGTGCATCGCATACCTTGACTTTTTTTCTTCCTCTTTGCTTCATTTATTAAACTGTCTTTATCTAGACCCATGAGGTTTCTCACTTTTGCTCTCCCTATTCTCTCTCCCATCCTGCTGGGGTCAGGGGTGAAGAGCAAGCAAAGAGCTATCCAGGGTCAACACCCACAGTCAACTATTCCGTTGCACTGGAAGATCATTCCAAGATGAGCATTTACTCTTTTATTAATCCTTTCTGACAACAGTTCATGTCGGTACTTTAAATATTACATGTCACAGTTAAGTAGAGTTACATAAATTAATTACAAATCAGAACCCATACCCAGTATTAACTCTTGAAAGATCTTAATGTTCAGATGTTTCACACAGCTAGGAGCCAGCTCAAACCTCCTAATCTATTGCACAGAACCACAAAGTTCAGTGGCTTTAATTCACACTCTTCCTACCTAATGTTAAAAATTAAACCCCTGAAGGGCTGCAAATGACATGAGTGCCCACTAATAAGAATAATAAGACATTAGGAACAAGGTCTTACAGAAAAGACAGCTGTAACTCTTCTGGGTAGGAAATGTTCTTCAGAAGGGTGTGACCTTTCTGAAGTATTATTACATGTAGTTTACTGTAAGAATATTAGAATACATTGTACCACTAAGGCAACACAGGTGCCAGGTCAGTGGAAAGCACTGAGAAGATTACGTTCAGGGAAGCCTGCAGGTGCAGCAGACCATCATCACCTCCAGTATATCCAAATGCCTCAGCCAAGGACACTTGGTTAGTTAGGCACCAAGAGAAACACTCTGTGAATGAAGAAAATCCACTCCGTGTTTTCTGGAGTTTTAACCTTCCAAACAGTCTGCCTTAATATAGTGTTGAAAAACAGAGCGCTAGCATTACTGATTAGAGTCATACAGCACAGGCAAATGTTCAGCAGGTCCCTTAAGCAACCCGACATGTTCCAATTTTGGGCCAAGTCCCTGCTATCCCAAATTCAAATCACATTGCTATTATGCAAGCATGCCACATACTCACTGCACTAAAGACTCATTTCTCTTATAACTTCATTTAGAAATCAAATTTAGCCAAGGCATTAGTAATCTCCAAGGAACTTCCAGTGAGAACAATGTCAGAACCGTCCAAAAATTTGGATTTTGTTTCTACCATCATGCAGAAGAGCGGTATATTAAATCAATTCCTCTGAACTCTTCACATTTTTTGTAAACATACAGTAACTAATTTCAAATATTGTGCATGTAAGAGGGAAATGATCTTTAAGTCCAACATACAACACTTACACATACATTATTATATATATATTCTATATATAATTATATTCTATGTTATATAGCATTATCACATCTCAGGCACCTGTTGTATTAACATTTGCTATGTCACTGTCATGCAGATAAGACAGGTAATAAATTGAAGTAGTTTAGCACCAGAAAGTTAGTAGTGTACTTTCAGCAACGTACCTACTAACAACTAGGCATAAGTAACACACAAATACTGATGGAAACTAAATGTTTTAAATGTTACTCGCAATCTCAGAACAACACATCTTCAAAATAAAAGCTTGATTCTGCAACAAATATTTCCTTTGGTACCAGGTACATGCTGTTAGTAGTAACTTGTTGGCTTAGTTGCAATACATTGTGCTGCTATACCCTGCCTTTTACCAGGAAAAGTTCTCTGCATGTGTGCATATGTGTGTGTATGTATTATGTATGCATATATATACAAATATAAAATCATAATTAAGATACATTGCCTTACTGTCAGAGAAGTATACAGACTGAAGTATCCAAATGGGAGAATTAGGCTGGAAGCTACAAATCATGTGTGTACTTCCTCACAAGGAACTAAAGCTTTTTTTAATCCTGGTATACTATTGGCAACATCAAACTGTGCAACCTTAACTCAGAGTTCAACGACAAAGAACAAACTGGGTAGCGACACAAGGCTAAGAGTGCCTTCAACTGGCAGCATTTTCAGTTTGCAGTCGCTCAATCAGTTGTTCAGCCTACGAAAAAGAGAGAAAACAGTTCATTAACTATACCGTGGACATTCAGTTTACTGAAAATTCCATTTCAAAAATAGTAAGTGACACTGACAGAGCATTCAGTTTCCATTTTTACAGACAAAGCGTACAAGAGAAGCAGAATACAATGATTGCTTTAAACAGCAGACACTTTTTTCACAGTTAGGTGATCAGAAGAGTAACCAGAACCTATGAGAGCGAGAGGATGTTTGAGCAAATAAATAGCCGATAAGCAGTGTGGTTTTAAAGACCTCAGAAGACAGCAGAGCTCAGAACAACCCAGCTGTGAGACCTAAGATTCTTTGGGAGATGTTCCAGAATGGCATGCTGTGGCCTCTCACCACTCAACGAGCTGCACACGCTAGCCACATATTTTGCTGAAGGATGGAGTGCATTCACGCATGTGGTTCATGTCACGAGATATGCATCCATTCTTTGGATATGTCGTTATGCTCACACATACATTTCTCATCATATGGCTATTTATGCATCTAGCACACAGCTGGGATGGCTGTATTTTGTAACAGCACCAGCCCACAGAGCCCTCAGAAAGGCTCAGGGTAGAAGGAAGTCTGCCAGTGTTGTTCTAGCAGGACAAATTTGGCACATGGAGACTAACACGGGCACTTCTGAAACAAGTCCGTTTACTGTCAGCCTTTTCTTTGCCAGTCCCACTGAATTAAACTTTTAATTTGAACTAGGGCTTGTGGTTTTATTAAGATCTCTAAAGGAACGTTGTTAAAAGGTGAGAAGTTTAAATTTGGCATGTTTTAAATACACATAGTAAAAATGTAAACAGCTACTTAAGGTAGGAACAACTTAACAGGCCTTAAGTAGCTCTTGCAGTTTATTTGCAAATAAAGCTAGATAAAGCACGGAGCAACTGAAAATGAAGTTATCTGAATCTCACTTTGTGTTCTTAAACAAGTATCACATTCAAGCCATTAGAATTAAAAAAAAAAACAAAACCAAAACCAGCTCAAGAACATTTCCCCACTCGACAACAGGGCAAAGTATCTTTTGAAGTGCATCCATACTGGATAACTAAACTTGGTACAGATCTCCCTATGCTAATCCAAGATAGTACGCAGTAAACTACACAGCTATACTTATGTGAGGGCCAAATATCTATGTGATGCCGTACAATACATCAGAGACATGTCTGGGCAAGCTAGGTGAGATTTCCAGCGAGGTACCACTGTGAAGAAGCCAAGTTTTTTTCTCTTTATATAAAAGGCTGCCTATATTCTTTTTAGATGAGACAGACTTTTTTCAGCATCTTTGTTTTGGGGCTGTGCAATGAGACCAGGATGCTGTAGCTACATTGCAAGGATAGGTTCCTTTGCGGCATGAAAGCAGCGAGAGTGAGCTTTAGTCCTTGAGAGAGATTTTCATTTAGTCAGTGCCAGTTCAGTTTTGTTGTTTATCTCTGCTGACATATATCACTACAAACAATGTTTTTGTAAAGCAGACACTTCTTTTAGTCTGAAGACAAGATTAGAAAAACCATGTGAACTGATGAAAGCAATCATTAACTGGGTATGTTTTTCACCTAAATCGGATGAACCAGGGTATATACAATACAGTCCACCACATTTAAATCTATCCTTTCAAATTAAAGAACAACTACTTATCAAGTGTCCTCAGAAGCATATCACATTAACCTAAGCTACACTTTAGATCCAAAACTACTGTACTGCTTGCTTTTAATGTTACTGGCACTCCACTGCCCTTAACAAGCATAAATGTTAAGGTTTTTACCATTATATTATCTCAAATAGTTAATACAAAATATATGTAATTAATAATTACAGTAATTACAAAAATAATTGCTCAGGGAATTTTGGGACATAGTTAAAATGTTAGAAAGACATCGCATTTTCAGCTTGCAATCGAAAACCTACCGAAAAGCTCATCTGCATTACACTTACTGTGATAAACCAGTAGGAGTTGATTCTGTAAAGAAGTCTGGATAAGAATCCTAGCTGACTGGCTGGGGCCAGGACGTGAAGATGCAAGTGGGCTATTGAGCAGAACGGAGGACAGTGAAAACCCATTCTTCAGAAGAGAAAAACAAGTAAAAAATACTGGCGATGTTAATTCAAGAAGAAGTAGAACATCGTAAGTTACTTAACATAATAAACTGAATTAACAACTCACTCACTGCGTTTTCCTTGTACATAAAGGCAGGAACAAAAATGTGCCCTTTTCTTTCATTACGCTCTCAGGGAACTTTTTCAAAAGCCTATTAACCTCCTCTTTCACATGCCTGATACATTTTGTTAAAAAGGAAGGTTTAGAAAATAGAATGTATCTTAAATATACCATATCTCATTTTCAGCTGGAAAGCCAACGGTCACTAGATGAATGTAGTTTCTACCTATTTTAATCATGAAGGCTCAGCTCCCTATACTCTACACTATTTAAATTATGTTAAAATTTACTTGGCTATCAAAGGCACTGGCTTAAACTAAAGGGTGCAGCACTGAAATCAAATGAATGGAGGTACCACTGAAACACAATGTAGTGCCCTGCTTGAACAGGACAAAGTTTACCTCCCTTCCGGAATCTAGGATTTAAAGCATATTTTCAGGACATAATTAAAAAGCAGCCTTTTAGATAAGTTGTTTGAAGTGCCCTCCCTATCCCAAGATGTGGTCAAGAAAGAATGTCAGAGTCAGAATGCAATCTGCACTGGAAATTAATCAGAAAAAAAGTTTATATCCAATGCCAGCACATCCTACTTCGGAAGTCATGGGACAAGTGAATGCAGACCTGATTTCTTCAATAAATCATACTGCAGTTGTTGCCACCATCTCTAAAAGAGCATTCTGAAAAGTAAAAAACATACTCAATAAACACAGATGGTTTCCATTACATACCTTATATCATTCAAGTCGCTAAAATTATTTTTCTGGAGGACAGCTTTCCCAACTTCCATCATTCTCTTCACTATTAAACACAAATAAATTTCATGTAATGTTTAAGTAATATCTCACACGTTATATGTCATCAAGTAATTTAAAAAAGGTATTATTCAGAATATTAACTTCAACAAACTGATTACACTGAGATCACAAACATAGGTTTTTCAAAATATAAATACTATAAATATTCATAATCAAACAAAGACTGTCAAGACAGCGTTGTGCAATAACTGACACGAAAATTGCCACTGTTACTAATTTCCACACTAATGATGCTTTTAACTGTGGTATTATTCTAAGAACTTTGGACAAAGCCATGCTATCACCACACCCTTATAAAAAACCCCAACAAATACAGACTGATCATAATGATGACGTTTACATTAATTCCAGTGTTATATCTCTACAGAGCTACAGGACTTTGATCTCTACGTCCGGTACAGCCTGGCATAAGATAGGAAGTTTCAGAGGCAGTACAGAAATTTAAATTAAAATAAAACTGTCAATCCCACATATTACTAGGATGAAGATTCATTAGCATATCCCTGTAAAAAGAAGCAATCCTAACACAAAAACTCAAGGCAAAAGTCTAAGAAATTGTCTGGAAGCTAAACACATACAGAAGTTTTTTTCTGGAGAAAACTACCCTATGTTTAGAAGGGAAATACAGTGATGCAAGATTTGCAACACACAACTATAACCCTTTTCTTGCATCACCTGTAAATTTCCCTAAGGTGGAATCTATTCACGCATGTATGTCTGTACTTTCTTCTGTTACTAAGCACACAGCCAGGCATTTCTTGTGAAACAAATTCCAGAACAATGTTTTCTTAAGAAAAGGGAAAAAGAAAAAAAAAGAAAAAGGAAAAAAAGTGTCTTATCAACAATAAATCATAGCTTCAATATTTTAGAATTTAATTTTTTCGAAGTTATTTAAGTTTATTAGAACAGCATTTTCCTCTTTCTCTTCTCTTTTTTCCTTGAAAAACAAATGTAGCACTTATTTTAAAACATACATTTGATAAAATTCTTCTATAATTTCCCATATAATTTAAAATTGCACATATATCTAAGAAAACACAATGAAACAGCACATACAATGCTTTAAAAACAAAGCTGCAGTTCCAACAAAGTGCAGAGGCATCTACACTCCATACAAAGAGATTTCAGCAAAGTTCTTCTAGAATCACACAAAACACATGTGCTATTGCAGAACAGCACAGGGAAGTTCCCAGGAAGGGCACATCCCTACCTGCACTCACTCACACCATCTACTTCCATGTTTACACCCTCAACCAAATGGCACTCAAAGGCATAATTATCTGACAACACCATACTTAAGGCCGTGCAAAATTATTTTCCTTTCGGTTAACAGCCACTTGCAGCCTTACCTACAGGTATGTGTTCTGTCTTCAGTGTTTTGTAGTTTTCCATGTGCTCCACCGGCACCACCAGATAGTGGTGGGGGGCATCAGGTTTGATATCTCTAAAGCAAACGAGGTCTTCATACTGAAAAAAGGATGCAAAGACATGAAATTGATTAGGAGGAGGATACTGGCAGAGCTGGTAACAAAGTCCGTCTTCCCCGTATCAATGTGCTGCTTAATGTCATATTTGAAGTAACCAGCAAAAAATCGTTAAGGTTTTTGGAGCCAGCCGATGGAATAAGCACGGTTTGTGCCCGCAGTTGGCCTCCTGCAGTCAGGGTTCCTCGGTTAAGTTTTCCAGCCGTTGTGCCAACACCGCAGGACGGCAAGGCAGCGGCTGCCTTCTGCTCCGGCCTCCGCGCCGCTCGGGCACCCGCACCCGCACGGCGGCAGCCGCAACTCGGCTCTGCGTTGAAAACCGGCAACGACCAACGACGGCCCGGCCCGGCCCGGCCCGGCCCGG
>JAVJGI010000062.1:58448226-58493901 GCA_035590275.1 Ibycter americanus
TTCTAAAATTATTTTCTTAATATTTGTATTTTAAATTGCTTGCACTGTTCATTAGACCGCAGTTGCAGAGCTGCAGAATCCCCGACCACAGACTTTCCAAGTTTATGTTCTTCATGCAGCCCAAGTGGCACAAAGTGCTTGTCCCGCAGGTGATAGGCCATAGTGTTTGAAGAGGTAACGAGCTGCAAAATTTAGAATGAGGTTTTTCAAAAATTCATTTCTTTCAGAGCAAGCAAGCTGTGATTGTACAAATGGGACATGGCTAGCTATTCCGCCTGAAGAAACCAACCTGCAGAGCTCCAGGCAATCCCTTCGTAATGAGCTAACCTGCTCCTTCTCCCTGCTACAAATAGGCAAGCAAAGTTTATGCATGAGGGTTATTCTGAAAGCAACTAGGTTTTCTTTGCTCTAAAGCCAGCTTTGTACAAAACATCCAGTGCAAAAACTGCACTGAAACCAGCATCAAATCAAACATCCACACTTACCTGGGTACTTACAAGCCTTACGGTGAACAAGCATTTTAACACTGTTCTGAATCAAAAATCTTTATCCGAGTACTGCTAAAGTACATATGCTTTAGGTTGCAAGAACAAGCTTTTATTCTCCCTCTGAGAGAAAGATTACTAGTAACTTTAATTTTCCTCTTACTTTACATTAAGAAAATTCTTACTGCCATTTCACTCAAAGCAAGGTGCACAGATAGCATACTTGTTCCGTTTCATGCATAATTGTAGTTTGTTTTTTTTAATGCCCCCTCTGTATACCGTAAAACCACTAAAAGCCAAGAACCAAGTACTTTAAGCCATTGTATGCCTTTTTCTTACTTGGACAGAAAGAAAAAAAAACATGAACACTTTAGCAATGTAAAAAGGGTGCACACAAATATGATGTATATGGACTTTTGACCTCCAGGAACAGGCTGGTCAAAAAAGATGAGGGAATACATGTCATTTGTTACTGCTGAGAGAAGGTCAACTGTTTACTGGTATTTCTTAGCCTGTTGTCGCAGTCTATCTTTGAGTGAACTCAAAACACAGCTCTATTTTAGGAGATGCCATGCCACACATGCACCAAAAAAAAAAAAAAAAAAAAATAAAATCTAACAACCCAAAAGCTCCCATCTCCTTAGTCATGTTTCTAAAATACGATATTGCTGGAATTCTCTTTTTGAGGGGAGGCATAGGTATTAGTCAGGATAACCTGTAACTTAAGCTGCATCCTTAAATCTTTAAAATGTACTAAAGTCTGTGAATAAAAGACAAAACATCTGTAACAAGTTTCTGAATGCATAAATTCCTTTATTGAAAATATTGTGATAGCACTGCATTACATATATTCAATATTCATAGTTTCAAGGGTCACAGAATTTTGATTGAACAACACTGTTTTGAATATAGACCACAGCGTTTAGATATGCTCTGACAAGGATAATATAATGGAGTAAGTTGTAGGTAGCAATAGTGAAATGTATGTAAAATGTTGAACTTGGTTGGTTTGGGTTTGATTTTTTTTAACTATTAAGTGGTCTGCTCTGCCACCATTTAAAAGAGCAAACAGTATTAGATATTCCTGGTATCTTCAAAGCATTATGCTGCTAGCAACTTCCAAAATATTTTACAGCATTACCAGTAAGAACTTTTTTTATGGCTGTAGTAGAACACGTAGAAGGGAAGTGTGAAAAGCTCACATGCAGCGTGTTACAGGCCTACTGTATATAGCACTGGTTTTTAGATTGTGAAATTTCTGTGCAGGTTTAAGATTTAGTAATGCTTTTGAAAGAAAACCACTTGGCTTTTTTTTTTTCTTAATCTACTAAAAATGGGAAGAGCAGTAACTAATTGAGTTGTATTTGTCAGTTAATAATATTCCAAAATTAGACTGTACTGTTTTAATGCATGGAAGCACACTACTGTTTCTAAAACCCGCTTTTCTCAGGACAATGACACGTTTGAGTCTAAGAGCAGGACAGCATCCTAATGTTGGTTGGGCCTGGATTGCATAAACAAAACCGCAACTTAATGGGAAAGCAGAATTCCTTAGCAAACAGTGAAGATTGCCAGTCCTCTGTCACAGTCTTCCTATTTACTGAAATTTTTATTTTGTAACATGGAGTCTTTTCTCTTCAGCATTGTGGGGGGGAAGGGGGAGAAGTATCTGATTATTTCACAAAAAACAAAGAAAAATATTTAGTTGCCTGTCAAATCCTAAACCAGCCTGTTGCTTGAAGTCTTTTTCAGGAAGGAGATCATGTATATAATTGCTAAGGAAAACAAAAGTATTACACTAAGATGACCTTGCCTGTTAGGAAAATAGCATTCTTCTCTAAATCTTGATTGTATTTTCTCCTTAACAAATTCTTCAATTTGTAGAGAAATGCTCATAAAAGCACAGTGGGTGGCTTATTTTGAATCACTTGGTGGTGACACAGAAAAAACAATCCTCTTAGAAATGTCCTTTGTAAACAGTCAAATAATACTAGGGCAGATGCTCAGAGCATGCTGTCCCAATTCTGTTGACTGCAACAGAGCTGATACAGTCTACACCAGGTGGCAGTTTGCCCAGTGTCTCCATACACTGCCAAAATAATAATCTATTAACAGGAATGTGGCAGCAGAGTTAATAAGAAGCACTATCTACCTTCTCCCTCATCTCGGAAAACACCCAAAACAGAATTATGCACTCAAGTGTTTCTGCCAGAAAACAAACCCTCTAATTAGGGTAAAATGAAAACCAAATCTCATTTACAAAATAAAAATATAAAAATTAACATCAGAAATCAAGTAAATTGATTTAGAATAATGCCAATGCATAAGAAACCTACCTGAATAGTAATTATTTATCAAATTGAGATTTGAAACATCAAAAGAAAAAACTCATAGCTAATAACATTTAAAAAAAAATCTGCTATACAATAACAATAAATAAAAAGATTTTAAAAACATGTTCCCTTAAGTGCTGTGTACACCGATTTCTGATTCTTTTCCATGGCAAACAGTATGCTGTAGATTTTGGTAAAGTAACCTTTTAATTTTGGTTGGCATTTGTACATTGAACATAAACACACATGGAATGTACTAGTTATAGTTTTCCCACAGGATCTTTTTCACAGTTACAGAAAAAGTTTTCAACTTATACACCATGAATGTTTTCATAAGCCTCGTGTTTTTGATGGAGGAGCGTTGCAGGAGGAAGTAAAAAACACTTCAGACTGATCTCTTCCTGTTCTGTCTCTTACTGCCTCTGAAAACCAGCTCTGTTTTTTCTTGGGTTGGTTGGTTGGGGTGGTTTTTTTTGCGTAGTCATGCTCTGGTACAAATTTCAGGAAAAAGCGTGTAACGTTGTGAGGCAGCCTGCACCTTCTGGTCAGCTTTTAAGTGCCTAACGGATCCAGTCCTTAAGGCAGTCAGTATTTCACTCAAATGTCCATACTTCTACATCTTGTATTATGAAATCTTCTTTCTTAGATAAGATGTCATTATTGAAGGTGCTGCAGGAGTTGCTTCGCCCATGGTACAAATCTGCATCTAACCATAAGCCAAACCGGCCACTAAAAAGGAAACACACAACACATTTCAGGTTATATGTAATAGTGAAAATACTGGAAGATGTAGAAACAACCAGAGGAGCGATATGGAGGACTGTAGGTAATTCTGAGGACCTCTTAGACTGAACATGAAGAGCTCAATCCTGGCAAAGTGCTTGCCAATAAGCTCACTGAGAAGTCCCTTCACTTTTGTTTGCACCAGTGAGCAGGGCAGAGTGCAGGACCAAGCATGTGCCCACAACCCCCTGTGCCATTTGGTCGTCTGCACCGCCAGCTGTGGCTGACACCAGGGCACAGATGTCAGGGTCCCTTCCCTGGCTGTTTGGATGCGGACACAGCCCTTTCTGGTTTAGGAGGAGGAGCAATTTTTATACACTCCTGATGCAAACCGTGTCTGATGTCCCATGGTGCAGCCTGCAGTCAGCTTTAGTTAGTCATATAGCCTTAGCCCTTGATTTCATACCCACTGGTCTTTGAAACTTAGGACCTGATTTAAGTACTGTCTGTATCCCTGCTTGGTGCATCAACAGAATAACGACAATTTAATAAGGATCATGTGAGAAACCTTAGAAGCTGATAGCAAAACTGCCATTAGAGATTATCTTCCAGTGGCAAACCTCTTCAGCAATGAGACATATATCTACCCAAAACATCTGGTTTTTTCCAAGCTAAAAAACCCCAACCCCACAACAAACCCTACTTGCCTCACTCTCTTCAAGCAATGGAAATTGCTCTGGGTCTATAACAGAAATCAGATTGCTGAGGTTATCTGCTCTAAAGAGTTTAATAAAAGTAAGTTCAGTCATTTTACTAATTAGTTTTTCTTGCAACTACCATTGTCCCTATTCTCATTAAAGAAAAAAAAAAAAAAAAGCAACAGGTACATTATTTGAAAACCAAATAGTCACTCACCCTCCACCTCCGAGCTCCAGAGAGCTGGTGTCTCCGTTGATGAAATACGTGTTCTCTCCACTCCATTTGAATACCTAAGAAGTGGAATAAACCCCAAACATTTGGCCTGTAAGGATTCTTGTGTTCTAAAACTACTGGGGACTGACTCTTACTAGGTATTTTTTGGTGTGGTTGTATTTTATTTTATTTTTTTCTTGAAGGGGGGGAGGAAGAGAGAACAAGTAGAAAGTAAAGGAAAAATAGATATTTAAAAATATGAACAAGGCACCCTAATCCTTTCTAAAATTCCGCTTGCATCTCTCCATCAACAAGCATTCTGTTAAAAAGGGACAATGTGTTCAATACTGAAAAATGCATAAGCCATGAACATTAAGGGGTATTTCAGTAGCATTTTTATCTCTGGTTTGTTGTCGCTGTGATCCTAAACACATGTAAAATTCTACCCTGTTCGTGATATCACTGCCTTCCAAGGTGAGTCTTTGACAGTCCACTCCTCACTTCTTCCTGCTTCCCCCTTCAATCCACTTAAAACACTCTCCTCACCCTTACAGACTGTCCTCTCAGCACTTCAGATAGTAACAGCCACTACTGCTTAAAGCATTGCATTGAAGCAATGAGTGATTATCTGCATCCATCAACAGCCGGCGCATCTAAACTCTTCAAATATGCTCTCTTCATAAAAATCTCGTAAATGTTTCAGAAGCAGAACCCAAAAATCTTATTTAAGAAAGTGAACACCCACTTACCTTGAAATTTGGACTGAATGTGTATAGGAATGTTTCACCAGTGCCATAGTAATGGTCACTAAACCTGAAGGGATGTGTAGCATATGCTCCAAATATCTGTTAGAATAAAATGATTAAAGTACTTATGAGAACAGTGCAAAGTTCAAGAGAAAAACCACCAAACATTTCAAAATGCTTTCTAAAGAGTAACTGAGCTGCTGTTTCATGTTAGAAGACCCAACAAGTAAAGTACATCAGATGAGCAAGCACTCCTGCAAATCTTTTGTAACCTGCAAGTTAAAAACCAGACGACAACAATGGCAACAGGAATGCTGACTCTAGGAGCTACTGAAGTACCAGACTTCCACAGAGGCATCATTTGTGACAGCTTGTTAACTAAGATACCTAAAGAAGATACTTCAATGGGCACTACTAAAAGGAGCACTCATTGCAATTATAAAGCTGGGGGTGTATTTTTATTAGTGCTGATGTACTTTCCTGCCTGGAAGTTTAGTTTAAGCAGCAGAAAATATAAAAGAAAACACCAATACCTTACTTGGTATGATGTCACTTTATGGTATGACTAGCACTTTATCATAATCACTTTTTATAATGTTGCCCTTCCACTCCAACCCCCGCAGAACAAGCATTCCTCACCTGGTTGTCCATATCCTTGATGACAAGGAGAACTGGACTGTCGAGAGATGCTGATTTACGGTACAGAGTCTTCAGGCTAGTCCCATGCTCCAGTGTACTGTACGCAAGCCGCCACGGATATCCCTGCACTCGTGCGGGCAAGCGCCGGGCAAGCTGGGCAATGAACAGGGGGAAATTGTTACATATTCAACAGGTTGAGTCACAGGTGGTACCACTGAGTACTCCCTTTCTGCAGGGGCTTGTGAGCCAAAAAAATTGCTGTCAAGGGAGCAGCTGATGCCAGCTGCTTAACATCTCCGCCACATGCACGTGGCCTTGTACTCTGAGCCCAACAGTCTGCATTCACATCACCTGTGAAAGAGATTTCAAAACTGGCACTCCCTCTCTGAGCACCGAAAGAGTTGCCAGTCCTCAACATCACAACTCAAACCCCAGAATTGCAAAACATAAAAATAAGCTTTCCAGGTGAGCCAGTGCTGCAGCAAACAGGACCTTGCACAACATACTAAGTACTTTCCAAACTCTTAAAAAGCATTGGTATTGCCTCCAGAAGGCAAAATATCCCACACTCGGCAAAGACAGCACCTAGCCATACCTGCTCTATGTGCATATTCTCCAGGAGAGCACTGTGATGCTTTAAGACAGGCAAAGTATCATCATCATCGTCTTCATAGTAACTGCAAACGCTCTTTCGTCGTTTGGCTTCTTCTACAGTAATGATCTGAGAAAGAGAACAAGTGTCCAACCTAAAGCATAGCTTTTACACTGTCAATCCTCTGTTGAAGTAAATTAATTTAAAACAACATACTCTCCCAGCTGTGACACTGTGAAGCAAAACCCACTATACGGGATGGTTATATCACACACAGGCAGCCTTAAGGAAATGGGGAAAATCTTAACTGTCAAGGTGTTTTTGAGACAGCATGGCCAGAATTTCTTCATGCCCTCGTGACCTCCCACAGCTGTAGAGTTCTTTGGGATTAATAAATATTGAGGTAACTAGGTGACATCACGTGGTTGGTTTCAGACATACCTGGTCCCAAGTCTGAAGGCTAAAGTGCACCTACTTCTTCCAAGGCACATTATATGCATCTGAACTAGATGTCTTGTAGGAGTCTAAATGAGGAGGACACAGAAACTTCTTTGTTTTCTCTCATGCAGCTAGTCAAGTAAATTATTTTCTTAGGTGCTAATGCATGAGAATATGTAAGAGTTTAAAATTTCACTTCTTTTTATTAAAACAGCATGATTTTTCTGGTTTTCTTTACTGACTCAGATATGGTTTTGTGTTTACAAACTGAAACAGAATGAATATAGGAAAGAAGTAAAAAAATAAAAATGTAAATCAACTTGAACAGGTATTTTGAAGTTCTGTCTTTTAGGAAATGTACTAAGTAAGATTTTGAGAATTCAGTTTACATAAGTTCTTGAAAATACTATTCTGAGAGTCAAGGTCATCGCAAATTATCAAACAGCTGTTTGGAAACTTCTATTGATTCCTTTGCTTAAGACTTTATAAAGAGAGCACATTGTTATATTTTAAAAGGTGAGTCCTTACAGGTATTTCTAACATCAGGTTTGAATTTAAGTACTTGTAAAACGAAGCACAGACATCTCTCCAGCACTTACAGGTAACCCAGACTACCTATAAAGCTGGAAACAAAGAAGAGAATGCAAGTCCATATAGTTAATGCTTGTCTATAAAAAGCCTACAAGGTGCTGAGAGAGACGGGACAGACCCTGAAACCCACACAGCATGGGCAGCAAACAGGAGTCCAAACGTGGCACAGGGCAGGAGCTCCCAAGCTGGCAGCACCCATGGTGCCCGGAGCTCATCACAGAGGGGAGGACACCGCCTTGCCCCTTGACGGCAGTGGTCCAGGTGCCCTGGCTCCCAACCAGCTGCTGCTGGGGTGCTTGGCTTCCCAGCTGGCAGAGAGTATCATCTGGCACAGCTGGAAAGCTACTAACCCTTCAGTGCAGCTTGGGGTGCTTAGCGAGTGACAGGAGCCTCAGCTCTGTACAGCACTGGGAGGTGAGATGAGGCACACTGTGACTGGCAGTGGGGCTCAGTGCCACCACGGCAAACAGGAGGAAACAGCAAGAGCTCTGAGATAGGGCTGGTGGGAAAGGAAAGGGGAACCAAGGAGGCCCAGCTACAAAACAAATGCAATACCTTAAACTGCCTTCCTTCCATAAGCATATCACTGCAGAAGTCTTATCTTGGAGCAGGAACCCCTACATGTGGCTGCAGAGCGCACCTGCACCACTGCCATGCACCTCCCTGCAAATATGGCTTCCAAACGACTTTCACATTACACATGGCTAAAGTTTTGCATAACTCCTCCGCGCTTTCACGATCACTGCTTGAACTTGCAGAAACTGTCAACATTTGAAAGAATTGCCAAGAACTGCCTGGAGGTCCTGCACACACCTGCCCCACAGGTGAGAAAGTAAATGCACTGGACTGACTCCAGGTGCAGATTGAACCACACCATAAAGCACAGAAGAAACTTTTCATGAAGACCAGGACTGGTGAGGAGTTCACTGTGGGTAGGACAAAGTCCTAATACCATCAGTCACACCTAGCATCTCCAGTGGGATGTAACACATCTGCTGCATGCAGTCACATCCAGCATGCATTCACTTGCAGACACCTGGAGCTGAGCCCGAGTCAGCCACTCTGAGCTGGGCACCTGGGCACTGACATTCCAGTGCACACAGTGGAGTTAGGAAAAGAGAAAAGGGCAGGATCACAGCCAAAATCTAGCCTGCAGAACTAACGTTGCTATGTGCCCCTGCGCACCCATAAAGTACAGGTATTCCTGCCGGTGACACTGCAAGAGCTGTACAGCTGCACCCTACCCCTCCAGCCCAGGCTCAGTGGGATCTGGTTCTGGGCCTTCTCAGAGTGCAGAGAATCCTGTGCTGGAAAATTTTTCATATGGCCAATTTCAGGGAAGGTTTGCACTGCAAAATTAAGATAATTTAAAAACAAACAAACAAGCAAACAAACCGTTAAAGAAAAAAACATTATTTACTTTTTTTTTTTTAATGAACACATTTTTTATCTTAAATCAAAAGTACAAAAGTACCCAACTCCTCTTTCAAAGGCTATTCTCTAGGAATAGTATCCCCCAGGATGGCAGGGGAGCTGTCACAGCAAATCAACCAGCAACAAGTATCTGTAGCAAAATGCAACCAAACCCACAACACAGGCACCCACAGAAAACCTATTAACACAGTTTAAGTTGCAAACTGACTCCAAAGACAGTCAAGCCCCACTCTTCACTGTATAGATACCTCCTTAGTCTGTAACTGAAGCGTGTATTCGAATGAAGTTCAGAGTCAACAACTGCAAAAAACCAGGAATCTGCAAGATCAGATATTTACAGACCACACAAAAGCAGAAACAGACAAAAAGAATCAACCACTACAGTAACTGGATCTACAAAATCTTTTAAAGATTTTATGAGACTGAGAAAGCAAGCTACCTGGGGTGGAAATACCCTGTTACAATTCATCTAAGTACAGAGCACATTTTTTACTAGCACAGAAGTGTCGTATCAGATTCATGCTGTTCAAATAGGGACACAGTTCAACATACCTCCACAAAAGGTTCCTCCTGGTCAGGTCTGGCACAGTAAAGAATTCGAATATTCAAAGGTATTTGTTTGCCTTTCATCATCTACCTGCTTATTTTGCAGTATCCACTGTACTTCCCTGTTCTAGTGGCAAGAGCTCTTGCCCACAAGCATGGCAGACCGCTACTGCCCATGGCACGTTGTGATAAAATTGCTTATATGCTCCTCTACAATCACACTTTCTGTTCCCCCACAATGGAAAGTGAAACTTTCACAGTAATCATGCCCAAATTTGGACTTTCCATAGAGATTTCCTGGCAGACCTACTTTAAATTTGTAAAGCCTGAATATATTACAAATAAAAGAGACACACCTTTAGAAGCAGTTTCCACCTAATTCTTCTCCCAATACATACTTAAATAAAACAATGACAGAGTGTGGCCAGATCTCTCCCACCTCTGTTCTTTGGATCACTGATCCTCCTCTTTCATTTTGGTTTGATGAAAATGGTATGCAAATAACAACTGAACAGTGAAATCTAGTGCAATAGATGACTGCACTCAGCTCTGAGCAAAACAAGGAATGAAGACCTTTGTTTTCCATCTTGCAGTTCACAAAGTACCAACATTAAGAAACTACGAAACTGTAAAAATAAAAGCTATTTGGGATTACGGGTCATGTTGCTACATTTCAAATTACAAGCCCCACTCCTGAGCTCTGCTTTTGAACAGGACAACATACTTTGAAGATAGAAATGCTGGGGGGGGGGAGGCGGGTGGCGGGGGGGGGGGGCCGGGCAGGGGGAAGAGGTTAGTAGAATTTTTAAGAAGTTTATGTTTAAGACAACTTATCAGAGCACTTTAAAAATAACCATCCAGATATTTCCCACTTAGGGATTCTTTAATTTTTTAAAAATTTATCCCATATCCTTAGCACAGCAAGTGCTTCAGTATTCAGAAATAACCATTAAAAAATGCATGCAAGCCTACTTCCCTTAGAAACTAGGCTTTGTATACACAAGAGACAGACAGATAACAAATACAGGCATGCCAAGTTGTTAAAACAAATTGCAAAAGCCCCCCCTATGAAAACGCCAACATTCGAGGATAAAACCTATCCATCTCACAACCAATACTCAAACACTATTACTACGTGTACCTAAGAAGCAAGGGTCTGGCACATCACCACATACCAATCCATTTCAACCAGCACACAGGAGTCTGTTATTTGTAGCATATAAATACAATACAAATTTAGCAACACTGACAACATACACCTGTATAGTTTTGTAAAAGGCTAACATGACATAACTAAAATGTTTACATAACTTCTGCTGGTTACACACCAGAGAGCTCCCAGCTGTTTGCCTGCTCTTTCTAGAGAGAGAAGAAAGGAGAACTGAGGGAATATAAGTACATTTGTGAGATAGATACAAGCCTTGAGGAGTCTTCTATAATGCTTGCTGCTTCATATAAAGAAACACCATAAAAATAACAAAAAAAGAAGTGCTGAGATTCTTAATAGAGGATGCACACTTGATATGCACATGCTTCATGTAAAGGCAGAAAGCACTCACCTCCCAGCTTTTCGTAGTGGGCTCACTGAAGAAGTTGTCTATCATGTCAAGCTCCTCCTTTTCTACCACAACAAAACCTTGCTCTTTGGCATCTTTCCCATATACTTCTGGTGACCACTGAACAAAAAACGTGTACAAGTGATCCACTCTGTAAAAAGAAGAGAAGGAGACAACTGTTGTTCAGTGACTCATGAACACAGCACTGTCATGTAGTCCAGAGATTCTGCCCAATTACAAAGAAGGGGCAACCACGCGAGGAGGATACCCATGCATATTTCCACACTCATGTACCACACAAGGCAATAGCTGCCCTCCACCTGGCAGCCTGAAGCACTTCAGGGCTTCTCTGCTTTCACTCCCCACAATATATTTTTCTCCTCCCTTTGCTATACACACAGACAAAGCATCATGGTAAAGTAAGTGGCTTGTCCAGTCCCACACAATTAATGTTAAGAAGTCAAATTGATTGGTATTAGGTGATACTCACAAAAGTTAAGCCCATAAAAACCCTCACTTAGTTTGATCTCCTGCATAAAACAAGCCATAAGAGATCACCAGTAAAGTCTACACCACATTTCTAGCTTCATTTTAAAAGTTATAGAGACTAACCATGAAACAATTCTTCATTCCGCTAGCATAATGAAAACCAGCAGTTACTGATGGCTCTGCTAATGATATAGCGCCAGCACTGTGTGCACATAAACATAGTCAGCTCTCAATCACTGTCTTTAAAGAGATGTTCTCTGACAACATCCATAACAAACAGTGAAATGATTTTTGAAGGAGGAATTTATGTAGTACATTAAAATTAAAATGAACGCATGCAATTTCAAACAGGAACATGATAGTGGATCCACTGTACAAGAAGCTGAATTACCAGCAGGGAATAAAAAAAAAGTAATAAATCAAACCCTAACTAAAGAGGGCAGATAAGACAATAAGCACTTATGACACTGGATCTTTTTCCAGTTATTCGCCAGGAAGTTTTGTCCAGCAATTCCTTATTCAATACAAAACAAGAAAAATCTTAGAGAAATTAAGACATTTTTCCTCTATATTTCAAGTTACTTGTATTTATATACCTGCACAAATAATCTTAAAACACCATTTCAGCAGTTGGATTCTGTTTAGGGTCACTAGTATAATTCCAGAGATTTTTCCAATCAAGCCTACGTTTTTTGTTCTACACTCCTACAAACAAGGGTACAGTCTGATGTCAGTTCTCATTACATAAACTTACAGCCCTATAACTGTTGCCCACTCACAACAGCTACACTAATTAGCAGTCAAAGTGAGATATTTGGATGGGCTTGACTCACTATGGCCTCAAGAAATTTGGATCCAATTTCCGCTACCCTCAGAAAGAATAAAGGATTGACTTTGCTTCATCATGGAAATGTCCTCTTAATCATGAAAGAGGAACAAATTAGCATCGCCATCAGTTTTTCCTCTTCTCCTCTGCACAGTCACAAACGCTTCTGTGGTACATGGCTAACAAGATGTTCTATCAGTTTAAAATTTTTTATCAACTAAGAGCTGTACCTGTGAAACACTTCTAATATATACAACCAAATACAGTTTTAGTACAATTGTCCTAGATTTGCAAACACCCAACACTAGCTCCTGAGGCATCAGCAGCCTCTCTTCATCAAGCAAGGCAGCTAATGTTGATATTAAAGTAAAAATTTTAGCTGCTGCTCATTCCTCTGCAGCAATACACACAGAGTAGAGATGAAGATGGTACTGTGCAAACAATCAAGTCTTTGGGATAGTTCTTGCCAATAATTGCCTGGAAAAGGCTAAAACAGGGTCACATTCCCACTGCCAAGAGCTCCCTCCTCCTTTGTAAGAAGCCACATGACTGCTTACAGGTTTGCATAGATCTAAAACCAATGAACTATAGAAGGAATTTCTAAAAGCTGTATCATCTCATTTTAGTCAAGATCTTTTCTTCTAACTGCAGAAGTTTTCCCACATCAATAGGTGTCACTCAGCATGCCCCACTCCACTTGCCCACAGAGGCTTCAGAAAGAGCAGTATGATCATCTCTTTGCTAACTAATGGGAGTTTTAACTGAAAAAGGCATTTAACTTGAGCACTGTGCGTTTTATGTGCAGTAGTCCTAGTCTGGAAAGCTATCTACTTATTTCCTACAAATCCCTACGGAAGAACAATAAAACTAGTGGTTGCTGCTGTCTGGCTAAAATCAGTTTGAAAGCATGTTCATGCAGGTGGGTGGAGGAGAGCAGCATACTCTCATCTCAGAATCACAGAACGTATCTAGGTTGTAAGGCACCTCTGGATATCACCTAGGCCAACTTCTGTTCACAGCAGAGCTAACTTCCAAGTCAGAGGAGGCTGCACAGTCTTGTCCATTTGCAGTTGTGAAGATCTCCAGAGAGAGATTCCACAGCCTCTCCACGCAACCTGTTCCGATAACAGCTCTGAATTTTGGAGCAATTGCTCTGCACCAGCACACTGGTGACAATACTTGGTGCGATCCTTGAATGTACCAAGAAAGTAACATTCAGCAGAAGGAATTAGATTGTCTTTAGTTTGGTGTTTGACACTTTGGTGACCACTGCTGAAATACTCTGCCCATCTCTGGTGCATAATTCCAAAGTCAGGCTCGAGTGTTGCAGCTTAGTGACACAAAACCAACTGTACAGAAAGAAGCCAAAAGGACTATTTAGCTTGCAGGAGTGATACCCTGTGATAGCCTACATTAAAAGGAACTGAATCCTGGTAACACAGATACAACAACCAGTGACCGGAAGCCAGAAATATGAAAGTAAGTATATAGCGCACTAAAAAAGAGCAAAGGCAATTATCAATAAAATACACCAGACAACTTATCAAGTTACAATTGATTCTTGAGGGGGAACCACAAATGATTTTTCTTCTAAAAGATATACTTTAATTTAGGAGGTCCCAAACTGCCATCATCACCACCACATTTCTGTTGATAAGGTAACAATATCTGACTTTTTTTTGAGGGCAGAGGCAAACTAGTTTTCCATAAGTTATCAGGTCAGTAACAGCTGGGAGGGGGGGCTACTTCCGCATTTGTGTGTTTGGGTAGTGTGGGAGGGTTTGTGTATCCTGTGGTACACGTACAAAGGCTCTAAGTCCAACCACAGCTCCTGGCCCAGAAATAGGAATTCAGTGTCTTACAACTTTGTTATAAACATGCCTTACTGGATGATGATCCTTCATGAATCTTATGAGAGCTAAGGCATTGTAAGCCTTCATATGCTTATATAAACCTATATGAGCCCTAATTATAAGAAATTAAGCTACAAACAAGTTTTCATAGGTTTCATCTGTATAATTTGATATCTTATTTCTCAGGAGTCTAGGAGGACTCTAATTCAAAAGGAGTCTAAATCTAAGCTTTATGCTACCTATTCCATTCCATTAGCAGGAACATGGAAGAGTGACCCTTCAGCATCAGGACCATCTTAATCATCATCCCTTTATGCAAAGCCCTGCATAAGCACATGGAAGCATCACATAGGTATTGACTCCAGCTAGCTGTGCTACAAGTTCTTCCAGATCTCAGCTTCAACTGTACTAACTACAGGGTGTTATTATCTAGTGCATAACAGGAGTCACAATCACCCAACATCTCGCTCTACAAAAGGAAACCCCAAAGAAACAGTAACAAAAACCAAACCAAAGCTCACCCAACACCCCAAACCAACAACAAAAAAAAAACATCAATGGGGTGGGAAGATAAGACTGAAAAAGGGAAGCAAGGCTCAACCGCTGCTACTTTTCCTCCTTGAAAATCCGCCTGCTCTCAAAATAGAAACTTCCAAAAAAGCAGATGCACTCTCAGCGGCATGACCTCAATGCAATGTCTTTTACATCAACATCAATGCAAATTATGCGTTCCTAAACCAAATCTGTCTGCCAAATTTAGATTATAGATAACCAATGAGATTTACTTCTTGACTGAGGAACTAGTCAATGCTAAAATGAGGAAATTATTTGTTAGGACGCATGTTTATAAACAAAGAAATTCTGCGTTACTATCCCTGTCCCAGTGCATTTTCCTCTGCAACACCTTGAGGAAATCTGCAACATACTGACCTACTACTATTCAAAATCCACTAGGGTGGAAAATCTACATACCATTCAAACATAAATCCATGTAGTAAGAGCATACACAGACTTACCCTCTAATACTGTAAGCTATACCCATTGCAAGACTTCTCAGCAAAAGAATCAATCTATTAGTCTCCAAAAGCACGAATGCCTTTCTGCTCAGCTGAACCTGACAAGAAGCTGCCCCAGACTGAGTCATCTTTATATAAACAACTCAATATGCTCATCTTCCCCATTACGTGCTAAGGTGAGCGCTACTGTGATCAAGCAGGCAGAGCAAGGCAGACCTATAGTCACTGATTAACTCAGCTATGCTGTGCAGGTCATGGGGTGATGCACACCAGGACATTCTCAGCACCTGGGAAGCCATGTAGGAAGAGAGAAGACCTACAACAGCCACAACAGGCAAACAACACTTAAGACTTATTGACAGCCTTTATGAACAGCATCAGCCTAACAGCCTTCTTCTCTATATATTAATAATGTTTCCAGGGGTTTCCATTTAAAAAAAAAAAGAAAAAATTAAAAAAATAAAAGTTTTAAAAGATAAGTACATCTCTCCCCCAGTGCAGGTTTCCTGCACCCTGCCACAGCCAGGACAGCAGCAGCAGTCTGCAGATGGAAGAACAGCACTTCTGGGAGCAGCGGGCTATGGGGCTCAAGCTGAAAATGGAGACATTTTTGGAACAGATGACACAACCTGTTTTAACAACAAACACTAACAGACCATGGAAAAATGTAATTAAATGCAAATCAGAGGAAAATTTAACTTACACAGTGATTATAGGCATGCACACCAATTTTTTCAGAATCTCAATCCAGGTTTGGCAGTTGTTGTTGTTTTTTTGAATTACTACAAAATGTTAAGATGCTGTACAAGCTACTGTGACTGCACTGGACAGAAAGTGTCTTATTTATGCTGCTTTACGGACAATGAGATTAGAGCATTATTCTTGATATTTTCATACATGAATATAAATTGCATTCCAAATGTTTTTAAACTTAGTAAATTACTCTGATACACTGGTCAACAATACATTGCAAAGCTACCCCAAAAGACCTACTGCCCATGACGCTCTCCAGATACAACACTGATAATCATATACTATACAATACTGGTGCAAAAATATCATTAGCTGGTAGGAAGCGATGTATTTTGCTTTGGGAAGGCATCTGAGAGTTTGGAGGAAACACTGACGTGCTGGGCAAAGGCATATCTTGCATTAATACGAAGGAGTGGGTCTTGCATTTAATATTGGCCCAAGTTCTACATGATCTTTTATACACCTCTGTGGTGTTAAAATAGGCATGCATGAACAGCATCACAGTGACCCAATCTTCCACTACATTCACAGTAATTTTGGACAAGATCTGAACAGCAGCCCTGACATCAAAGATATGGTCTGTAAGCCAGCATGGCCAAGTGCCGATGCAACAGCTCACTGCAGAAATTACTTTTTCCTCATTCTGAAGACTGAAGTATAAATCAGCTGTCAACACTTCAGTTTATACATGGATTAAGTCCCCTCGCTATTCAGAAAATTTCTGCTTATAAAAAGACAAGCAAAGAAGCTGTTTTCCAAGTTTGTTTTAAGAAGCTTAACAGATCTACCTGTTGCACAGAGCAGCGATCAGAGATGACCTCAGTTCAGCTCAGCAGCTTTATTCAGCATTACACTACCCTCAAAGCAATAACTGACCTTGTGTTATATTACAGCATCACTCCAACTTCTTGAAGTATTTACTCACACTTCAACCTAGAATCTTCTGAACCCACCCTTTTGCAATCCCTGAGGAGCCAAGGACGGGGTTCAACAGATAGCAAGCAAACCAAAAGCTATCTTCAGCTATACTCCTGATGGCCACATTCCAGTTGGATTAAACCTCTCCCCCTCTCCTCCCCTGGGTCAGCAACTTCCACACTACTGGTCTGCTCAAAACACTAATTCCTAAAATACAAGAAATAAACACTTAAATCAACACACACACACTACAAATTTGAAAATAAAATTCAGTAATCTGGAAAACTATTTAAAAAAAAGAAAATATTGACTGCATCTTAAAGAGACACCTCTGAGAGAGGTCACAGGTTCAGATTCTTCCTTCCTGATACCTAATTCACCAGAAGTGTGATCACCAATTTCCCTATTTTGGTTCAGCAACAGACTGGAGAATTGCTCTGGCTGCCTTCTAGCAAAAGAAGGACCAGGGATTTGATTCCTCACAGCCAGTGAAAATTCTTGGGTGATTTATGTGGAAAATCACAGGCCTTCACTTTTTTTTTTTTCCCTTTGCTGTAGTACTATTTATGCATATACACCTCCAGGCACATAACATCTTTAAATGGATTTTATTGTGAAGGAAGGGACATTTTGAAGGCATAAATAGCCATTCAGTTAGGAGTGTCTCCCTTTTCCACATGGTGCCCTTTGCTCATGTGACATACCTATTCTTTTAGCACTGGCACCTTAGCGGATTCTTTGCCTCTCTTGCCACTGCTCCCCTTTTCCACTTTCCCTCACTTCCTAGACTACAGCCAAAACCCAGATGATCCCTGTGTCTTCATCATATGTTAGGTGCACATATATCCCTTTTTTTATCTTCCAAGTGGCACCTGATCCATTCTTCCTTCCCATTGGGAGCCATATTACACCAGCAACAAGCACTGCTTTATCACTCTGGCATGCAGTGAAGCAAGGGCACCTCCCTCCTCATCTCAGCATCCTTGCTGCATTTCACACCTTGGACCACATAGGAAAAGTCAGATTCAACTCTAGAAAAAAGCACAAACATATTTTTGTGCTAAGCACCGAAGCTTACCTTTCCCGAGGAACAGCAAACCAGTACTCTGGTTGCTTTATCTTTTTACTGTACTGTTGAGACATGGTGGTGCTCTGAGACACAAAGGACTTTCTCATGGGTTTGCCTACTTTAATGCACAGAAACATTGGAGGAGTCTTGCTCTTCTCCTCTTTTGAAGGAAGCATATCTGAATGAGAGACAAAAGAAATGGGCTGCTTACAGGGAAGTACAAGTACTGCAGCTGATAAAACATTGTCACAAAGATTAACCATCCTGTGCAAAGGAATACTGTGAGACACCATCACAGAATTACACCTGACATGCCATTTAATAGCAAAACTGGTTTAATAAATCCTTGTTCATCCTGAACTGTGGCCACTTATTCCCATTTCGTCACAGCCTGTTACCCTCCTCAGCTGTACAGCTATGTACACAATAGTCCTGTAAAGCAAACCAGTAAGATGATCAGGCTGGGTGGAAACTGCAACATGAAGCAGGCAAGTAAAGGGGACAGTGTTCGACTGGGTCCAGGAAACCCATCCAAGGGGTAACCCTGCACACACACACATATGCACAAAGCCCAATCAGTTTGTCAACTCCAACAGTGAGCCAGCCATACAAACACCCTTTTGTCCGCACAAGACAGGGTCAAGCAGAAGAGCAGGTTAAATTCCTTAAATTGCTAGTGTGACACAAAAATTGCTTATTAATCTACAGCCTCAATCACACCAAAGTTGCCTCATTCATTTTAGGAGTACTCCTACAGCCATTTTTTTTCCCCTCTCCCAATGAGAACAACCACCAAATACAACTAGCAAGATATAAACCCTTGCAAAAGAAAGAAAAAGTAATTTTAAGAACAACTGGTTTTAAAATACAGACTTCCACCCTAATCACCCCCCACCACTTGATAGGAATCAGGGGTATGCCCACTTCATTAAACTACCAGGAGAGAAGCATCAGCACTCCAGGATGGATTAGCGCTTAGAGGCACTGGGCTGTAGCAGAAATAGTAATGTGTGTACATGCTATCTAAACTGAGATTTCACTTTGTTATATGCTTTCCAATAACTGCCTGAATTTTATTTATGATAATACAGTGACCAATCAGGACAAAATGATCAGTCAGTAAGACTCTACACATATTCCTATTTATCACTTCTTTAAGGGTTTCCACAGTATGAAAGACACTAGGCATGCAAATAGTGTCAAGATTACTTTGGTACCACCCTTTACAGAAATGCACTACTACTTTGGATACCATCAGAAATACACCCATGGACTTCACCGAAGCAACGAAAGTTACCAACATGTAGTGACAATTCCCAGGCCAAGAAGTGACCCTGTCAGAATTGCAACTGGGTGACATTTCACTGTCCTTCATAAAGCCAGTAAACAGAGGTGAAGATTATGTAACAGTGATCACCGAATATGGGAAGAGCACACAAGCTACTTATCAAACTAGGAGCTTAGGGAATTTGAAGGGGTTTTTTTCCTTCTAAATAGCAGATAATATAAAAACATAATATGTAAGAGAAAAAAAAAATTGAACAGGTATTATAGAAAGAGGCAATTTTTAGAGCAGAAGGCTATCAATTCAAAGGTTACCGTCATAACGCTGTCCGAGTCTCAGAGGAAACAAGGATAACCAGAGACCTACCTTCAATTGGCACTTGAATTTTCTGCAGCAGCCACAGTCTGATTTCTGATTGATTGTCTAACTGCGTTTCTTGACAGGTCTTGTCTATAGCTGGTACTAATGAAGAGTCCACAGACTCTTTCAGATTCTTTTCCTCTGCTGCTGCTGAGCTGATTTCTAATGAAGGTGCTCTCCTTTCAACACAGCAGGAATCAAGCTCCATACTTTTAACTGTATGGACTTCATTAGCTTGGGACTTTGAAAAGCTAAGTGTAAGGTCTATGCCAACTGCTTTATTGTTTTCACCTTTCTGGATTTCAGCCTTGTGTAAGTCTTCAGATGACTGAGACCCATTCCCATCTTTATTGAGGTAAAATTCAATAAGTTTATCTTTCTCTAGCTCTTTCTTAGTGTCCAATGCAGTCTCCACCTTACCTGTCGGGGAACTGACACATTTGTTTACTTCTGGAATAACATCTTGCTTTTCACACAGCTCTAAGTCTAAGTCAGCTTTAGGTTCAACACTGTCCTTTTTTTCCAAGGAATCAACTGTCAAGTGCTCCTGGGCTTCTGTAGTGGGTTTGGTTACCTGCTGCTTAGTTCTCCCCAACTCCCTGGGGTCAGCCAGCAAGCCTTCCATTACTGAGATTTTCCTGTCCAACCCTCTATCCATACGAGATGATGTCTTTTCCAGCTTAATGAAGTCATCCTCTCCTTCTCCCAAAAGGGATTTTTCTTTGGTTTTGATATCTGAAGCATTTTTTTCCCCAGAAGGCTCCTTGGCACATGGATCTACAGCGAACTTTTCCAAACATTCAGTGGCAGTGATGTTGTTGGAAAACTCCAGTGACTTTGATTTGATTGAGCCTGTACTCTCAGACGACTGAAGAACTTCAAAATCAGCAGACTTTTCCTTATCTGAAGGTTTTATCTGTTTGGCACCAAGAGCAATGGATGGATCCCCATTCTGCTGCCTCTTTTCCTTGCTAAGGGATTTGAATTTGCTGAAAGGATTGATATCTTTCTCAGAGGATAGGTCTTCCCATTCTCCTGGCCTGTACAGAGGACAAAGATCCTTTGGTATGTCACTGTCAGGGAACATGATGGATGTACATAGGATGTTAAAAGCAAAATGGAAACAGAAAAAAAAAATCGGAAAAGAAAAACTAAATAATGTACCAATTTAACTTAGGCTCTGAAACTCAATGAAAAATTACTTTCTCCAAAATAAACATACATCAGTAGAATAAGTGATTTTAAAGAAAATGGAGAAAAATGTGGAAAGGATAATACTGAAATAAAATGAGTAAACCACCTGGCAGAATATGCCGGATGGGTGAAGAAATGGTACACACATAATAACAATGTGCAAGTCATCAGAAGTTCAGTAACCGAAAAACCACAGAACATGTATTTAGCTGCTGGAATGTCATTCATACTATGTTAATATTGTTTATTTCCCACACCTGAAAATGAGTCAACTTCGACAATCATCCATGCTTCCCTAGTCAGTACAAATGTATTTTCGAGAAGAACACAAATTGGAGATAAGCCTTACCCTGTTTGAACATGTTTACTGCAAAACAGTAACAGGCAGAGTTGGGTTTTTTCCTTTTCTTTTTCTCCATTACTTAAATCTACTGTTTGAATGCTGACTTCCCCAAAGATTTCTTTTTAAAGCAGGACAATCATAAAACATTTCAAAATGGAAAATTCTTAAAAATTTAACAGCATACAACTTCAGCTCTTCGTTGCTGCTAAGAAGTCTGAGGTGAATGAGAATACAAGATTCTCATAGCTTAAAAGTTACAAAGAAGTTACTAAATGCCCTAGTAATGAGCGTAACAAATATCTGGAAAGTTTTTCTTGAAATGAGAAAACAGAGGGAAGTAGATGAATTTCACTGATCAAACAGGTGTTACCTATAAGAACAAAACCTTGCTTAGAACTAATACATAAATAGTACCTTGACTACACAGAAACAAAAATAGCCCACCCCAGAAAGTCTATTGTGTATTATAAATGGTAACTATTAATGCATTTCTAGTTCTGAAGTGGAAGTATTCCACAGCCTGGTATTTCTGTAAGTCCTGAAGATGGCAGTTAAGGTGCTGTTATCTTCAAAAGTTTTAAATATTACTCTCTGAACAGTCCTGGTAACACAACTAATCATCCAAACCTAGCTCTCTTCACTTCCACTGAAATAACCTTAGAGATGGGTCAGTGCAAGAGCCCAATCATGGCATGCCACCAACGCTTTTAATTACTGGTTTTTACTGATCCCCTTTGCACTTTGGTTCTCATATTCATGACCCATTTCTCTTTAATGCCACTGAAGTGTTCTAAAAAGGAAGTGGAAGAACAGCATATATGAATCACTCCTTTGCTGGCACTTTCCTCTCCTGCTGTGTTTTATTCTGCTGCATTAAGACTCTTCCCTTTCATTCACCCCCTCTCCTTTTCCACCACCCCTACTGAAAATCTGTAAACATAAGTTCAGGGAAGAACACTCCTTACGATGGCAACGCGTCTTTAATCTTCATGTGAGAGATGTCATTGTAGAGAGCTATTGAGACAACCTCCTCCATGGGGCAGATGAGCCCATATTCTTCACAGCCATTCTCAATTACCAGAGGATCAGACTTATGTGGGTCAAACATGATATTGTTTGGAGTTACTATCATGACTCCTCCAACTACACCCTAAAATAGGAGAAGGAAGAGTTAGCACATCACTTATCATTTGGTATTGGATTTTAGGCTACTATCCTAAAAAGAAAAACCTCTCTCCTGCTTCTTTATTCCCCATCATACAAAGTTTGCTAACAAAACATTTTGGTTTCCAATTGCATTGTCAGACATCATAAGGAGAACAAAGGGAAAAATTCTATTCTAGATGCAGCCACCTTCATTTGATACATGAATTTATATGCAGCCAGCACACATGAAGGCAGTCTTACTCATGGAAACGTCAAGGTTACTATGCTAAGCTACGTTACAGGTCCCCTTCACTTGATCTGGTCTCCCAAAGGTACATGCGAAAAGCTTCTATATACAGGAAACCAATGTGAAACAGCTTCTCCCCAATCTAGAAGCAGCTTCTACCATGATCCAAGCATGTTTTACACAACTTTAGATGACATCTCATTCTTCAAAACATGCTCTAGCAATAGATTCAATAAGAGGGTGCATCAGCCATTATTCAGCGTCCAACCCATTGCAACCGACTATTTTTCAACATCTACAAAGGAGATTTCCAGTGTCTTGCTCCTGCACCCTTTCTTCCAGACAAGCTACAGAATTCACCAGACCAACTCAGAAGCTGCGTGTAAATCGTGACATCTGACAAATAGGAGCCACAGATCAACAGGAGTGACCTACACTGCAGATACTATCAATTATCCAAGGTCACCAGCAAGGCAAGCCAAGGCAGGCTAACAAACAGGCAGGTAAAGGACCACAAGCTTGGTTTATGTTTTTTTTAGACCAGGGAAATGCTAAGCTGAAATTTGGCACAGGCAAGTGAGTACATGTGTGCCTGCTCCTTTGTAAAGCAAAGTCTGCATGTATTTCCCATTTGCTTCTCCTCTATGACTCACGTACACATGCCTGGTCTGTGTTTGGATGACAGAATCAAAATCAAGTGCAGAGGCTTCGCCCACAGGTATGTAACTAGTTAGCCAGAAGAGCCATACATCAGTAGGCTGTATTCCTACCCAGCCACTGCAGGAAGCAAGGCAACAAGGGATTTTAGCTACACTGGCAAAAAAGGTGCCCCACTTCTGATTGTTCTGACTGCAAATTACTTTTTCAGTCCTGCAGCCATAAAATCGGCAATCTGTATCCTCTGCACCTAGCAAGTATCACATAAAGCAGTATTGCCCTAATTTACATGCAAGACACTAAATAGTCCTCTATTACTTTCTACAAAATAGCAGACTGAAAAATTGCAGCATGGTTAAATAAAGTCTACATCCACTCGATGCAAAAAGAAGCCAAAATCTGTAGCTGTAAACACATCCATCTTACAAAAATCAGAACTAAGGGAAAAATGACTAAACTACAATGGTTAGCATATCTCCAGTGTTACAAATTCCGGAGAACCTGAAAACCCAAACATGCAGACATTAATTGAAACCAGAATCAACAAGAGTAGATATATCAAAGCAGACTGTTCAAGACAACAGCGCCTTGCAACCTTGAGAAGAGGGTTAAAATACTGCCCGAGCTTTGTGCCTTCGCTTTTGAAACATCTGCTGTAAAGTTTAGGATTGCAGTCCCAGTGGGAACACGTACATTACAAGAACACTTGCAAGAAAAAGAAAGAAAAGGTTGCAACACGCAATATTTATCTTTTTATTAGGGTTTGCATGACATTAATTAGCAAGTGCAGAAGCAACATGGACATATATGGAAACACTGCTCTGGAAACAGTTAAAATTTAGCTTAAAGTCATAGATGAAATAGATAGGCATGTACTCATTTTATAAAGCTGTTGCTCAACTTGATGGAACTGGACAACTAATCCTGACACGTCATAACTCTAAAGTGCAGTTTTCTCTGTGTATCTAACAACACACTTAAACAGATAATTCTGGTAAGACACGGTAAGGGAATGAAGATGAATAGAAGAGCTATTCTTTCATAAAATGATTATCATAACAGATTAAACAATTGAAAGAACAAAGAACAAAATGATACAGCATATTACCATAGTACCAATAAAAACAACAGTGATAAAGCCACCATTTACATTTTTTACAAATGTGGAGCATGTTTGACTCCTCCAGTATTCATCTACCATTTATCCAAACAGATTTCGCTTTTAAAGAATCTCAAGCAATGCCCAAAAGCCAGGTTCCACCTACCTTACCATCTGTGAAGTAACGACAATTCATTTTTAAAAATTTGACAACCACAGGCTCATCTTCTTCTGAAGTAGAGGACAGCACTCTCTCAACTGGTTTGAAGGCCTTTCTTGCCAAATCAGCATCCTTAAAAAAAGGAGGAGTTCAGTGCAGAGCAACAGGACCAGAATCATATACTTTCAGATTCTGGGCAACTAAAAGGTCAGGTTCAATCAACTACTCTCCTTTTGCTTAAGGAAGAAAAGTGGTAGTCATGTACGTATGTACGTACACTTCCTGCAGTATCTTGCATGAAAGAAAAACCTTGTAACATTACAAAAAAAACTCCATACAAATAACAGGCAAGAAATTAAAAAAAACCAAGACAAGTCAGCTCAACAAATTTCAATGAGGAGCTCTCATTAAGAGAGGGCCAGTCCTGCCTCCTCATCTACAGTGAAGACCTCCACACACAGGGCACTGCTGTGATTCCCCATGCAGGTGGCACAGAGGTGTCAGACTAAAGTTAAACACAGTTGTTCACTTCAGGTTTCTCTCCACTTTACTTTTTATTAGTTATGGATTTGAAATGTATAGTCACTTTAACATCAGCAGGTGGACAGCTAAACTCCCTAAAACTATATAAAATCATCATGGCTAGCCACCCTTCTAAAGAAAATAAAAGATCAGCTATGCCAAGGCCTTTCACAAAGATTAAATCCCGCAGTCTTGTCTTATATAGACAAGTCTGTATAGGGGTACCACCATAATATGCTTAACTAGAAAGAAACTGACTGCTCAGACTAAACTAACAGCCTCTGTGCTCAGGGATCCCAATGCAGGATCAAAGCTCTGGATTGCAGAACAGCATAAAAATCTCCAGGGTGAAACACTAAATAAGTTTTTCATACTTAGCTTTCTGTTTGTTAAAAACTAAACGCTGGACCATTTTCAATTGCTTTGATAGATTCTAAGCCCAACAGAATTTGTACTGGCTTTCTATGCTCTGACAGAATCCCCTTAATATGGGATATTTTAAAGAGATGGTAAATTTTGTAGTATAGCAAATTAAAGTTACTCAGTACACTACACACAAGGTCTGAACTGTAACCTCAAAAACCTGTTATTTACACAGCCTTGAATCTCAGCTTCAGAATCAGAAATTATTTCAAGATCAGTGAACCAATGTTTGGCTTACAGGGAGTTTATCATATTCGGCATCTGATGATGAAGGAGAAACAGGAGCACCAGGACTGAAAGACGACAGCCTCGCAGCACTTGTTTCTGGCACAAAGAGAATCTAAATACCAAACACATATGACAAAACAGTAAGATGCAAGCTTTAAAAAGTTATTGACTAGAAATACTACCTTCTGCTGAAAGACAACCCAGTACTGATCACTCCTGATTGCAAGGCACTCCTTAACAACTACTTATTCTAGAGTCCTTCTTCATAGATGGTGATGATTGAGCACATGCGGGTCTAATCTAGCTCTACATTTTGTTTTGCAGCACAGGCAAGAAAATAAAACATTTTCCACAGACTGAGAACCTCTTTTTTTCCCCAAATTTACAATCCCAGGTTGTCTTGCAACTATCGCAACAACAAAACAACTAAAATTACTAATAGTCATTAACAGCAAATTCTGGTCCAAAGAGAAGGCCATAACTGAAGATGGGGGATTTTTAGTGCTAGAAGTTTATAACACTTCACTAAACGTTGTCTGTTTCCAAAAACATATTTGCATCTCCAGATTTAAGAAAAATATTCTTTATATGGGCCAGCATTTTAGCATCATGTAATACATATAAAAGAAAAAAAACCAACCAACCACCTTACACTAATACAAGTGTATATAAAAATATAATGCTTTGTTTGAATTTTCACATTCCCTCACAGTGACCATCCCAGATTTTTAGTACAGCAGTACTAAAATTACAGTACAGCTTTGGACCTCCACCCCAAATAAAAAGTCATTTGTTGCAGTGTCAAAGAAAGATACTTCTAAACTTAAAAAAAATGCTCACAGTTTATTTTTAAACTAAAAATATTCCAAGAATTAAAAAAAATTTCCTTATCCCATCTTTTGTCTGCTGGGTATTCTTAGGCAAGTCATGCCATCTGTTTGTGCCTCAGCTTCCCTATCTGCAAAACAGGACACTTTAAATTCTTCACATCTGTGAAGTAGAAGTAGAGATCTGCTCTTCATGAACCAGGTTTTAGTCTTTGCATTTGCATTTCCATTACTTGACTCTCCCCAAAACAGTCTATCTCCATTTATTTCTCATCTTACAGGAAACTGACTCATCCCCAATATAATGGCAAAGAGCCATTTCAATTACTGTATCTAACTCTCTAATTCTTTAATGCATTATATACAGCATTTATCTAGGCTTCCCAAGAATTCAACCCTCTTGCAACAGATACATTACTTTCTTGAGCTTCCGAGACATCTTTAAGCTTCAGTGACAGCAAATAAGCAACAACAGTCAGATACGGCAATTACAAATCTCCCCCGGCCCAACTCTAGATAACCGTGTAGTGAGTTCCCCTTTGAGGGATTTAAACTACTGTTCATTATCCTTGTATCCAAGTACCTAAAAGATATGTGAAAGTAGTAAAAAGCTTTTAAATACATAGCAAATAATCAGGTTTCAGGTATAAAAAAACCCATAAAATATTTACCTGGCCTGGCACAATTGTCTGCGTGAAAAGCTTATTGAGCTCCACAAGCTTGTTTGGGGTGATGTTAAACTTTAATGCTATGCTGTTTATGGTGTCCTGATTTCCAGCCTGAAGAAAGAACTGAAGCTTAAGATACCATAGTAAACACATTCAGCACATCAGCTGAACTAAAACCATCTAACAGACTGTTTGCAGGGAACAGATTTAATGATTTCAACATGCCCCCTATTTAACAGCTTACGTGATAAGCCGGTATCAATAAAAAGAAAAGATACTCTCTCATACTACACATTAGATAAAGTGGAGAGGTGTTACAGATGTCCCTCTCCTTTTCTCATAATTCCTTGAAGCAGCACCACCTTATTTATAACTGGTCTGGCAAGTGGGGAAAGGGCACACACTGGAAAGTTCTTTACACCTTCAGCAGTTACAGCTCGTCATGCATTTGTGCTGTTCCCAACTGGGATGCTCGCCTTTCACAGCTGCTCTGCATGATGGAGAGTGGGTCCCCTGTTCAGGGACCTGGCTGGCTCACACAGAGACTTTCTGGGCAAAGCTAGTCCGCTGAGCTGTTGTGGCAGTGCACTGCCGCCCGGCTCTGGCTTAGAGGATCTCCCATCATCTCAGGACCAAGCACAGGCCAACTAGCTGATGACCTAAGCAACAGTGTGAAATGTAAGTATTTTTCAGAACAACAAAACTGACTGCTCTAATACAGAGCCACGGTGCAGAAGTGAAAACAGGACTGGCAGTTGCAAGAAACAGCAGAGGACCTCGCCTGAACAGTCATTCAGGACGTGAGCCAAGCTCTCCCCACACAATGATATTTGGAGCAATCCCCATTGAGATAGGTATAAACTACAGACAGTATTCACTTATTGCTTTCAGTTTTATGCCACTGGCTCCCTCTCAACCTCAACAATTCGACCTTCAAAAAGCAGACATGAACAAACCACACACTGATACTTACAGTATATTCTATGGTACCATGGGGTTTCTGAGAAACCATTTTTTTCTCTTTCTTTTCATTGGTTTTGTTTTGATTGTCATCTAAAGAGAGAAAAAAAAAATGATTCAAGTAATTGACTTTCAAGATGTTTGCCTATCAACATGTCTTGAAAGATCTACAAGACGTGCAAATCACAGCTGTGAACAGGAACAAGATGACAAATGAAAAATATCTATTAGGCCTTAAAATTGCATTGTAAGGCAAGCAAAACTTCAAGTACAGCAAGTTTAGTAATCATTCAGGAACTCTGCAAGAGTAATGTATACATGATACCATATCAATACAGAACTGCTCCTGTGTTTTCCTCTGTGATTCCTACACAATTCAGCTGTTGGATACAAGTACTTTGCATGATGAGCTGCTATCAAGGCTGAGGTAGAAATGAGCAGATGAATGTATGCACCGATACTGTATTGGTAGAACCACAACAAATACTGGTTAATCACCACTTCACTGCCAGTACATCATACTTAAATACTATTTTAAACTCTGAAGGTAAAAGTATGCCAAGAGTCCTGCAAAACATGCGTGCATACAGTATGCAGTCAAGCATAAATCTCGTTCAGAAGACATTTTCCACCAGCTGCAGTATGCAAAACTCACTGCACTTGCAGAAGCCCTTGCTGGACCCAAAAGGTACATGTGAGTTCTCAGCGGTGTGAGCAGGGTAGCACTTTTCAATTCTTACCAGAGCAAAGGGGGAGCAAAGCCCAGGATCAGGGGGGATGCCAGCTGCCCAGCCTCAGCCCCACAGGGCTCGCCCTCCACACCCAGAGCCCAGACCCATGTACCTGGGGGAGGCAAGGGCAGCACGCAGCCCCAGCTCCAGGAGTGGGGTCGGGGTGCAGCGAGGCCATGCATGGCTGCCCCGCTCGTCCAACCTGCTCGCCCCCGGCCCCTCAGAAAGGTTCTGCTGCCTCTGGCAGGGTGCTGCAGCCTGGCCCAAACAGGGAGGGAAGAGAAGGCAAGGCAGGGCTGGGCCCAGCAAAACCAGCAGCCGGGGCCAGGAGTGGGGAGGCACTGCCCTCCTGGGGGACCGTTCCCGTGGTCCCAGCTGGCAGCTCCAGAAGGAGATCAGGGAGAAAAGCACAGGGAATGGCAGCCTAGGGCTTCTGGCACACGTTCAGGCTTTGCTGCAACCTTTGCTATTTCCAGAGAGCAAGAGGCAGATAGTAAAAACAAGGGCAAGGACTCACCTGCCCCACTGTAATGCACACAAGCAGAAAGGAGGGGCCAAGTGGTGTGTTGCACCTGACCCTGCCGCTGGCCCATTTCCACAGCGAGATTAATGCTGGGGGCTGCCTCAGCATCTTCCAGAGGCTATAGAGTCAGAGACCATCTCCTTCAGCCAACAGAGACTCACAAGAGCCCTGAACATACATCCAGGTGTTACTGCAGGTGCATCCCACCCATTACTTGTCAGGGATGCACTCATGAGAAGCACCATGGTTAGTGATACCACAGACAGCAACGATGTTTTTCCCACAACATAATAAGAGGTGAAAAGCATGCAGGGACTAAACACACACAATTTAAGTACATGTGGATAGTACATATGGCATGAAGGACAGAGGTAGGAAGAAGAAGATCAGGACGATGCTGGCTTTTCCCTCATGGCATTTTGGAACAGAGCATCACTCAATGATCTCAGACACTTCATCTCTGAGGCTGGAAACCCACAGTAAAACTTTTCAAATTAGCATTCTTGCTGGTTTTTTCTGACCGCTTGTACTTCCACCATTGTCACACCATCTTCCTTTGATCAAAGTCAAAGCAGTTTATGGTGAAGGATGGAAAAACAGGTAATGACAACATTAGCAGGGCACAGTGTTAAACCATCAGAAACACAATGGCAATATGAGAGACAAAGATGTGGCAAATTCTAGATGTTTATTTAATCCATTATTTACGTACACCTGCCAATATGGACACAATCCTGCCTGAAGAAACTCCCCCAACTAACAATGAGTGAATTCACACTATTTTGTGCTACTCAAGAGATACCACTTTTATCACTCCAGGATAACTGAACTATGTATCACACCCATACAGGCAAACTACCTAAGCTGCCTGTGAACTGTCACTGGAGAGACGCAAGAAGGGTTTATAGGTAGACTTAGGATCATAGACTCATTTAGGTTTGCAAAGACCTTCGAGATCATCAAGTTCAACTGTTAACCTAACACTGTCAAGTTCACCACTAAACCACGTCCCTAAGCACGGTATCTATGCATTTTTTTAAACATGTCCAGGAATGGTGATTCTACCACTTCCCTGGGCAGCCTGTTCCAATGTTTGACCACCCTTTCAGTGAAGGAAGTTTTTCCTAATATCCAATCTACAGATCCCCTGGTGTAACTTGAGGCTGTTTCCTCTTGTCCTGTTGCTTGTTATCTGGGAGAAGAGACCGACACCCACCTGTCTACAGCCTCCTTTCTGGTAGTTGTAGAGAGCAATAAGGTCCCCTGAGCCTCCCCAGGCTAAACAACCCAAGTTCCCTCAGCCACTCCTCACAGGACTCCTTCACCAGCTTCGTTGCCCTTCTCTGAACACGCTCCAACACCTCTACATTCCTCTTAAGTGAGGGGCCCAAGACTGAACACAGTACCCAAGATGCGGCCTCGGCAGTGCCGAGTACAGGGGGATCATCACTGCCCTAGTCCTGCTGGCCACGCGGTTATGGATACAAGCCAGGATGCTGTTGGCCTTCTTGGCCACCTGGGCACACTGCTGGCTCATGTTCAGCTGTCTGTCAACCAACACACCCAGGTCCTTTTCTGCCAGGCAGATTTCCAGCCACCCTCCCCCAGGCCTGTAGCACTGCGTGGGGTTGGTGTGACCCAAGGGCAGGACCCGGCACTTCTCCTTGTTGAACCTCATACAGTTGGCCTCGGCCCATTGGTGCAGCCTGTCCAGATCCCTCTGCAGAGCCTTCCTGCCCTCAAGTAGATCAACACTTCCCCCCAGCTTGGTGTCATCTGCAAACTTACTGAGGGTGCACTCAATCCCCTTGTCCAGATCATCAATAAAGATATTAAACAGAACTGGCCCCAGTGCTGAGCCCTGGGGAACACCACGTGTGACTGATCGCCACTTCATCTAGTAAATCATTTGGTCTAGCTGGAAAGAGTAGACAAGTTTTCAGATATATTAACTCTTGCTTAGCTCTGAAACAGCACGCAAGGTGGGAAACAGTTAAGAATAATTATTCCATACTGACTAGATGTGCATCAGTAGATCCTGGTGTGGGGTGGGGGAATAAAAATAAAGTTGCCCACAGAAATGCAGAGTGAGACAGCGAGAGATTTTGTACTTGCTGAATGTGAGAAAGTCTAAGTCTATGCATGGATGGGAGGAATAACACTATGTAATAAAAGCAGTTTCCTTGTATAACTTACGATATTTGGTAGTAGCTAAACATTTTTGTTCCAAAGCTTTGTCTTTGGAAGTGGGATGGTGACTGAGAGCTGACCATGGCAGCAACCGCTATGCTGCTGTGGCACAAGACAACTACAAAGTACTCTAGCAATACAGACAACTTTCTTCTCTACAGCTTCCTACCCGGGAACGGGTGTTCCTCTCAAACCTCCCCCCCCCAAATACACTGTATTTTTCAGGTCCTCCTAATTGCATTGGCTACAAAGTTTGGAGATTAAAAAAATACTATGGAGTGAAAAGCTGTAACTTGAAATACTGTGTTGCAAGGACACATAATATGCTCTAGATCTTGGCTGCCAGGACTGTGGATCTGTTTACTAGGGTCCCCAACACAACCATGGCGCAATACAGAAGAGTGAACTAGATACTTACACATAGTTGAAAACGCAAAACTGTACAAAAAGACAAGCCGAGTATCAACTAAACATAATACAGTCCATCTTTTGCCAAGAACAGTTAATAAACCCTAAATAAGCCCAATAATTAGACGGTTTTCTTTTCTTTCACATCTATGTGCAAGAATATATGTTGTATAGCCCGTTTAGCTACAGGCTAAAAGAAGCAGTCTGTGAACCTACTGTCTTCTGAAACCAAACCTGGTACTTTGTGTTAGGATACTTTTTTCTACACCACCACCACCCCCCTTTATTTAATTTTTTTTAAATCCCACCAACAAGGGGTTCTGGACACCATCTTTACATGGAGCATAATTAATTGGCAGGCTTTGGCAATTACAAATCACATCATATCACTTTAAATAGTGGAAAGTCTTAACTAGTCTATGATTTTATGTCTTTATATGCACAATTAAAACCATAAATTAAAAAAATCAGACCTTCAGAGTCAAAAATTCCAATTAATCCATTCAATTTTTCCAAGTACTGCTAAGCCCACTTACTGTACACATAGCGAGGCCAAGGTCACAAATTATGCTCTACGTGGATATTTACAGCACAGGGGGTGGAAAACCTGGCAAAGCAAGCAAAACACCACAATATACTATTTCTCCAGGTCCCTTATTGTCTCTCATTTCACCTTCAGGAAGTCAAACATTTTCCGACATGATCTGAAGGCAGCTAGCTCTAGTAGTAGTCCCAAAGGCATCCAGAGCACACACAGGTATGATGGAGTCCTCAGTAACCACATTTATTTCAGACAGAACTAGATGGAAAAACTGCATCTCTCCAAGGCTTTGAAATAAATACCACTGACTACTTTTTGATCTTGGACATTTGCTTAGTGGTGAAATGACTCATGGCTCTGTCTCCCAAGTTTTCCTCCACTGCATGTACACTGAAGATGGGATCATACAACCATGAGAACTGACTAGGTGTTAATGCAAATTTGATCACACTGCATTTTTAGGAAAAGGACAGAGTGGGTGGACTAGACCTCTCTGTGATTTGAGGAAATGTATAAAATAAGGATTATGTAAAAATAGTAAAATTCATGAACAATGAGAAGAAGAATGCCAAGTGAGAACAGGCAAGAAAATAAAGGCCTATTAAAAATGGATAGGTCTAGAATGGAAATTTTTCTGCCCTTATTGATATATTTATACCTAATTCAGCTTCCTAGCAGACTGTTCATATTTAATTTTGCAATGCCATGGGAAACCTTACAAAAAACCAGTTACCTAGGAATGATTTGGAAAGCAACTATTGAAGGAGTAGGTCAAAGATGTCAATCAGTTTATCATCCAAAAGACCTTTACACATGATAGGAGAATTACACCTCTGCAACTCAGTAAATAGCTGTATAAATATAAAATAGGTCAAGAAGCATCAACAGAATCCCAGGCTGCTCACACTGATGTACGACATGCCACTGCAAGGCGGTATCAATCCCCACCAATCTTACAGACTAACCTGTTGCCAGCAGAAATCAGTGTGAGGTTTTGCAGTGCGGGCAGTGACAGCTGAGCCTGCCTGTCAGTTTCCAAGCCATCAGTTAGGCTGATGTCTGTTAACACTAGCAGGAATGTTGAAATAAACAAGGGGCCAAAGGACTGACCAATTCTGACACCAGTTAAACAAACTTAGTAGCCTCAGAGAACAGAGGTAATGGCATACTTGGACCAAAAGTCCATTTTACTCATTAATCTTTGTCTTACCAAAGACTTAGGTGACATGTAAATAAAGAAATCTTTCCCCTGACTAGCCCCCTTGGTTTCTAGCAATCATGAATTTCCCAGGGTAGAGGAGCAACATCCACTAAACTGCCCAGTTCCTTCAAGATCTCCACACCGGCCCTATGCCAATGAACCCCACAGTACCATGATGTGCAAATAAAATTCTGATTCCTTTCTTGCACTTTAGGATGCTCAGTGAAATTAATCAAGTATAATTAATATTATTTTAAGGGTGAGCAAATAGCCTTTATTCACCTTCTGCATACCATTCAAGATGTCACAGATTACCAACATCTTCCCTTTGTTATTTCACTTTTTCAGGTTGACTAATACTAGCATACTCTACACTTTTTCCTATTTCTCTGATCTCACAGGTTACCCTTCTCCCTTTTTGAGATGAAGGAAAAAAAAACCAATGCAGATTTTAAGATATGAAAAAACAGTAATTTGTGCAATGACATAATGACAGTTTCCTTAAAACTGTAAGATACTAGCCATATTTTTCCACATCGCTGCATACATCACTGCTTTTTTAAGGCACCCCAGTCCTAAGTCTTTATGACAGATTTGTTAGAAGAAATAAAGCTTTATTACTACAGTCTAGCCAAGCCCCAGGACCAAGGAGTGAAAACCTGAAGGTAGCTTACAAGAATCTGAAACACAATAAATTCAGGGGAGAATTATCACTTGGAGTAACCTAATCAGAGTACTGATAAGAAATTAAGCAAACAAGGTTTCCTGGGGTAGTTCCCTTATCAGTAAATGAGACCTGATACCAACTATCTTGGCAGAGATAGAGTACAGTAAGTATCACTTAAGTCATTCTAGAGAGACAGAGAGACCTCAAGAATATGAAAGTCCTGCTTGGGCTGGTAGGGGAGGAAGGAGGAAGACAAATCAGTTTATCCAAACAATTTTTTCTGCTACTGCTTTCTAGATGGACACTTTAATAACTTTCAGCAATGCTGTTATGTGCAGAGTTGTGTATAGGATGATTTAATCATGTCTCCATAAGCAGCTTTCTGCCTCTTCTCATGGCTCTCAAAGTGAACCGAACAGTGTTCACATTAAAATTATTACTTTTAAATAAAAAGTCTTTCTTTCAGCTCCTGTCAAGCATGGGTGAACCCCACCACCACAGGGGCCAGATCGCTGTTTTGGGACACCCTCCATCCATTCTGACATTCCAGCACTTCCCAGAGGCTGCAGCAGCCTCCTATGAAGAGACGTTATCCCAGCCCCATTCCCTCCTTTAGCCAGCTGCAGCAGCTGTGGTGCGCATCATAAAAAGTTTTTTTGGCTACCTGATCAGACCTATCTCCCTGTGAAAAAGGGAGCAAGTTAGACAGAAACATTCCCTGCTCAGATTTGCATAGTGGACTACTACCATGTTAAGAGAGAAGAAAAAAAAACAAAAACCAAACAAAACAAAAGAAGCTCCACCCCACAACACCCCACCATCTCAGGTGTCTGTTTTTCTGTTCTGCTTCCTGCTTTCGCCACAGCCCCCAGCTAAGCCCTGACCTTTACTTCTGCATATTTTTCCTCTACTGAATCATACTAGCATCTGGCTTCCTCGTTCCCTACTGCTGAAGTCACTTGAAACAAGAAGGCAGCTGTCACCCATCACAACCACACTTGTGCTCCCTCAGTGAAAACTCTCCTGCCATAGGAAAATAGCAATTCCCTTATCAATACAAACCCAGGCACATGATTGTGAAATATCTATGCCTTGAACAACTTTTCTCTGCTCTTGATAAAAACTGATTGTGATTCTCCACTAGTAATTTTTCAAGCAAGTCTTTAAAAGGAATATCAAGATCACCAAAAATATAGGGTCCCAACAAAAATGACAAGCAGCTCAAAGAACTAATATAAAAAAGGTAGTAACTCCTTCTGCTAAAAATGGAGAAGGTATTTTAAGGCACATTTAAATAAGAACCTGGCTATTGATATTCATGCAATATTCATATACTGCAGCTTCTACATGAAAAACTGCAAATATTTTCAAAAAACTTAAATTCCTTCTTTATTTACTCCTTCCTCCCCAAAATGTGGCTTCAGCTCCTTTGCAGAGGCACAAAGTGATGCTACATGTTACGTGTTTTACAGGTCATGACCACCTCAATATGCTGCACTAGAACATGAAGCAACCCCTTCCCACCACAAAGCAATAGCGGACCCATTGCCACCCTTCCCTGCAGCCATGCGTAGGCCTGGAGGACAAGACAGCACCCACACTCGGGCAATGAAGTATTTTTGGGCAATGGGACATGCAGAGATGCCCGCACACCCAGAAAGCCCTCCAGCTGAGTGAGGGTGAGGGGCCTCCCTGCAGCAGGGTTCCTCCCACCAGGAGCCTTGCAAGGAGATATTGTCCAGGGCAGTATCACTGCCACTTTTTTGCTGGCACTTGTACAAGGTGGACACCAAGTAGAAGACACAAGCCCTGCAAGGACAGTGCAGGGAGGATGAGCGCTCACCAAGAGTGCCAAGCTGCAGACTGCTAAGCAGCTCTCATGTTTAAGATGGCAAGACATGCACCACTGCATTCAAAGTTTCCTTTGCGAGGATCTGCTTGAAAAGTGAGAGGACATAAGATCTAGTTTAAAAGGCCACTGAGGCTTAGGAAAAGGGGGGGAAAAAAAAGAAAAACCCAAACCAAAAAAACCCCACCACTCTACATCGGAGGGAAGTAGTTCATGCACTTCAACCGTTGAGAGGAAAATTTGACATGTTATTGTAAAGAAACAGTGAGATGCGGCAAACAGCCCAGTGCTTAGCTTTAAATCTCAGCTAGAAAACAATATAGCAGTAGGTGAAACATACTGAAACTGAAGTAATTGCTGAAGTGATGTGTCACTGGCCACCCAGAAAGAAGCACTGAAGAGAGATGACTGTAAAACTTTTTATATCGAATGCTTCAGTCAGAAGGGAAGTTTAAAGGAGAGGATGCAAAGTGCTGTGAGCAGGGAGGATGTGCAGAGGATGTCCAGTAAAGGCAGAGGTGGAGGATTCCTGGCTTTCACTCCAGGTGCTGTCTGAAGACACAGGAAGGATTCAGATCAACCGATAACCTCGTACCAGACAGACAACAGACACACTTCTGCGGGTAGAGACCAGTACTTAAGAAACAGGTCATGGTGACTGCCAAAGCGCAGCAAGCCTGTAGAGAAAGCCATTCTAGATGCATATGCCTTGTTGATGGAGACTGCACAGCCAGTCTTCTGCTAACAGGGGATGATGGGCAGGACAGCCTCTGCCTCCAGCTCCTGTGAAACTTACCCTGGGAAAAGGGAAGTGACTCCCAGGGAGCTTTCTCCCACCTTTTTCCAGGTGCAAAACAGCCTATTTGCAATGTGAATATTTGGAGTCATGGGGAAGAAGGAAGAGGAAAACATGAAGATAGGGGGTGATAGGGGGTGAGGAGTCCTTGTAGCCAAAAAGAAGCAAAACAAGGTAACAGGTTTCTGATAGAGCAATGAATACAGGTGGAAAAGTCAGAGAAGCCTTTGGGACCCTGAACATGCTTTTCAGGTCTGACAAGTATCAGGCTTTGCTGCTAAATACACATTTGAAACAAGTTAAGATACATATCAGCTGGATAGGAGAATAGCTCTCAGCTGCAATGATCATGTGTATCTGTCTTTACACTTAAGTAAACTGGTTACACATGCTTTTCTTTTGTGCTGGGGAAAACGTCCTACATGCTGCAAATGCTTTGTGTCCTAAGCCTCTCTGAAACAGACTGGGTGCATGAGCAAACACCTTCAGCTGTCTGTGCATCAAAACAAAGATCACATTCCCTTTTGGGATTGAGGCAGAACTGTAACACACACTGAGACTGTTTTAAAAAAGCTGGTTAGATTTCAAGAAATAATGTTGTATCTCCCTAGGAAATGTAATGTACAGAAGTATAATTATCCTGAGCATCTCTACAAAGGAGACAGTGGTTCATGTTACAAGATGTGAAAGGAAAACAGGTAAGAGAGAACAACCTCACTTCTGCTAGTCTCATTTTGCAGAACAGTTCATACAATTTTTAAACCAAGTCTCCATGATGCAACTGGAATGCTTCTGGAAGCAAAGTTCTTGCAGACACAACTGAACATGTCCTTACACAAGGGTGAAATACATAATGACACTGAGCAAAAAACCTAACAGTTGTTAATTGTGTTATTAAACCATACTTGGCTTTGCTGTCGGAGGAGATATAACTGATGCTGAGATACCAATGGCTGCTTCATTTTGGGTAGATTTGCATAAGTGCCTGGGTCAGGTTTTCCAAGAGCTATTTAGGGCTCTGAAGTAACTGCATTCCTCGAAGATTTTACACTACAGCATTTTAAGTTTTATTCCTTAATTTATTGGAATTGACAGTTCACACTGCCATACTATAATACTAGAAAGTGTTTGTCAAAACACAGGTAAAAAGTAGTGTCAAGACCAAAAGGGACTGCTCAGACGCCTGAAGTTCAATGCAAGCTGTACACGCATAGACCTCTGTGACTTGTCCAAAACCGTATGATGGCAGCTGGGCAAAGAACTTCACTGCAGAGGTAGTCCTACTTCGTATTATAAATCAAGTTAGTATTTTCAAATTTGTAGGAGATCTATCATTCCCAAATTTATTTGTTCAAGGCAGCTATACAAATGAAAGGCAGAGATAAAAGTGCTACAGGAATTAAAACCCTAAAGTGGGTAATTTTGCTTACACAAAAGGAGAATACTTTGGAGAACAGGGAAAAAAAATTTGAACAGCTCTTAAATTAGAGGGTATTTAGAGCATATTAAATAACTAAAAGTAACTATCCAACACCTTGAGCTCAAAAGCAGAGTCAATACTGCTTACGTAGAGGAAAGTGCTTACAGGATGAACCAAACTCCCCCATATGCAAATACTTCAAAGAAAATGAAAGACTCATGTGTTAAGAAACATTTGATTCAAGTTTAGGGGATGCAATAGGACGAAAAACCACACAGCTACTGAATCGAGTTCAGCAAAGGTGCAGTGCCCTATAAAATCAGTTTGGTAGCTTACTTTTAAACATAGCTTACTTTTAAGTGTACCTTGCTTAAGGCAGAAAAAAAAAGTTTTTGTGTAATTGAGTACAATTATCCAAAGATATCCAGGACTGAAGTTTCAGAAGATTTATGAAGTTAGACCACAAAGAAGTATACAACTTTTGTGCTCTGGATTCCTTCAATCTCACCTTATTGAGCAGTGAAAGTGACACCTGATTCTTCTTCAAGGCAGACACAAGGGTACGGTTTCATAAGGCAAATCAATAGCTCCTAAGAGAAGAGGAGCTGTTCTCTCCTTGCATCTCTTTCTACCTTGGACTCTGGCTCTCATCTGATCCCACAGAAAGACTACTCAATTGATTAAAACAATAATTTTTTTCTTTGCTTGTCTTGTGAATTGACTCATCTTACCTTGTGGTCAGATAAATGCCAGTGCCAGTTCAGAGCGATGGAAAAAAATGTCGTTCTGAGGAAGGGGAGGAAGCACAAGACCTCCCCATTCAGCAGCAGCAAGGTGTTAATTCACGTGGTAGAACACCTTCATAGTACTCAGCTATACTTTGAAACTATTGCCTAAGAAAACTACAGTCACCAGACATATGGGCATAGTCTAAATCTAGCCTAGGTCACTTTAAGGAAGAAATTTAAAAAGAAAACCATTTCAGACATATGAAACCTATTTATTACTCTTAAAGAATGAGAGGGAAAACCAGAAAGATTAAGATGGCATAAAATCAGTAAGTTTTAGCAATAAATAAGTTGGTGGACAAGAAAGCAGTAAGAAGGAATAGCAGATATAAGAGGGAAGGAAGCCCTCATTAGTTTTAAAATGGAGCTTGACCAGTTTAGTATCTATAAGGAATTATACAACAACTATTATCTCTAAGGAATTATACGACTGTTACTATAGCAAAGAAAAACACCCAAGATACAAGCAGCCCCTCTAGTACCATGAATAAACCAGTAATATAAGCATTATGGAACTGCAAGTTATATGTCCTAACAGTAGAGTTAATTCTGCTCCATTTACCTTTTCATACATTTTATAGAGTGCTATTCACCATGAATCACATTCATACACGAAGTTTTAAGCTCAGCAACACTATTTCAGAATGCCACAGCGTACAATTTGGATCTATCCATATTACTGTATAAAAACAAGTTTTCAATTTCTCACTTCTGGGGAGCTTCATTTTTTGGATTACCCTTTAAAACAGTAAATAGCTTCCTAGCTTTAGTTTCTGCTCATCCCCCACAAATCTATTAAATGTCACCCCATCCCAACCTGCCCAATCCTCTCAGGGCAAGACGGCATTTAACCAAGCTTGGTGTCAGCACTGAGGATGAGGAAAGGAAGGGAGGGATGGGGTGGGGAGAGAATGAGGAAGGGTAGGGGTGTCTGGAAAAAAACAGCCCCATCACAGCTGAAGCAGCTGGGTGGTAGATTCAGGTCCTAACCCTATTCTTCCCTTTAGGAAAAGACAATTCATTGTTTTCTCTCTTCATTATCAGTCCTATGTCTGATATATGTTATCGCAGTTGTTTTTCTGAAGATTGTCTTCAGTGGCATCAGTGGGAACTAAGACACATGTGATAATTTAAGCCTTCCATTCCACAGCCAGGTGTCCTTCTGCACACTCCTGCATACAGACAAAGCAGTGGTGAAAAGAAGAAGATCTTGTTACACAAAGCTTTAAGTGTGACATTCAAAAAGAAATCCACAGAAAATTTCAGATGGGAAAATATTTGCAAGTGCTGCCCTGCATTTTGCACACATTATCTAACTATGCTTACTGTGGAAGTACTTGTAACCACATATTGATTCTGGTCCTGGATAGTCACAGTGAAATACTGACATGCCTGTAACAACAGGAAGTGATCATCATTTCTGAGACAGGAGCTTGTTCCCATGCGCTCTGGATAACTTATTCATGGTGCCATCAAAACTGTGTACTCTTCCTGACCTACTTTTCATTTACCAGTAATAACAGTTATTCCCCACTGCTACTTCACCAGTCTCCAACGGCCTATGTGACATGGACTCGGGAGCACGTTGTTCACCTGAGCTATCTACAAGACAGAGCAAAGTCCTACTTCACATCAGCTCCACCTTAGATTAACCGTTATCAGCAGCCAAATACCACATCTTCAGCTAAGTGCTTTAACCTCCTTCAGAGCAAAAGTTTATGAACCACATTTATCAGCCACACAAAAGACAGCCTGCAAGCAGTGGATGTCTACTATCTAAGGGCGGATTAAATAGCTACCACCCATGAGGTCCACAGTTATCAGGGAAGTAACTACACACCATGCAGGTACACACGCTATCTTTAACCTCAGAGGTGTGAGTAACAAAGCAAAGATGCAGCAATAGAAACTTCAGCATGTGCTGCTACTAACTTGCTGGGTACACTGAGTATGTACACAATAAGAACCCCAAAACTGCATTATTATATCCTCCAGACTGTCTGGCAACAGTGTGGTCTAGCTCCCCACTACCATGATTAGCATTACACAAATACACAATGTTAAGTCAACCTTTCACAGAAATAGCAACTTGCGTTAAGACAATTCACAGACTCAGCATCCAGCAACTCTCTATGCAGAGTTTGGCTTTACTCTTATAAAAGAAATGCACAAACTCAAGATTAAAGCTGTTCATATTGTCTACTGTCACTTCTTCCATTTTCTAGTTCAAGATCATTCAATCTACCCCAAGCTCCCTGTATGACAGTCTATCTCTAAAATATCCTGCTCTTGTGTATTTGTGTAGAAAGGCAGGCCCTCTCAGGTGCACTGATAAAGCCAGGTGGAGTTGTAGGACAAAATGAATTTTGTGTTTTGCCAGATTTATCAGCCAGTGGGGTCTTAGCTGTCTTAACACATTGCAACAGTGACCATGGACTTTAAAGAGAAGTCTACACCCCAAAAAGTAACAAGATTAATTACATGAAAAAATAGAACAAATTACTTTCCCTGATTTTCTTTAACATGAGGGGGAAAAATCTACATTTTCAGTTTGACAAAGACAATAATAAAGTATCTGGTAAGTGCTCCCTTGGATAGCATTTTCTCCTATTATTCACTACATGTGAAAGAGCTTTTCTGGCTAAGTTGGTCACCTGCAGATTACAGTCCATGCTGGTGTTTGTACTATCAACTCATAAACTGGATCAAACTGTACAGCATAGCTGAAGTATGTTAATCTTTGAATGCACTACAGAAATATGCTGTGTTACTGGGAACTGCAAGAAAGCCACACGTATCCTTAGATCAGATAGATAAGGTTGTTCTTATTTTCTGTCACTTGCCCAGATGAGCTGTTCAGACACTTGGTATCTAACTGTGTGGTCAGGAACCCAATTCTTACGCAAATTCTAATATCCTGTTTTCAGTTACTGAAGATAATCCAGGTACAGGAAGGAAAGCTTTCACATGGCCTTTCTCAGGTTTCTGCTGGATGGAGTTCATTCAGGTTAAGTTAAGAAACGAAATGGTGGGAATGAGAAAAAGCAAAGACTTCCCTTAGGAAACACTAAAAATCCCCAACACACAATTTAAACTGCACATTGTTTGGGTTTTTTGGGGGTTGTTTGGGGTTTTTTCTTGGTTTGGTTTTTTGGGGTTTTTTTAAGCAAAAGAAACACCAGATACACTTTTCAGACTAAGCAATGCATAAAAAAATCAACCCTTTCACACATCTAACTAATTTCTTCAAGGAACTCAGCTTGACAGTGACAAAGGCTTAATGCACAGGACTCTGTACAGCTACCCCTGAAAACAGACCCAACATTAATCTCTCTGGAGCGGCAGTGGATTTGAGCACAGCTCCACGAGCAGCGTAAACCAACCTACAATGAAGCTGTTGGCAAAAGGGGCGATTCTACCGACTTTCTTCCTCCACGTGTTCCTGCCACCAGCCCTGCACTGGCTGAGGTTGTTAGATGCCAGCCTAGGGAAAGCAGCTCCTGATTCTCTGGGCTGGTGACGGCTGAAGGCCAGGACTGTGACCACCCAGGATCACCCCTTGGGAGGAGGACAGGCAGCAGTACATCCTCTTTTAGCAGCAGCGTGGACACCTTAGATCGGCTTAAACTGTTTAAGAAAGTGCATTCTAGGAGGGATATGGTGACAATTAGAGGTAGTTCCAGGTTTCTTATACAAAGGTGGAGGTAAAAAGGGTCAGTGACTATTTCAAGAGATGAGGAGATGCAGAAAAAGAAGGTTCAGTGAATTTTTTGGGTGTAAGTAGGCTCAGGAGCAGCTTGGAGATGGGTGGACAAGAAGCTGCCCACTGGTCTTCCTGTGGTCTGATAGTATAATCTGTGAATCCCATTCAGGTAAGTGCCAGTACCTAAATGCACCTATCACAAAAGTACCACCATAGAATTTCTGACTATCCACTACATCAAGGACTCAAAGACAGTATCAGAGTGAGGAAAATCATTCTGTCAACACAGCAGGGCTGAGGGAAGGAATACTTAGGCATCACAAAAGAAGACATGCACATTTTAGAAAACTGTTAACACTAGACATGCTGTTTTCCTTCATTCATTTTTCTGCCTGAACACACAGCAGCTTGCCTGGGAAAGCTATGCCATGTAAGTTGACCAGGACAACATCTCTTACAATCACATGCTGTACTGCCTTGTCTATCAGTTAGTGATTACTAGATCCTAAGTTAAAAATATAGATGAATTCAAAAAGACACATGCCCTATTTTCATGTATGGAGATGCATCAGCATCTGATGTGTTGCTGACTGCCAGCACCTCATCATGCAGATCCTCAGAAGTTATAGAAAAGAGCAACTCAGTTTATACACGCTACTGATCCCAAGCATGGCCTGATGAGTCTCATCACAGACATCACATCAGACTGACGAGACATGAGAAAATGTCAGTGTGGAAAGGTGGGAGCGAAAGTGTTACAAAATAAAAAAAGATCTGGCTTAATTTTGTATTATTGTTTAAATGCAGGTGAAAGGAGTTCTGCTTTTCAGAGCATTCAGGTTAACTTCCAACAGTGTATTTCAAGCACAATATGGGAAGAAGAGAAATTAAAAGCCTGCCTTGAGGATACCAGGCTTGAGTCATGCAGATTCTCTGAGAATGACTCCCTCACGCCTCTGCTTGGAGACCAAAAGATTTGCAGCATGATTTTAAATGCATTATCTTGTGCTCCTTATGTACTTGGCTTATGAATATTCCTGCCTTAAAGAGATAAAAATCTTAGAAATGTAAACCTCATGTCTGAAACTACAATGGAAATATCCTGCCTCTTCCCTGTGGGCAGAAACCCCCAGAGAGCTACAGGCAGTCACTCGGCAGGGGATATAGACTACAGCACTATCAGTGCTACAGAGCACTGCTCCACAGGCACCCAGGGCACAGGTCCTAGAAACCTGGGGAGGGGGAATGGGCAAAGGATCCAGTCTGCCTGGTTAACAGTCCTCCCAGGGAACATCAAAGATAAAAACCTGTAAGACAGTCAAACCTTCTCCCTCAGGACAAGGCACGCTAACAAAATCACCTCTGAAGAGCTGCACATCACCTGCAGGCACTTGAGTAACTTCACAGGGCACCCATGCTCAGCAAGCACAAGACCCAACAGGCTGCTGGCACAACCTGGGAAAATTCAGACTACACCAAACATGATGAGCCAGTGGATCCTGGAAGTGAAGGACTTGCTAACCACAGAGACGCATTTCCCTTCATTACCCCTGGCAGAAATATGGCAACTCTCTTCACTAATTCTCCCTACAGGTTTCCCTTTCCGATTCTGTGCCACGTGCTACCTGACCAACTGCTCCACAGCTTTCTTCCCTTCCTCCGGGGGCCACTTTTCAGAGATGTTACATGCATCTGCATTTAAATATAATTAAGAATGTTAAGTGCTCACTCCTCCTGAAAATTCAGGCCCTGGGAAAACAGACAGGCCTTGGAAATGCATCTGGTTCTTCCAGCAGTGAGATCAGTTTTTAGCTGGTCAAACACCAGTCATGTCATCCTCTAGCCTGACCTTTGAAGAATAGATCACAAGAAGTCACCATCTCAAATATTACTTTGAGTAACTACAATAGCAAAAAGTAGCTTTTAGAAAAATATAAAATCCTGGTATTTTTTTCCCCAGTGACAGAAATTCCACTTTTTAATTTTCTGCCTAAACAATTACTGCCACTGTTAAAAAGGTATCCCTGATTTCTAATCTCCACTTTTTGTCTCCATCTACTAGCCTGCTCAGCCTGACAAAACTCCTTGCTATCTTTCAATTACTTACACAAGTAATTTAGGATAAAGCTCTGGGGGGTTTTTTCCCCTCAAGAGCAGTTATAACTGAAGAAGTCTCTCTCAACTCCCTCTAGTCCCCAAAAACTTGCTTCCTCCCCGAGCCGTGCTAAACAGAGCTCACAGTAAATCAAGTCAGAGAAACTGAGTTAGGAGCAAAAACATCCCTTGTCCCAGTATCCTGGATCCTAGAGGTTCAGAGGTTAACAAGGACAAGCAAAGCGATGAAATGACTTAAATATAAGGAATGCTGAAGTTCTTCAGCCTGGAAAGGAAATTATGGAAGAGGGGTATTTTATAGAGAGAAGAGTTAAAAAAAAAAACAAAACAACAAAACAACAAAAAAACCATAGGAAGCTTGGAGATGGTGGTAGGGATTGACTATTTAGTTTCTTCTACGCGAACCAGTGGCCACCAAACAAAGCCAGCAGGAGCAAGATAGCTGTTCCTGGAAATTGTTGCAAACCTGCACACTCTTTACCAAAAGATATTGTAGAAACATACACAGGCCCAGGGAGAGACGAGGTAAGCATATGGAAGAACACTCTCTAAATGCACAGACTACAAGCAGCTCAGAAGATCCCCAACAGCTGAAAATCATCAGAGAAGGGGAGAACATTAGTGTGCCATCCTGGTTTCAGCTGGGATAGAGTTAATTTTCTTCTTAGTAGTTAGTACAGTGCTGTGTTTTGGCTATGATGTGAG
>JAVJGI010000062.1:58494001-58511102 GCA_035590275.1 Ibycter americanus
TTCTTTTCTGATCCTCCTCCCCATCCCTCTGGGTGAGGGGGAGTGAGCAAGTGGCTGCGTGGTGCTTGGTTGCCGGCCAGGGTTAAACCACGACATGTGGATAATTTTAAAAATTCACTGTATTCTTAATTTTCCCCAGACATCCAGGTGTGGCCTTTGTGGGAGAACAAATGCTGCACTAAATGGGCTCTAGTCTGAAACAGCATGGCCATTCCTATAGTCCCTTTAGCACTTCTTTGTCCTAGAATCACCAACACCAGGCTTGGATGCAGCGGTTCAGCAGCAGTCACACTGTAATTCCCTTTACTCCCTCGCATAAAACTTCCAAGTACTTGTACTATTGTGTTTTTTTTTCTCCAAAGTGATGCTCTGCAAGTTTATGCTCAGGTAAATATGCACATCAAGTACCCCAATTAATTTTTCAGGCTTAACAGGCTCCTCATCCTGGAAATGTGTGTTCTACAAACTACTTTTAAAACATATACTTTGTCTGTGCTCTCAAATTACCAATCAATTCACATAACTCAGCATTGGTAAATTACACTGCGTACAATTCTTACAACTTTGTACAAACGTGATGGGCATTTTTTTCCACCCACCTATAAAAGTGTTAAATAACACACAGCAAGCAACCGATCCCTTCAGAGCTAAATACACTTGTTCAGTTATCCTACTGGAGGGAGATACCATCCAAATTTAAAACCCATGATGTTCTAGAATATAAACTCAAAGGCCTCACAAGGTACTATTACTTAACATTTGCAATATAATTCTTACAAATGCAATTAGCCTTGATTGACTATTTGAAAATTAAAGGAATATAAAAACCTTGTATTAACCCTTTTTAAAGGCTTAATGAAGAAAAGCCACATCAGTGATCAAGAAGGTTCATCCATAAACTCTAGGAACTTCCACATGAAAAGCAGCTCTGCCAATTAAATAAGAGATTTCATCTATTAAGCTAACATTCGCCTTCATTTCCAACTGTTTCAGTGCAGAAAATCACACCAGAGGACACAAATACGTCAATTCACCTACTACATCCTTTCCTTCTCCCTGCTGTCTAGAAGCACACCATAAAATTAGTACACATTCAGCATCTAGCATCACATTAATGAGCTAAAATTATTGTTAATTACTCTTTTGTTCTGAACACAGTTAAGAAATATCTTTATTTTTATGTTACTGGACACAGTTTTCATGTTCTGTCCTTTACTTTCCCATTTCAATTCCCTCGCTTTCCACTTCAATCATACATTAGTTTACTGACTATCAATGGCCAAGTTTACAATCTGGTTTTGTTTCTCCATATAGCTTCACTTCAGTGTAACACCAGACTTAAAACCAGCTCAGTCTTCTGTCTTATATATAGGTTTTGAGGCAATTTGTAATGTGTTGATAGGCAATACTATGGATTACACACAAAACACCAAGTTTTGTTTATTTGTATCTTTTACTTAGTTTTACAACAAACAGAAGCTTAATCATCAAGATGAGAATTAGAAGAGGATTCCACACACCAGGAGCTCAAGCAGCACTAAGACATTTCCACGCAAATTTTCCGAAGTTAAGTGCTAACAGCATTTTTTCTGGTACTTACTGCTCAGATCAAATTCTCCTGCCTGCAGACAAGTCATCCCTTCTGCAAACACACAGTTTCTCGTAAACACCAGTTAACAACCCAGCTTGAATATAACCTGGTGGCCTTAACACTGATCCACTGGGATTCCAGATCATTTGTTCTTATTCCAAAATAAGTGATCTGAAACTGACTGCCTTTCTGTCATTCATCCACCTCATTCTTTCCACATGGGTTTCAGCAACTGATGCTAATATACCAACTGCCTGAAGCTTCTCAACTAGCCACTGCCCACTACATCCAGTTTACACTCATTAAGTTATTCCAAACCCATCCCTTGCTATTCTACACAGACAAGTACAACCAAATAAACTTCTTCCTATGCTGTTTTAATTTTGAGAACTTGATTCTGCAAGAAACAAATTATTTCTCTTTTCACGCCACCATCTACCTACTCTCATTTTTGCTGTATGAAGCCAACCTGAAAGGCAAAGGTTACAAGCAAGGTCTCAGAACTCGGGAAAATTCAGATCCTGTTCCTCTTTACTGTTGTATCAAGCAATTTAATACAACACTGAGTAGCCCAGTTTGTAAATCACTTAGATTACTTAGAATACAGTGTACCTTGCTACACAAATAGGGCTGACCAAATCAAGCCCCCAGAGATCAGGGCTGATTACAGTTAGCTAGTTACCAGCAAGAATTTATATGGATTTTCTTATGTTTTTTTTAAATGCACTCACCTTTTTATGACTAGCACCTTAAGTCCTCAACTGCATCCTACTGTTGAATAACCATACCAGGTAGTACAGAAGACAAAAACCAGGACTCATTAGCAGAAAGAAATTCCAATTTTCAACTCAATATATACTGAAAAGTCCACTTTTTTAAATAGATTAAGCCTATTTAGCAAATGACCTAACTGTTAGAAAATATTATGCAGAGTGGGTTCAGCAAAAGCCCCACCTTTTTATCAAATGTAAATTCTCTATATATTTTCACTGTATTGCAAGCAACTTTCAACTTTGAAACAGAGTAAGCGTTGCTGGTATCGTGGGAGCTGTCTCTGCTAGTTCTGTGCCAGTCAGGGCAAATCTCATCACGTTATGAGGGTTGAAAATTGCTATGCCCTCTCTGTTTTATTTACTAACGTTTGTTCTTGGCCACTTACCCAGAACATTCAGAGGCTTGATAACTGCACACATGCCACACTACTCCTGTATCACTCCCTGTCCAAGTGATGGCAGAAAGGACAAGTCAAAAAGGCATCCCATTCTGCCTCTGGACTCTGGGGAGACACTGTGGCACCTCCTGTTCAATGTACAATATACTCTCTCGTTAAACGGGCACACACCATTTTCCCTCTCATGGCATTTAGGACTTCTGCTGGTTTTGGACAGAAATCAGAGCTACAATAAGAGGAGGCTTTGTTAGTCTCACCTCCCACTTGCTGTAGAAATTTAACACCATACAGTGAATGAGAGAGGATGGCTTTCTGATTAGAGAGCAGAACAATAAGCCAGTCAACTGGATTTTATTTTGCCGATAAAAGTAACTGTGTGATGTGGGACAAGTCACCTAAACCAAACTTTTCGTTATGATGCATTCTTTAATGGAGATCAATTCCTCACATATGCTGACCATTTATGTTTTCAAGCAATATCAGTGGAATCTAGGAATATTCTGCACATCTGGCAGAAGGACACATTATATCCTGCTGGAATAAATATATGGATGAAATTCAGAGTGTTGTCTCAATCTCAATTTATACCATTGTTACACTGCCTGCTTTCGGAAGGTCACATTTTTTCCTGTTTCAGTGTCAACACACAAATGATGATCTTCACCCAGTTTAGCAATTCCTAACAGGAATCCTGGACTCCTATGAAAGCAGGAAACCACCTAACAGGTCTATCCCAGAGATGTGCATCCTGTCCTAGAGCCAATAAACTGGTGCTTCCAGGCTTTTACAGTTCCACTGCTGAGTTCCTACAACTTGCCTCATGTTTGTGGAAGTGTTTTAGAACCCATGACACATGGGGGGAAAAAGCAAAACAACGGGGGCGGGGGGGGAGAAACAAATAATTCAAGCTTTGAAATTCAACATCTTCCAACAAAAACAGACTTCCCACAGTTGAGCTGCAGGGGTAGGTCAACTAGATTATTCCAAGAAGAAGGAGAGAGCACCGGGGGCACTGGGTATAGCAGCCAGGGTGCCTACGCAACCACTGCCCCGTGCCAGACAGACATATCTGTGGAATTCTGAAAGCAGATTACTTTAAGAAGCAGATTACCATGTAAGTCAAGAGATGAGGCAAAAATAAGGAGAAAGAAGTGTTATTTCCCTTAGTCCTCGGGAAAGAACAACAAGCAGTATTGGCGCCTCTGTTGTTTTAGGGCAAGAAAACACGGGCTATATCTGCAAAGCAATGTCTTCTAGGGTGAGATTTGGAGACTGAATGGTACAAATTATTCCAGAATTATAGAGCCACAGAAGAACAACACAAGTGCTAAGAGAAAAGGGAAATATGAGGCTACACTGGAGAAACCTGCTGGCAGTGACACCTGTTCAGCCATTTAGCAGTGCCCCTGGAGAAATGATCAATACCTTACACCGTTAGGTTATTTCTAACGGTGCCACCACAGTGCTAGCAGATATGCTGTGCAGAACAACCTTGGCCGGGGAGAGGGATGCTGGAGGATCCCCTTCTAGAGGATGCCCGAGTGGCAACTCCTCCTCCTCGGCTCGGCGGTGCCACCCGCCGGCGGCAGGCATTACCGCAACGCGGCACCTGGATGCCAGCGAGGAGCTCCTCGCTCCATCGCTGTGCTTCCATCTTCTGCAGATAAGGAAAGTCTTTTAACCACACTCTTTTCTACAAAGTGTGCCAGGGAGCACCACCACCTCCAGTTCTCTGCAGCCTTCAGAAACTGCTTTACAGTCTTTCCACCGGAGAAGAGGGATTTACTGAGGCAACAAAATCCTTCTGACAGTATCAGCCCTTGCATAAATCTATTAAAAGGCATGACATTCAAAATGAAAGAGTAAGGATGTCACTGTCAGCATTTACAAATTCATAAAGGCAAACACATTGACAAACTTCTAATGAAGGGACGTGGTGTGCAAAGAACAAATCATAATGAAATGTGATGTTCCTTTCCCTGATCTCTTAGAACAATAAATAAAGAAGGATTTATAATCCTGTAAAACATTCAGAGGACAGGGGTCTTCATTCTGTTAGACTGACAGACACAACCCCTCCAGGCTCAAAGCATCTTGTGACATGACCTCCATTAAGCCACAAAATAGAGTATGTATGCATCATTGTATTAACACGGATGAGAATATGCAAGAATTGCTACAGCTAACGCATTTTTCTTTTGACTAGGAAAACAAAGCATTTTGGCAAAGTGCAGGAAGTATTTAGAAAAAGAATTAGTAATTCCTGTATCAGATTTTCTTAAAGTTCCAGACATTAAGTCAAAGCTGGGTAACTGGGAAGAAACAACCACCAAACAAAACCCTCAAGCCCTTGTGCAAACACACCTAAAAAAATGGTTAACCACAAGTAAGAGACTATTTTAGTCAGAGCACCTCAGAAACATCAATAAAGGGACAATTCAGAGAGGAAAAGATCACATGGAAGAAAAATAACCCTGAGGTATATGCATCCATAATGTTAAATACTGAAGACATATGTATATGCCTGGATAATCCTTCTCAGCCAGTTTCATGAGGAAACATATCAACAATGAAAAAATAACGTCTTTATAGAGATTTGGCAGTGCCTTCCCACCAATGCAGCTAACACATCTTTCAGCAGGGAATGCTGAATGCACACCTCTGGCAGAACTCAGCTCAGCTAGACAGATGGCTTTGTTCTCTGTCATTTGCAGGTAAAGGCTAACTATTTAAAGAAGTCCAGTTCTTACAGGCTGCTATGGGTGTAGGGAGAGCTCTCGGAAACTGCTCGGGATGTTAGCAAAGGCGGCAGCTTTCAAGAGAGCAACAGTAACACAGAGCTAAGCAGGCAACCACTGCCAGCTATAGCTGCAGCAGACACAGGTAGGTATAAGACATGCAGACTAATACCACGGCAACTAACAATTCCACTGAAACGACTTCATTTTGAGAGCTGCATAGGGAATGCAGAGCTCTTGCACTTGTTTCACAATCAACTGTTTTCCACCTCTCTTTAAACTTTCACTTCCGCAACTTTGATGCTCCAGTTGGGTAAAAGACTTTATTTAGAAGCAATTGAAAGCCGGCATTTAAATAACGACAGGGTTTCTCTCTATGCATTTTATCAGTCGGGTCTGTGTTCAGCCCAACAGCAGCATGAAATTATTGTACTTCTTAACAGAAATTCTGTATTTCTGCAGAACTGAGACTTTGCACACCAGCATGATGGCCAGTAGCATTTCAGGTCACCCCCACAATGACACCAGTCCACATGAAACATGGGAACACTTCTGAAACAAACTCTAGTAAAACCCGAGTTTGTATTGACTGTTGGATCACAAGCCAAAGATAACCTGGAAAGCTTTATGTTGCGCCTTGCCAGCCCTGCTGCATGTTTCAGTGAGAGAGAGGGATGCCATCATCCCCCTTGTCCTGCATCTCGCCATCGCAAGTGCCAACTGTCGCAGTGTTTTTCACAAAACTACTGAAACACTAGAGAAGTAAAATTCACCTGCTTCACAAAACCCCAAATTTCTCTACATATAAACCTATCATAAATCACAGCTTTTAGCAGAAGCACTTTACTAGGAATCCAACAGAAGGTTGTATTTTGGTGTTGGTTTTTTTTTTTTTAATTAGCATACTACCAGAACAGAAAGAGTTCATAGGTTCATTCATTAACAATTCTCCAGTTTTACTTCTACAGATTTTATTTCATGAACAGTGTGGTCAGAACTTCAGACAAAGAGAAGCAAGTTTTCTTTTAGTTTCCAAATTATTGCTGTCATCAGATTCAAACCTGTCAAAAATTACGGACTGATCAATAAATCACTGTAAATTCTTGAGTTTGCCAGGACACATTACTCCCAAGTTTACCTTCTTTTTGGTAAGGCCTCTGCTGCCTCATAAAAGACAATCTTCAGGTGTGGGCTAGCCTGCATGCACCAGTCACTGCATAACATTTTTACTGAGGATTCATTTCTTTCTCTTAAAAAGGACTCCTCCTTAGGGTCAGCCATTCATGCACACACTGTGTGAGCAGGAAACAAGTCTGCTTTGAGGATAGCTACAATTTTTTGTTCCTTTCCTTGTCTTTAAGAAAGGTTTCCTTACAAGACGGACCAGAATTCTCTTAATCTAAGAGTTCATTCCTACAAAATAGCAAGAGAAAACTTGGAAGTAGTATTTTGTAAATCATATCTAAAATTACTTAGAGCATCTAACAAATTGCAATCCAGAACTGCAAACAGATGTATATATGACTCATCTCACATAGTTATGCACGAACTGAATTTTTTCTGAATTACTTGCAAGAATAAATCTAAAGAAGGTATTTATGATTAACTGAGACACTGATACCACAGAAGTGAGGGGTAAACAAGCTTTCAAGCACACAAGCCCTTTGACATCTTGTTTAAAAGTAAGTAGTTAATTTACTTACTCGTTCACACTTCATCAGACAAAATAAGTATGAATTAAGACTGAAGCCTTAAACAGTATATATCAATTTATGAAACAAACAACCTCACCAAAAAAACCCTGAACCGCAATGTCATAAAACATCGAAGACAAATGTTAAAAGTAATTAAAGTGCAATAATAAACTTAACTGTTGCCCATAACAACGCTGAGGTTTAGAACGAAGAAACACATATTTTTTGAGAACTGAAAGGTTAAAGTGCGAGGCAGATGATATTCAGAACTACATAATTTTGTTTGTTTTTATGGGAAGGGTATCCAAAGTCAATTATCCTTTTAAGGAAGGCCTACGGAATATGAGAAGAGTACATTAACAAGCTATCAAAACAAATATAATTCAAAATATAGCATTAACGTAACTCACCAGTACTATAGTATCTTTTAAGTTCTGTGCGTCTGATGTCTTTCAGTTGGTTGTATTTTTTCTTTTTCTTTTCTTTGTCTGGAGCAGTTTCCTTTTCCCCAGCAAATTTACAGTTGTCTTCAGAGGAACTGATTTGCTCCAAAATAACTTTACTGTCATCATCTTTCTCAGAAGGTGTTTTGGAAACAGGAGATCCAGGGGAATTGGCAGAGACAGTCTCGGTGTTTTGTTTGGCTTGCCTTTTCTTTTTCAAACTATGCATAAAGAAGAAACCCACAACATTAAGATGTAGCCAACCTCTACAGATGAGTTAACTCACTTGCTAACTTGATTTTTTTAAAGCGTATTAAATATCAGAATTTCTTACAACTCAGTAAAGTACACACACTTTACATCAGTAACTTGGTAACTAAGATTATCCTATAGCATAGTCTTCAATCATATTATCATCTCAAGGATATCTTCTCAAGAATAACAAAAAAGGTAATGAAGTTTTCACTGTTGTTTACTGAGGAGGAGGAGGAAAAACAGGGAAAGCAAAACAAAAAACATTAAAAAGTTGTTTTGTTTTAAACCACCATACATCTAAATGTAGAAACAAGATACTGAATCATGTTTTCAAGATGATGCTTAGGATAAAACAAAACCTCAGATCATAATGTACTATAACACAACAGCTAACATAATTTCACAGTCAACTGCTCCTGCTTTATAAAGCTACTTGTTTTGATATAAACTTGTTATTTCTTTCCATTTTGTCCAAGGTCATCCTCCCAGCGGCCACCCATGCTGCTCCACATCTGTTCTTCCACAGCCCACACCACCTGGTATTCCAAGTGTCACCCAGCAGCTCTTTCCACACTGTAACTGATGTGGCCACAAACTGCTTGTGCGGGAACATTTTCCAGCTGCTACAGCTCTTCTGAGAGAAACTGTAACGAGCTGCCAACAAATCTTCCAACCTATCACTATAGCAACAAGAGTATTTTGTTTTTAGAAGACTCCTTAAAGCACAGCTTAAGTGAGAAAGATGCTTCAGGAACCCTAACACAGAATTTTCTGCTAAATCACCATCTTTAGCAGTGATTTTGCTAAGCAACAGCAAAGGCTGACTTTATGGGCTGAGGGTCAGTGTCACTGAAACAATCCTCAATTAAGAATCACTGACAAATACCACACCAAATGAAAAACTAATCTATGTAATGGTCCTTCCCTCTAGTACGTGAACTTCTTAGTTACAAGGTACTTAAGGGAGGGAGTAGTATATTTATCTTGTTGATGCTAAACACTTTGCTATGTGCACAGGAAGAATTATGCATAGAAAATAAAGACAGTCAGTGAGTCACCACAAATGGGAAAAGGTTACATGATCTCACAGCAGTAGTTTAGGTAAGGGAAAACTTAATACATTGTTATTAATATAATGCAGGAATTTCAGACATTTTTCCTTCCACGTTTTATATTTGTATGCTATCAATATATTTTACAGGCTAAACAGAATAAATAAATACACAGAGCATGTGACAAGTATAGTAATATATTAAATAAATACATATAAAATAAAATAAATTTCAGGCTACACACTTTTTTTTTTAAATAAAACATTAAAACTAGTTCCCAAGTTTAGAATATCCAGCTTGAGACCTCTGAGAAGACTTAGTTTATCAGACGACGTGACCAACACTTCCTAGTGAAACATTTCAAAAGATTGTCTTACAAAAGCTGTGTCTATCACACATGTATGTATACATATTTCTTAAATGCCTCCCAAAATATGAAAGCAGGACATTCACATTCTGCAGCCAACTCAGTGAGGGTGTTGTGGTTCCCTATTCATTCAAATCCACCAATTTGTAACAACTAGTAGTAATTTAGCAAACGAGATTTAGTGTCTGTGAAACTTTACTGATCAGGTCCTTGCTACATATGAAAACAACCTACAGGGATTTATAAAAGATACAAGTGAATACATCTATATAACAAACTGTTTATTTAGACCAATGAAAATTTGCATATGCAAAAGAAGCTTATTTTTGACTAATAAGCCACAGTCCTGATCAAAGGCTGCTGTAGCAACCACAAAACATTACAGTCACATTGCATACACAATGTCTATATTTAGCCCTGGTAGAAATCTTTGCAAAGCAGCCCTCTACACTGAAATGGCATAACCATACCATGGTTCTACTTGATTCCAGACTTCTAAATTAAACATATCCCTGACTCTTTACTCTAGTGACTCCACGACCTTCCTGTACACGTGTGTATCACAGAGCACCCAAATCATCTGTTTCAGTAGACAAGAACTGGCAAGGACCCGCTGGCAGCCCCACTTCTACTCACACTGCATCAGAGACTTCTGTCCTCAGATTCCTAGCCTATTTGTTTTGATCACAAACTCTGTTAAGCAAGCTCTCTGTAGTATAAATGTAGTATCTCAAAACAAAAAAAAGCTGTTAATGGAAACACAGAACCTTTTTTTTTGAGGGTAAAAAGAAAAGAATAGAAAGAAAAATCTCTAGTGGTCAGCAGTTCTTGTGATGATACTAACAGCTTCCACCAGTACTTTCCTTAAAACACACTCATTTGAACTAGTGTTCAAAGTTGCCCCAGGCAACTTTAAGAATAAAGAGCTAGAACAGAACTTGTCCATTAGTGATAGAAAAGAGGAAAGCAGAAACAGCTGTCTGAACTGACTCACTGCAACCTGACTGATGCTCCTCCCTGTAGTGTTTAATCTTGCCCAATTCTGACTACTACAGCCCACCAAGAGCTCACTACATAACCCACAGCATCCCCAGCACCCAGCACCCAGCTGCTGCTGCAAATGCGTAGTGCCACAGGCACTTTACAGGTAAGAGTGATCAAGAATCTGGGCACGCCATAATTTCTACTCCATCCTCATGGCAGGCATCAGATTTTCAGATAGTGTCAAGCCTACTCCTGCCCACTGCTCCTTTTCAAGGCAATGACCATCCAACTCTCAAAGTGGCAACCTTGGCATTAGAAAAACACCAGATGAGGACTGAGTTTCCATGATGTTCATCACAGGATTCACAAGTTACTGCAAGTCTGTCTAGGATTATGATCTCTGCTCAGAAGATGCTGCTTTTAGAGGTGTCTAAAGCCTGGTCAAAACTACCCAAAACCCTCCACTTCACTCACTCTTGAAAAAACTTAAGTGTAATATCCCAAGGAACCAAGGCAAGCCTTCAACAGCATTTAAAACTGTAACAGCAGCCTTAAATTTACTATGCTTTTTGACATTATGTGCACCCGCTTAGTAAAGCAAATACAAAGTCTTGTATACACACAAGGCAATTCATTATTAACATGCACTGGTACAATGCAGTGGAGATTGGGCTGGGAAGGGCACAGCTGGAGGGTTTACCACATCTTAAACAAAACTCCATCTCCTTGAAGCGCTCCCTTCAGCCTCCACTCACCCTTCCCTCAGACTGACCTGCACATCCCAGCAAGGCAGACTGGGCACCCACACAAGCTGCCAGCCCCCCTCCCACTCAGACTTCAAACCCACCAATTCCTGAAGTAGTTAGAGGCTGAAGGTCTCATCTGGCCTTCCCCCAGCTCTCAGGTATTCCCCACCCTTCATGGCAAGAGCTGCCATGAAAGTGGATGTTGGACTTGATGATCTCAAAGGTCTTTCCCAACCTAAATGATCTGGTGATTTAAGAACACCATTTGTCAAATCAATTCCTTTTTCAACTACTTTGGAAGATTTTGAGTGGTTTTGTTCAGTTTTAAAGGAGATTTCTCTGAACAAAACCAACATTCAGTCTTGTCCTAATGGTTATGAAAGCAAAAGGGAGCTGAAGGCCACAAGAATAAATAAATAAATAAAACCCCTCAGTTTGACCAGTGTCAGGTTTTGCAATTAAATCAGCCTTTCAGACAAAACGATATGCATATTTTCCAGTGAATGGATAAGGTGTTACTGCAGAAGATGTTTGTTTTTCAGTATCAGAGTCAATGGATATTTTGTGTTTCACTAGGAAAGTTGTTTCTCTCTCTCTCGCTCTCTCTCTTCCTTCCCCCAGCAAACAGCTTATCTTCAAAATCACTCTGGTTTCTGAAGAAAGTGTCTTACACATCTGTAATTTCATTTAGATGTCAGATAGCATTTTTCAGGCTAATTAGTTCTAACAGGCAAAACAAGTATTCTGAATTTATATAGACGCATCCTTTTACAGCTCCTGAAAGTGTTTTCTGAACAACAACTGGTAAGTCATTTTCTAAGTCTCTTCAAATACAGAGTTTCCCAGTAAAAGTTTTCAGCACGTTACTGTGACATGGAGGCTTTTCCACTAAGTCCCATAAGAATCAGCGAAACTGGTTCTCAATGGGCACCAGGAGCTGGCTGCAGAGATCCTTCATGCACCTACTCTACAGAAGGAACAGGGAGCAGAAACTTTCTGCAACACAAAGACCACTCTCATACCATTTAATAAAGAATAATGATCTGAAACAGACATAATCTCAGACTAGGGAGGTAAAAGTAAAGCTTAGCAATGCTCACAAATTCATCTGCAACTGCTTAATAGCTTGGGCACTGGCTTACAGGAAAAGAGCTAGGAAAGATTTCAAGAAATGGTCTACTTCATCTTCCAGACCCAAGTCTATCTGACTGCCTACGAAAGGCAAATAAATCTGTATTTTTAGAATAAAATGGCCTGAATTCCCTATTACACTAACAAGGTATATAGCTAACATGAAAAGGAAACTATCACAGAAAGGGGGGGTGGGGGTGATGTTATCTGCACAACTTTCACTAGAAGACTACAACCAACCACTAAAGCTATGCAACTCTTCAATTTCTTTATTGTCTCAGTGTTAATTTGACATCTTTATTCTAGAAATTCCATTTGGTTTTGGTTAGCACTTATTCAACAGAGATGCCTAACAAAGAACCGAATAGGACCTCATTTGATATATAATAATTACAGACAAAGAGCACTGGGTCCATACTGTATGATGCTCTAAACTCCTAGGATAATAGAGCATGATTTTTTATGATGTATTAGATTAATAAAAATCATACAGCATGGACAAGTCTCTCTCCAGGAACAAAATTATCTAAAAAAAGTGGCCCTCCAAAAAAACATTAAAAAAGAAGGGTGAAGGGAGAAGAAATCTTCATTTTATCTTGAAGCTGACAGTCTTCCTTTTGGGAAATTTTCCACAATGTGCATCCTCTAAAATGTGCCCTAATACCTGGCATACAATCAGCTTAACATCCTGCACAGCACAAACAGATCATGTTCTGCAAACGTGGTTTTTTTAATCCATTTATGCATATATGCAATAAAATTAACAGAACTTGTAAAAGAGAGCTTTGAAAAACTTCAAACTTCTTCATCTGTTGTGTTCCCATCAAGACTCCTGTTAATTCACTTTGTATACAAAATTATATACATCCTAATTATTTCATTCAGAATTAAGCATTTTCATTTTAATTTAAATCTCTGCACTCAACGGAATACACACTAATTTCTGTGTACCCTACATCCCCTTCTCCACCCATCCACAACAGCTAAATCAAATTAATGGCATTAAAAAAACCCTACATACAGAAACCTTGCAGTAAATATCCGTGTTAGGCACCCATTGGTCTGATTCTAGTCAGCTATTCTATTCCATTCTGCACAGATCATCCATCTCCCCTTCAACCAGCTTGGTGCCAGTGCGACTCAGCCAGCTCCTGGCATGGCTATGCTCTCATCCCATCTGATGTAACCTGACAAATAAGCAACCTCAAACAAAATGAATCATTACTGGTTGCAAAGCCAAAGCAAGTCAGACTGCTTGCCACACTGTAACACTTTGCTTTGTACTTCCTCGGTGTGGCTACTTTCACTTCACAACAAAAATGGATACAAAACAGTTCATCCTCAGTGAGAAATCTTCCTAAAACTAAACACCATCCACCCTGCAAGAAAGCACACTCCATGAAAGACCAGCCATTTCAGGCTGGTATGCATCCTGTTTTGGAAATGAGCAAGCCACAAAGCTGTATGTTTGCTATTAATACAGACTATTAAGGCAAAAATAAGGGATGGAACACATTTTTTTATGAGAGATTTAAACAAGTAACTACAGAGGGGGAAAAAACTACCAAAAAAAGTAATTCTGAAACAGTTAAAGGACAACAGCATGGTTGCAGTATGGTGGTTGCAGACACTTAAAAAGTGTCCATAATCTGGCCACTGCAAATGACAAACTGTAACTACAGAAAGCTCTGGTATTAGTAGCAGAGGTCAAAACTGGAAATTTCCATTTTTATTGGGACTCTTGTTAGTAACTGTCAACAAATACCAGCACCAGGTTTCACACATGGTCAGTTATCAGCAATACTCAAGAAAGGTGGCACGCTCCAAAGAGTAACATGCTGTACTGACAATCAGGTTATGTCAGTTTTCTTTCTTATACTGCCATTAACTTACAAAACCAAGTCAGTCTACCTCTGTTTCATCATCTGTAATGTGAAGGGAAGGATGTGTAGTAAACCTGTTCTGGAATTTTAACGACATTGTGCCTTCTGATAGAAAAAAGTTCTTAGATTAAATGAAAATATGTTAATTTTCATCCCAGTCTTCCAGCTGATACCAGGAAACTTTAAATATCCCACTTAAGCTCTCTTATATTTATTTTAGGGGGAGAAAAAAAAAAAATCACGATTTCCCAGGGTAAAACTTGAGAGTGTTTTGTCAGAAGGTTTTTATTTTCTTAAATTTAAGAATACAATGTTCCCATGCAGCTTAATAAACTTTCTTTTTTCAAAGGCAAAAGTATCCCCATCTTTTCTGTTTACTTAGCAGAACAGGTTATGATGTATTCAGCACTACATTACCGTGATGACAATTTAATAAAATCTTTTCCATAGGGAAAGGATCCTGGAAAGGTGTTTTGTTTGATTTAGACATCTATTTAATTCTTTCTTTTATAACCTCAGTTACTGCAGGCTCTCAAAGAACAGCTTTAGGCACAAGGCAAAATAGAGAAATCCCTCCCTTTGGACGACTCCTTTAACTTTGCCTAAGTTCACTTAACAGGCTTGCTCAATTAAATCCACACCACAGACCTATCTTGTCACAAATACCAACTTGACTCTCACCACACTCCCATCCTGCTCCTCCTCCTCTCCTTTGCTAACAATGCCAGATACTTTCTCCTACTGTGGTGTTCATTAATCACCCCAAGCCACTCCTACACATGCAACAAATTCTTTCCAAAGTGGCTCAGCAAAACACTCTCCCTGCACCAAAGCCCGCACCAGGGAGGAATGGCCTTGCCCCCATCACCTCCAGCCGGTGCTGGGCTCCAGCTGCTCTTCCATGCTCAGTGCCAGCTACCAGAGCCACCACTCCCCTTGACATCTGCTGGCTGAAACTGTAAGAAAAAGGGAACTGCAGTTACACAGCGAAGGAGGATGTTATAGGGAAGCCACATGGATTCTGCATAGGAGAGTCACAAGGACAATAAGCACATGGTAATCAGGCTGGCTGAAACACATCTTAAGTTTTCCCCAAAACTTTGATAAAGTCCTCCCTCCCTGCCCCAGTTGAACATTCTTCAAGAAACTCAACGTCCACGAAACAAAAGGGGAAGGGCCTTTTAAATTAGTAATTGATTAACATAAGGAAGCAAAGTGCAAGAATTGAGAATCACCCAAAAGATGACAACAGGGTACATGGAAAGCTGTGGGGGATGTGTACTGCTCCATACAGTCATTGCAGCACACCCACTTTCTCAGGTGAGGTAAGTACCAAACTTTCCCGATAATACAGAGCCACTTTTAGTATTGATTAAACTGACCGAAAAGAGTTGGAAGGAAATCTAGCACTCTGAGACAAATGGCAATAAACATTTACAATGAAACAATAAAACAGTAGATGAAAATCAACAGTCAGTTAAAGCAAAATCCATGGGAAATGTGCCATGAATAGTGCAGCAGTAATGTAGCTGGAACCCACCTCCAAGAAAAAACCTCAGGGAATGGTATTTTATTATTTCTTATATGGGAAGTACCAAGGTGACCACATGAAATTCTTTCAATAAATACTTTCAGATAAGGTGAAAAGCAGCTAAAAATAGCTAGCTTAGGCATGTTGTGTTTGCCAAAGATGTAAATAGGTACAAAAAGCAACCACGAAAATTCATCACGGCAGGGCCCATGAAGGGCTATGGAAAACACAGTCACAGGGATACACAGCCTGTTTGTTTTTTTTTTTTTGCTCAGCAAGTACCTATACCGCAAACTCTTAAAGCCTGTACACCTGAGGGCATACTCTTGAAGGATCTCTGCATGTACTCCCCCCCCACCTTCCCCCTCAATTCTTAAGCATCCCCAACTGGCCCCTGGCAGAGATAAAACATGGTGAGTGCAGAAGTAACGGGGCAGAAAGCACAGCAAACCCCTAGGATTCAGGAGGAGCACGGTACTGTTTGAGAAAAAGGAGAGTCAGCTCAAAGCTTGTAGCTCAAACGTGTTTTCATCCACTTTCATCAGCAAAAGAAGGCACCTCCCTCTCTGCTCACCATTGATCCTGTCCCCAGGAGTTGTCCCCATTCTTGCATACAAGTGTTTGTTGCAGGTCCCCAGGGACCAGATCTGGAAAATCATCTACATTAAAGATACCCTAGCAAAAGTGCCAATACCTAATTTAATTTTTCAAAATCGGACCACTCCCCATTAGATCCCACTTGGCTGTGCTACCATTTGTATCAACACAAAGAAGAACGCCAAAGGAGAAGATAATACTGCTCCTCCAGGCAGCAGTGCCAGTTCAAAGGCACTATGCCCAGACCGAAGGGCTTGTCAAGCTACAGCCTTGCTTGTTCTCTCTAATGTTAGGCTGAGATCAGCAAAAAGAGGAAGGTAGAAAACCAAACCAGACACAGGCCACACCATGCCCAACAGAACTCTGGACAGAAGCACAGTAATGGTTGTGGCAGCTTCCTCTCACTTATCCAGAAAAGGTGCCTGGATGATGGAAAATTTTCATGAAGGTTTGCGCTGTGAGGGCTGGGAGACAGGCAGCTTCCCCTGCTGCAAAAAGCAAGGAAACAGTGACTCTGCTCCTCCAATAGCAGCAGGGAAGAGAATAAATTGTTCTTTTCTTCATAAAGAGGATCTTAATGTTGAACCAGTTGACTCAATGCAGTTAGTGAAGTTACCTGTCTGACTTTGCTGACCAGCGATGTCGGGAAAATCCAAACGTAACCATGGTCAAGTTGTCAGTGATCAAAGTGAAGTCAAAAATTCAATTATTTCTTTATTTAAACGACCACTAAAAGGGATATCTTAGAAAGAGAGAGAGAGGACTGAGATTTAAAGCATCTGTCTTTGTATTAGTTTTTGCTGTTATTTAAAAAAGTTACTTTGAAAATTAACATTTAAATGTCAAGGCTGTCTGCATCATTGCACCATTCTGTATTGCATGAAACTATAGATTTAATACAGCTGTAAACAAAAGCAG
>JAVJGI010000062.1:58511202-58541633 GCA_035590275.1 Ibycter americanus
GGGACAGGACGACACATGACACAATGGACTGAGATTTAAAGCACCTGTCTTTGCATTAGCTTTTGCTTTTATTTAAAAAGTTGCTTTGAAAATAAACATTTAAATGTCAAGGCTCTCTTTATCATTGCACCATTCCGTATGGCAAGAAACTACAGATTTAATACAGCTGTAAACAAAAGCTGTTTAAAAAAGAAAAACAGGCGGAAAACACCCTCGTACAACTTCTTCTTTTCTTATTATTAATAGAGAAGACCAGAATAGGGGAACAAAATAATAATGATAATAATAAAGAACCAAAAAGGAAGCCAAACATTGTTTTAAATATTAACTTTCATAATGATGCCAGAATTATCCAAATGTCACCACATATTTCTCAGGGATTCTGTTAATCACAGCTGGAGCTCATAGCATCAAAGATGTTATGTATATACTTACAAACAGGTTGCAAATCCACTCAGGGACAAATTTACAGCAAGAACCACAGTGACACAAGTGGAAAAAGGTTCTATTTAAATTATTTCAGAGCAAGTACTAAAAACAAATCTCAACCATGTGCCTCAGTTTTAAGTTTGCATTCACCGTCCCCAAACAACTTGCAACCTATTTTGCATGTTGAACAGTTTAATGGGCCTCCTGAAGAGTTCCCATTAACCAACATTCAGCACAGAAGAGGAAATGCCCAAGTGTACTGAAAATCCTGTTACATGGATTAAAATTCTAAGAAACACCCAGCAAGGCTGATAATGGGTGGGAAAAAGAGGAATCTGTAGCTTCAGTGCTTGGAATAATGACTGATACTGTCTCATACAATGGATATTTCGTAAGTGAGAGTGATAATCCCCCTCCACCCAGAGGAGGTGTTTGCATCAATGCTTCTCTACAAAGTAATGTGGCACCACCTTTTTAATACTATGGTCAAAAGATCATTAACCATAACTCCAAAGATCACAAGACAGGGTAGGACTTGTCTACATAGGACACTCACATGGGAGACATGTACCAATGCAGCTTCTCATATGCATATATCTTGTGTTAACGTAAGTATTTGGCACGGTCTGATATTGCTCAGTAGCCATACCATTGCACTCAGGTAGTAGGTCCTCCATTATGTTAACACACAACTTTGCCTCTTACAAGTGTAAATTACTACATCTTAAAACTTCTCTGTGGTTTTTATATCAAATATTATATTATATATGCTTTTATTTTGACTGAAAAATAGTTTGGATTTTTTCATTTACTCTTTAGCTGAGACTTTTAACACATGATCAAAATGTGTATGGTTGGAAGGGGAACAAACAACTACTGCAGGGGAAAAACAAAGACAAAAAATAAATCTTGCCCTCCATCAGCACGATGGAAGAAGGAGCGACAGGAGGACACAAGAGGTTCTGCTCCATCTCCACGTTCTCTGGACTCTGAGTCCAGAAGGTCCCACTGCACTTCAGGCAGATGCTGAACTAGAACAGTAAGATGAGGAAACCAGAAAGTTGCAGTGCTCTTGAACTTGATCTTATAAGGCACTCTACTTAGCACTGAGTGGCTTTGCTCCTGGCAGCAACTGCATGCATCCAGGCTGCAGCACGGCCAGAGTGTTAAATGCCGCCCCCCACTCCCACCCCGACGTGGGGCTGGGGGGTGACGGGGGAGAAGCAGGCCAGCTTTCTTCAGTCCCCTGTTGTGTTCAGGGACAACGGCCTCCTAGCAAACCCAGCCAGCCAGAGCCAGATAAGGCAGGTGCTCTGTGACACCCTGTCCGGCCATCTGCCACCGTCCACCCTTGTCCATTCCCTTCTGGGCTGGGAAGGAAAGTTTCCTGGCATGCTGGGTTCTACCCCTGCTACCATAGATGGGTGGGGAGCTGCTGGCCTCCCCTCCTCTCTGGTACCCTGGCATTTCACCCTGCAGCAGCAGTGCCTTGGACCTGCTCCCACCACCCTTGCTACAGCTCTGTTCCTACAAGCAACTTTCACGGTTCTGTTAAACTCACCAGTGTAATTCTTCATATGCATAAAATCATATGGCTTAACATGGTTAATATGGTGATTAACACCTTGAAGCCATGTATTTATAGAAGCATTACTGAAAGGAAAAATCCAGCAGCTGACAGAAATGCACTGTTATGTCAAAAACAATTTAAACTAAGTTTACCTGTGATTGGCTAGATGTTAAGTTTATGCCTACAGAAATGAAAACAGCCACTCCAGACAAATAGTGGTAGAAACCTGGAGTTATGAGCAGTATATTAAGTGCTATACAGGACAAGTTTTCTGTGCCAGAGACTGCTGTCTGACAGGATAATACTCAGTCCATTAAGACATCCAGAGAGTCGATTTATGGCTCATTTACATTACAATGGTTTTCCTGCTTAAGGACAATTCTCTCCTGCCACCCCGAATTCCTAACCAGTTCTGCTGCTCTCCTTGGAATTTTCTCTCACACAGATCAAGAGGAATAGCATGAGAGACTTAGAGCATAGCTAACTAACACGCTTAAATTTCAGGCGATCCTAGGAAACACTCCTTGCCCAGACTACAGAGTAGGACAGAAAAAAAAATCTACCACAAACCCACACTTACAACCCCCCTCCCCATAATCAGACTGGCAGGATCAGGGTGGGGTGGGGACAAATCCCTTCCAAGCCCAGTCTGGAAACGGGATTAGTGCTGAGGGCAGGAGAGTTTAACAGTCTGGCACCACAGGGAATCAAATGCCATCAGCAATATCCACACAGCCTCTTACCCTGTCCAAAGTCCCGGGGAAGAGGGGGAAAAAGCTTCATTTCCTGGAGGAGGCAGGATTGGGGAGCCCAATGCCCACGGGCATCCACCAGAAACTGCAGAACATGCACTAATATATAGTTCATATACAGTTCAAGTTCATATACAAGATACAAGTCATCCAGCGCACCCACACAGGATCCACAGCATTTCTTCTCTTACTGACAGAATTCCCTTAGTTAGCTATGTAATGCTTTCCCTTAGACAGAGGGGAAAAAACTGCTTCTCTCCAAAAGCACGTTCCTGCAGGTATCATTCTTATCTTTCCCTCTAAACATGCAGCACCGTTACCAGAAATAGACCATCCCACCAGCCAAACCAACAATCCAGTGTAGCACAGTACATGCCAGAAACAAACAAGCAAAAGTCTTGAATCACAGCAGCAGATACAAGGCAGACAACTTCATCTGTGGGCCAGAAACACCAGCAACCTTCCCTGAAGGGGCATATCTACCTTCTTATCAACCCAGGTTTTCTTCAGTCCAGCAAACTAACATATCTCACAATGCTGACTGTTCTCCTTAAAATATCACACCCCTCACTCCCTACTACCATGTGGTACAAAGCACAGGAGAGTTGACCAGGACCACTGCTGCAAGGTGGTAAGACAGCTGACATTCCTCAGAACACAAGCAAGAGATGATTAGCAGCACCACCAAAAAGTCAGTACCATTAAGCATCTCTTTAGGTTTACGCCTCCATGTCACTTAAAACTGTGGCTGCTTCTGGAAGGGGTCTTCATGCCACAGCAGCTCCTTGATGGCAGCTCTGCCATCCATAAGAGACATGGCAAAAGCAGAAGACTGAGTGGGATCATCTCTTTTGGTAGCATCTTACACAGCATTGCTTTAGAATTGATCACGGAACCACATGCCTGCCAAGTATTAATGCTAAATTTCCACCAGTGTTTAAGATAGGCTTAATTTTAAAACAGGTCACTGGGATAAATCAGAATTTTGTGCAGTAGGTACTAAAAGCTGAAGAGAAGACAGATCTGGGAGGCTGAGAGGACAAGACCATACCTGCAGACACTACAGAAAACCAGTGTAATTAAAGAAGGTAATTGTATCCATTTCCTACGGATAACAGTAAAAAGTCTGTATCTCACCTGTCCAGAATGCCATCTTTTGAAGCCCCCAAATTTTATAGCCTTCAAGATACAATGTCTTTAAAACCTGCCAAGAACAAAAAGGTAAATGGCATGGCCCACCAGGAGCCTCCAGCACAGCCCTTGTGCCCAGCATACGCAGCTGCAGGGAAGGGAAGATGACAACAAAAATACATTACAACTATGTTAACAGCAACTCTTATCAACAGTGCAGAGAGTCCTACATCAAAAGGACGTGCCTATTGTGTAACTATTTATGTTCTAAAAAGGAGGCTAAATAAGTTTCTTTTTTTGCCGCTTCTTTTTAAAGGCTGTTAAGAGACACCCAAAGGTCCTCTTGGGAAAAGCAAATATAAGGTCATTGTATGCTTGCTGCCTCACATGCCAGCCCTATATGTACCTTGCAAAGTGATTAGTGAAAATTCTGAAATTACTGGTGTGACACAAGAATTTGAAGATAAAATAAACAGAGTTCTTTTATCTGTATATTCTGTGGTATAGCCCTCAAAGAAATCAAGAACATCATGAAACTCTGTCTTTCTTCTCTTTCCTAAAAAAAGCCTCTTTATACAGAGCCCACACTGTTACCCAGTCTCACTTCACATGCGGAGGGAAGTGAACGGGTAAGGAGATTAACCATGCTTCCTGTCTTATGCAAGCTTTGTATCTCCATAAATAGCACTTCTGGTACTGGAAAATTTTAAAAAACCCTGAAGAAAGCCTCAGGGCCCCATTAAATACTTACACTAACTCTGTTATCCAATAACAAAATTCTTCTTCAATCCTAAATGACTTCACTACTTTTGAGGATGGAAGCACTGGAAAGAACCGGGGCTGCAGAAACCACTGCCTTGTTTATGTTTCCCAGAGGAAGCATTCACTTTGGGAGTAATTTTGTGATTCACAGGCTAAGTACAGGACAGTAATCCACGCTCTTCTGCTGACTCTCATCCTGCACCACAGAATTACAAGACCACTAATATAAAAACCTCAGTCCAGAAAGCAACAACAACATCAGATAAGGAAACGGTTCCCAAGATAAGCAACTGTTCAACATACTTTTCCCCTGCACTGCAACACTCTTCAGAAAAAGCAGGTTCAATTTTCCCCGCAAACTCTCATTCTCCAGGTTTACACCTATAATAAAAAGAAAACTTTCTTCTTCTTTTTTTTTTGTATATACAACATTAAGTTTATGAGCAATGAACAGAAAGCGCGTCTCAAGCCTGTGAAGGACCTGACCAGCCTCCCAAAGATCTACTCAAAAGCTCCTCATGCTGCTGTCTGTGCAATTCTAGACATTCTTCAGTGTCTGAAACTACAATGGTTATGAAGGACAGCTGAAATACTAACCTACACAGCAGCAGGCAGCAAGCCTGCTAAAAACATTGAAACCCCTCCATTTTAAGTAACTGGAAGGCAAATAACAATACTGTATGTTTCAGAAAATATTTTATGACTTCTCTCAGCATCCAACATAGCAAATCAACTGCACATACACCCCTAAATAACAGAGCAAGTAATATCCATTGCACCCCATAAAACTGAAGTAGCGATATCTTCAGCCTTTTCTTTGAAAAGAAAATGCCTCAGATATACATGTTACTGGTCAAACAATGTGAGTAAAATACAATACTGTTTTTTAGTTTCAATAACAGTATTATGAGGTAATGTTTATATGTCTGGAAGCAGAGCTAAGAAATTTCCATTATACAGATGAGTTAAAATGATATATTATTTCCTAGAGTCATTTAAAAAAATTTAAGCATCTCCAGGATCTTGGCTTGACTATTCTTCACGCCCAAGATAAACCTCCATGATAGCTTGTTTTAAAAACAACGTGTGGAAACTTTTCCTTCTAAAAGCAAAAAATAAATTATGGGTGCTACAGGAAACATGAATAAACATTCTTGGGCTCAGCAGAGCAAGAGCTATAGCAAGGAGACAATTGCTGGACAAATAGTGATCTGAGGAGCACCCAACATTTGAAGCCTGTTGTATGGATATAATGAGTCTGGTCAACAATCAAAGCACCTAAAAAAAAGCCAATGACAAAGTCTCATGTATAGAAGATGCCCTCAAGAAAGCATGTTTGCGCATATATTCCTTATGTGGGTTTCTCTCCTCCCTAGCCATCATTGATATCTTCTTTACACACATTCCTCTGTGTGCACTATATTTTTCTCACTTCATCATCTTTCTATGTCTTAATAGCCACAGGAGTAAAAAATATGAAGTGTACAACTACTGAATATGGGAATAAAAGAGAACAAAGCCAGAAAAATTCCAAGTAAGATGCTTATAAACCTGTTAGTTTGTAATCTGCAAAGGAGGGACCACAGTGTGTCAGACCAAGGGTCTATGCAAGGCAGCATCCTGCCTCCAACAGCCGCCAAGAGCAAGGACCAGGGAAAGACCATAACAACATGACAAGTATACATGACTCCCTCCCCAGCTAAGCGTTCCAGACTATAGCTGCTTACAGCTCAGCAACTATGTATTAATGGTTCCTAGTGTCATGGGTTGTGACTGTTAAACAACCAATGTGATTGCAATGCCATATAGTTTGTTGTATGGTTTGTTTTACTTCTTTTTAGGTATTAAAAAATAATTACGAGCTGTAAATTAGAGCTTAGTAACAAGTAAATTATAACTGTACTAAACACATTTATATTTTTGTAAATCTTGATTTTAATGTACAAATCTTAATCTGTATGAATGTAGATTTAGGTATCTAAACCAAGAATCTAAATTAAACTAAAACATGCTGTGAATTCCTTTATTTCCCTTTAATAGTCACATAATAAGGCAACATGAGGTGAACCTCAGGTTGTACAACTGGCTTCAGGTTCTGAGAGAGTATTAGCAATGTGGAGCTAAAGGGAGTTTCTGCCTACTTAGATGGGCTTTGGAGCATGTCCCAGACATTTACATAGTTTTTTTCAAAAGAATGATGGTAACAAGACCAATGTAAATTCAATAAATATAAAAGCACCCAAATCCTAGTGAGAATATTTTCCCTAATACAGGCACTTCATCTTTGACTTCAGAAATTTGGCCCTCAGTGGCGACCAAAAAAAAAAAAAAGACTGAGAACTAAAATTCATAATTCCCCTGGAAACTATTAAAAAATTGTTCAACATAAGTATCAGTTTTACAGTTCTTCTCTATATAGCAATATAGCATTCTTCAGATTAAGCTTATCACAAGTTGGAGACATAACTATTAATAAAATTAACATAAGCATCTCAGTCAACTTGTTGAAAAGTAGCATTTTTTCAAATAAATCACTACTTATTTGTTGTTCTCTACTGAGAAAGTAGTAGAGAGCTACTTGACATCGATCACAGATTATATAAAGCATGGAATATGCTGAATAACTCAGTGAGGAAGGTTGAGACACACAGAAAACTTGAAACTGAAAGAGCCCCTTTTGTCATTCTTTCAGAAAACTCAAACTCTTCCCTTGTAACTTCTCACCTCCTAGAACTTCTTGTCCAAATTTATCCAGTAGCACACAGTAGCACACACAAAGCATTTCCAGTTTCAAGCTGTACATTCAGCATTCCAGACTACCAATTTATATCCAAGGCAATTCTTTCCATGTGACAGACATCAGCCATTGTGGTAATTTCTTTTTAAATTGTTAAAATTTTAATAGCTACTAATTTCATGAGGTGAAATACCTCTTAGCTTGACCCTACACAATGGGCAGGGAAAAACTGAGAGGTTCTCCATTCTGTAAGGAGACAGGGAAGATAAAGGAAGCACAGGCAGAGGAAAATGGCAAGTTGTACCAGGGTTCAAGGGCACAGAATCACAATAAAAAGCATCAAATGTCACAGTAGAGTCAGGGACCCAATACACATAGACGTGTCATTGTACATCTATATTACATTGTACCATTTATTTTTGGACTTGCTGAATACCAGGACAGACTTCACAGCAAGAGAAGACATTCTTTGCAAGAGCTGGAGTAATACTGGCCCATTTGGAAGCTAATGACACAGAAGTCAACAGAACAGCCTAAAAACAAGGTTTGAAGAATTAGGCAAGAAAACTTCACTACACAGAATAGTCTTTAAAGTAGGAGTTGAAGTCTTAAATAAGGACCTATTGCATAAGAGAAATTTATGCTTGCATGTTACTCTTAGATTTTACTGCTTGCCCGTTAAACTCCCACAAGCTGCAACATCTTATCTGCATAAGGAATATAAATTAGTCTTTAAAAAGTTTTGTAGAGATTTCTATTTTGTTTGAGAAGTTCCTCGTTTCATTTCTTGCCAACCAAGGCAAAAAATAAGCCCTTTACCACAAAACACAGTGGGTAAAAGAGCATTTGGTAAGAAGCAAAAATGGATGGTAAGAGTTATTTCAGCTTCATTTGCCATAGGGACGGGAAAAGACCTGGGAAAACTGAGGCACTCAGACCATGAAGATCTGTAATGGGAAGATATGATAGCTGGGTGGCTCTCTTCTATAAAGAAATTTTAAATATTTGAAAGTTGAAGTGTTTAAACCAACTTATTTACAACATTAAATTTGGGGGACAGAGATGCAGACAGTAATTTCATGTTAATCTTGCTTCCTCTCTAGCAGTTCAGGAGCTGGTTTGTCAGTACATAACTAACACCATGCTCTCAAGCTAACCTTTTCAACAATTGCTAGTGTAACCAGTCAGACACTGAGCACCATCCCTACCAAAAGCTGTCCAACAGGGGCCAAGATGACACTAGCCTGAGGGCCAAAAGCTGCCTTCTGATGGGAAGTCAGACACTTCGGGATGCTGGCAGGGCAGTGAGGCTGCTGCTCGTCCCGTTGTTCACGCTCACATACATGCTCCCTTGCTCTGCCAATGGAGAACCTGGGTTTCTGTTAGCAGGAGCTTAGGAGAAAGAGCGATCATCTCCCATCTTTCAGTTAATGGTTTTGTCCTTGTTGATACCACAATGACCTTTCCTCTCACATTAAGAAGTGAAGCTTTCTATTAAAATTTGTGTATTTTCATTAATATAGTCCACAAGGTACCTACAAAACATTTTATTTCATCAGCATTGAATATATATGTTTTCTCCTTTCTAACCAGGATATAAGCAGGACCCTTCTTCTCAGCCCTGGGTGGAGCAGAGCCCTTTTCCCCACCCTCCTGACATGGAGCACAGTCTTCCCTCCTGCTGGCAAAAAGTCTAATCCATTTCCCATTCTCTTCCTTGCTAAACAGTAGAACCTTCTCCAATGAGCATCTGATCACAGGCAAAAAATGACAAGATTCAGGTAAAGGCAAGGGGGAGAGACCTTGTCTCATAACGATGTTTACTATACGTAAATTTAGATTTTGCAAATACTATTATTTTAGGCTCACAAAACAGCAATAAGAGGTAAGGAGAAAAAACCCCAACAACCAGTAATGGAAGTAGAGGGGTGCATGTGTGGGGATGGAAGTAGATGGGTGCCTGTGTTAGGGAACCAGCTGAGGTTCTTAACTTAATAAATATGAGCCCAAGCTGGCAGGAAAAGCAGGGTGTCTGAAGCAGCACACAAAACAGTATGAGGGACAAAAGTTGTTAAACTTGGGTGCTTAAATTCAAGGACAGAATAGGTGTCCACAGATTCTAAGATACAAACCAACCAAAACTGATAGCAACATCAAAGCATGCACCTGATTAACTTATCTCTGTGTCCCAATATCAGGCACCTAGGCTGGGAACTTCTGTCTACATCAAGTCAAAAGCTAAATTTAAAAAAGTTTAAAAAAAACAGGTAGGGACATTGTTAGAACTGCCTTTGTACTAAAGGCAATGTAAGCCACCTATTATTTTCAGTGCCTCATGGCATTTACATGGGTCATCATGTAAAGCACTCAAATCATTCATCTGCAAGATGTTGGGACACCTGTTTGCTAGAGGAAGCATGCTAGACTTAAGATGTTAGACTAAAATCAAGGACATGTAAATTCAGTTCTACTTCTGTCCCTGACTGCATATGCAGACAACGTACATGAAGGCAAGATGAGCATACCACCTTCCTACCTACTTTAGCTTCTATTAAAACATGACTTGAGGGTCTGCAAGAGCATTCTTGTAGAAATCTTACGCGGGTTTGCTTAGTGTGGGAACTTCATTTAAGGGCCTGCAACCTACATAAAGGAAAAAGATGCAAGCCAGGAGGGAAAGTGACAGGTGACCTCCCAGAAGTTACATAGCAGGTAAGTGCTAGAACTAAGAACTGATTTCAGGTCTTCTTGACCCTTGCCTAATGTCCTGTGCCCATAGAACAGACACTGCCCCTGTGAATTTTTAAAAGAGAACAGCCACAGATAACACGGGAAAGCTGCAAAACAGATTAAATAAAATGTCAAGGACTTTGCTGAAAGCTTCTTGTGGCCTTCCATTTTGTTTAGCAGACAGCATTCAGAAAGGACTCAAAGCATTCTCTTCAATACTAAAGAATCTTACTCAGACACCTCTCAAGGCCTGAGTCTTCCTTAACAAGAAATTACTTGTTCCTCAGTACAATCTCTTTAGCTGCTTCTGCTTTGTCCTTCTTGATACCTCCTCTGCTATAGGTGCCACTGTTTATTTCCCCTTCTCAAAATCCCAAACTGCAACATTCCTTTCTGTCAACATCAACATAACTGTAGTTCTCCAAACGGAAAGCAAGTTACCTGGCATTAACAGATGTCCTTCACCACACCACTTCCGCGAGTCTTTAGCCACCACTACGTACTACTTGAACAGCAATAAAGAAGTGCTGCAACTCTTCCCCACGCTGCCACTTCTAAGTGGTGTGACAAGCGTGTCTCTCAACATCTGTAATGCACTAAGGCTAGTGTTCTAGTGCAGTTTCAATAACAGTTATTCAGTGCTGAGTGGAGAGAGTATCTGCTTCTCCTTCTCAACAGTGAAAAAAGTATCTTTGAGTCAAAGATGGTTTTTATACTGATTTCCTCCCCCCAGGAGTGAGTGAGTTTTGATGGTTCTTGTACATCAAAGCTCAGAGGTGATTACAGACTTGCTAATTTAACAAATACAAGTTATTAGGAAATCAACATCACTTTTTTCTTAAAATTCACCAATCATTAATTCCAAATTATAGAAATTATTGACTGAAAAAACATTGCTTTTATTTATAAAGATGATACAGTCTGGGCAACTTACTCCTTCTTAGATGCTCTAATCCTATGAGATAATACTACTTAGTATGTGCTTCATTTGAAATCAGATAAATTTTAGGTTTAGACATGTTTACATTTTAGATGTGCTTGTTTTTATAAACACTCTTCAGGAACTGGATGCTGGAAGCTCAAATGCAGTATAATTTGCAATTGAGTACCCAAGCACAGTTTTGTGTTACAAGTAACAATTACAATTCACGTTTATCTCCACAACCTGAAAGGAAAAAAAATCACCACTCCAACATTAGGGACACAGCAAGGAAAGTACTTTCTGGATGCATAACGCAGCACAGGTTTCATTTTTATACACACTTGGAAAAATCATAAAGCCTTGTGAAAAAGACAGAATAAGGAGTTTCGTTTTGTAATCAACATTGAAATAAACCCTGTAACCTTACCGAGCAAAATAGCCTTGTCTTCGTTCCTTCTTCTCTTCCTTGGTCTCCATTATGTACAGTCAAAAGGGCAAGGTGAACAGCCAAGCGTGATGCTCTTTTTCCCCTCAGTACCTCATATCCAGGCAGAGGGCCCTGTATATAACATTTAAAAATAGGAAGTTCATAAATCAACATGTCAACCACACCTACAAAAACCAACAGCATTGTGGAAATGCAATCGACCCAGTAACAAAGCAAAGTAAAACTTTCACCTGTCAATGCTTGCCATGTGATATAGTATTTAGTAGATATATAGACATATGCCATTTAGTATACAATGAGACAAAAACCAATCAATGTACTCAAGGCTAGTTTCTCCAGCAGAGAAAGAGAGATACTGCAAAGCAAGTAACCCAAAAAACAGTAGCAAGTTTTAAAACCCTGGAAGGATTAAAATATTTTGCAAACTGTTAAATAGTTTATACCAAAACATCTTCCTGGTTTCATACATTTTATAGACAGGAAGATCAAGAGAAGTTTTGGAAACATCCAGTACAATCACCATCAACAGAAAGACACACATTCACTTTATACAAATTCTGTAAAATAGTAAGAAATAAGAAAGTTTTAAAACAATGTAAAGGAAAAAAAGAGTGATCTACATTCTTTACACTTTTTTACTTTTTTTTTTTTTTTTTTACTACATTTGTTGTGAACAATACACAAGTTCAAAAATATGGGAGACACATAATGGACCTCTTGCTCTCCAGATAAGCTGCACTCACCTTGAGACACACAGGACTAGGAAAAGTTTTCTGAGAAGTCTTTTTAGAGGAGGAAGGGGGGAAGATACCAGTAACACTGGCTTTCGACATGGAAATCACCGCCTCTTTGCAGAATGCTATACTGAGGCACTTGGAAACCAGAAGTTGGGAATTTCTGAACTGCTAGGTAATAACTGCAATTAACAATATGCCACATCAACTGTTGTCCAAGATGTTTTATCCTCTTCCCCACTCCAACACACATCCAATCTACCCCGATGGTTTGCACACATGCACAAAATAAGTTAACTTCTTAAAGAGTTCTTTATGGGTATTCCAGAGTAAAGGTCAAACCAGAAGTTACTACTAAACATTTTGGCCTAATGGGCTGTATAACAAAGAAATGGAAGCCACCTAAATTACGATTCGTAGCAAAAGAAGAAAAATTCCTCTGGGACCTAATAAGCTCCCATTATTTTCCCCTGTATTAAAAGATCAGAAGCTACAAACTGCCAGATGTCAACAACAGAGATAATGTAGCAAAAATAGACTAATCTGCTTGAAAAGCCCAAGAACATATCATGCTAGATTCTTTCAGAAATATTTGCCATAATGTTCCCTCCATATTTATGGAGCATCAGTCCACAGCAATTAAAGTCCATTGCTTCAAAATGAACTTTTTCTTACTCATTAATTTTTAGTACATCCAGTGCATCAAAAAAAAATCCAGTCTCTCTGATCTTTATGCATCACGTAGAGTCTTAGAGTAATGGTCACTCTTTAAATGGCAAATTTGCCTATGACATCTTTGTCTTTAAAAAGAAAATACTATTTCATCTCTGCAAGGTAATGCATGGAGCAGTCTTCAGCTAGACAGAGAAACCTACATGATAGTAGCATTAATAGCATTAAAACAAATTGTCCTGCTCAGATGTCCAGTCTATATTAAGATAACACACACCTCCTGAGAATTTTGATGCATCCTTACCTTCCCTGTAGGGGCAGGTGCTTAGATCTTCAGAGGATCAAAAGTGGTCGATTTGTCAGCACTGCTTTTAGAGCTAAAAATAAATCTTTCAAAGCATGCAACTACAACCTCTATAGCAAAACTACAAAGAGTTCAAAGAAAGAGGAACAACTCTTTCCCCTTTGTCTGCTTTGCCTTCACTACAGTCTGCAGTGTGTGTGCCAAGCCACTGACGGGCCAGAGTTGAATCTCACATTGACACCAAGAACTATCAAATAACCACAGAGCACTGAGATAATATTAAACCCACAAGGTTTACATTATGGCCCACAAGGGCACCCCACAAGGGCAGCAGGACCCATAGGAATGAGAAAAGGGAAGCAGGGAGAGCCCCTCTCACCTCATTGAAACCTGATCAGCTGGGATGAAGGGTGGGAAGGGAGATCTGTCCTCAGGGCCTCACCCTGTGCAAGTCAGCAGCACACTCCTTCCATTCATTCCCTTCCTCTCCTATGATCTACAGACCCCACCCAGGGGAATAACAGCCCTGCTCCAGCATGGCACCGGCAGATGAAGGCAGCCAGGAGGGAAACCCTGCCTGCCCACAGCCCTGTCTTGCCCAGTGCTGGAGCAGCCACCCCCTGCTCCGGCAACGAGGGGCAGGGAGAGAGGAGGTAGGGCTGAAGCCTAGACCTAACCACAGCTTATGCTGCAGGAGGTGCCAGCACCAAACCAGCGTGGCAGCTCACCAAGTGTAAGGTTTGCTGTTCGCTTTCATCAACACTAAACAAAGCTAGCAATGACAGACAATGTGGTTATGGAGCCTGTTCTTCTCACATCAACTAAAAGCAACTCCAAATCCTTTCACATGGTCAGGGGGAATAAATTAAGAACTTCAAAAAATAAACAATTATATTCAGAATAGATGGGCACTCAGAAAATTGGAATGTTACCCACAGACCAGAAGTAACAAAGGCATTCAGGTGAAATCTCTTTTTTCTTTTCTTAATAAAAACACATAGGGATCTCATATCCAGTCACCAATTAACGACATTTTCACAATAAAATAATTTAACATCAGGTCCCACTCTGCTGACTTAAAACTTATTTGGCTTACCTTCTTAGAAGAAACCAAAGCAGCATTCTAGGAAGGCATATTTAAGTCTGAAAATTAAACTTTGAAAATACAGTACTAGGGAAAGCAAACTGATTAGGAGTGATGACTTCAGTACCTCCGAGTATACTTTTGTTGTTGGGAATTGTTCATGTACTAGTTGACTTTCAGGAGGAGGAAAAAAAAAAAAAGCCTGAAAGCTAAGAGGATCACAGCATAACCTGCAGTAATTGCTAATGAAAACTAGTATTTCTGAAAGGTCCTTTTCAATTTTTAGTTCTTTAAGCAGTAACAGTACAAAAGTAACGTTTACTTTATAGGTTATCACCGACATTTTAAAGCTACTCCACACTTCCCCACACCTGCCCTTTGATACCTTCCAAGAAAGAAATTCCAGGTATTCTTTATTAATACTAATTGCTTAAAATTTTATTAAAGATGTATGATTAAAATGAATCTTGGTTTCCTGGTAGCTCCTCTCTGGTAAACATAAAGCCTGAATCAGGCAGACTACTAAAAATGTACATGTTTGGGGGATATTTATATGCTGGGAGACAGACATCTCACTCATATATCATGAGTACAGTCCAAACTCAAATGATAACAAAGTTGATTTTACAGAAATTTCATGCTCAGTTTAACCCTTTTTACACTGAAATGGAAACAGTGAAAAGCTTGTATTACATGTCTACAGCAATGCTAGTTCTTTTATTAGGTGATTTCAGGAGGAAAGATATTCCTGATAGACAAGCAATGCATTTAAGTAACAAACCTGTGAAAAATTTACCACTCTCCAAATTTAGTCAATGTCAGCACCTGATATGAAGAAAAGAACAAAATACATAAAAATATACCGTACTTTTTGCTGTTAGTCCTACGGCTCTGGATTTTTTCATTTATATTAGCATATTTTTGGATACTTGCTTTGTCTGTTCAGGCTTGCTGTCAGGAAGTTTTGGGGATGCTACTGGGAGTTTGCAAGGAGGGTGGGAATGCTACTGCAAGGCCACAGACACACACACACAAAAAAAGTTAAAAAAAATATCAAAATCACAGGAACAGACTGAACCCCTGACTGCAGGTACCCACACTACTGCAACTGCCATCACCCTCCCAAGACCTCCAAAAATGCTGCTTCCAGCTCCTGCTGCCTGCTCTGCCACCTGGCACTGCAGGACAGCAGCCTCCTGTTATGGTACATTCAAAGCAGCAGAAGAGGAAGATGCTTTAAGCGTGAGGATAAACAAAGGGATAGGGAAGTGTATTTTTGAGGGAAACATTAAACATAAATAAGTATGTGAATAAAGTATCCTAAGTCTTCTAAAGACTTTGATACATCTATCAATTTTTTTTCTTCTTTTCCCCCTGCCTCCTCAGGCATGAAGAATAATATACCTTGGTACTTGCAGTTTAAGTAGTTGACATTTTAATGAGACAACAAAAGGACCTGCTTGCTTTGCTCAGGGGTAAGCACGCAGAAATCCTGTTTGCTGGCTCTGAAGAATCAATGATCAATCCTCCAACTGTGAGCACTACTTTCCAAAACCATGCACATGAACAACAGCACATCCAACAGCACTAGCAATACAGAAACCTATGAAGCATCTGATTATTTTTAAAACATTCAGTGGACTTGATATCTTGTCTCTGGCCATCTGTGCCCACTGCAAGTCCTGGGGAGACATACAGAGGAAAAAAACCAAAAATGTTCAAGATTGTGCAATTCTCTAGATATATTTCCACAACCCTGTAGTCAGTATCTCTTGATCTTTCACAAGGTAGGAAAATGCTGTAATTCCCTACTTTGCAAATGGGGAACTCAACTATATAAAGTACCTCCACATGCTCAGATGAGAGCAGAAGAGCATTATGTGCAAGTATCCTCCCACCAGCTTTAATCCAACCAGCCTCAATAACCAGCAGCAATGAGATCAAGGGAGGCGACTACTTTGACAAGAAGCCAGTTTTGGGTTTTTTCTGTGTAAAATTTAAACAGACAAATTTTGGAGACTGATAGCACAGTCTCACCTGTATTTGGCTGTGCAGGTACATACAAAGAAGTTAAAGCTCAGATCCACTAAAGGAAATAAAAAGCCTAACTCCTCTGAGGATTTACATTTAAATGGTGCTCTCAGTTCCTTCAGCAAATATGTAAAAAAGCAATGAACTGACATTACGGAAACCAAGTCAAGGGCAGTATCCTGTACCTTAGCATGGGCCTCACAAAGCAACCAACAGTGGCAGTGATCATACTGTGAAAAATGCAAGGAAGGCGAGAGACCTAAGCACAAATTTTCCAGTTAAGAAGACAGAGCAGATTAAGGCAGAAGATTCCCAGTGAGAAAACCAAGAGGACACAGTCATGCCAGGGATGTAACACGGAGACCCCACTGTGCTGAGGGAACAGGATGCTGCTCAGACGCACCATGCAGCTCTCACCTGCTACTCATCTCACTGGTGCAGTATCCCAAACATTAAGTTTTTCATCTTTGTTTCTCTATTTTAGTCTCAGGGGCAGAGGTACAGAAAAAGACTGCACACATCTGTGCGTACCACTGTATGCTTCCTTGCCATCATCTGCTGTAATACGAATACTCAAACGTTGCCACCAGACACTTTCGGACCTGAAGCATTACTAACAATTCTGCTTAGATCTGCAACTCTGCAGCAGAGTGTCTTCTTACAAATAACAGGTCTTCTGGGTACGTGTGCCAATTCTGACCCCTAAAAAAATCTGCCATGAGAGATGACAAGGATTATACCAAGTCAATATTAAGACCAAAAAACCGGAAAGATATGTATGTAGTACTTCAAGAGCAATATTAAAAATGTCTACCAAGCTGGCAGAATAAAAAACCGTAGAACAAATCACAGCTGGAGGGGAAGCATTTTCAGTGTACTAGATCTGAAAGCGAACCCTTGGGGGTTGCTATCTGTGCCTCTGGTAAGCCTAAAGCAGCTTCCAGGGCACACCAACAAGGTTGCAATATAGGGTCACACACAACACCTTTAAGCATAAGGCAACAGAAGCAGGTTAACACGGAAGAGGAGACTGATTATAATTTGCTGCTGGGTCATATAAATGCCTATCCTTAAGCTCCACACACCAAAGCACTAATATCAACTCTAGCATTCCTTTCAACATCCATCCCATTTTTAAAAACAGGAAGGTGAAAGCACATTAGCACCTGATGAGAAATGCTAAACTTTGCAGTATTTCATTAACATTTCACTGACTGGACTAACCAGGTTTTAATGCTTTTCTATTCTGCTAGTCTATTTCATTTGGTGTAATAGTAAAGATAAAAGTTTCAGAATAAATGCTACAGCATCTCAAAATGAAAGCTAACAGAAATGCACAGACAGTGAAGAGGAGAGTAAGCTACAACTTTTTTAGTCTTCAGGCAGAATGACCTAGCTAAAAGTGAGATTGGAAGCTTTCAGGAAAGTACTACCATAGGCAATAAAACATAGCACAGACTAATTACATTAAGTTAGATCCAGTAGTATGGACAAAAAGTTGTTTATTCTAAATCTACCTTAAGATAAATATGGAATTACTTTAATACAATTATATAGTTACATTATAATTACCATATAAAGCGTAACGTTATTTCTAAAACATTAATAAGCTCTATAAAGAAGTTCCAGCCCATTATACATAACTGAAGGGTGCCAAACTAATCCAGGAGAGCTTCTCCACCTTGGTGAAGTTGAGGCTGATGACTCAACCCTTGCTTAGGTGAATAACCCTTATTTATGCACACAACTCCACTGACCTTTAAAGTATTAAGCCTATCGTGTTTCTTGTAACAAGAGTGTACTCTTTAAATCCCCAAATAATTAAAATGCAAAAATCACGAGACTGAAAATAAATTTGTATGCAGAAGTGATTTCTGGACTTCTTGTTCAGATTAAACACAGAACAGTACCACAATTTCTCTATCTCCAAAAGGAGAGAAAGAGAGAGATTTGATGTGGCTATTGTACCCTGTGGACTCTCAGGGTCAGTGAAGGTAAGATCTGGAGATAAGATAGGCAAAGGAAACAAACACCCTTGCTCTTGAGGAACTGTGTGCAATATTTAGGAGGCTATTATCCCACTATAGAGAGAAGTGTAGTAAACTAACAGTCTAAGCATTTTCATTCCCTATTAATGCAGTAAGAACAGGCTAAGTTTAGATCATCCTTAGCTCACCAACTGGATCTGCAATAAAGTTCGAATACAATAAATAAGAACCAGTGTTCAGGAACATTTCTGATTCAGAAACAGAACAACAGTAATAAAACTTGACTTGGCTCCAACGCACTCCCCAGATGAATTCTTCCTACCTTTCTTCAGAAGAGACTTTTATGCACTAACTCAGGCTATCACGTTTCAGACAGAATATGTGGAAGCAAAAGAGCTACCAGAAATTCCACATCACCAGTGAGGATTGTCAAAAGAGAAAAACACCCAGATCTAGTCTTCCCTCATTGGCAGCTGAACATCACCAGATCCATTTTCCATAAGGAACAATGTATTTTACTGTGTAACTTGGTTGCAGTTGCCAGACAGAAATTGGTTACAAAACACAGGGTAAACTACTAACAGATAGCATGCTATGCCATACTAAATGTAGAAGTGCAGCGCTGCTTTAAATCAGGCCACTTGGGAAGATTTTAATTTTTAAGTCAACAAGAACACTGCTGCAGTAATTAACACCTTCATTTTCTTGTATCCCCTGTTTCAACCCACTCTGGTTCAATTAAGCATCAAGCCCAAGCCTTCCAAACCCCACAGCCTTTCACGCTCACATTGTACAGGTACACACAGTATGTGGATATAAAATGCCAAATCCTGCATCTTCATGGACTGTTGACAGAATACACTGGTCTCTGACTACCGAATACTCTAACAAACGGTACAAGGCAGCAGAAAAACATTAGCATTTGGATAAACAGAATGCATTCCATAGCCATTGAAATACAGAAAACCTCAACACATGTAAACAACAGGAACACCCAAGAATTTGCAGGGTGCTGGTTCCAGCTAATCGAGATTCCAGTAAATTTTTGCTACTTTTAAAATAAAAGTTAAGCCTTTCAAACATTTCTTCTCAAGAACATTGCTTTCTTTTTACAGGTGAGAGACTGAGATCCAGAAGGACCTTGTGGTCATTCTGCAAAGTTATTACAAACCCACAGATCTTGTAACTGCAAGGCAAATGGCTTACCCTTTGTGCCTTTCTTTCCTGGGACACCTGCTGAATGAAATCAAGCCTGTGCTTACACCACATACTAAGGCATTTCTATTATAGTTTATGTTGCATTTCTGAGTCAGATCCTAAACTGATGTACAGCATCACAGTTCCACCACCACAGAACAAGAGGAGGATGCAGTCTACCATATCCAGAGAGGATAAGACCAATGTCACTGCTCTCTTACCTCTCCTTGGAGCATGCAGGCATACACCAAAAGGATTTCTATGTATATGTTTAGCAGTGTTCAACTAAAACACAAAGTACCTGCAGTTTTCTAAAAACTAAAACTTGATGAACATTCAACACAACAACCAGCGTTTAAAGAACCCCCTCAGTACTACCTTGCTGTTCTGGCAGTTGACACAAGCATGTTCCTTGCTTATAACAACTGCTAGTTTCATGATCAGATCTGTCTAGAAACATTTCAAAGAAAGCCTGACCATAGGCAAGGTCAAAACATATGAATACAGATAACCGCACTGCTCCCAGAGTCAACGAGTTAGGGGTTCTCTACCAGGTTTTTGAGGGACATGACCAAGTCCTCTCTGAACCAAGCAAAGGAACAGAAGCAGCAAACAGAAAGCCACTCCACCCTAACCACTCCTATGCAGCAATGTGTTAGAAGAGCAAGTCAGGTAGCAAAAAAACTCAACAGCCCACTGCCTAGTAACACCTTCATGCCAGGTGAGCAACCAGAAGAACCATCCTACGTCCCATACACAGAATGCTGTTAAGGGCCACTGGATCCACAGTGTCACATACCCCAGGTCTGGCCATACATCAGTTACTTCTATGAATTAGCTTACACAGGGCTTGAGAGGGATTTGCACCGGTGGAACAGCAGCACCACTGTAGACAGATGTACAGCAAACATCCTTTGGTGATCAAGCGGACCTTGGCCAGCTGAAGTGCCAAGCCAAAGACATTGGGCTTTCGCTCACCTCTCTCAGGCAGTTAAAATACATCCATGCAGCAAGTAGCTGCCAGTTTGAAGTATCACTGCCCTTCGCCTTCCTACCTCTCACCTACTTCAGCTGTTTGCTACCACTCCGCCAGCAAAACTACCACGCAGATTACCTGCAGCAGTCAGCAGAGGCAGCTCTGTATCTGCAGTTCAGTTTATATCCTGCCATGCTAGCTCCCACCCACTTCAGCAGGCTTTGCAGCACACAGCTGAACTATAAGCATGCCCATACTTCTGCCACAGAAGGCAGACCTGCGGCAGAAAGCTCGGGCAGATAACCGTCGACATAACTCCTTCAGCAGCAACTTCGCTGGGCAGGCCTCAGCAATCACACACTTTGAACGATGAGTGCTGCTGAGACCTACAGCAACATTCATGAGAAGAGAAAGACTACGAAAGACAAATGCATGTACTCTGCTTCACAGCAAGCTTGCTCTCTCGCTTCTCAGCTCTTTTCTTACCAACCCAACAAAGGCATTTATACCAACAGTAAATACAGCAGAGGTAGAGCAGAAAGAGGCAGGTGTTTGAAGAGTCACTTAAACCACAAAGATGCAGCTTGATGCTTCGCACAAATAACTGTACCGTAAATCACAGGTACCATAAATCACCTTCTACTTACAATTAGTTTATGTCCCAAAATGTCTAAGCATAAAGTTCAGTCTATATTTGTAAATATTGCCATTGTACTCAATGAGAGTTTGTTAACATGTTCTCAATGCTTTACAGAATAAGGCCAGGCAATAAGAAAGTGTTAAAATATGAATAAACCCATAAATCTAATAGGAAGTATTAGAACTGGTCATTGGCTTTTTTAGGTCAAGTACATTTCCAACAATATTCATAATCATGCTGTGAAATTTACTGAAAACTTTTCTTTACAAAGTACCCATCCTTTTCAAGTTTTTAGAAAAAGACCCTCAAATTAAGAGCCCACTGCCACTACACTGTGAAAGATTAACATTTAAATACTTCCTCGCTTCAAAAAGCAACTCAAGGAACATGAGCAACTTGAAGGTAAAATTATAATTTTTAAGTTTCCACTCAACATCTCTTTTTTCAATTGACCCTGACTCACGCAAATTCCAGGCCACGGCTTTTTCTGTCGCCCACCTCCCAACTGAGAAGCAAAGGAGCTGAGGAGTGGGGGGAGAAAGGAGTCTCACAGTAATGCAATGCAAATTTTTCCTATCTAAAACACCGTTAACAGAACCAAAATGCCAGGTTTCCATAGCAACTTTAACTTCACATTGCATACACTGTACATTAAGCAACATATTGAACAGTTCAATTGTAACAGAAAATCTTGTACATTTGTAACATAAAAAATTTAACACTGGAAGCCTTTGTTTATTTTTCAATTCCTTAATCTGCAATGTTTATTGCATTACAGTCTGTTGAGTCTGACCTTGTATTACACCAGCACATGCAGCTTTACAGGTGCTCAGATGCTGGCAGTGTTAGGTGCATTAAAATTACAGCAATAGACAGTAAATCGTACCCTCTACCCACTGCATAGTCTGAAGCCCCATTATAAAAGCAGCAATGTTTCTAATTATTTCCTTCCTCCTTGCAAAATTCCTTCAGGTATTGTGTAACTAAGAATTATTTAGTTCTCTTGCTTTTCTGAAACATCCATCTTACAATTTTTCCTTCCTCCATCTGCAGATTCCTGTACAACACTACACAGTTCCTAGCTGTGTACCGAGAGTCACCTTGCACTATATACAAAGCAAAAACTCTCCTCACAAACTGAATTCCCCTTGCTATATACCATAGCACAGTTACATTTGCGTACCTAATTAAAGAGTCTCTCTGAACAGCTGCTTGCTTCTTTTTGGAAATAGAAAAATAAGTTTTATCTACTTTTCTCTGTTCTAACAGAACACAGAAGTGTGTGCACAGCTAAGTGTCTGCTCAAAATGATTCAGGTAAATAGCAATCTATTTCTGTGTATGTAGAAAAGACAGAACAACAGAACCGTTCATACAAAACAGAACCGTTCATACAAAACAGCTATATGCTATCCTTTCCTCAGCATATCTAATCTGGACTTTATTTGCTCAACTCTGGATGTGTTCAGTCAGTAAGATGGTTCAGGTCTTATTTGAAAAAAAAAAAGTTAAAAAATACACTTGAATTAAGGTTGAGTACTGTTGCATAAAATACAGAAGTGTAGAAATTTTCTGGTAAAATAACAACAGTATATATTTTATTTTCAGATTACTCAAGTGCTTTAAACATTATTATTGAACCAAGGTGCTCTTGTTGAACAAAACAGGCTGATTTTGAAACTAAAACTCAAATACCTTATATTGACAGTATCAACAAATAGCTCAGCATTTCTGAAGCTAGATGTTTCTTTTTGATGAGGAGAAAAAACAAATTCACAAAATTTGACCTAATTTTACAAATAGCTTCAACTCCTCCAGTGCCGCATTTTCATGGAATGCCATCTCTGCCACATCACTAGGTACCACAATGTCACTGAACTCTCTACTCATGTACCAAGCGCATTCAGAGGGACTACTCACATGAGTTATGCAGTACTCCTATCAGCTCTGCACATCTGCAGAATTGGGGCCCAAAGATAAAAGCTGCAAACTTTCCATTCACCACAAATTATGCCTGACATAGCTGGTAATGGCGAGTGTTTCAGATTGCCCAACACATTTCAAACAAAACCTTGACTTCATCTGTTTACAGCTACATCAAAATAATTGCTTGCCCTTCCTCAAGTTCAAGCCAGCCAAAACAATTAATGCATTAACAAGTTTTGGTTGGCTTTTTTGGTCCATGTTAAAGCCTCTTTTTTGATGGGCTGCAGTGCTTCCAGTTTTGGTGTTAAGACTTAAAATTCAGTTGCAGACAGCAAACCACACTTTTTCACAGTTGCTCTGAAAATCTGTACAAACTGCGTAGAGGCCTACACCTTTAAAAAAAGATAGGAAAAGAAGCTTACACTTACCCCCATCTAGGTGCATTTGTGATTTGTAGTTAAAATGGACCAACACATTACCTGTGAGAAGTGTATTACCCCAGAGCTAGATTCATATTCTTCAATAACTATTGCAAGACCTAGGATTAAAATGCACACTGCCATTCTTGAACACATAGCTGGGCTAACCTGATGAGTGCGTAAGACCTGGCACTAGTTTCCACAGGTCAAAATTGCTTTTCTGAGCTATCTGCTTGCTGGACTTGGTGAAGTAAAAAGAAAAAAACCAAAAGTGAGGAGAAGCAGGAAGAAAGATATGTTTCAAGGCCAGATAAAGTAAATTCCAATTTGTAACACAGTATCCTGTCATCCTAGAGCCTTTCAGTGATAAATAATCACAGTTCTTTCACCACAGAATTCACAACAAATAGTACATTGGATGAAGGAGAAATACAAACTTAACAGTTACAAATTACAGTACCAGGTCAAACTTTTAAGTGCAATATAGTGCTGACTGTAAAGCAGTTAAGAGCTGAAAACTGCACTCAGGACTGAAGGTGAAGTCCTGATTTCAGTGACATCCAAGGAAGTTTGATTGCTTACAAAGTTTCTAGACGCTAAAAAAACCCCCACCAAAACCCAAAAAACCACAGCCATAACAGAGACTTTCAAAGGCTTGTTACCATGTACTGAGGGATGACAATAATTTTGCTCAAAAAATATATTTTGTAGCTTGAAGCCCTTACATCCCAAATCCTATGCTGGTCCACATGACAAAATGAACATGTTACAGTTACCAAATACAAAGAAATACACTGTTCCTCAGAATCAACTTAAAATCAGGTTTGATGCTACAGGCAGCCCCTTCAGCTCCACCAGGTTTCCTTCTGCAAACCTCCTCGGCTTCCCGCTGGCACTTGCACAGACTGCCCATAGCACTCCTCAACTGTGGCTCGCTCCTAGTGGAGTGGGGCTCCATTCTGCAAGGAGCAGCGTGCCCCTGCTTTGCCAGGTTTGGGTCTACATTTCCTTCCCAAGAGGAAAACAAGGAAGGGAATGTGCCTTCCTTGCTCTTCTCACAAGCTTAATCTGAAGCGCGCTCAAAGTTGAGCAGAAAGGTTAGGAACCACTTTCCTGGATGCAGTGTTTTTTCCACAGCTCGCCATCCATGGAGCCCAGGAGAACTCTCCAACATACACCACTGCTTAAGGTCTGGTTGTTTCCTGGGGCTCACGTTACTTGCTCTTCCCATCCTCCCTGTAGAAGATCCTGGATTCCTTGTACTTGCTGTACCATTTTGGTCTCAAGATCAGTTTCCAGTCCTCCACTCATAAAAGCTGCCAGGCTCAGCCTGGGACTGGGAACTACCAGAGCAGGGCTCAGGAAAGGACACAACTAGTTGACAAAACACAAACTTAATACTCACACAACAGGGTTAAGTGCACAGTGTCAACAGAGCAGGAGAAAAGAAAACTAATCTCCAGCTCCTTAATCTCTTTTCATGACAACCTATGTGTTACTTGTACTAAAAGAAATTATGCATCACAAAGGAAAATCCAATTTTCAAAACAAATAACCCACTTAAAAATTCATCCACTAAGTGATCAGTTAGCAGCAGATCTCAATTTTAAGGAATTCAGAATTCCTGTAGGTAAGGAAACAAATGTGCTCCAATGAGCAACCACATCAGTGCTAGCCCAACACAGAAGGTTTTACTTTCCATCCTGTACACATGGCTGTAGCAGGACACAAATGTAGATGTCACTGGAAGTTCTTGCCTAGCCTCTGTATGGTGATCTGATAATGCCAGCCACCTCCCACCACCTACTTAGCCCTAACAGCAAGGCACACCTAATGAACACAGCTCAGCATCATATGCTAAAAAAAAAACCCACCAAAAAAACCCACCCAAAACCAAAAAACAAATTACTTGTAAATCAAATGAAATTTCTTCAGCTGATACCTAAGCACAAGGACTGGAGAACAACTTACTGCACTGGCAGAAAGCCACCCGTCACCTTCCTTTGTGGTTCTCAATTAATCTCCTAACTGCTCTGATGACTACTCAGACTGCTTGCTACTTGACCCCACATATCTGGGTGGCAAGGGGACTTTAATGTTCATCAGCTGTTGCATAGCTGTTAATCATTTGGGCCATATCTGCACAAGTGACTCGCTTACAAGCGGGCAAAGTCAATCTTTCACCACATACCTGGACATGTTTCAGCACACTGTTCTGTAACAAAGTAAGAGTCAAAGTTTTATCTCCTTGGTTCTCCACCCATTCTCACCAGGATGTCACCACTCACACCACACATCTACCACACAACACCTGCATTTCAGAAGCATTTAGAGCTGGGACAAATGCAACCGCCTGAATTCTATGTCATGGGTTATCACTGCTCCTACCTTTAGCGTTCAGTCTTCAGCAGCTTCACTGCAAAAGGTTTGACCAGCAACCAGAACGGGGAAAAAAGCGAGTACAAACAGTCAAACATTGCTTATATATTACAAGTGAACAATTTCTGTTTAATAGATATGCTAAATATCATACAAATAATGTGTAAAATTATTATACTCTTCAATGCTTCTCTGAACTATCTGAGCCTTTGTGAGAAAGTGAGAAGTATGAGGGAAAAACTCAAGCCACTCTATGGCCCACAAACATTTGCCGAGTTTGTAACAGCTACCAAAACCTGCATACAGTATTACACCCAACTTTATCAGAAGTGTCCAGGCCTTTGGCATCAGTACAGCTACTTACAAAGCATATAGACATGCTGCTGCTTATGATGACAGTAAAATAAAGCCACCAGACTGGGGCATTACTTGACCATGAGACAGTTAACTACAGCTGCCTACCATGTTACTGACGCACAATGACTACTGACACAGCATGCAAACACTGCTGAGCCACTGACCATACCGAATTATTCCTTGTAGCATTCCCTTCAAGTAATCCAAGTAGGCAGATCCCAATTAGTTTCTGCAATCCCAGCATCACCTGACCTGGCAGGAAGCTATCCACACCTCTTCCCCTCAGAACAAGGTGGCAATGATGGTTCATAAATACTCATACTTCTTTTCTATGTGCTGCATTAGCTTAGAGTATTTCAAAAGAAAAAAAAATCAGAAATAAGACAGATGGTATGTGGGAGAGAAAGCAGAAAAAACCAGACAGGAGTAGTGGCAGATAGAGAAATCACTGTTAGAAAAGGTTAAATTTACTTGAAAAATGAGTCAGGAAATAAATCACCTTTTCTTCAGATAAGACTGAGTTCAAGGAAGCAGTAGCTCTCACTGTGAACTTCTGTAAAACAAAGCTGTGATTTCCTCTAACTGGTGCACTAGGATAGCTCTTTGTCTGCTTGGGGAGTCTTAGACTTTGGGGAAATGGGTCTCAGGTATCTACGGAAACACTTCGGGAAGATCCCAAAGTCAGCCACTAATGAGCGAGACTACTGTAAGAAATTTTCCTTCCTACAAATTAGTCGCTATTAATAAAAGGCTTTTAAGTCCTGCTAAGTGAACAGAGAATTAAACATAAACAATCCTAATTTAACACTGTAACCAAAAGGTAAATGCAAATCTTGCCTGTATAAACATGTATAACTTCCCTGATCAACTTGGCTGTTTTCTGTTCCTGTACACCAGGTTGATATTACCATATCTTAAATATGATTGGTAATCATACAGCCCGCATTTCAAAAAGGATGTTGAAAAAAAACCACCATGTAAAACACACATAGTAGCCATAACAAAGGCAATAAAAGAAATAAAGTGGCACCTCAGTGGGATCGACATGTAGCATATCAAAGAGGAGGCCTAATGCTTAATTACAACATGAGTACTACAGGGTACAGAATAACTGAGAGCAGGGAACTGCTTCATCTAGCTGACAAGGCCATAGGATGACAACAGATGGAGTTTGAAGCATGCAACAGAAAGCACAGCTCACACCTTAAAAACAAGATAAATAACAATCAGAAACGCTTATTAAGATTATGATGAGTACTCTATCCATTGAGACCTCCAAGTTGAAGCCAGAAGTCTTCCTAAAGGATAAACTGTGGTTCCATGACAAGTCATTAAGTCTCAAGTAAGTACAGGCATGTCACTAGGATGCTATATGGTACCACGCTGAAATACTGGTACTATTTCAACAAGCTTGGTCAAAGACTGGGAGCAGCACAGGTGCAAGAGCAAAGCATTGCACCTGGAGTAACTCACCTTTCTTGGCACTTAACTACTATCTTCTGCACTGCAACCCATTGGGAAGTACCAACAGACCCCACAAAGCCTGCCTGTACCCTGCTCTTGCAGGCAAGCAAGGAGAGACTGCAGATACACACCCACAGCGCCTTGCCCACCCGTGAACTGAACAAACAGTTCATAACAGACATCTTCCAGCAGCGGCACAGCTGCTCATACCCACCTGACATCTTGATCAAGAACAAAGAAGTATAGCTTTCCGCCTACAATCAGAAGGGTTTGCAAAGAAAAAGGGGGGAAGAATACTCCCATATATGTGTTTAATGTATCTATTTGAAACACTGTGTTTGTGGGGGAAATACAATCCCTCTAGCTTGCTGTGAATTTTGTCCCTGCCTCACCGTTTCATGAATCTGGCAAGGGAAAAATGACACAGGAATACAGAAACCAGTCAGATTTAAAAAAAATAAGAAAAATCTGAAAACTTGTTTCTCCTACCCTGCTCTTCTTCCTGGTCGAAGCAGGCCACCTAAGTAAGTGCTCTTAATGCTGACTCCACTCCTCAACTGTAGCATTGTTTCCTCTTTTGGGGAAAGTGATCTTAAGCCCCAGGACAAACTTGCAACAGCAGCAGCATGACTTGTACATTTTCCTCCATGAGGGTGCAGATCCCAAGGCCAAGCTCCCTCACAGCAGGGAGTGAGAAACCACCAACTGTGTGGCAGGCAGCCATCCCCACCATCAATAACTACACCAGTGAGTGGATACCTCACTAATACAAGAGCTGCACCTGTAAAGCCTTACACCTTCTTGGGTTATTGATCACAAGGAAGAAGAGATTTGTCAGTCTGCTGCTTGTTGAGTGATGACACTAGATGTACCTTGCCAGTAGAGCTGAGGGCCATGACTGTCTGCTGCTGCATCAGGCACCTGCCAAGACACAGAGGGCACAAGCCAGGTGCCAGACAGGGAGTTATACCATTTTTCTTGATATTGGTTATGTTCCAGCTTTCCTTCAATGCCTGCTGGAAAGAAAGGAAAATCGAGTCCCTTCATTCTCCATTTCCATCACAATTACCATTTGCAAACATCTCCAGCTGCCTGGAGCAGCAATTTCTTGTGTCAGATCACGCTGCAGAGGCTCACATTAATTTCCCCACCTTTGAAACACTCACCTGTATGGGTGACTGCAGGGAGCCACTCTAGCTGCAGTACCCATCTATAGGATTCTCAGAGTTTTGTTAACCTATTTGAAGAAATGTTATTCTCCAATCCAAATCACTCTCCAATGAATTCACCTCTATTTGAATAAAGGGATTTGCAAACTGTCCACTGAAGTCAGGACCATAAGCTAGTCAAATATTTACTAGAGCCAATCCCCAGCCAACTTGACCCATCTCTTTCAAAATCCTAGATACACAAAGCAACAAAGCTGTGTTCCTATACAAGACAAAGACTGCTTAAATCAATTCCAAGTCACTTCAACTCCAAAGGGGATCACTTATGATTTCAGCAGTTGACATGACGAATCCAAACAGGAGCTTGACTACTGGTGCAGTGAGAACAGGACACTGGGCAATGGCAAGGAGTGAGACTCAGAGACTGTGCCTCACAACTGACTTAGACAAATCAGGTTTTCTAGAAGTGGATTTTTTTTCATAACAAAATACACAACAAGAAAAAAAGGTACTGAATTTAATTGAAGCACAGAATTTCCCTCCAAGCCTGAGATTTTGATCCATTATTTAAAAAAAAAACAAAAAAAGGGAGGGGGAGGAAACAATCAGACAGCACTTTTTCTACAAGCAGTCCCAGCAGCTTCAATACAGCTCTTCACAGGACCAACATTACATTCTGTTTAGATCCTTAAAATACTATGTGTACATTTATGGGCATTTTCCAGGTAAAAGGATGAAAGAGAAATCAGCCTGAAATGCACTAGGACTTAGATATTTTCAACCATGAGTTACATTAAAGACATAGACTTCTGATAAAGTAATTTTCATTCATAAAGTATATATGCACACATACTTCTCTTGGCATTTTCTATTGCCTTCTCCATTAATTTTCTGAAGTCTGTGTGTGTATACACACACATCCCAAAGAACAATATTATGAAAACACGATTCCCACGCTATGTAAACACTTGCTGATACAATACACTCTGAGAGTTCATTAATACGCACTTTAAGTGTCATCCAAATACAGGCCCTTACTCTGGGTCACAGCATTTGAGACAAACCATAATCGATTAATGGGCACCTACCAGTCTTAAAAGTCCATCATTATGCATTAATACAAGCAATGTATGACTACTTAATGGGAGAACAGTAATTGTGGCGTGTAAAGTAAACACATGGTAAAAGCCTGTTACTGAGCCTAAGTGTTCATCATCTTATTTCATTGCCTAGAGGACAAATAGTTACTGCATCCTTTAGCACCACAGTATCGTACACACATCACCCACACACAGGTAAACCTCTCCAGCCAAAAAACAACTCCGAAGTATTGTATAATGATGTACAGAGAGGAAAGTCCGCTGCACGGATTAAGGAAACAAAAATCAGTTACTAACGCAGCTCTGGTACCCGGCTGACCCTCTTAATCACGACAACCTGAGACTATAAATTAATATATAGAGAGCCTGGAACATTCCAGTAAATCATCCAAGATCCGGGGAGGGAGGAAATAAGCGAGGCGTGAAGCCGCGGAGGCCAGCAGAGCGACCCACGCAGCGGTGCCGGCTGCCCGCAGGCGGCCGCAGAGGCGGAACCCGGCGCGGCGGGCGG
>JAVJGI010000062.1:58548951-58572065 GCA_035590275.1 Ibycter americanus
GCCCCTCACCCGCCTCGCCTGAGGCGCCCCCTCTCCTCCCCACCCCGCCGACTGCCCCCTTCTGTAGGGTGGAATGGAACGTCCCCCCCTACACACAACGCTTCCGGGACTTGGTACTGCCCAGAAGGCGGGAGCACAAAGAAGACCAGCCAGGAGGGTGGTGCGGCACGGAGCAGGTGTGGCTATGGGAGTCGGTTCTTGAGGAAGCAGTTGGAGACAGTCAGCACGTATCCCTGGTGGTCTAGTGGTTAGGATTCGGCGCTCTCACCGCCGCGGCCCGGGTTCGATTCCCGGTCAGGGAAACCGGCATTTTCTTAATTTCCTCCCCACAACTCCTACCGTCGCGGATTCTGGTGCGGTTTAGGGTTCTTTCAGACCCAGTCCTTCTGCTTTTACAATCCAGGGAGCATCCGGCAGACCTCTGTGCAAGCCCGAGGCTTCCGCGTAGCTGCCAAGCAATGAGGTTTAAGACGTGCTTGGCAGTTTGGAGACATTATGCATGAAGAGTGTGTACAGGCCTAGTGCCCTGCCCATGTGCAGCACCTGCCTGGATGTCTTCCCTTCACAAAACTGCCTATGGACACCCCCTGCCTACCCACAGGGTTTCTGGAAGTCAGCAGAGGGCTACTGAGCAGTGTCTGCCTAGAGGGGCACAGGCAGGGCTGTTGGCCAGCGCTTAGAAACAACATAGTTTCTTTTTTTTCTGGCTAAGGGTGTTCCCACACCTTTACCCTCACGGATGAACCGTCATTTGGTGTTGTCATGAATGTTTGAGCCATGGCAGTGGGAACTCCCTTAGCTGTCACTGGTGCGCATATGCCTCTCTGACTGAGGGTTGTTTCCCCCAGAGAAGGTGGGAAGGGTTTGTCCCCTGTTGTCCCCTGCATCTCCACCCCAGCACGAGGGGGGCTGCAGTTTTCCATGGTGTTTTCTCACCTGAGGAACAGACTGTGTTTTGCAGTGTATTTGCACAGCCCTCACCATGCAGGGTTGTTGTGTATATGGTTAGGGGGACAAGAGAGATCACAGATATTCTTTGGGAGGTGGAAAGACATAAGTGGAGAGGGCAAGGAGAGTTTTAATACCTCTGTGTTGTTAGCACCTGTCTTGCTCCCTCCTGCAATGAAGCCCTCCCCACACCTCAGCTCCTAAAAATGGTGTGGGTGTCCTGGCAGGTGCGGAGAAAAGAGATGATAAGAATGGGGTAAAGCCTCTTCCAGTCCTGCGGCAGCAGGTGCCTCCCCTCCTCCTCCCGGAGCTCCCAGCCCTGTCCTGTAGCAGAGCACATCAGCTGTACATCCAAACTTGCACCCAGGGCTCCAGCAAGAGCTGCTTCTCTGTGCCTGTAGCCCCACACCTCCCATCCCTGTCTGTGATTTTTGGGGTGAGAGAGGGGGCAGTGGAAGGACCTCTTTTTTCGTGTTGGAGCAGTGCCTGCATGTGGTGGGCTGACCTTGGCTGGTCACCAGGTACCCACCCAGCTGCTCTCTCACCCCCCCTCAGCAGGACAGGCAGAGAAAACAAGATGAAAAATTCGTGGGTTGAGGTAAAGGCAGTTTAATGAAAGAAAGCAAAAGACATGTGTGGGAGCAAAGCAAAAAAAAAATGTTTTTCTCTACTTTGCATCAGCAGGTGATGCTCATTGACTTTCTGGCAAACAGGGCCCCAGTACACTTAGCAGTTGCTTTGGAAGACAAATGCCTTGACAATTAATCCCTGCCCCCACCCTTCTCTTAGCTTTTATTGCTAAGCATGACAGTTATATGGTAGAGAACACCCCCTTTAGTCAGTTTGGGTCAGCTGTCCCAGGTGTGTCCCCTCCCAAACTCTCCCCTCTGCCTCCCAGCCACCTGGCCTTGGGAGGCAGGAGTACCGGAAGAGGAAGCCTTGATGCTGTGCGAGCACTGCCCAGCAGTAACCAAAACACAGTGTGTTATCAACACCCTTCTAGCTACAAATACAAAGCACAGCACTCTGATGGCTGCTATGGGGAAAATTAACTCCATCCTAGCCAAACCCAGTACACTGCTGCAGGTAAAATAAGAAAGACCGAAAATAAATTAATATAGTATCTTAGACAGACTGCAAAACAGAGGCGAGCACACCTGGCAGATTATGCTTTAGGAGGGGTCCTCCCTGATGCCAGGACCAAGTCACGGCCCTTGCATCACCCATATAACTCCTTAATACTGGCAGGCCACACTTCTGCAGGAGTACTTTGCCCTGATGTGAAAGCACCACTGGAAAAAATGGCTTTGGCTGCCTTTCCCAGGGTGTGTCAGAGGCGTACTGCAGTCTGGGCTGCCCTCCAATGCAGATAGGAGTGTCTCATGAGAAATCCCAAGGTCCTCCACTATATTTTTTATGACAAAGAAGCTTCTAGGGGGTGCAAAGGGATGGGATCACCTTTGCTTTAAGGCAGAAGGCAAACAGTCAAAAGGGCTGTTGTAACCCTTTAGATATGAAGAAAAGGTGCCAAATAATAGTTAAATACAAGGACCAAAGGATGTAACCTAAGGAATTATTGCATTCCTGTGGCTGGAGGTTGTTAAGAGTGGGCTGGGCAAGCATCTCATCAAAAGGGTGTGACTGGGCCAAGAGAATACCTCAGTGGGTCTCCTCAGATCCTGGAAGTCCTAATTTTATTATTTCGTCTTGGACTTTTACCTATAATTACCAGTTTTCATAAGCTGCGCTCAGATAGCTGTATAGGGCTCTCAAATTCCCCCGTTTGGTCTCAGTGAAATGCCTTACCAAGCTGGTGGAAGAAGTTGCTGTTTTCTACCTCAGAAAATGATGGGTCATTTTAGAAGCAGCTAAAGTGAATTTCAGGTGTTGACTAGTTTCCCAGAAAAAGCATAGGTATGATTTTACAGAATAGGAACAAAAGAAGCATTTCCTTTTGTTTTAACTCATTTTGTAGTAGTATGTTTGCATGCTCTTAGCACCGTGACTCCAGCTTTAGGGTCATCTGAGAAAGGATAATCACATGTAAGATTTTAGAAACCTGGGAAAAGTCACCAGAATAGATCTTGCGCACAAAGAAAGAGTACATTTGCTTGTATTTTACTAGGAATGGAAGCATAGTCTCTGAAGAGGCTGCCTAATGGCCTTCCCAATCCCTTTTCAGTCTGATGTCAGACCTGAAACATGCCCTCATGCAGAGGACAAATATCCACCCAGCAAGGAGTGGGAGCAAGTCCTCTTACTGGCGTCCTGCCACTTCAGGTCCCGCTGTGATTAAAGGTGCCCTGGTTTGGGGTGAAAAGACTCCAGGATCAGTGTTCACCTTCAGCATGGGTTGAACAGTTATAGTAATTTCTGAGCCCTGTTTCCTGGGCCTGTGTTAACATAATGGAGGGAAGGAACAGGGTACTTGTTTTTAACAGGTGGAAGAAGCAGCTTTCCTAGTGTCTTTGTTGATATTTTTGTTTTAAATAGTAAGTAACTTGTAACACTGGCATGCTGAAGCCCCAGAAAAGGTGGGCTATTTTGCAGAGGACTGGCAGTACAATCAAAAGCACATTACGAAAGCAATCTGGCCCATTGGCTGCACAGGCTAAAACAAAGGTATTTCAAACAAATATAAGATCAATATTATTATTATCATCATCACATTCCCTCAGTGTAGCTGAATTTGCTTCTAACTGTGATATATTCTGAGGTACTGGATCACAAGTATTTTTATTTTCATTTCTGTTCTTCCTCAAAAGCTTGACCAATTGCCTTCCATCTCACAGCAGAGGTTGATTGGAATGTACCGCCATAGAAGGAAGGAAGGCAAGGAAGACAATACCTTAACTATAGATCAGTTTAAACTAGCAGCTGAATTTCTGGTTAAAACTTAACTCTTACTTTTTATACTTTGTTGGAGTATTTGGGAACAGGAGCTTTCACATCCAAATTTGATCTTCTATCTCTGGCATTAACTTTTCTTTCTGGATACCTCCTTTAAGTTATAGCCCTACACTGACTCTACTTCTTAAGTTTTTTCCAATCTTATATGAAATATCTCGCCTGTGAATGAACATAAAATTTTGCATGACTTTTACACCAATAGACTCTTTAGAAAATGAAAGCTTTCATTTTTTTCCTAAAGGCATATTTTCTACTTGCTTGTATATTTCACTTCTATCTGAAGTCATGCTGTCATTGGATTTATTCTGTTCCCAGGACATTCTGGTGTCTGCTTATCCCCTTATTTTTTCTTTTATTGTGTACATAAATAAGTACAACTTCCTGCTATCCTCTACAGGGGAATGAGCCTCTGCATATTTAGAAAAATATAGTTTGAATATGCCACGAGGTGGCACCCCGGTCCCATGCCTGCCACCACCCACCCATGTTTCCCAGCATGGTCCCTACTCTGAAGGTTTCAGATTTAATTCAGTAAGTTAACATTGTGCCTGTTTAATTCCAACGAGCTGTAGAGTAATGAAGGATTTTTATTTGCTGATAAAGCCAACTTCATGTACAGATGAAGCTGTTATTAAGCTAAATCATATGCAACATGTTTCCTTGAGTTTGAGGCTGTACGTGGAAGTTTTTCAAGCTTTTAAACAGCCTTAATCTAGCATTTAAAAAAGAGAAGTTACAAAGGATTATCAGGAGTATGACTCGGATTCTTTAATACCTCAGTCTGTCTGTGGCATTTATACACTGATTATATATGCCATTACCAGAGTGACAAAGAACCATGTGGCCCTGGATGTGTTCATCCTCACAGCCACTCCCATCTGGGGCCAACAGCATCTCTGCTTTTCACCTGTAGATTTGGAACTGAAGATCATGCAAAAAGTCTGTGCCAGGGCAAAGGGGGGAACCAGAATTTCTGTATCCCAAGTCAGGATCCTGGGGAGATAAGAAGGGTCTGCTTTCATTCCCTTCTGCACAGAGTCATAAGGCTGATAAACCATGGGAGCACTCTGTGCTATGACATTGGTGCAGTTGTCACCATGGCAGTCAAAGGACACAAACAAGGCTAAGTGTTTATTAAACTGCTGGAGATGGAAGGAAAAAAAATATGCTCAGGCACACAATCCATTCTCCAGACTTTCCCTGCCCCCCCTCCACATCCTATTATCTCTCCCCAAGATCCTTACTGTAAAATATTGCTGGCTTAAAATGTAACTGTAAATCTCTTTCCTAGGTACAGATTCAATATGGAACACCTCCTGGACAGTAAGATAAACTAGAAAAACATAACAACTTCATTTCAAATCCTGCTAGGACTGACTGTCCCTTCAGAACTACAGCTGGAAAATTTACTCTGAATCATGTTATAAGAGAAATTATTTTGTCCAAACCAAGGCATTTTATTTAAGGTGATGGTAATGAAAGTCCAATGCAGATTTAATTACCACACACAGATCTAGATAATACTATCCAAGGACCATTTTCCAAAAAGTCCTTTATGGAGCAATTGCCATATCCTATTAAGAAGTGCTCTGATCATGAAATTATGAAAGCTCTGATCCTTTCAAAAGCCTGAACTTTTTCGCTTACATGCTGAAAATCTGCTTTCTAGACCCCTTTTATTACTGCCTTGTGGCTACAGTCAATCATTACCTTCTGCTTTTCCATGCTTTTTTTCCCATGTGCTCTTTTGATTAATCACGTTTTAGTAAACTATATTGACAATGTTATGCTGTCCCTAATCTTTGTCTTGCTGGCCGGAAAAAGGAGCTGGGAGGTGCCAGCTTCCTGCAAAAGCAGGAAAATAATAACAGAATATAAATTGATATTACAACACATGCTCTGGCTGGGGGTGCTGCCCACTGCATGTAACAGGGAATAGCAGTGACACAAGCAAGGCCAAGGCGGTTAATGGAGCATGGCCATGTCAGGGTGCCTTCTGCAGCCCTGCTGCCAAGTGGCTATGCACCCAAACTGGCCCCGCATCCTTTGTAAGGGATTTTTTGGCATAAATGACAACTCCGTATTCCATAAATGGCTTAAATGGTATTGTGTAAGCTGCAGTTTTGTGCACGAGATCCAGCAAAATAAATGAAAGGACAGGAATGATCATCCCCTCTGTTCAGATAAGAGGCTGCCTGTCTAATTCCATCAGGATGAAGTTTTGCAGTATATAACCTTCAGTTTGTTCATTCCCTACCCCAAGCTGGCTACAAGTCTCAGCTTCAGATTTGTTTAGAGTACGGCCTTGGGTCAATCGACGTGGAGCATCTTGCTGTAGCCTGCTGGGTGGCTTTCATCCCTCCACCCATACAGCACTCATCTCCCTTTAAGCAAGCAGACTGAATCTGCATGTGAAGCACATGAGGGGACAAGCATGAGCTCCTATCACCATGACACCCCTGCCTGCATGCCAAACCTGGTTCCAAAGTGCTCACCTTTGAGCTTCCCACCATGACATCCCCAAGTCTGTTTGGTGAGGAAGGAGTGGCCGGAGCTGCTGGTGGCTCTGACTGTGAATGCAGGCAGTATGCAACAGCTCGCTGCGACATGTCACACTTCTTCAGAAACACAGAAGTTTAGAATAGGTGTCTGTCACTCCCCACCTGTCTGCTTTCTTGGTGACTGCACTCTTGCTGGGCTGCTGGGAGTGGGTAACTCACGGCAGTGTGAGAGAAACACACTGCAGGCAGTGGAAGCGGGCAGCCATCTGCCTATGGGCAAGCTAGTCACCTCACCCAAGCACGGCAGCGATTCCCTCATGACAGCTCAGCACAGCAATACCCAGAAGTAGTGTCCCCTGTTTATTCATTCCCATCATTCTGGTATACTTGCAGGTACCTCAAGCCTTTTGAAAACCAGGTATCTTAAAATCTTTTGTACCTAGTGTTTATTATAGTTTGCTGTAACACTTTGAGAGTACTCCTTCTTTAAGAGTAAAAAAATGAATGGTTAAAAGTAATTTAATAATTTCTGCTTCTCCTCTGGTCATGCAATTTGAAGGGGATTTTCCTTCCATGTCGTCCCTTATGCCTTCAGAAATTTGCCTCCCTCACAAGCATCTGGGCTCCAGGACAGCTATCTTCTATTACTTCTGTTAACTGGAGGCTTATGGTAAGGGTGAGAAATTCTAGTTAAAGGTGCTCACAAGATGACTGTGAGTTTGGAGACAATCTTTCCCCTGGAGTCTGAGGTCTAATTAGCTACGATCAAGGACAAGAAACTAAATAACATTATTCCCACTTTACAGATAGGCAGCCAAGAAGCAGGCTAACAAACAGTTATACTTCTGATGTATTTAAACACTGAAAAGGAGTTTGATACCTAAATACTTTTACAAATCAGACAAATGAGAATGTGTCCTCTAAAGTTTTGGTCCTGCAGGGGCTTAAAAGCATGAATAACTTTATTTTTACAAATAGTCCCACTGAAGAGGAATAGTTCCTCTGTGTCCCTGAGAGGGACATCCTTAGTCCCTCCACAGGATCAGTCCTTAAATGATGAACTATCAGACTGATTTTGAAAAGCAGCAGGGAATACCCCCCTTTGCTGAAAAAGCCATGTACATCAATGGTAGCTAAAAAGTATCTCTCGTGCCCAGCTTTTCTTCTCTTAAAAGGTTATATACAGGGGGGAAAAGGGCTTTATTTCCCCTTTTTTGTCTCCAGTTTCAATCACAGGCACAGAAATACTCCACTGCAAAAGTTGGGCATACGGGCAAGCAGGTTTTACATATTTATATTGAATTATTACTTTTGTATTGTTTTGTTGGTGGCTACTGCTGTTGGGCATCCTTGGGTTTTGACGGTCACATCAAAGGAGCTGCTCTGGCGTGAGAACCGGTCAAAGCGAGCCAGATAATTAATGGATTTATTACTGAGGTCGGTTCCCATGATTGTCAGTGGGCAGCAGCCACTGCTGTGTCGTAATCCTCATTCTCTTGGTAAGGCACATACTGCCTTAAAAAGGTTTAATGATCCAATAGTGATTTACTAATGGGAATCTTTCTTGTGGGTTTAGCAGGCCTTGAAGGAGGACAAGGCGGCACATGAAGGTCAGTTTTCAGCAGTATCAAGAAACATTTTATTTGTTTTGTTTTGAGATTCCTGTTTCTAGCACTTTTATCTGCTAACTGCAATAATAAATTGAAGGGACAAAGTCATTGCAGCTGGACAGGTATTGGACTCGTAACAGGAGGAGGAAAGGAAGCAGACACTGGTGATGGCAGATTGCAGCTGAAGATCTGAGGTAATTATCAAAAAACACACACTTCGGCCTTTATGATCGACAAAATGAAAAGAGTGCGGCGAGAGAGACTGGGACAGCCTGATGAAACCGCAGGCTGGCAGCTCGTCCTTGCCACCAGCTGCTGCTGAGGTAGGGCTGCCTAGCAGGGATCTTTTGCTGTGGTTGCATCCCCTTTCTGTCAGAAAAGGAGGGAGGGAGCTACCCAAAGAGAGGGCAGGGGAGGGAAAAGGCAAGGAAGCAGCCTTGCCTACCCAGAAGAAAGGAGATGCTCCACACATCCAAGGAGCCACCTGCCCTGCCGCTGCTCCCCCTTGCCACCCCAGTGCCTCTTCAGAAAAACCAAAGAAAACCCAAACAAAATAAACTCCCTTCTTCTCCACCAAAATACATTTAGAAAGCAACAGAGGGAGAGGATGTGGGTAGAGAAACAATGTTATTTTTTTATGTTACATTTGTTATATATTTGTTATATATTTTATAATATATGTTGGGGTATATTACAAACTCAAGGGTTGTGCTGGGAAGTGTCATTAAAAACTAATCGAACTATCCACACACAACAAATCTCATCCTGTTAATCTAGTTGCAAAACTATACCTTAAATGCATAACGTTTTCTTTTAAACTGCTTAGGGAAGAGTCTTTCTCGTGAAGAAAAATGAAGTTATTTGTTTGTCTGATATATGGAAAAAAAATATGGCATTCAAAAAAAGTATAGGCCTTTAAGTAGTTGTAATTTTGTCTCCTTAGGTTTATGGATTGCCTTGTAGTTTTTTACTAGATTTTCACCTACCACACGGTAATACAGAATACTATCTATGGGTATTCTTTACAGGTACACTTTTCTTTACATCTTCCAATAAGACACTGTTTCCTGGTGTTGATCCCATAGAAGGAGGTCTTGCAGTGTAACATAGATGAAGATGGGGGCAGAGTTAGGAATTTCCCAGCTGTTAGGTGATTGCAATCACTGTTTCAGTGTTGCATCAAGGTATTTTTTTCATCCTGAAGACTTCCCTTTGTAGAAGAGAAAAATGCTGAATATGGACTGTGTGGAAAGCAAAATTAAGTCAGTTAGTCAACACCTCAGAGGACTTTCCTGTAGAATAAGTAATAGCACTGTTCAGATAAACATTGTCTAAACATTTAGCTTTGCCTGAATTCAGTATCAGTAGCTGTAGCTGTAAAAATGGTGTCTGCCTCTCCAGACCATGAAAGTAAATTCAACCAGTTACATTTCCTTTTATTTCCCATATTCATTTCCTTTTGCTCCTGATTTTTTAATTTTCCTGGTACAACACTAATTCATGTGTCCCAGCTTTGCACTGTCATCATGAATCTAGAACAATATCCCTTTAAAAAGAAACCTTATTGACATCAACTTACAATCACTGCCACTACTACAGCCAGACCATTAAGAGAAATTCTGAAGTTAGTGCTGAACGAGGTGTTGAGTGGTCTTAGTTTTATAAGACTGATAGATGATAACAGCACATTATCACCAAATGATTTTGATACTATTCTGTTGTTTCTTCAGGTGAGAAGGAGGCTGATTCTTTGAAAAAAATAAATCATGTGAAAATATTGTTAAGCTTCAAATCCTGTCTCTCCAGAGATGATGCAAGATAGAGAAGGAGAAATTCCGTTGCCTGGCCTTACGCATTTAGTGCCACTTAAGCAACCTTGGGTTTCCCAGGAATCTGCACAGGGTTGGCAGAGGTGACACAGGACACAAAGGAGACCTGCACCTTCCAGAGTGCTATTGGAGCACAGCTTAGAACATGACAAATATTTAGGTAACTGAATGCTAAGTGATTGTATTTACACATTAGTAGCACTTTACAACTTCCAGTAGCAGCAATTACCAGAGGCAAAAACCCCCTCGCAAACACCAAACCAAATGAAGCCACCTCTTTTCAGATAAGTATATGTCAAAGTTTTGTTTCACTTGTAAATCAGGAAAGATTGGGTTTACCCTCAAGATGATATCCCAGCATTTCTAGCACCTGCCTGCTACTCCTCTGCTTATCATTCCTGGTCATGGTCAGATGTGCTGCTGCAGTCATCCCTTTTGACACCTTTACACATTAGCTTCCAAAACACAAGTCTTTGCTGTGTAAAATGATGAAGCAGAGGAACAGAACACGAGTAAAAATTTCAGCATTGAGTAAAATTACACTCAGGTTCAGACAATAGCCTCACACAAATGAGGCTTACAAACAAAGCTATGCCTATTTCTTTATCTTTTCTTGAAGCTGGACAAAACTACCTGTGACTATTAAATCACTCAGGTCCTCATTTGCATGATCTCAGGCTATCTGTGCTCATAGAAGTAGGTGACTGATGAGACTGGTGACTACAGAGCCAGTAACTGTCCACTTCATACTTCAGTAGTGTTTTCTGATGTAGTATCTACTGATGAAAAGATGCTTGTGACCATTTTGTATTATGAAGAAGAAAGTTCTCATTTACACTAGCCCTAAGAATTTGCCAATATCCACATCCCAGGCTTTGGTAAATGCCCTTTACTTATCACATCCTGTTTGAAGTATCATCTTTCAGAATAGCTGCAAATAAATATTTTGAAGGCTCACACTGAGGAGGCAGCAGCGTGAACTGGCACCTCCTGGCAGTTGCTCAGGTAGTCACAGCCAGGATACGATTATTCTGCTTTAAATATATGCATTCAGCCCTTGGCCACAGTAGCTGGTTTTTCTTCTGGAGCAATACCTAATGCTGGATTTCCTTCACTTGCGATCTGAGCAAAGGGAGGACAGGCAGCACTGCCTCTCAATTGCCCCTCTCCTCTCTAGGGTAATAATCTCCTTTTGGTCCTGTGTGACACAGTTAGTCCCACAGCTACAGCAGCCCAAGTGCTTTTTATTTGCACTGCTGAGGGCTAGGGTTTCGAGCCTGCTGATGCTGAGTGACAGAATTGGTTTTTAGTTTTTTCCTCTTAAGAAAAACATTCTAGGAAATTGCATAACCTCCTTTGATCCTCTTGATAACTGGAATTTAAGGTTGCAAACCCACCCATTGAAGTTACTCAAAGCCAACTACTTGCTGTTGAGCAAGCAGCTTGAATTGTGTTCTTGTGCTATGTGCTATGATCTAGTCCTAAATTATATGAATTACAGAATTTCTTCTTCCTCCAGGTCCATTCATCATTGAATGCAGAATAAAGATCGAAAAGGGCTGAAGTAAGGTTGCGCATGCACAGCCATGACTCCTACCTTTTGGATCATGGTTATGCCAAGGAAACAGCTTTCACTCGCTCTGTGTTAAAAATTGCAGTCTCCTTCAGCTCTGTCCTGTTTAGCACAGCTACAACCAAAACCATCAGAAGCTATTACCCTCTAATGTCTTTCCAACAGCACATGTGAGATATGCTTCTTCTCCATTAATTTCTCACTTGGCAAATCTTCATCCGCTCTCAGAGAGGTACCATTCCCAACAGAGGCTAGGAATAAACAGGCATGAAAGGCTGAGCTCCTGCCTCGTGTCCTGGTCCCTTTAGGTCACTCAGATTAAAAATCAAAAAAAGGCAAAAGACAACAAAACAAGAAATAGAGGAGACATCAGCAACTCAGCGTCCATGAATTTGGCCCCTTTCATGAGAGTAAAAATGGAATAAGCCCAAGCACACAGGCTGCACAAATCCATCCATGGTGCATTGTTTCAGGATGCTTCATCAGTCTCAGAAATATTTCTCCAAAATCCTTTTTTTTTTTTTTTAAAGAGGCAAAATGTTGCATTTGGGGGAACAAGTGGTAATGCTTTTGGGCACATGGATTAGATTGAATCCCTTAGGTGGAACCAGGTCAGGGGCTGCCCCTTTTTAACAAGATTCAATGCATGGAGGATCTCCTACCAGGCTCTTAGAGGGCAGGTTAATAGTTAACAGCTTAAAGTCAAGTAGGGTTGCAACCTGCTCTTTTTCATGTAAATAAAGTCTGCTTTTTCTCTACTTGCCAGTTCACTAATGTCATCTTTATTCTTGAAACTGCTCATAGGGAAGGTGAAGGGTACCAGAACTGAATGCTGCCAAACATGCTGGTACAGCAGTACAGCATTTGTGTCCCAAATCAAAAAATGTCAAATTCCCCCCACCAAGACAAAACTTCAAAGAATATCAGGGATGGTTACGGTGCAGGAGTGGCAAGCCTTCTTCCCCCTCTCGTGTCCATTTTCTCCATGGGACAGTGTGCTGTTGAGGCAAATTACAATCCCTCCTCACCTGGGTGCTAGAGACCAGCTGATGCAGGCAGGGATGGGTTACGTGTTTACCATTTGGGAGGAAGAGATGATGGGGAGTGAGCCTCTGAGCTGCAGCTGCATTCCAGGGACAGATGAAGGGTTCTAGGGTGTAGGGTCGTCAGTGGGTTTTTGTGCCTCAGTCTTGTCAGCTGTTATTTGGGCATAATAATCTTCTAATGTCTTTCAGACATGTAAGACGGTGCTCATACTTATGGACAGAGATTTACATGCCTTCTACAGATGGGCTTTGCAGATCTCAGATGAAGCCGTAACAAACCCTTGCCTCAGTAAGAACTGGTAGACTGGGATACCAGTAAAAACTACACTCTCTCAATCCAGATATTTAATGACATCGTTGGGTTCAAATTTTCCCCTTCTGAGCACAGCTTCTTAGAGAGGAACTGAAGGAAAGCTGAACCTAGAAACCTCAGTGATTTTTGGTGCTCTCCAGTATGGGCAGATGGGTTTGTACCATTAAGTGTACCGTCAGTGCAGAACCAGTTTACAAGTCTGAAAACCGATGCTGCTTTACTGACTGCTTTTTTCTGCCTGCTTCTGGGCACACTACAAGGCAGGCATCCTGGCTGAGCAAGGGGAGCAGAAGAGGACAGAGCAGTCAACAGGCTTGTTACCGGTGGCAGAAACGGACTTTGAGTCAACAAGTACTCCTCAAGAGCAAACAAAAACTGCAACAAATCATCCATAAAACGCAGTCAAAAAGGACTTCGTTTAATTAGTGATATGTAAAGACTTTTGCATAGAAAAAAGGTTAACAAAGTAATGCATAAAAGACCGACTAGGTACAGTATTTTTAAAACAAATATTTTAAAGTATATTTTGCATAATGTTTAACATTCTCAATGCTTATTGCTTTCTCCACACAGCAGAGAAATCAAGTGCATAATAATACATGCTGTGTTTTTTGTGTTTTTTGTTTTTTTTTTGTTTTACATAAAATCTCTAGTTCTTGACTGGATGTATTAAAATACTTAGGTTAAGTCACTGTAATAAAAAATGAAAGCAAACCATTTTATGCAGCACTAGTTGTCTGGGTATTGACAAAATAATTTACTCACATCCCATTTAATACATTCATTTTGGTTTGGAATCAAACCCACATTACAATGTTGGCATGTTAATAGCCAATTTAGAAGTCGTCCCTACCGTAACTTCATTCATACCCAGAGTGATCGTTCTCCCAGAAGCCGATACTGAAAAGAAGAGGGATCTTGCACAGAATCAGCTAAAAGTGAATGTCCAAATACAGCTAAATAAATTAATTTGAACTCTTACAACACTGAGTCTCTTGTATTGGCATGAATCAACTGTATCCGAGTGTGCATACTTTAAAAAGGTGGTTACTTCTGGGTGCATGACAAATTCACCATTTGTGCAGATATGAGCTAGCACCATATTTAAGCCATAAGAAAGGGTGCCTCAAGGCTCGCAGGCAGTGCTGAAATGTTCATTAATCCCAGCACTGATAGGATAATTGCTTTTACCAATGCTGTGCTAGATGTCACAATTTGGCAAGTCTGTACAAAGAAAGCGAACTAAGGAAGCGAGAACTAGGCCTGTCAAAGTGAACATTATTCCTCGGCAATCTCTTGGCTAAAAAACCCTCTCCCCTTCAAGGGCCTTCCTTCCCTGGAAAGGTGTCCCAGTTCTGAAGTTGAATGCAGGATTTCGCCTCTCCCATACCATTTCCATACCTGTGCAATGTTATTGGTTTTAGCAGAACACACATATATATATATCTTTTTATTTATTTATTATTTTTTCAATGTCAGGCACTTATGAAATTCAAACTCTTTTTCTAGCCTGGGGAGACCTGGTAGGTGCGATCCCTCACCTCTTTGCCAAACAAGGATGCATAGCTGGAGAATTATTAGTTCTAATGTCTACGTATTTCTACGTATTTCCCAGGAAACCTCTACATGCTGATATGGTCACACTGTTATGAAAGCCATTGCTGGTCCCACAGGGTGCCTCCAGCAAAACAAACTGAGAAAAGAAGAAGAAGAAGAAGAAGAAGAAGAAAAGGAAGAAGAAGAAGTCACCCCGTGTCCTCTCTGGCGCCTGAGACGAGGAGGATAGCTGTGCCGCTCCTCGTGGGATCGCCGGCACCTCTCAGGCCCTTCGGGTGAAGGCAGCTGCTCGGCCGGGCCGAGCAGGACAGACACGCCGAGTCCCGGAGGCTCGTGTGTGGGCGAGGGGGCGTGTGGGCACGTGGGGGTGTGGGCACGTGCGCGTGTGCCCAGGGAGAGGAGGGAGCCTGGCCGGGAAGGGAGAGAGGGGACTTAAAAAGCTCCAACTTCAGTCCCCCAAGGTCGGTAGGGTTTAGTGCTGCCCCCGCTGCCAGCCTGCTGAGGGCTGGCGGTGGCTGACACGGCCAACGGAGGGGTGATGGCTGTCGCCGCAGCCACAGCGGCAGCGGCCGCACTGGGTGGAAGCATGGGGAAGGCGCTGGTGAAGGAGAGGGGGAAGCTCTGGGCAGCGGCCGTAGCTGCCGCGGCTGCGGCATGAACAGTAGCCGAGAGGGACAAAAGGGAGGTAGAGAGAGGAGGGACGCAGGGAGCAACGCTGCCGGCAGAAGGGACTCTGAGGGCGGCATCGGCGTGGGCGAAGGTGGCTGTGAGCAGGGCAGAGCCATGGGGCGGCACGTCTGAGGAGAGTCTGCACGGGGTGGCGTCAGAGGCATGGAGTCCGTTCGGCTGCAGCAAAGCGGCCGGGAGGTGGTGGAAGGCGGCTGCCCAGTGGTGAGGGTGCAACGGGTGGTGGTGGTGGGCCATGGAGGAGGTCATGGCGGCGGCTTCCCTCTGAGAGGCACAGGTGCTCAGGTGAGACACGAGTCTAACACGCAGAGGGTCGGACGTGTCGAGACCTTCCACTGAAGTCAGGTACCTCGCGACTTCTGTCAAGCACTCCCGGAAGCCAATGCTCATGAAATCCATGGCCAGGGAATGAGCGTCAAAGTAACCTGCAAAGGGAGGGCGAAAGATGTACTGAGTGTCGAGCCAGCTTCTCAGCCAACGTTAGGTGTCACGGCTAACCCCATCCTCGCTCAGCCACTGGGTCTCTCATTTACAGGTTAAGGTTTGCAATGCAAAAAGTCTGTTCTCTGATCTGTAAATTATTTGTGTGACCACCCCTGTAATGCAATAGGCTGCAGTTGGTTTTGCAGACAATACACAAATGAAAAGAATTAAGTCCATAAGCACTCGTGATACTTGAAAAGATACATGATGCCTTTCCTGAAATTCCTCAGCAAGCTGCTACAATGCAGTACTGATCCTGCCCGTTTGCGTGAACGAGACATTTATCCACACAAAGAAACAGGCTGGAGATCAGAGAGCTTGCATGTACTACCCTGCCTTTTCTTCCCTACACTGGCATTCATCGAAATGCTCTCAGACTATTTCTTGACATTGTGAGATAGTTGTTGCAGCTGCTGCCGGGGTCCCATGTACTTCACAGAGCCATTAAGACAATATGACATACGGTGTTACTTAACTACAAACTAAAAACATCTCGTCATGACTCTGCACACACACAATAAAAAGCTTTACTGAGAAAACGTTTTATGTAATGCCATTGCTAATTTGGAGATGGAAGACTGACAGTCATATGGCCCATGAGGTATTTCAACAAACAGCAACTGGAGCTCCACAGGCTCAGGACAAAAAAGCATTTGAAAAAAAAAAAGTCTTATTAAATGCACATGAAAAGATATTCCCTTTCTAAAAGGGTCTAGCATCAAAACTAGTGTTTTAAGTTGCAGCTCTTCAACCACAAAAACCTATTCCAGTTTTTGGAATTTTCCTATTTTAGTTTAAAAGTAGTCTCCTTGGGGGGAATAATGTCCTTTCCACTCCCAAACTGGCACGGTGCTTTTTTGTCTTGCTTTCAGTGAAAATTTTTAAGTAGGCGTGACGGTGGTGTCTGTTAGTATATGAAGATCAAGTGCCCTTACTATGGAGGAATGTGACAGCAATACCTGCGCTAGGCCTTATACTCTCTGGTGTGAAATCATCTGTGTCTTTCTGAAAAATGCTGGCATCTTAGATGACTTTTTTCACTTGTATCAATTTTCAAGCTAGAAAGGAGCGTTTCTGTCGCTGCACATCCGTATTATAGAATTAACCTGGGCACATTTATAGATATTGTCCCAAATCCCCCACCCGCTATAACACCCCTTCTTGCCAAATTATGACAGTGCTTTTGCTGCAGGCCACCTTGCTCATCTGAGGCTGTACAAAACCTGAGAGAAACACTGGCTTGGCCAGCAGGTCAGTGAGCGTGAGGGGTCGAGGACTCATGTCAGCAAGCACTGATTCCTCCCAGCTTTTTTCCTGCCAGGTGCACTGTGACCAAGCGGTCTGTGGAAATGCCGTGCTTTGAGTGAATTCCTGAGAAACAAACGCCAGGCAGGCCAGCACTGGCAAGCTAGCACGGTACCTGCTTGGGTGCCAACCAGCCTGGCATGGGGACTGCCTCCGCACTGGAGGTTCCAGGACCGCCGACGACTTCAGAAGGGCTGATGCGCAGCCAAAACCCCCTCATGGCTCTGGCCACAAGTCAACCAGCCTGGGAGTCCTGAGAGCGCGTGCCTCAAGCCAGGGCTTCCCGGCCTCCCTCCCTCTAGACCGGAGGAGACATGGGGGATGTGGTTGTCACCAGCTTCCCCTGAGTCTGAGCTGCTGGCTCTGTGACGAGCTGTCCCAAAGCCCTGATGATCCTGGCTCTTTCTCAGTCTCCTGTGGTGGCTGAGACATGAAAACAGAGGGGAGATGAGAGCTGGGACTCCCAGGCTCCATTATGTTTTGATTTTTATGGTTATCTTTTCCAGGTTTCCCCTTTGCTGGCTTCCCCCTTCAGAGAGAGAATTAAAAATGTTGTTTCTTGTTTCTTCCCAAAACCCAAGAATGTCTTCCACCACCACCCACACATGTACACGCCAGCGTTTTGTAGCAAAAGGGAAGTCTTGGTTTTACTTCAGCTATCCTGGTAACCCACCTGCTCTGCACACAGGCTGTCATTTGAGCTACAGTAACTCATGTTGCTGACCCAAGTGTCAGTCACCCAAGCTGAATTTGCAGTGAAGCTGCTATAAAACCATACCAAGGTCCCAGCAGGCAACTCACTGTTGACAAATTACTCCTCCCCTGTGCTTGCTTGCACGGTCAGCAAAAAGCCCTGGCCCCAGGCCAAAGCAGTAACTCGATGTGAACAGGAGACCATTGCCTGCACCTGCATCAGGGCAGTGGAAATGCAGAGTCCACACAGGACTTCAGAGGCAGGAGCTTGCCTGCCTGGGCAGCTCTGAGAAGCAGAGAAAGGACAGGAGCCACTTGGGTTTTCTTCTGCCGTGCCCACTTTGGGGTCAGCATGCTGAGCAGTGGCCGACTCCACCCCAGCTTGCCTAGCCCCGGGCATTCCCCGTCATGGGTGTCCTCCATTTCTGCATGAGGAGGAAAAGGATGAGCTCTCCCCAGCTCTCAATGCAAGGGAGCAGAAAAGTAGCAGGACCCATTTCTGTAATGGGTCCTGCTGCTGTAATAGCTTTTGTTCATAGCAGAAATGATGGAACTAATTTTTTTGCTGATCCAAAAAAAGTTTCTAGCTCAGAAGATGAGTTATAAAGTGGGAATAAGTACAGTTACAAAGAAAACATACATACGCCTTGAAGACACTCTAAGAAACTATATTTAAAAGATGTTACTTCGGTTGCAAAGTAAAACATTAAGCAAGCAAGAAATGCAGGCTTAAACTTTGCCTGATACTAACTCACAAACCTCTTTTTCTTAAAGTTTCTTAAACCGTGCAGTGATTTACTCTTATCTCTGGGTCAGAAGGAAAAGGTAAATCTGTAGTATTTGTGAAGCAATCAGGTATTCCCCACTATGGACCATGGTGTGGAAGGTGGCTGCAGGTATAAGCTGGCATAGCCTCTCCCTGCACCCTGACACTTCATCCTTCCCCGCACCCTCCTCCGGCAGCCACAGGCACACCGGTGTCAGCCAGGGCAGGGAGAGGCACAGCGGCAGTGGCAGACCAAGGAAAAGACTGCAGGACCTGGGACTGCGAACAAAATGAACAAAGTCTGCCTTGTCTGGCCACCACCAGAGGCCGGGGCTCTGCCAACACCTCTCTCCATCCAGCAGCTCCCATCCCAGGCGCTTCATCCCCTGCTCCAGTAGCTGGGCCACCTGACCTGACCCAGTTATAAAATAATCCTCCACATACTTTTTCTGGGCAGGGAGGCAGCGGGAGGAGGGTTCCTATTAAATTAGGCCTCCGACGGGGTTCGCCTCCTGGCCCTTCCACTGTCGGGGTGGACGTCGGAGGGGTGAGAGCTGTTGCAGCTTTTCAGGGGAACGATGTGCAGTGTGAAGTGGGGTCAGGTTTGGCGAGCTGAGCTGCGCATCACGCGGGGAGGGTGAAGTGAAACAACCACCGCTTCCCTCAGCAGCTGAGCGTTGTTCGCCCTGTGCACCAAGCAAGACAGAGCTTGTGGAAAGCCAGCACGCAACCATGCAATTAAAGACGGCACCATCACGCACACACACAGAGGATCTGAATTCAAATTGCAAAAGCATGATCAATTCTGGCATTTCATAACTTTCAATAGCATAGCTTTACCAACTAAATAGTGGGTTTTAAAGGATATTTTTAAGATACAGAAATTAACTTCTTTTTTTAATTTTGCACATTTCCTGAGGAATTGAGGCATGTCTGAAGGGCAATAAAATTCCTTTCACCTCTTATAGAACAAGTTACCCATAAATTTTAAGCTTAAGTGGACTCCTAGCAAAAGCCTCTTAACACCTAAGAAAATACATACATCAGCTTGGTGTTAATTTTCACAAATAACAGAATGCCAGCCTTCAACATGCTTTCCTATGACACTCTGTTGTTAAGCATGCACTGATTATAAGTTGAGTTCTGTAATCACTGCAAGGTACAGAGAGGAGCAGTAACTCAATCATGGGCTAAAAATTATAATCAAAAAGTAAGAGAGACAGCAGCAGCAGTTTCTTTTCTAGCCTTTACCTATGTGGCATAGTGGGTCAATGAAACACTGGCTGGTTTCTATTACAACAATTTGAACCATAATCACGGTTGATGGCAAAGGATGTGGGACCATGCTTACAGGAGGCCAGCAGGTCTTTCACTCCATATAAGTTCCAAAATCATGACTATACCGAATACCTCGTGGATGGCTGAAATTATTTGGCCTCCAGCCTTGGGACTGTCAGCTTGCACAAGTGAGGTAAGCTCAACTCCCAAAAGTCGGCTGATCTAGTGAGTCAGTCAGTGCAGCCCCTGCATCACGCCAGCACCCACTAACAGGGAGCTCCCCAGCCCTCTGACACACCAACACAGCATACACATGTGAGTGCAGAAAGCACTGCTAGACATCTGCCTATCTGCTTTACCAGATACCTGTAGCTGCACAGAGCAAGACTGGGTTTTGTTCTGGTGAATGAGACGGTCTAACCTGGCATTTAAAAGTCTTTCCAGAACAAAGAAAACACATAAACAATAATGAAAGTTCCTCTCCATCCACTTCCTTTGGTATAGATGCTGGATAATGGGGTTTAGCATCAGTTTTGTGCTACACAATTGTTGCCACAAACCTCCTGTTTATGTTTGGTGTTTGTGTATTTGTTTTGTCTCCCTGTGCAGATCTCAGTGCTCTTTGGAAACCCCAAACAAATCTCTGACTGGGCTGCCTGTGAATGAAGCCTTTACTCCCACAGTGTTATGAAAGCAAACACAAGCCCAGGGTCAAGTGCTTCTTTTGTCCCAGTAGTTCTTTCCCACGAGTTCAATCCTGCCATTAGCATTGATTTCCACTCCTTTAATCTGGAAACGCCTATCACAGCTCCTCAAAGCACTTTTTTTGCTGAGATTTCCACAAATATTAGAAGAGAAACTGTCGGCTCCTTACCTTTACCTCCCGTCGCCTGCAGCATCTTCAGATGATCCACTGTCATTTGCAGTATTTCCGCTTTTTCTAATTTGGCAGATCCCTTTGAGATAAGAGACTCATATAAATAAAGGCTTACAAGTACCAGAAACTTTAATTTGATATACTTTCCACTGAGCTCAGCCTTATGGTTTCAATTTCCCCTATCATTAGGACATTCTCGGCTTAATTCTTTTGTGAGCATCTGCCTCCCAGACTTTGTCTAAGGACTAATGCTGTCTCCTCTCTAGCGATGCAAGCAGCAGAGCAACTTTGCTTTATTAAGGCTATAGCTCAGCGTAGCTCTGGCCTTGAAGACAGTGCAGAGACGACGTCTTCACGAAATGAGAGAAGTACCTAACTTTCTGGACTTTCTTTTTAACAACAAACACAAATGGAGAGCTGGCAGGACAGGTCTGCACAGTTACCGATGAAGACCTTGCTGCAACATTTCCCTTCTGTCCTTACCAGTAGGTGTCCCTGTGGACACACACCGAGAAGCATCCCTCTTTCTTTACCGGACATGTCGTTTAGCTGCTGAGTATTCTATTCTCTTTCTCGACTGAGAAAACAACCACACAGTCCACAGTATTTTAAGTTAGCAAGAGGCCTAGTTTGCAGGGTCATGAAGCTAAAACTGTGAACGAGTTTGGCTGCTCTGTCAACAAAAATCTTTTCTGTTACTGAGGGTGGTTCACAGAGCTAGAATAGGTGCTTTCGTATAAAATATAACTCAAAAGGTAGTATTAATATATTAACCTATCAATATAACTATTTGGCATGGTAGCATTCCCTTCAATATCTGGAGCATGCCCAGATGACTGAGCTTACCATGCAAATGTTACTGCAGTGCAAGAGATCATCCCTTGGCATCAGTTAAAACCAGGGCTGCACAAGCTTCAGCCCCTGGCCAATCACATTCTGCAAGCCAGATTTTTCTCTTAGTTATCACCTGGGCCACCTCACTGACATGGGCCGTCCTGCACCCTCAGCTGGCTTCACCGAGGTTGCACATGTGCAAGTTCAGTGAGGCTTACACCCTCCTGCGCAGCCCCGCTTCGCCAGCACTAATCTCTGCGAGGGACTCTGGAGAGCAGAGCTGTGATTTGGGGAGGGAGGGAGGGAGGGAGGCGGAAGCGAAACTAAACCTCCAACTTTGAAACTTCAGTGAGCTGAATGTCAAGGAGCAGGAAAAGGACGGATGACTTTGTCCTTGGCACACTGCAGAGGAATGGCGGGGCTTTCTGAACAAAATACAGCGCGCGCTCATTTTTGCACCAGCACATTTTTTTCAATCCACTTATTGCTTTCAGCATTTTCCTCATACAAAGGTTGGGGCACTTGTGAATTTTTGGTCAGAATTCCCCATTTTACATATGACTATATCCTGTAGTTTTCTCAGACTTCATCTTTTCCATGGACACAGCACAAGCCATCTCAGTGAGTGACTAATAGCTAAAAACTGCATGGCGCTGGGCAATTTCCAAAGGCTCTGTAGGACTTGTTTTATAATGTTTGTGGTTTTCAAGAAGTAAACAATCAAATGGGACAAACAACTGTTGTCTCTTGCCCCTGTTTATCTAGCTGAAAATACCTCTGTCACTCTCTTTTGCCAGAACCTATGTAAGGGCACAGTTACAACCGCTAGTTAATAAAAGCGTATTGCAAGTGATGCTCTCACTGGGATTATATTACTGAAAATTTCTTTTTAGCCAGATTTTGTTCAGACCAGGGATGTAACAGGCCTAATACAGTGTGGTGCTTGCCATGCAGTTACCCAGTGACATTCAGCATCTTGCAATCCTGTTATCAAATTTTACTTTCTGTTTTTTATTTTGCTATGACAAGGAAGTCAGGTTCTTTATTTTCAGTTGGTTCCTTCTTATTGAAATGTAGCATCAATTGCACATATCCATGCTCTTCAGATACATCCAGCAAAACAGGAACAAGACTAAATATTGATTCAAAGCCCCAAAAACAAAAATCAAAAGATGGAAAAGGAAATAAATAATTTGATTTGAATAACATAAACAAAATGCTCTTTCTTACAGGACAGACTGTCTTCTAAGCTTTTGGTCTGTGATTTCATGACCATGGAGTTGAACCAAAATTAGCTGAATCCTTCCAGCCTTCTCACTGAATACTTCTCACTGAAAGTCTTTGAACATAGCACTGACTTCACCAGCTCACATGACATGGGCCTATTCCCTCTCCTAATGCACTGGTTCTAGAGAGTCATTTTAAAATGTGAATAATCCAGACTGTCCGTTCCCTTTTCAGGAAACTGGATTGATTAGTTTGCAACTGAAATTATACATTAAAAAATAACGTTTTCTTAAAGTAGAGGCAAAGGAGATTATATTTAAAGATGTAGACAGAAGGCTAATTGACATACAGGTTTGGGGGAGTTGGGTTGGGTTTGGTTTTTTTTTTTGTAAATATGGAGTAAAGCGCATTTTTAACAAAACCACTACTGGAATTCATCGAAAGAACAGAGGCAACATGAACAGTTACCCTTAAGGGAAAAACAGGCCAAAGAATGGAAATGTTTTTCAGCCTTATAATGAATTATGTTTCTAATAGTTTTGCCACAACAAAGCATTTTGTTGAAATGCCTGCTTTGTGCCAGATCAGGACACATACAATATTATTTTAATGAGTTTTACAAGAGAACTAACATTGCCAGATGAGATACAGGATTTAAAAAAAAAAAAAAAAAAATG
>JAVJGI010000062.1:58577519-58626511 GCA_035590275.1 Ibycter americanus
GGGACGCTCCTCTGCCCCCGCTCTGCCCCCTCCCCCTCCCCCCCCAAGAATCTGCCATTTCCCCGAGATTTCAGGATTACCCCTTGTACGTAGCTGTGAGACATTTACAATTAAATAGAAGTTTTAAAGAACGTTTTAAGGAAGAGCGTGGCCTCCTGAAGGAACTGAAGTTTCACCCAGCAGCTCTCTTCAAGGCGACTCACGATTGTCCCGAGTTTCGTTACTGGCTGCAGAAGAGACTCAAACTTTTAGTCTTAGAGCTGCTTTTTTATACTTTACCCTCTCCCTCTTAAACAAACGTTTGCATCCCATTTCCTTCACCCCGTATAGGATAACGGTTCTATTTCTTTTAAGATACTTTCTCCTGTTAGGAAGCTCTGAGAACAGTGGAGAAAGTCAATCCGCATTCACGGACTATGGACAATAACGCTGTATTTTTTTTTTTTTCTTGATGGATTCATCATTAACTGCCAGGAAAAGCTGAAAACCGAGAGAAAAGCCCTTCTTGATTTTTTTTTCTCTAATGCTATTGTAACTAAAAGGTTAAGATGATTTCTGGCTAAATTCATACCAAAGCAGGATTGACAGACTGAAGAAAGAGCAGAGAACTGAGGAAGCCATGTGTTATGAAGCTGAAGGAAATAATGCTCAAAAAATGTGGAGAGACCTTTAAACGTGTGACTTTGCCTAGACAGTGGCTGCACACAGGTGGATGTGTATGCACAGCATTCCATGCATTTTTGTACCGTGGAGGAACATTTGACTCTTAGTTGGCCTGTAGGACTCTTGCTAATGGGTCAAAGTAGGGGCTGATCCATAGGTGGTTGCTGTAGTATGACTATAACCACGTAGATACCAATAGAATCACACTGCCCTGAGCTGGATCCAATCTCTCCAGCAGATTACTTCAACTTACTTCAGTTTTGGGAAGTATAAAAATTGCACAGAGGCTTGCTGCAAGAAACTGCAATTTCAGGCTGAATATGATTTTTTTTTTAAAAAAAAAATGTAGGAAGGAAGGAAGATTCAGTGTGCGTTTATAAATCCTTCTCAGTGACATCTTTTAATGTTTATCATTGAGTCACACCTCTGCAAATCTGATCTTGGTAAAGTAGTGAAGCTATCAAGTTTTTAAGGTGACCACTGAAAACATAACTCCGTGTCCCTGTGATATGTCACACTACTACTCTGCTTTCAGTGCCTACAGAGGTCAATGTATGCACCTTCCCGGGTTGAGTGCTTCCCCCTGGCCCCTAGTCAATAGGTGCTGCATGTTTGTCCAGTCCTCCCATTAAATACATGAAATGCTCGCCTTGAGAGCTGTCACTACATCGTAGGTGACAGGGAAAGAAAGGAATACCTCCTCTGGCTCACACAGAATCAAGGATCCAGGGCTGTGCTGTCTAGTGGTGGTTGAGCAGCACCCCAAGGGGAGGGCTAGTTGGAGAGGACAAACTGCAGTTGAAGAGCCTTATCCTTAACTCTTTGCACCTTGGCACACTTCCTGTGTGAGCTCAGGCACTCAGGACAATTAATTAAATTAACAAAAGTGTAAATTAAAAGTGCCTGTGAACTGTATTGAACCTCAATTTGCATGCTCTTATTCACAACAGAACTGGCTGCAATTTGATTTAAATTAATTCACTTTCAGAATAAAATAACACTGAACAGAACAAAAGCAGCTTTAGTTTTGAATGGATGTCTACATAGAATTGTTTGTGGTTTAACTAATCCACTCTGAAAATTAACTCCATTAAATTTTCCTGGGCATTTTCATCTAGCCTAGCTTGCTTTGTCTCTCTATTTCAGTCCCCTATCAGTAAAATGGAAATAGTAATAGCCTGCTAGCAGTTTAAAGTCATTGTGTCAAAGGGTCTTGGTAACGGCAGCATTTTGCCTGACACTCAGCATATATGTTCTGCAAAAGCCAGGTCTTGATTTTCTACACATGTGCAAAATTCTTGCCTGGTAGTACTTTACAAGGACTGTACCCAGCTGTACATGACCACAGGAGACACGCAGCAGCGGAGAATTAGGGCCTCATTGTGCATTTTAAACTTTCACTGAACATCTCCTTGGCTTTGGCTCTGTGTTTTCTTCAAAGACTATGGGCCAAGATTTAAGAACTCTCTAACTTTAGTCATCTTAATGAACGTCTTCAATAGTGTTAATGGGAACTAGGGCACTTTCATTATTAATGGAAATCAGGCCACTTAATTACTTCACAAAAATATACAGAACCTAGTCTCATGGTTTGCTGCACAACACAAATTATGAATTTTAATCTATTTTAGAGGTAGCTTTTTTAAAATCCATAGAACTGTGGCAATAATAAAATTATCCTATTATACTGGAAATAAAGTACTTGTAAAAATGAGCACATAAGCACAGCTTTCTCGTTGAAACTCGTATCTATTTAAATAAATTTTCACAGTGGTGAAGCGTGGTTTGACTTACTAGTAACTGTGGCAAGGCTAGATAAACACAACTTGTGTTGAAAATGGGGACTTTCTTGGATTACTTTTATCAAAACTTGGTAGGTTTTGGACGAAAGGAATTCCGTCTTTTTTAGTTCCTTCTTCCTAGTGAGCTTTCTTCCACATTTTCTTTTCTTTCTTGAAAGTTTTCACTCCAAATGGGACTTCTTTTGTGCTTTTTGGTTGCCAAAAACGGGAGAATTGTCATTATTTGAATTTTGTTGTTGGTTGTTCTTTTAAAATAAAAACCAAGATGCTTTCCAGAGAGTTAGGAAGGAACCAATTTTCAGGGAGTGCTAAGGAAACAGCAGTGGTGTTAGCTGAGTTTTATTTATGAGAGAAAATAGTGTATCATCTTCAGGCTTAGAACCTAGCTGTTAATAATAAAGCACATCACCTAATGCTCTAAAAATAGCTCTAGAATCCTCTAATAAAAATGCTCTAAAAATCCTGTATATAGATTATGCATATAACAAAAGTAAGCAACCCCAGATATTCTGGCTAGGTCCATGGTATTTTAATGAGCTTCTTCAGTAACAGTAGTCATTGTTGGCACCTGGAAGTGACCCTGAAACTACAGATCCCATGAAGCTAGGTAAATAGAAGGACACACTAAACATCCGTTTGCCAGTAGAAGAAGTTATGATCTCTGGAAAAAGAAAATTATTAATGAAAACATCTTCCAAATCTCTGCAATAAAACATGTAGGGTCAAAATGAATACTCGACTGGTAAAATTTGTACCCAAATTAAGCAGGCATAAATCCAGTCAAGAGCCAGAGTCTTCCACCAAGAAGAGTTTGGATCAGGATCTTAAGCCAAAGAGAGAAACTCTTCTTCCCCAAACTGAAAGTTTTAAATACTGCCATGAATGTGTGTCCATGCAGAGAACAGTTGTTTTAAATTGCAGAAAGTTCCCTTTTGTCAATCACTCTCATTTTACCTGAGGGAGAGAAATTGCCTCTGTCTTGGTTGTGATCAGCCTTGTCTCTTATGGCTGCCAGTGCCTAAAGAAGTATTTTTGTGATTCTTTAGTTAATATCGCATTTGATCCTGCTGAGCTTAATCAGGAAAACCTGTGTTGACTGAATATGACTTTTGCTTCAATACAGAAATTGAAGAGCTCTCTGTAGGAGCTGGGCCTAATTCCAATTTTCTTCTCACTTCTAAAAGAAAAGGATACTGTCAAGGTATTTTTGATTTATGGTGATAAACATTTTTCTCTTTCAAAATATTATATTACTTTGGTAGTATTTTAGTTTAACATCTTTCTGATTAATTTTATTCTGTGTATCTTTTCTGTTTATATACGGTTGAAAATAAATATGTCATATTACAGGAAAAAGAGATCAGATTTTCTCTTCAAGAGGAAAGCTCTGTAGTTCTGAGGACATGTCAGACAAATTGTCAGTGACTTAAAAAGTGTTCACGGTTCTTTGTGGTGCAAGAGACGAAAAAAATCTGTGCAGACTGAAGGCTTTCCAAAATGATAAATGCTTTCTTTTGCTTCGTAAGTTGTTTTCTTGTGTTTTATTTTTTAGGGCAGATGTTAACCCAAGAACATGTATAATTTCTGTGAGAGAGGACTTTGCTTTTGGTGCTTATTGGTTCTGCACGGGTGTTGGTGCTTACCTTCGCAAGGAGCAGAGAGATTTCATTTACGGATCTCTGCTGTTCCCGTTTTGGGCTCCATTGCAGGACCTGAGGTAGCTGGCACCACTCCCTCAGGCCTGTGACCCTTCTGGAGCTACAGCAAATGGACATTTGCCCTGCCAAAACACCATGAGGTCCCAGGGTGGTGTTCTCCTGGTGTTAAGGATGAAACAGATGCTCTTATTTTATGTTTCTTCCTTCCAGCTCCCACCTTAGTCACTGTTGCATAGTTTTTGACCACAGAATGCTTTTTTAGCTGAAGACTTCAGTTTCCTTTTCTGAGCCAAATCTCAGGTCTTCTCTGAAACTTTCTCTTCTTTCAGGCCATCACTGCTGCTTGGAAAGCTGCCCTCCCCGGCCTTCTGCAAGCCCTGCTCCTTAGCTTCTTTTCCTGCTTCTGATTGCCCCTTTTTTTCCTACTGCTCTTCATGAGACATGCTCAGGCCTCTACCTTTGCTCCTTTCCTTTTTGCCAACTCCTTCTCTGAGAACAGCCTGAGGATGTCTTATGGACCACAGCTCACAGAACTCCATTTCTAGCAATGACTTCTCCCCAGTCACAGAGGTGGCTTTTACATGGTGTCTTTTTTTCATAGGCTCTTACTCTTCCTACATCCCTCTCCCATCTCTGGCCTTTACACAGCCAGCACTGAACTTCTCTGCTTCCTTCCTAAAGCTCTCATCTCCTCTGCTTCCCTGGACAAGGCTAAGGGCATCACTTCTTCCAGTCTTGGTGAGAAAGGCTTATAATGTTGGTGCCTTCTTTACCTTCATTTGATTAGAAGTGAAGGTTGTCTCCAAGTGTAGCTATCAGGTCTTCCTATAAAAGCAGAGAATAATCTGGCTTTTCTGCTAGACAGACTAAACTTTGTTCAGGCTTCTGCCTGGCTTCCCAAGCACATCTCCTCTCTTTGCTTCTGGACTGTTAGAAAAGCTGTTCAGTTCATCCTTCTGGTTCATAGCTCTGGACACATCGCTCCTGTCACTCCCTCGGGCTCATTCATTCCTGCTGTGCCTGAAATACCCTGCCTTCACCATCTTGGCCCTTCCCCAACCCTCCCTCACCCCTGCCTTTTTTTCATAACTTATTTTCTCCTCCCTTCTTCTACTAGTCCAGTCAAGTCAGTCTTATCTGCCTTCCCCATTCCTGTGCATGCAGAGTCTCCAGAACATTTTGGTGGATTTTCCAGATATGCTCAGGGTTAGCAGTGGTTGCACAGGGCTCCCAAGCATGAGGGCCGTGATGGTTTTCTGTGACATCTGCTCAGACTCACTATACTGATTTTCCAGGCTCAGCAGCTGCTTCCCAGTGCAGACTAGCTCCAGTATTTTCCAAGTTATACTACAACAGCATTGCTAGTTAATCTCTTGTATTACCTTTATACTGTTTATTGGCCTAGAACCTAGATGTTGTAAACTCTGGGTGCCCCCAGGGATACTAGGTGTGTCCATGTCCCTAAGCCACCAAAATGCTCCCCTCAGCCTTGGAAGTCCTGCTGGCTGGGAGCCCCACACTAATGTACTTTGGTGTGGGGCGAGGTGACATCTCAGAACAGCGGCACTTGGACTCCATCACCTGTCCATCTCTGTGGGAGATCTGGGTTCCTGCAATCAGGGGGGATTTTTCTTCCCTGGTAGGGGAATTCCAAGCCAAAGCTGCAACCTGCTGACTGTCAGGAAGGAGGGAGGCGAGAGGGACGAGCTTCAGAAACCTCCCTGCTGCTGTTCTTCCTCAGCTGCTGGTGGGGAGGGTACCCAGGTGGGCACATTGGTGCTGGGGAGGGCAAAGGGAGGTAGGATATTTCCTCTGAGACAGTAGGACATTTCCTTTGGCAGAGTCTGTGCTGAGGAAATGTGCTGGACAAACCTTCCTGCTCTGAAGAGGGAGTCTGACAGTGAGGAGGACGAGGGAAAAGCTTTTTGCTGGTATTGAGTAAGGAGAGGGGATTGCCACACAGAGCAAGTGCCCTGCTGGAGGCATTTGCCAAGTACCTGCCTATCTGAAACAGGTTAGTACCCATGCAATGGCTACATGTCACTTGTATGTTCTGCTTCCGAAGCCAGGTACCCTGCAGGGCTCAGGACACAGTTTCATCCAGAGTGAGGCCTTTGCTAAGGTTTCAGAAAGGCCAGGGTCCTTGTGCTTTATGAGTCCATGGGCTCATCTGAAGTCCATCACTTGTGTTATTAATAAAACCATATTTTGTTTGTTTCACACAGCAAAACAAAATAGCACAAAGAATATGTATTTCGATTTTCAGGATGACTCTTCCAAGCAGAGTTTCTCCAGGATTCTTAACTTTCTGCTAATTAAACTTATCTCAGATAAAACCACTGCCATAAAGAGAGAAAGACAGCTAACAGACCAGATGCAAAGAGGAGATGCCAGCAATGCCTTATGGGCTAGAAAGAAGTGTCTGAGGGGATTGTTGTCTGGTCCACTGATTTCTTCTTGATCTTAAATGGGAAGTAAGCAGACCTCTGGAGTGATGCAAAAGAGAGCATACAAGATTATTTGAAATTTAGAAGACCTGGCGATAGCAGTGAGGACATGGGCATGACAGAAAGCAACCTGGAGAGCTCAGGAAACACAGCCCAAGGTGCACGGTGAATCATGAGAAATGGAGGTGCATTCCAGTGAATGGAGGGGCACAGGGTAATTATAACATAGCAAGTCCGTAAAGTGCCCACAGTAGTTCAGCTGGTCAAATGGCCGTGCACTCATGGGGCAGGTCTGCTCAGGCACGGGGCAGGTCTGCTCAGGCACAGGGCAGTAAATCCTCACAGTGCAGCCAGTGGCTGTCCTGTCAGTGACAGAATCAGGACATTTAGCCTGCTCTGAAAGCTCAGGATGAAAGAGGATGACATTGGCTGCCTTCTGTTGTGTGCTGGATGCTGTTCTTGCCTTCTCGTTCAAGTCACAGTTTTTCTATTCAGAACATACCTTGTACAGGGACCAGAGTCAAAACGGGAAATATTTAGAGAAGATGGTAACTCTGTGTAGAAAGAGAACAGAATTTCATTTCTGGGGACAGAGGCAGTACAAAGTGCATGTGTCCACACACCTGTGTCCACACATCTGCTTCTCACCTTCCCTTTCCCTGTGGGCAGAGAGCATTTGCTTTCACATCGCCACCCCTCTCCTTTTTCACATGTGCCTGTGCATGTTCAGACTGTTTAGTGGGGGAGAATTTAAGCCCTCCAAGAACAATGGAAGAACCTGTTGAGTTAATTTTTAGCGTAGCCAGTTTTGCAGTCTTGGGTTGGCTGAACTTCTGATGTTTTGCTGGGGTTTCATGGTTGCTGGCAAAATGACTGGAGAAGTATTTCACAGAGTCATCTAAGGGAGAAAAGAAAACATCCTAACAGAACACATTCCAGAAGATGACTAACTTTTAAAAATACATTTTGATATTTGCTCATGTAACTCTACATCATACACAAAATCGTAATGGATAAGAAAATGCACCACTTACATCTCTTTTCCTACATCATTAAGTATCTTGTCCAGTAAAGACATGTTCCAGTATCTCTTGTGATATTTGATATTATAACCCTAAGAGCATAAGAAGTGACAAACATTTGTTCTGAAATAATGGTGTAACTGATCTGCTGCTATTTTATATTTTGGTAGGTTTGAGTAGTCCACGCAATGCCTTACCCAAAGACCTCTGATGGTTTAGTAACAGGAACTTTTTCATTGACTTCTATATTAGCATCATTGCATAGCCTAGTTATTAATCACTTCATTAACCATTAATTAACTATAACCATGAATTAACTAAATCTATAACTAGTGCTTAAAAATCTGTATCTTGGTAATATACCAAAAGTCAGCTTTTGAGTATGGTAGCAGTTCACGTTGAAGTATTTCCCTTGTATTTTTTAACAGATTGAGCACTCTTCTTAGACTCAAAATACCCAGACATAGTGGCTCCCACATAAAAAATAAAATTGTTCAAATGGCAAAGCTGCAAACTCCAGTTCAAAGGGTGAAAGTTTTGCAAAGTGTTCCAGTAATAATAAATGTAAATTTTGCTATGACCACTTGGTGTCATCTAGTCAGAGCTAGTTAGTTAGCTTCATGTTCTAGACTTGGTTTTAGTGTTAAAAAAATCACATTTAATCTTGATTATCTTATCTGAGACCTAAGGGACCAATACTAGCTCTTATTCTCTCCAGGTGAGCTCCTCAGGGAGAGCATTGCAGGGTCACCAGAAGACCACCAGCCTTAACAGCTGTATTCCCTCTTAGAAAGGCTGCTCTGGGGGCAGATCTAGGCACACAAATGAGACATTTTGCCCTGATTGCAAAGTTATTTTGCTGCTGGTGCTGCTGGAGAGCAGGCAAGGTGAATATATCCTGCTTGCTATACCTGAGATCAAGTGCAAGGGTCCAGTGTCTGGCAGACAGCACCATTAGGTGACACAAGTGGAGCCCTCAGGAGCTCCCATGCAAATCCAGTGTCAGCTCAGGACAGCTCTTCATTCACTCAGCATGAGCCCTTCACCTCTTTGCCAGTCTGCTAGCAAGAGGAAAATGCTCAGCCCTTGAATGAGACAAACTTCAGGTCTCTGGGGGGAAGAACATTTTTTGAGAATTCCTTGTGAGGTGAAACACTTGAATTTTTATTTTTTATTTTTTAATTTGTAAAGAGCCTTCTCTGTTCTGCTCTCCAGTTGGGCGACCCTGCAGTGAGTTACACCCAACAAATGGGTAATTGCTTGGAACTTGGAACTGAGGCTTGGAAAATCTTTTTGTGTTTAAATCTGTACCTAATCAAATGTCTACTCACTCTGTGAGGAGCAAGAACATAGAGCAGAGAGGGGGAATATTTCACATTGACAGAAATGAAAGGCAATGTTTTGATATGGTTGCTTTGCTACCACTTAAATTCAGTTTACCAGGAGATGTATTTAGAGAGAGGATGCTTTTGAAAGGATTTTAATTGTTTCATATATCACAGTTTGCTGTGTTTTAAATATTTACGGCGATTACCTTTGCTGCTGACAGACTAAGGAATCCAATTGTCTGGTGCTGCTTACCACAAAAAGTGTAATACAGAGAGCATAACAGAACTGGGAAAAAAGAGAGGTAGAATTAAGTGCAATTAATAAAATGCAACAAATGAGTAGCTGGTTACTTATCAGAAAGAAAACAGTCACACCTTGTCAGCACTGCGACAATCCAGTTATTCAAAGATCAGAGCATTGCAGATTGATGTTGACAAACTGGAGGGAATTCACATAAAATAACTCAAACCTCTGTTGGACTTTAAGGACTGGTTTATGGGAAAGATTAAAACAGCTAGATAAAGCCTGTCTGTCTAGGTACTTGCATAACAGTAATGAATGTGATATATTATGCTGCGTGGTGAAGGGCTTGGTGTAAGCTGAGGGATCCAGTAACCACTTACAAAGTCGTAGCCTGTAAGCACGAAGAAAGGAAAGAAGTGGGTAAGGATTGCTGAAGGAGCACAAGTGCTAAGATGAAAAGGAGGAAAGCTCATGCCAAATACTAGGAAATATTACCTCCTGTGAGAACTGTTAGGCTGTGGTCAGAAGTTATACAAAACCCCTCAGCTGAGTCATTTAAACTGAATTGTAAAAAACACTCTAGAAAATATGCTGTATTGGCACAGGGTGAGCCTAGATCGGGAACAACCAGCCTACTCTCTGGTTTCCTTTTTCCCAAGGGCCCTTTACTGCTAGTATGGTAGATATTAATTGACTTAGCAAGAAGCAGAACAGGGATGGCTGGAGGCAAAGAGAGAAAATTCAGTACTTAAGTTTTGTGCATCATGGGAGCTCAGCGTAGCTGTGCTTAACACAGATGCAGTATCCCCACGGACATGGCACATCGCACTGACAGGCAGGAGCCAAACATGCCTTGTCCGGCAATGTGCTATTCTATCAGCTCAGATCTAGTCTTCCCTGTATCACTGATCAAACAGGTCTGCACCAAGAGGAACTGCTAGAAAACATCATGGGGTAAACCGAGGGATCTGCGACAGCCAATCCTACTGCATCTGTGTTCATGGCTGGTTGTGCCCGTGGAAGAGGAGCAAGAGGCAGGAGGCTTGCAAAGACATGTCACCTTGCTGCGCTGACATTTTCACCTCTTTCTCCTACCACCACAGATTTCCCACATTTTTAGTTAAGAAGAAAAACAGTTGAACCTGTCACTGAACATTTTATGTTTCCTTCCTTTCTTGTATTGATAAAGCAGGAGTTACAGGGATTTGGGGGGAAGGTCTATGGCAGTTGGAAACAGTCTGGAAAAAAGAAGAGTTGCTCTCCTGAGACCCTTAGGAGAAAGCTGCAAAGTGAAAAAAAATGTTCTCTGCTGCATGGAAAATTCTGGGTCTACTTACTCATCCTGCTGAGGTCACCACGAAGGCTCGGTGGTGCCCAGCTGCACTTATCCTGCGCATCCAGCTACTGTTATTTGCTTCTCCAGGAGACTTCTCCCCATGGCTTTACCACATCATGGCGAGAACCATGTCCACTTGGCCAAATTATCTTAAAACACAGTCTTTAGCATAAGTACTGTCTTTATTGTGAGGCAATATTTGTGATTTTATAGAGTCTCAATTCTCAGTCCATATTTGTTGGAGAGTCTTATTTTTAATTTCGGTTACAAAGGCCACCTCAGAGCACGCTGTGAAGGTGGTGAGCAGGGGTGCTCATTTCTCTGTAACACCTATAACTCCATCACAGCAAAATGACCCCAAAGACAAAGAATTAAGAACCTCATAGACTTCAATGTGGCTTATGTTCACAATACTCCTCCAAGCTGAAGAAATGTTTATTTGGTAAAAATATTATTGGTATTATGCAGATGGGCATGGGCTGGGCTAAGTAATAGATTCACAATGGGACATGGAAGTTTTGACTCTCAGTACTGGCTGGCAAAACCCATGCCTGTGAGTTGGGCTCCCAAGGACATGCAGGCATGTCACGGGGACAGTGAAGTACCTCTGAAGAGCAGTCACACTCTGGGATGTGTAGTGGCATGTGTAGTAGACTTGAATGATGCTTACATGTTGCTTAGCAGGCTAGTAGGACACACTGTGGGTATGTCCAAGCCCCAGGCCTTTCTGGATCCCTGATACTGATGCAGGGCTGCTGTGGGACATAGCCTGAAGCTCTCCCCTGGAGGCAGACCCTGATGCATTCCCTACATAAGGTTCTCAGCAACACAGCCAGCGTGGTCTGACATGACTGATGGAGAGACTGGACTTGCCCTGGAAAGAGAAGGGGGTGGAAGGAAAGGGCAAACCTGCGGTGGAGAGCTGGGGGAGAGCCCAGCCTGCTGCTCCTACTCATGGGTGCACACCTGGTGAGAGGGGGAGGGAGGATCCCATCAGCAGGAGCTGATCATGCAAGATCAAGCAGCAAACCCAGTTTCTCAGGTCTGTGCCACCAGCAGAGCAGACGACAGGGCTGCTCTCCTCAGCAGGCTACAGCCCTCCTCAGCTGCCTATGCCCAGTCCCAGCTCTGTGCTAGAGCCAGTCCTTTGAAAAAAACAGCCAGGCTTATCTCTTTCCTCCCAAATCTACTTAGGGTTGCAGTGGTTGTTCCTTCCATGCTTCAAAATTGATGGATGTGGGAGGGGATATTTGCCTTCACTTCTGTTGAAGTCATGGTCTTTTGGGATGACCATAAAAAAAAATTATGAATACTGAGTGAGCGGACCCGCTCTTTGCATGGGCAGTACTCTGAAGAAGACCCATTGCCAGCCTCCTGACAGCCTGGCATGGAGAAGGAAAGTTTCATGGATTAGTGACACATGGCCTTGTGCCCAGCCAGCACAACCATTCTTCTCTAAGGATTTAGAGAGTAATACTAATAACTCTGAATTATAGTACTTAATACTTCTCAAGTATTTAGATTTTGGGGCATTTTGACCTAGGGGTCTCTTTTCTTGTGATGTGTTACAGCAGGAGAGACCAGGCTCAGCTGGAGACTTTTTGCCCATATGAGTGTGTGAGTTGCAAGACAGCAGGGTGCTCTGCAGATGTCCTCTGGCAGAGCCTTTGGTCTCCGTACCTGAGTGTCGTAAATTCTGGCTCAGTTTAACACACTCAGGTATGAATTTAAAAGACCATCCCTTCCCTCTGCCAGACTTACAGGCTGGGTAGCAAAAAGTGGACTTGGCAACTTTTAAACTTTAATGGGGTTTGTGGCCTATTTATTTGATAGTGTATTTTTAGCACAATATGATAGGTATCCTTTTCTGGGAGAGAAATACAGTAAAAACTCCAGTGAATAAATACAAGTTTTTGTTTTCAACACTTTCCTCCTGGACCCCTGCTGTCAAGTGACTGCAAAATTCAAAGAGATTATTTTGGCGGTTCCAAAAATCTGTCATACAGATCTGAGTTTTTTTCCTTGTATTTGTCAATGTGTGACTAAGCACAAGCATTACAGGAAACATGGAAATGTTTGGGCTTTAAAGAATGGCTGTGGAAAAAGACCTCCTACTGATTAACAACTGCTGTTTAATAAAATAATTTTTGGATGTCCAAATTGCTGATTGTTCCAGTGAGGGTTACGTTCTAAGCAGAAGGGATGCCACCAGGCACATGCCAGCAGCCTGGGTGCACTGAGAAGGGGCTTCCTGCAGCCATTTCCTGCTGCGTGACACGGGGGGCTGTGAGGTGTCCGTCTTTGCTCCCTGGGCTGCGGGGATCTCTTCAGCACAATTTCTAGGGTGGCATCAAACCTGCGGGAGAAGGAGCTAGGAGAGGAGCTGGAGCATGAGGAAGAGTCTTTGTTTCAGAGGTGCAGCCCACTGGATGATTAGGAAGGCCCAGCTAGGATGGAAAAAGAGAAGATGTCTCAGGCTTGCTGAAACATTGAGGGTCAGCGTGGGGGTGCTGGCCGCTAGCTGGAAGGAGAGCAGGGGACGCCATGCACCCCTACGAGGTTCACCAGGAGCTTCCCTGTTCTGAAGTTCTCCCTCACGGCAGGGTCCCAGCCTAGCCGCTCTCCTGCTGTGCTCCACAGGGCTGGCACTCAGGCTGCCTGCCGCACACCAAAGCCCTGGCTGGCACTGGGGCTGTTCTGTTGTAATCCTGCCGATTCCAGGGCGCTCTTCCTCTTTCTCCCTGCTCCCCTCCTACCCCTTCACACACGCACGCGCGCACACACACACACTTACTTTTATCTCTGTTACATCTGGTGCCTGTTTCTGCTGTGCTGCTGCAAAGCTCAGGTCTAGTTCGGGTGTCTCGTGGCGCGCTGGCAGTGTGCTGCCAGACGGCCTTTCACAGGTGGTGTGCACAGTGCGGCGGCCAAACTCTTCACCTCGAGCCAGGGCTTCGTTCACGGCAGGTCCGACACACTCCTGGCAATACAGGTTCCCTCTGCCAGTTTCTCGCTGGGCACAATGCACATCTTCATCTCCCATGCAGTTGTGTATTCCTAGTCTAAATGTGGCTGAAGGCAGCAAATTGATGTGACCGCCCCTTTTTCTTTTTTTTCTCTTTTTTTTTTCTTCTTTTTTTTTCTTTTTTTTACAGGCAGCCAGCAGATGCCAGGAAGGGTTGCTTATTGACATTAATCATTACCCTGTTGATAGCCCTGGGCAGGCTGCTTTAATTGATGAGAACTGAATCCAGTAATCATATCATGGAAAATGTACATCACATTTATTTCAGTATCACATCTGAATTACAGTAATATGAGTTCATGGCAAAATTCTCAGTGGCTACATTAGAAGCAGGAGCAGAGCCATTGTCTGCTAGCACAGATGTGACTGAGCTGCAACCCGCAGTCTGCTGCACTTAGGCAGGACAGTGAGGCTATGTCCAAAAAGTCATAAAATTACCCTCCAAGATCCTGCAGCCCAAACCCTATTCAGACAAATAAAGAGAAGTCCATGCATGGTGGTTGCAGGATTGCGTTTTCCATTGTTTTCTTTGAGTATAGCCCTTCAATAGGAGGGATGGCCACAGTCCCTTCAAACAGCAGAAATGCTCTAATAAGAACACATAAAAGAGACCATCCAAAAAGACAATAATTACAGAAGCATCTCCTTTTACCCAATTATCTACAGAAAATGATAGTTAAAAAACAACTGAGAAGGTAAAGCAAAAAGAAAAAACATCTGAGATTTAGTTTGATCACTTTATGCCTGGGAAAAAGAAGTTGTTAATCATCAAACTATATTGGTGTATTGACTAATGTGTTAATGAATTCAATTTTTGTTAAATAGCATCAACATGTTAGATGTTACATTGAAAATAAACGAGGATGAATAGCTGGCCAACACAGTCAATTGAGTCTCTTTTTGCCATGGTGAATGCAAAGTCTACGACCTTTGTTCAACAGAATGGTTGAGAGATGAAGCTTGGGACTATGTTACTTTACCATGAACGACAGAATCCAGGGGGAACAAATGTGTTTAGTTGTCTAAACTTGACTGTGGATATATTCCTGTGGACCTTTTCTCATCTCTTTCCTGTAGCACGGAGCCTAACAGGTAAATATTAACCACAATTAAATTAAAATTTGGATTAAGATGCCGATTTTCAAAAAATTAATAGCTTGAGCATGAGTAGACCCTTTACCCCATGGGCTCCATGAGTGTAAATATATTATACCTGCTTCACTTTGTGCATTAACTATATGTATTTGTGGTTGTTATAGTAGTTCCCCGATATGAAAGCTCCAAATAGCCAAAATGTCACTTCTAGAATGGTACCTTACAAATCAGTTGGATTGTGTACAGTATGCCAAATTTAATACATGTAACTTTTGTTTGAACTTTTTATATAAAAATAAGACCTTATTTTACATGGGAAAAATAAAATACAGAAAGCCTTACAGCGAGAGTTGTACAGTTGTTTCAGACATTGAAGTAGCTTATTACTACAGGTTTTTAAGGCAATGCTGATGTATTTCAAGGTAACACACCTCCCCTTAAACTTTGCTGTTTCCAAGAAAGGAGATTCAATACACTGAAAAGCAGCGGATACACGTGCAGTAAGATATACAATGTACACATGTGCATGTACTGAAAAGGTAAGTAGCCTTTCATTAGATCATTGCCTCCTTTCTTGCAGGAAAGGTGTTCTTTAAATCATCAGGAAAGATCTGCAAATGTTTTAAGGGGGAATTGGTGAGGACATTGGTGAGATGGATCAGAATAGTCTGCCAGTACCAGCCCAGAGAGATTTCAAGAGGAGGTAGAGAATTAGTTTATGCTCCTTTATATTGCAGTGGCGTAGTATGAAATTCTTTAAATACAGGTTACTTAGTAGGGAAGACTGCCTCGTCATAGCAATGAGGAAACATCTAGAGATAGATTGGTATTTGTGGCTGCCTGCCCTTCAGGAGATCCACTTTTGGGGTGCTTTGAAATTCTCCACTTCTTCCATGTTTTCATCTTTCTTTAAAGCTATCATGATAATGCATAAAATCTAGACAATGCTCAGAATTTAACCATTTTATTTTAGTTCTCCAGTAATAGAAATATTGCAGCTTATAAGACAAAACAATTCTCAGAAGCTACAAACTTAAACTGACTGCTGCCTCTTATCCAGCCATGTACTACTTCAGATTTTGGAATCTGTGCAAATTTCAATAGAGAACCTCGGTTTTCAAACCTTGTTATTAGTAGCCAGAGAGAAACCGTAATCACACTTTCAATTATTCTCTAACTTGATCTACATGGGATCTCCTTAGAAAACCTGCTGTGTGTAGGTCAGGCACATCCTTGAGTGATTTGTTGTCTCAGGACCTCTCAGCCCCAGCTGATGTGTCAGCAGATCATGTGATTTCATTGCTGCAAACCTTTGAAAATGAAATCAGGAACATGGTAAGATTGGAACCCACCTTTCATGACTTTATCCTTAACCCTCTTTTCTGTATAGACCTGTACTTTAAAACACTGGTGAGACCTTTCCTGCATTCTCAAAATGACTGTCAGGTCAGTAAGTTATGTCTCAAGAGGAAAAATTAAAATAATTAAGCCATCAAGACTGAATTTAATCTTACAGTACTTCCAGAAAGGGTTGAATTACATTACTGATGTTTCTGTGTTTGAATTTTCCCTGGCAGACTTGTAAGGACAACATGTGAAGGACTTCTTGGTGAAGAAATGCTCACCTAACTGGCTGGGCTTCCAAATCTTCCTCTGTTAGTGCTCAATAAGTGTGCAGACTGGTTAAAATTCACCTCTTTCCATTTAGATGCTTGGCCCCAGCTGTTTTTCTGAGCGCCAAAACTTTGCTAGGAAAAAAAGAAGACCCAAAAGAATGTGATGCTATTTTATGGAGGAGAAATCTTCTCTGTCTACCCTGGCATTAAACTCTTGAAGGTGAACAAAGAGGGAGACATGTCTAGAAATGCACAAAGAAGCTGAGCTAATTAAGAGAGCTCCCACTGCCCCCCTTTATGAAAGCTGCTATGCTTTTGAAACCCTGGAGATGGTTTCACTGTGAATTTGTGAGGTTAGGAATACAGCTGGGATGCTGAGACTGTGGGCTGGGTGGTATGTATAGAATGTGTTTGATCAGTTTCCCCGGTTGTATTAGAAAGAGATGGCATAAAACAAATGGGGTGGAAATAGGCAGAAAAGATGAGCAGCTCCCTCTGGAATAAGTCTGAACTGATTTAAATTATGGGAAATAATTTTTTTTGGTGTTGAATATAGTTTTTTCTGGAGATTTCAGTGAAAAGATTTCTTTTTTCTCCTAATCTTCATCAATGTCACAGAAAACATTTTTTGAGCCTTCAGAAACACGAGGCTCAGACCTTGAAGTTCATTTCTCCAGATGTTAGCATGGCATTCTACAGCCCAGCCTTCTGTATATTGACATGCAAATAGCTTGCCAATCTCATCTTGCCCATGGCATTTTGCACTATTACTATGATTCTTTACTTGGTTTCTACCAATTTTTGGTATTTAGCCTAGAAAAAATACTTCTCTTGCCTGAAACATCCCCAATGAGGGAGTACTTGAACATTGCTACCTCTGTGCTAAATATATGTAATTGTGGCATGTTGGACAAACAGAACCTGGGTGATGTGGGACACGGTGCCTCTTTACAAGCTAGTGAAAATGAATAATGAACCTTCATTGTGCCCCATTAAATCCACCAACATTAAGGTTGCCCAGGAGATCACAACACATTGGTATTTTGTATGGCTCTCAGTCCTTTCAGTCATATTCACAGGCAATAGCTCTTTCACTCCTCTTCTTCGGTAAGAAAAGTATGAACAAGTTCTTTATACCATCCTGAAATGTATCACATCCTTGTGTCTCCTCTTCCCTGGTGAGCCCAGCTCTGATCATCTGATTCCTGTACCAGTGAGGAGGGATTTCCTCACTAGACAGGGCCATGGATAAATTTGGCAGAAAGTAAAGAGCATTAATAATAACAGATGTTGTAATGTTCTGCTATGTTTACAAGACCCCTGTGTGCTCCATGTATCATTTGAAATTATATTGAAATGATTGATTTTCAGTTAATTAATATAAGATAAAACATTTGCAGAACAGCTTAAGGCTTTTGGAAGATGCAAATAAAGAACTCAGAGTCTGTCTGAGAAATTCTGTGTTTGAACCTGACTCCACCCATTAAGAACTGGTACTCAATTAAATGGGAAACTATAATTTTGTTTCAGTTTTCTTTCTTTTCTGTTGTAAAGGTGAGAGCTGCACTGAGATTCTACTGGGAAAGCAATACCAATTAAGGACAAATAAGGCATCAGAATTAAAGGGAAAACAATTTAAAAGTTTGTTTGAAAACTTTATGACTGCATTTATGACTACCTAACCTTTTCTTTCAATATCTCTTCCCTTTGGCTTTTATTCAGCAAGCTGCTTAAGCCTATGGCTTGCTTTAAGCAGGCAGCAGATTAAAATCCTTGTTGAACTGGGATAGGCACAGCTACATGTTAGTTCATCTCAATGATAAATATTTGCTCATATCAGCACTAAGCAAAACTTAGTCTTTAACCTCATGAAAACTCTGTGACATAAGCAAAGGACTTGGAGTCTTGCATAAGCCTGTTCAGGAGAAGTTTGCCATGTACATGGTGCATGAAGGGCACCTTTATGCAGAAGTAGCTATGGATCTGTAGATCTGTGATGATTTATCGAACAATTTCTGGTGATCCTGGAAACCTAAGTTTCCTGGGGCAGCAGAAGGACTACTAACACATTTGACAAAGGAAATGGACTTCACATTCTCCCTCAGGGTGTCAAGAGAGGGACTAGCAGCCAATCTTTGAGTGTAACTTCCTTTTTGCTTTCCCATGTGATGGTCTGCAGTACAGGAGTGATGGGGCACCGGGGCAAGTCACATCCACAAGAGGAGGAAGTTTGTTGAGTCTGCAGTTTTCATGAAATGAATCAACTCATTTCACCCTAGATTGTAACAGAACGTTGAGACATGCTAAAACAATGCAGTTTGCAGATTCACTGAAAGAGCTGGCAAAACCAAGCTGGAGCTCTTAACAGATTTTGAATCTGAACATTATACAGAATGAAACATGGAGAAAAGGTAACAGACATATTACTTACCACTAACCAGCACCCTTTGAAATAGGCAGTCCCTATGTACAAGCACTTAGTGGGTGAGAGTAGATACACTCGTTCATATCTGAGCCTCCCTCCATCTCCCTAGGCTTGCTAAATGCACATGAACATGGCACCACCTTGATCACCATGTCACCAAAGAGGCAGGCTGAAAAGCCTCTGATAGAGGGGAAAATTAGTGTAATGTACATTCAGACCATACATCTGAAACATTCCCATTGCTGCTGTTTCTGTCTTTGAGGCTGTCCACACCATGCTGTGAGTCCCTCTAAGCTGTAATGCCATGCATTCATAGTTACACATATTACCTTTCAGACAGTAGGGCTTGGGCTGCAGGTAAGTGCTCAGCAGATGTCATGGACATTATCAGTCCTCAGGGAAGTCACTGAGCTTGCTTAGGACTATTGTTGAACATGTTGCTCTAAGTGGTAACCAATATAGGGCTGTGTGAAGGAGATCAGCCATTACACCTCTCCTTCTCTGCAAACAGACTGCCATGGACTACCCTTTTACAAGACACTCCCATAATAAGTCAGGAGATTGATTTGGGCTCAGAGGGCTGCCTCAGTGGAGTGCAGAGTGCCACAGTCATGTCCCTCTGAGGATCACGTAAAGGTGGGAGCAGGCTAATCAGTCTGTGGAGGAAGCATCTAGCACTATACCTATGCACACAGTATGTACACAGTGTGTACACAGGCAGGTGTTGAAAACCAGCATGCAGGTGCATTGAGAGGGAGGACAAACCAGATTCCTTTGGTTGTAACAGACAAAAAAAAAGAACAAAACCACCAACGCAAAAATCTAATCAAAATGCAGTGCTCGGGAGAACTGTATTGCCAATTTTGCAGATTTGCCTTCTGTAAGCTATTCCCTCAAGAGTCAGAGCCCTCCCATCACCTACGCCATTGGAAACTGCAGTGACTGTGGTCCCCGATGTCACCCCTGGGGAGCCCAGGCACCGGCAGCACCGCTCCTGCACCAAGACAGCGAGTGCCACAGCTGCTTGGCTGCCACTCCTAGCAAAAGGCCAGGACATTCAACCCAGTGAGCAACGAAAACCTGTGGCCTGCAGTCCCTCTTAGGCAATAGCTTCTTCCAGATGGGGAACAACTCTGTGTGTCCCTTTTTAAGCACTCCCACCCAATAGGCAAAAATCTTCTCTCTTCTCTTTAGCAACTAGAAGATTTTCAAAAATGCTTTCCTGAAATCAGGCTCTGAGCAGACTCAAATTGCTTGAACCACACTTCTCATAGTGTAAGAAAGGCTGTTATGGTTCTTCACCGTATATCAAAGTCCCTTGGTTTTTGTCCTCCCTATCCTGGACCCATCCTACCATCATTTCCAAAACTGCATTTTGCCTACACTGCTGAGAAGCCTTGAGCTGGCTTTACATTAAAAAATACCGAAGTCAGCTGCGAACTTAGGAATGTGGAGGCTGAGGAAAATTTGAGTCATAAGCAACTGCATTATTTGAGTGAGACTCTTTGTCTGACTTTGAAAGAAGTATTCTGACATTTTAGGTATGGGGTAATTTTTAAAGTTTTTTTTACTCTTCACTCTCTAGGCTGCAATTTTAGAGCTTAGTCCCTGTATCTCCTCAAATCCATGTCCTGGTTTGTCACCCATAGCTCACTGTTGCCTGCTTTACAAGTGCCTGGGCTCTAGGTATAGGTGGTGCAGCAGTCTGAGGTGCATTGATCCAAACCTTGGCTATGGTAGCAACACTGAGGTGAAGCTATGTTGACAGATTTGGGGTCTGTTATATTGCTGCTCTGAGCTTTGCGGGAATCTGAGACACAATTGTGGTATTTTGGAGTAAACATTTTAAAGAGAAGGAATAATTTTCAGCAAGCTGTATGGAGGGTGGGAGAGCAGCTTTGCTGTTAGAAAAGGAAGCTGGAAATAAAGGCTTTTGTTTCTTCCTGCGTGGAGAGGTCACTCAGTGTCTCTGAACTTCCAGTTACCTCCTATAAAAAATATTACAGCTGTTAATGTGAACCATTGTAGTGCTCAAGTATAAAACCGGACAAGCTGAATGGCAGAGCTGGTCTTTGGGTTGTTTCCCCCCCACCCCCCCCGGAAAGAAAAAAAGAAGCTGAATAAAATGGGTGCAAATTGTAAAGTCTTTTCTCTCCATTTTAAATTGCTGTAATAAAAAAGGCCAATATATAACAGCCACATGGAGAATAACAGAGAGGTGGAAAGGAATGGTAAGGTGGCCTTACAGTTTAAGAAACAGCTCCTTAGGCTGGGTGCAGTATTGCATTGATGCAGGATTAATCCTCCCTCTGCGCAGTAGCTTGTTTAGAAGTGGTTTGAGGATTTCTGCAGGGTATTACCTGCCCTGTGCGGTGGGGTTACGTATGTCCCACGGATGCGGGTGCATGCCTGCTCCTGGGAGGTGCCCAGCTGGAGGCACCTCTGCTCCCACCATGGGTCTGCAGCTGGGGGCACAACCAGCCCAGCCAACCTGGTGCTTCCCTACAGATCCCTGGGGCAGAAATATGACAGGCAAGGAAACCTGTGCTCTTCTGGAACAGCTCTGGCTGCCTGTTGCTGACTGCTCTCTTTTTTCAAGGCACTGCTGGCCGCAGGCACAGGTCTGTCTGTCCCCCAGCTCATGTGAGAAACCCAGCTAGGGGGTTACAGGGAAGGGAAGGAGGCAGCAGGATGAGGCTGCCCCTCCTGCACAACCCAGCTGGGTTACACCTGCTCTTAAGGGCCTCCTGGGAAAGGTGGGAAATGGAGGAGTTAACTTGTCTTCTGCCCATCCAGTGTCTCTGCACAAACACACGCACACTGGTCAGTCGTGCCACTGGTAGCCTCTCCAGGCTCCTCTCTAATTCTGCGGAAAAGAAGCTGGCACTGGCGTGGCATTTGCTGACAGCCAGCTGTGTCCTACTTGGAATGCAGCACTTTGCTTCTGCTTCCCAGCTTCCCAGTTTGTCCTGGCCACAGAGGAATCCTGTGGAAAAAAGTTTTGTATCAGGTTTGTATCAGAATAAATGTATATGAGGGTCTCAAATTAACATCACACAGGGAACCTTATTTTTATACTTCCTAAATTTTAAGTGCCTGACTTTGCACCTTATCAATATTCATAGGGTTTTTTCTTCTTTTACATTTTGTTGTTGTTATGGGAAGATCTGGCTGCCCATTAAGTACTATGAGCAGTCCTGAAGAAACCCACACGTTATTGGGAAATATATTAATTTGCTCCAGATCTCACTTTACTTATCACCACTGGTTTTGGACGCCAGCAACTTTAAAGCAGAGTTGCAAATTGTTTCAGCATGTTAAAACCCACAGTGGTGTGTAAGTTCATCTGTGTGTGCCATGTGTCTTAAACAGAGATGTGCATTTTATGTCAAACATTCAAAATGACCACTTAAGAACATGGGAATTTATTTAAATTTTGGCTGTCCAGTAAGTGTTTGACTACATTTCCACTAAATAATAATGACATCAAGAGCTTTGTTAAATTAACCACAAGACCAGTATGTATTTCCTATGGCTTTCTCAGGGGACGTCCAGTACACTAATCCTGCCAGAAGGCAACATGTTAAAATATTGCAGGGACTGAGTACATGTGGAGCAAGACTGCAGCTGACAAACTACTGTCAGGCACTAAAGTCCTGTGTAGACCTACATAATTTAGGATTATTGCTGCTATTCTGGAATGTGAAATAAATCCAGCATCAGTTTGATGTTAGCCCCCTTGGGGTGGACTGATCACTAGAATATGTAGCTGGGGATGCTCTGCTGATGCTGGGAACTTCATGGCACATCTGTTTTCCTGTGTCTTGTGTACCTTTGGGTTTTGGTACTGAAAACTGCTGCTCCAGGCCATGCAGACAAGTAAACATTAGCTGCTGTTTTTAGTATGTGTGTGTAAGTCTGTCGTTGCTCAAAGATCCAACTAGAAATGACTGTTTCAGTTCCACTGCCTATTGATGAAAGGTTTCAGAGAGTTGGTCTGGCGATAGAAATAACATCATGTCAGTTAGTTGTAATATGAACAGCATATGGGAGTTCAATGAAAAGAAAAGGAGGGAAAACACTAGGCCACAGAAAAAGGAACTTCAGTGAGTGAATGTTTTGGACTTTCTCATCTATGTTGTTCTGATCCTCTTCTATCCTGTCTATTCTCTTCATACCCAGATTCATAATGGTGATCTCAAGGAAATACAAGAACCCACTAGAAAATTGCTATTTAATTTTTTTTTTTATTCCAAATAGCCAGAAATAATGCAGGCATACACTGAGAATGGTAAGACACCTGAAAGCACCCGTAACGTGGGTGCATGGTGTGGAAAAGCTAGGTTTTCGCATTGTACCTGCTTCGTAGATCAGTTAAGTTCTCAGGGTTTTCTTTTTGGCGAATTCTTTTAAGGGCATATGTCTTTTATCTTGGTAATAGCCACTAGGGTTCAGCTAAGTTTTGTGGTAATACTTAAAACTGAAATGATTATGCTCCCAAGCCATCATTACTTCAGTGTATTTATGAATATTTATCAAATATCAAATATCAAAATTGTGGTGAGTTCTTAGCTGGCAAAATGGAATAATCATGCCTTGTACTGAAGTAGCAGCATTTATAAGATGACTTTTGGCAGGGAAAGAAGGACACCATCATAATGGTGTTGCCAAGTGCACGTGTTTTTGACACAAGAGCATTTCAGGTGTTATGCACCCTATGATAATGTGGTCATTAGAAAAAATAATGAAGGTCAGTATTAAGGAAGTACCTTATTTTATATGATGTACAAATTGTGACTGATATATTTGCATAAAAAACCTTTAGCAAAGCAGTCTGTGGTCATAGAGTGCATGGGTACCACCACAACTGATGATGAAAGAGGTAGTTACCACTGACAGCAGCAATAGCAACAACTTCTGGCTCCATAGTTGGCTCTTGACAGGTCAAGAGATATTCTTCCTTTCTTCCTTTTCCTACAACTTTGCACCCTCTCCTCCACCAAATACATACCAGATGATCTATTTTCCTTCCATACTTTCCATACTCCAAAAGGCAGTTGCTGTTGGACTGCCATTACCTATCTGTCTGAGTTAACTGAGTGTGCAAAAGTAGTAATTGTCCATGTAGAGCTACCTACTGTGATGGCAAGCATTTACATCAGGGATAATCAGCAGCTGCTGACGTTCCCCTTGATACAGTGATCGGTGCATCAATCAGGTAGGTGTAGCACAGGCTGGGAATCACAGCTGTAGGGTAAGGCTTTGACACACATAAATCTGACTCCATACTCGTCAAGCATCTAAGTGAGTCAGTTGCATGGTCCACAGTAGAAACCATTCTGGTTATGTATTTATTAGTACTTTCAGTGCATGGCAGCATTAGTAAAGTTGTAACTTTTTTGTGGTATCGGCAATGCAAAAGAATAAATCTGTATGCCCAAGTGACTCTTTGTGGTATAATGTGAAGCAGTAGCAAGGCATGCTCATTCCTGAGGTCTTAGGCGGGTGGCCAGGGCAACTGCGCTGTAATACAAGCTTATGATAAAGATCTTTTGTGACATGTTTTTTCATGTTGCCTGGTTTAGCCATGAAATATCAGTCCACTCAGAAAGTGAACAATTGCAAGTAACAAGACAACACATTTTTGTCGACTAGTGACTGTTTCTGATATTTGCCCACTAGATGGCTGCAATTGTTGAAGGTAAGTACCTTGGATGCTTGGAAGGGGCTTCAGATGACAAAATCTACTTTCCATTCTCTCCTGAGCTCTTGTCTTTACTTTCATTACTTAGAGATCATGAAGAACTGAGAGGCAGCAGAGGGCTGGAAATCCTTAAATCAAAGGTGTAAATCTACCTCTAGGTGTAAAAGGTGTAAAGTCTACCTCAAAGGTGTAAAATCTATTTCATCTTGGCAAGGAAGAACTTGCAGAAAGGGATCCAGTTGTGGCCTAATGAATTGTTGTGTTATATAAGAACTTACGAATGAAACTTGAAGGCTACAAGGAATAGAAAAAAGGACTTATCAAGAAGTAAACCTTTTCCTGGACCTGAGTAACTCTAGGGACAAAGTGAAAACTTCCAGAAATAAAGATCTTAATTAAAAAAAAAAGAAATTGCAGCAAATAACAGCAGGTAAAGCAAGAAACATGAAGAAAAAGAAAAAGAAGTGCATCTGCTGTGTCATAAGGATATTACAGAGCTGAGATGATTTAAATATTGTTTAAAGCTATACAAACACTTTGTGTCAAATTTCAATAATAATGACGTTGGCCATGAGGTAAAAAGTGGGAAAGTGAATGGGAGTAGATATGTTAGAATGACTGTGGTGAAAATGAGACTCAGATAAGCTAATCAAATAAGATATGTCAGATTACACAAATATAGAAGAGTCAATTCACTGAGTTTGACTGAAAATCCATCTCTCCACGCTTCCCAATTCAGGATTAGTGTCCAAGCCTTCAGCAGTTTTTGGCCCAGGGACTTACATACCCAGAGTCAGCATGGGGAGGGTTGTAGTTATTAACTTCAGTTGCTTCCTCTTTCATTGAGTCATTCATGTGCCCCTTCATGTGTTTTTAACTTTAATCATCCACAACATATCAGGACAAGAAATTCCAGAGGTTACCTGCAGCTTGACTGCAGAACAACCTCCTTGTGTTTGCTTTGAGCGTGTCTCCTGCTTGGATTGGAAGAGACAGTGAGGAGCATGTGGTCTCCAAGCCCTCTCCATGTACTCAACTCCGGGCACTGGACAATCTTCACCTGTGAGACCAGTTGAAGAAGTGCAATTCTAGCAGCAAGGATTTTTAGTACACCTTACTGCTGACATACAGAATAATTAGGGAAATGGAGGTAAACAGAAAACAGGACAAAACATTGCCTTGGTTGCATAAAGCATTCCATATTGACGTAAAATTTATCTTCGAGAAAAATAAGTGATTTTCTAGCTAAAGGAAATACAGTATGTAGAACATTCCTGGCCTCTAGTGAAATATTTGATATTGTACCACCTGAGAAACTGTCAGATTGGAGAAGATGGAGATTAATATGAGATACCTGAGTTGTACATAAAAGGGAAGGGGCAACATGATATGCTGAAAAGTTGCAAGGAGGTGCCTTGAGACCCTGTCTTGACACTGGTGACACTTAATATGTTTGTTTCATGAGCTTGGCATAGAAAACAGGAATAAGCTGATGAAAACCGGCAGTGATAAATAAAAAGAGAAGCACATCAATATGGATGAAGATCAGACCATTGCATAAAGATGACTTTGAAGATTAATTTGAAGATGACTGCAGCAGAAATGGGATATAATTTAATAGCATGAATAACAAATCATTGCATTTAGGAGGTGATTGGAACATCAGTTGTAAAATGGGTCTCTGTAAGAGGTAATAGGGACTTAGAAACATCAGTGTGATTTGGGAGAGAAAAAGACTTATTTACTCTCAGATGTTTTGTCAGGTCTGGCATCTCAGACTGAGCTAGAGAGGTATTATTTTGCAAGGTGCTTGTGAGCTTGTATTTGAAATTTCATTTTCACTCTGTTTACCCCACTTCAAGAGAAACTAGCTTGGACCAGAGTAGATGCAGAAATGGAAAAGGAGAGTGATCACGGAATCAAAGATCTGATTTACAACAAGAAAATAGCAGAGGGTGGTGTGTTACCTTACTGGGGAGGGGTGTATGATTACTCTCTATAAACACATGGGGGGACAAGATAAGCTAACAAAAGCTTATTTAAAAAGAAACCAAATGCCAATGTAAGCACAAGAACAAATGGCTGTAAAACTGACTGTAAGTAGAAAAAAACCCCCATTTTTTGATAGAATTAGATAAGTACATAAAGCTTTGTTTCTATTAATTCCTCTGGTGACAAGGAAGAGTCCAGGAAGATCTTCATTTTATCATTTTCTGTCACTGACTGATAAGCCATTTGCCTCTGGCCCCTCAGGAGTTTGTGCTGGCAACGCATGCTCCAGTGAAGGGCACCGCTTACTTGGTGATACCTTTCCTGGTACAGATTATGTGCCAGCCTTGAGCAACTGCCAACAAAATGTACAAGAGCCTTGGCACATTCGCCTGTGGTTGGTTGCACCAGTTTCCAGAACACAGTGTCCTTCCCGCTCTCTTTTGGAGAGTCCTGTCTCATGCTGCCTATTTTTAGCTCCCTTTTTGCCCACTCTCTGTGGTGGGGTGTTTGCCTCCAACCTCTTAAAATGCTTTTCATGTTCTCCTTCCATTTCCTTAATTTCTTTTTTTCACAATCCTTTCTTTCCCTCGCTAATTGTAAAGCCTGCACAAGGCTGTCTTTGAGATATTTCAAAAGGGCACAACACTCCCTAAACAGAAGGTTTTCAAATGCCTTCCTCTTTTCTGTCCAGGGCCATACTATCTGTACATCTAAATTTTGTCAGATCAGCTTTGTTGTTTTCTGGTCCTCCTATTGAGATTTTGAGAAAGCTGCATTAATCTTACATGCCTGTAGTGTAAGACACACCTGGACAGATGTGTATTAATTGCTTGGAAACTATTGCTCCCGGTAAGCCTAGATTTCAAGAGTTCAGAGAGCCTTTTTTTGCATGTGATTGCAAGGCTGGTTTTGTGGTTTCTTTTACATTACTGTTGAAGAGAGAGAAGCCCGCGTACAGAGTCCTCTCCTTCATCTCGCTGTCCTGGTCTGTTAGTTCATCAGACCTGGCATCTGTTGGAAAATGCTGCAGCTGCCTCCAGCGAATGCATCTGGCTTTCCTTCCCTTGGAGGGAGGGAGGGAGTGAGGCTGTATGTCTGGGTCTTGTTGTGACTTACTCCGCAGTCAGTGAGGAGTTTGGACATGCCTCCGGCATGGACCTGGACCGGGGAGCTGGTCCCACAGCACAGCCTGGTGCTATCTAGGCTCTCACCTGTGACTAGTATCAATTCATCTTGTGGTAGTTTAGGTTAGTGAAGCTCATTTTAAAGGAGGAGCATCAGAAATATGGAGAAAACACCTGCTTTGCCCAAAGCTGTGGCAGGTCTGATGACAGACTTTGGAAAACCTTATCCCCAGACCAGGAAATAGAGTTAGATAAACAATGAACTCATCAACATCATGTTTGATATTAAGATTTTTTCCCATATTTACGCCTTTCTATGACCAAGCATATTGTATTTCCACCCTTCATTTTTATGCATTGCATACCACAAGATGAAAACCCGCCCATGGATTTCAGAAACAGAAAGTCTTGCTGTGATTAGAAAGGCATATGAAGACCTGCCCCGGGTTATAGAGCTCTTTCTCATTATATCACATAGGTTAACTAATGTGATGTTTCAGGAGTGCCAGTGATGAAGGGTATGCGTGTAAAGCAATAGATGACAAGCTGGTCTGTGTCAGTGTTATGTCACTCTTCTGTGACTTTCTTTGCACATTGCCCTTTAAACGACAAAGTGACAAACGGTGACTCCGTACCAAATTATTCTGTTTTCCATGCAAGATACACAAGTACAAATCAAAGTGGTCTTTGGGAAGCTACCTCTTATTTTCTGCTTTTCCTGCAACAGAGGACCTGTCTCAAGTGCCTGTGGGACATCTATTCCAATAAAAATACACCATGATTAATGCTTAATTTGTAATCCTTTCTAGACATCTGAGACAAGAGCACATCCATCGTTTATTTCTTACTTTTTGTGCCAGTTTGCTAAGACCCTTCCCAACATTTTCTATGATCCTTTCTTTCTTCTTTTCTATCTCTGTTGAAGGGAGCATTCTGAGAACAAGATGTTTTTTTCCTGAACTTCCTACTATGTCACAGGCTGCAGGATACAGAGGGACCTCTCAAGATATTTCAGTTTTACTGATCTTTGTTTATTAGGTAATTTTTGTGAAAACTGATAAACAACGCTGATGTTACCAATAAGAGCAACTGCAAGGAGCTGTGAAAGGAGTATGTGGACAGGGACTGACTTAAGCTATCATTTGTTGTCCTCAAAATGCATAGAGATCAGGGAAATATTTCTTGAACTATTTAAAGAAATGTAGGGACATTTTGAACACATGCCACCAATCTGTACTCAGCAGATGACCCTGGGTCACAGTGACCGTGTTAAGATCAGAGTAATAAGGCATATCAGGGAGAAACTATTAAGGAGGACTGTTCTGCTTAGGCATAGCTGACACTTTTTCCCCATAATGAGAAGAATACCTTGAACAACCTCCTTGAAACTCTGTGTTGATACTTGATATTCTCCAAAATAGGGCAATGGTTATTCTGAGATTGATTTCTTGGACTGAACATCCTGCGTGACTTCTCCCACCAAAGCTCCCCCCAGTGACTCAGAGCGCTGGCTAGTGCAAAACGGGGCGCATGGCAAGGAAAACACCACTCCCTTTTTGTGACTGAGTCCTTTTAGGCTCCCCTTAGTGCATCTCCTGGCAATGATTAGTAACATCTACTTATTTTTTTAAAGGCTACTCCCCCTCCCATAGTCTCCAGTCCTGTGAAGTCCTTAGGAAACATACCAAGATCTGAAAAGCTATTGTTTGGTATTTCAAATCCTGGTCCCTTTATGTCCAGCTGGTGGGAAAAGAGGAGAGAGAGACAGAAGGAAAATAGGAAGGCGGCAGCAGGGAATGGGAGGGAGAGTTAGAAGTTTAAAGCAAAATGGATAGAACAAGGGATAAAAGGATCCAAAGGACAGAGCAAAGTGGGACAAAAGTAGAGCAAGGTGTGCTTAGTCAGGGTCCTGATGTTTCACGGGGACTTTATGCAACCAGAGGGAGGTTTTCTCCTATGAAATAGCCTGTAGGGAGAAGTAATTAAAAATATGGGCACCTCATTAAACAAGGTGAAGAATAAAAAAAAAAATATAATCAAACAGAATACCAGCAAGAAAGAGGAAGAAAAAAAATCTAAGAAGTATCTGAAATATAAAGGCGGGAGAAAAAAAACAAACAAAAAGCAAGTATTCTGTAAGTGGCTTCCTGCCAAGGACAGACGATTTTATCTCTCTGTGCCGTGGTTCTTCCCACTGCAGAATGGAGCCATGGATGCTCTTCCAATTTTTCAGAAATATTTGAAGTCTAAGAGTTGTTTGGATTGCTATTAACAGTGGATAATGCAGAGTGAGAGAGGCTTGCTACAGAGATGGCAGTGATCTTGGGAATATGAAGACAAAGACAACATCGTAACAGCCAGCAATATGTAATAGTGCTGCTGAGACTTTATGGGAGAAAACAAGGGCATATTTAATGAAGAAAGTATTAACAACACAAATTAAAAAGAATCAGCAATACTAGTATGCAAAGTGTTGACTTGACATGATGTAACTTTAGTATTTTCCCTTCCTATAGTTAAATAATAATTTTTTATTTTTTTTTTTTACTGTTTGAAGTTTAATACAAACTTTTCTTTTGGTTTTAGTTTACCCCTCCCATTCCCATCTCCAAACTGCAGGTCATCAGATTTGCTTACTGTCTATGATGGAAAAATCTTCAGAATAAAGCCTGTCTTTGGTTGGCTGGGTCAAACATACAGCGTACTTACAGAGTCTGATATCCTGTAGGAAATGCAATTGTTGTCTCTCTGACAATCTGATGTGCTTCTGATAGGCAAGTATAAATGTGCAGGTTACATGGAAAGCTTTGTAAGGGATTGTTTGGCACATATTTGGGTCCTTTTCTCGGCTGAGACGAGTTTGTGAAATGGCTTGCACTAGTAGCAGCTGAAAATTCTAATAATCTTTTTCATCTTTGACATCAGTGAAAAACACATGGCTATTATCTATTGCAAAACCCTGATGGTCTTTGTCAATTGCTTGAAACTTTGTCTATGAATGTATCTTCCTTACCGATCCCTGCACTATCTAAGTCCATCTCCGTCTCATGTACAGTCAAATTATGCAAACTGTTGGATGATATTTTATTTTTGTTCAGCACCACTATGCGTTAAACTTCACTTGAGTCATGGCAAAGTTTGGGCCATGCTCAGAAAAACAACGTCAGATGAAGTTTGGATCCATTTCAGATCTCTCATATTTCAAACAGTATTTGGCTGCAATAAAGACAATGAAGTATGGCCAAAGGATTTTCAGTGCTTAGGAATCTAAAAACGATATGATAGAAAAGAAGAAGTATAAAAGCATAAGGTTATTGCTGCATTTGTACATGAGCAGCAAGGCACTGAAATACCCACTTTTTCTGGAGGAATGCAGATCTTTTTCTCTGTCTCACAGATAAGTGTGTGCAGAACACTCAGCCATAATAAAGGATGGAATCTCCTCTGAACTCCACTCTTTTGGCTGCATGGGGAGACCTGCTGGTGGTTTTGTTTAATGAGGATAGCCCCACAAAGTTTCTGTCTTCAGAAGTCTGGGGTTAAGAAATAAAGAATGTGAAAGCTATGAATACTGAGGAAGCTAACATTTTTCTTATTCCATTGATTTACAAACCAAGTGTGGACTACTTGTCATCTAGAGTTGGCCTATGGAACTATCTCAGCAGTATGTTTTGAATTAAGAACTTATGGACTTCCTGATGGTCTGCAGGCTGGCAGGATTCAGGATCCACTCATTGGTTTAACATAGGTTTTTATGTATCACTCGTGGTGAGAGACACCCAAATGTCTTCTATCAATGCCTTAAGCATGGCTATACAGCTGCAACATGTGGCTCATTCTTTCTCCCATTCTTCTTTTCCAGTGTTCCATCTTAGTATGGCTGAATGCAAGATGCTACACATTTCTAATGGGTATAGGCAAGGATGAAGTCCTCCTTTTCTGTGGAAACATAAGGAGTTGCTGGAAGTTAAAGTCGTACTTCTTTCTACAGGCTGCAACATGGCTACCAAGTGCTTTTGAATATCACTACTGCCGTAATGGAGAAATCGGGTCATGCTCCATGATCTGTGCGGTGAAGGGTTGAGCAAACCTGACTGCTTTCATGAATGCTGTGTTTCCTCTACAGGTTTTAGTTCTGCCTTTGTCATCCTTGTGATCATTGTAACCATGTGGCTTACAGCCAAGCCAGTATTGAAAGGATTGCAAAGATGCACAACATAAGATAATAATTTCAGGTTTGATTGAGACTTCAGCATCTGTCCTTATATTGTGGTGCTAGGGGCAGCTATAATGTTACTGTCAATAAAATACCTGCAACCCCATGGACAGGAGCTTTAGGAAGGGTAAAGCTATCTACTCACTCGATGAAAAGCGTAAAGCACTGTCATGCAGAGCTTCATTTGCAAATGAGAAATTCAAGAGGTAGTTTATCATAGTTGCACTTGCACTTTGGGAGTTTAACAGAAGTATTATTTTGTAGTAAATAGTTCATTTCTGTGTTTCAGGATTTTCTGCCCAAGGCTGCTGCAGAGGCTCCCACTTCTGGGGTCTCTATTGCAATGAACTGAAGATGGCACATAGGACAGCAGTACTTACCTCTTCTGCCCCTCAGGGAGGCTGGGCCACTGTCTGAGTAAGGGAGTGATGCTCCCACTGTAGTCTAAGCAAGCTGGATCCCCAAGGACTAGAGACAGACCTGCCAAGAGAAATGTGGGCTATTGGCCTGCATTGATGTAGTCTGCGAGAGCTGATGGACGTGGTATGGCTGTGGGACAGTCTTCACCAGTAGGTAAAAGGTAGTTAGGCAGAGATCTCTACCAAGGGCATTAGAAAGATGTGAGAAAGGTACTTTATTTACCTTATCCACTGCATTCCAGTAGGGCTTTTTTTGGCCTAAGGTCATGATTGCATTCCTATCCTCTTCTACAGACTTTGTTTCTACAGTATTGGTGTACGTGAATGCAAGAAGTGATGGGGAGTCCTAGGGGAGGAACACTGAATTCCTCCTTATTTCTGTATTAGTCTTGAACCGGTCCTGGTATTTTTCACAAGACAACCCCACAGGTGTTAATGTCTGAAAGACACATGGGACCCGGAGGGTGGCCTGCCGCAGAGTGGTGGCAGTGCAGCTGAGGGACGCTCGGGCAGCCCTTTCCCCTGGCAGGGGGCTCTGAGCGGCACGTCCCCAGGACAGCTACCTGCCGCCTCGCTCAAGGACTGGCAATGCCAGCCTCAGGGCTGCCTTTTGCCCTTTGAAATCACTGTCTTCTGTTGGGGCGAAACTTCACAAGCTACCTAAAGACCAGGAGTGGAAAGAGACAGCATTTCAGAAAATACACTGATTCTGTTCTTTTCTCTCCCTTCCTTCCCCCCAGCAGCTCGGACAGGACCCGCCAATGGCTTTCTGCTGCCTCCACGGAGTGACAGTGCTCGCTGCACCACAGCAAACTTTGTCTCTGTTAAATCAACTCTAGAGGCTTAAAATACACTTCTAAATGCCCTTTTGTCTGACTGCTGCAATGTCCTGTATCCCTGGTGCCTATCACATTATGTTGGTTTTACTTGCCACTTTTCGGCTGTCTTTATGGCATTTTATTGTGAAGTCCTCTGCCAACAATCCAGTTGCACTGCTGCCTCCCCATCAGAACTGGGAAAATACATTTAAACCTATTATTAATCTCTGTTTAAACTCAAGAATTTCTGCAGTACTTTCAAGAATGGGAGAAACTAGTAAACTGGCAAGGTCTAGCCATTTTAGAGAAGAACCTGTAGCTTTCACCCGAGGTTCAAGTGGGCGGAAAGTGCAGCTCGTGCGATGCAAATGTCCATTATCTCCACAAGCACTGGATTTCTCCATCACAGTAGAGGAGAGGGTGCTGGGGAAGGTTTGTCTGTAATGTAGAAGTACGGACCACTTCTTCAATGATGGCAAGGTGCTAAAGTAGGACTCTAAAACTACGTATAAGGTATATATAAAATTATACACACACATCTTTATTTGCTCATATATTTATTTTTTAACTTGACCACTTTCTGGGAAAGAAAAGGAAAAGCTCAGTTTCTGTGTGGCAAAACTCACAGCTAATAGAAAAAGTAATCCTTCCCATTCTTCAGTGTATAATGAGATGTAACTATGCTTCTCCACCACCTTTAAGTTTACAAAAACTTCCTTGTTTCTATAATCATGTGGGAAAACACTGCTGGCTCTGTACCTAAAAACTGCAGAAGAGAATGCTGTATTTCACTGCCCTCTCCCCTATTCATTCTTGTATCTGTTGTAATGATCTGTTCTTTGAAGTTCAAGGTGTCATACATTCAAAATGAATGCTGGAGGTAAAGCCATAGGCTGGCGTGTGCCGTTCATGGTTTTAACTGTAATCTATGCCAGTTTCTCCAGGGAATATTTGACCCGATACTGCATTGAATTTATGAGAGTGAAATCCCTTCACAAAGGCAAGTACTGCAAATTTATTACATCTGCTTCACCTTGTGGGAAAATTCTGTGGTTTACAGAAAATCTAAAAAATGAAATTAAAACACACACCATCCTGGAAGCAGGTGACTTCTCCTGTACTTGGAACGTTTTCTTCTGACACCTTGCAAACTGCACAGTAGTGTGACTGGCCAAAATACAACCCCATGACTGAACATACAAGAAACTGGAAAGCACAGGCAAAAGGAACAGGAAGGTAATTCAAGTTCCAAAGTCAGTGCTGGAAGTAAGAGCATGAAAGCCAGACACTGATTTAATCTGTCATCAGTGCAATTATAACACAGCCATGACAGTGTAAGTTATTGTTATACATGTCCTCTATGAGAGAACCAAGGACCCTACACAGCACAGTACTCCAGCATATATTTGCATTTAGGTATCTCTGTAAAACTAGTAATTTCTATTTCATCCTCACTATCATTAAGGAAAACCCAAACCTAGAGAGGTGCTCGTGCATTCTGCCCGATCTGAGAGCTATGAAGGCAAGAAAAGCTTGTTCTGTTCTCTGCAGATGGTATGCTGCAAGACCTGATAACCTGATCCATCCTCATCTATGGGCAAGTCTTATGTCTAGCCCAATACATCTTAACTGCTGGTTAAAGAAAAAAATTACAGTTCTGCATCGTTGTCATTCGTGTTATTGGTTTGGTTTTGCTTTCATGATTATTACTGAGACAGCTAGAAGAGGAGAAAAAGATGTATGGGAGGGTGGAGCTGGAAACCTCTGCATAACCTAAAAAACATCTGATCAAACTGTATTTTGCCTCTCTGGAAGACAGGCAGAGTCAGTGAGGCTGACACCACTTGCTTCAGTAAATGACAGCATTGCCCCCCACCCCCATCTGAGATAACCGGTGCACTGTTTTCACTGCACTTCTGCCTCTGAGCCTAACACGGAGCAACATCCCACCGTGCTAGGTGCTGTACAGCACAATAAGGTTTTCAGAACATGCTGATTTCTAAATTGCCTTCTGGTGCTTGATGGCTGCCGTGCAGGGAGCCTGAAGAACAGCTGAATCTATGAGATGCTGCCTTACTAACCTAGTATTATTTGTGCTCATGCCGTGTGTATGTTAGCCAGCATATCCTTCTGCTCTCAATTCTTTGCTCATCACTACTTCTAAATCCAGAGGCTCAGGGAACAACCACCTTGTGGGAATGGAAACACCCAAGCTGTGTTGGCTGAGCCAGGGCCAGGTGTGCAGTATTTTAGTTACAGAGACCCTGAGTGCAGAGACCTTGACTCATGGATGTTGACAGGTCCATGTGCCCATATGGTCATTCAGTGCCAATAAGATATATATGAAAATAATTATTTTCACAATTCCATGTAATTCTATAAATTACTGTTCTCACATCTATTCAGAGGAAGCTGCATGGGGCTGCCCAACTGTTTTGAGAGCACACCATGCTGGCTGCACCCTCGTGTGTTGTGCTCTGCTGCACAGCAGAGATGTTCTTCAGTCCTCACAGAGAGGGCTGTGGCACAAGAACACAAAGGAACTGAAATCAAAGTCAGGCAGCCTGAGAAAATTTCAATTACAGTAATTGTGCTGAAAATACACCAGAGATCAGGCAACCAGCTGATCTCAAACAGCCAAAGATCTGACTCTAAATTAATTTTGGTAATACATTATTCTAAATAGGATCAGTAGCAGCGTGATGTATGTTAAAACATAAGTATTTTTTCATATGTATTTTATTTCAACCACATCTCTTTATAGGTAATTTTATACTTGGTTTTGAAACATTTGTACTGTTATCTGTTTTTTATTGTGTGGGAGATAGCTAAGTAAAGGCATCTGTTTGTAAGGTAGCTGCATAGGACTGTCATGCAGAGGCTGCTGGAGGCCAAAAGAACCTAAATTCTCGAGGAATCTGTGTTCCCACCAGCAAAATTCCCTGAGTGCCTGCAATTCAGTGTGGTCCTGGGTGTGGAGAGCTGTGTGCAACCTTGCTGCCTGGTACCCCCTGCGGGGCCTGCCCTGGTGGATTCTTCCCACCGCATGCACACAGAGTGGTCTGCGCCTCATGCACCCAGCATGCTGGAAGACATGGTGATGGGTCAGGACTAGAGGAACAGTTGCTCAGGGTTGGCTTCAATAGGTACCACATCAAAGGACTAAGAAGAAATTATAGGCATTCCCTGCAAGCTGTTGCTTTAGGAAAGGTCTGAATAAAAGACAGCATGCTTGCTGTATAAAACAGTTTTTCCTACAATTCCGCTCTCATACCCTCCTTCCCTGGCAGAAGCATCACTCTTTTTCTCTCCCCTTGTATCAGCCCTCAGTGGCCTTGCCCCATCCACTGCCGCGCCTGAGCTGTTTCTCATGGCAGCCAAACAGCAACTTATGTTTCTGCAGCCAAAGCCCACAGCAGGGATGAGATAGAGCTGGCTGCCTAATCTGTGTGGCTATTTGAAAGGAGGCATTACAGCAGCAGCACTAGCACTGCCCTCCCTCCAGGGTCACTGCTCTCTCTGCCCCTAACCTCTGACATGTGGCACTGCGGTGGCAGAGGAGACAGCCCAAGCAGGCACCATGGAGTCCCTGGGTGCCGAAAGGGCTCCCTGCACATCCAGCCGCTGCTGTGATCCATTCACAAATTGCTCCTTGGTTAGAGCATGCGGGGAATACAGTTTTTAGCCTCTTGCTATAGATGTAATATGAAATACTGGGGTGGACTGAGAAAACCTGCCCCACAGCAGCCTGTACCCAGCAGCCACAGTGCTCTCCAGGAAGGTTTGAAATACAGAAGCTTTGACACATCCATGTTGACTGTACTCCTTTCCTTGTCTTGCAGCAACTCACAGATAGTTTATTTGATTCTTCATTGTAGCATTTTCCCTACATTATAGATAACATGACTGCCCTACAATCCCATAACTTCTCCTTTTTCTGAAGATGTAAGTGGAATTCAGCTTGTATAACATGAGATGTTGGAGCATTACATGTCCAATACAAAATAGTTTAAGGTTCCCTCTGTGATTATGGGAGAGATGGGTGCCTCAAGAGTCCTTTTAGGAACCTTTCTAGGATGAGAAAATAACCTCCAGGAGAAGACATTTGTCTCCAATGACTGTGCAATGTGGGTTATTAATTATGCCTGACTTTCAGATGATCCACACTGGGTGGCATGAATGTCCATTCTGCGTTTGCTCATCTGAGTCCTGTGAGGATGTAAGGTGGTTTCAGCTAGTTCTTTAAATACCCCAAGATAAAATTAATGAGGAAGCTGATCTGGGAAACAACACAACAACTAACTTTCCTAAATATTCTTTATCTTCCTCTTGGCCTGAAAGCTGAGTTCTGATGCAGGTTGTGTTAACTGTGTGATTGCACACAATGTTTGCATTGAAGGTTGATGCAAAGATTTAATATTTTGCCTTTGCCTGTGTGATCAAGTGATATCATTCCTTCTACAGTGCATGGTGGTCCAGCTCTTTTCCCATCCTCTTACTACTAATGTAATTGGAGAACGTTTCTTTGTTGCCTTTTACGTCTATTGGTATGTGTATGCTGTAGAATTATAATTTCAGCCATATAGTAATCTATTTTGAATGATTACTGCATAGCTGCCTTGTAAATTCTGACATGTCGAAAGTTTTAAGAACACAGACTGGGATTAATTCACATCATAGACTAATCTGCTGCAAATGTCCTTTTAAAAAGTCTTTTATATCACTCCTCAAAGAGGGCATCAAGCAATAGAAGAAGAAAAACAACTGAGACAAAACTGAGAAGAAATGAGGTTCTTAATTTGAAATGGTGTTAACCGATTTTTTGGGTTTTTTCCATATTTCTGGACTGACACTGTTTGGCGTGTATGTTCCAGAACAAATGTGTGTTGTGATCATGCAAGCAGGTTGTTTTGAGCCAAAGATCTAAGACACATAATTTTTTGACTGTAATATGGTGGTAATTAACAAAGTGAATTTAAAGAGCATAAATGTTCTGGTATAAGATCTACTGTAAATATAGCTAAGCAGTATAAAGGCGGTTGACATCATTATATCCTAGCCATGTAGGAAAGAGCTATACTGCCAAAAATACTTCTTTGGCTAATGGAGCTGTGTCTGGAGGTTTTACCATACCACAACAGCTAAAGCATTGCAGCCTGTGTGTGCGGGAAGGGCACTGCACACCCTTAGCCCTGTCAGTGCCCCTTGCATTCCCACGAACCTATCAACATGCTCCGGGCTGTGTTTCCGTGCAGCTGCTACATGTGCTGCTGAAAGCAGATGAGAGAGATGCTACGTGTAAGGCAAAGCACATAGCTGTGAAACATATCGTGCTATCAATTTTTAAGCACCATTGAAGAAGTGATGGCAGAGAGTGGTTTTTAGAAATAAATGCAAAGGATTAAGTGTCCTAAGTGGAAGGCAACAACAGCAGCAAAAAGCAGTGACAAAACTCTATATGACATTTTCTAAACTGCTAGACAGCCTTTTCCCTACATCCATGACAGCCAGGCTGTGACACTCTTGCAAGCTAAGTGTGACTTTGGGACACGATACCTTGCAGGAAGACTAAATGCTGTACAAGGAATAACACTCTCCTGGTAATTTGTGGAGGAAGAGGTCATTCTTCCCCGGGAGTAAGGAATGAATCAGTGTCCCGGCATGAAGCTAAGGGCTCCAGACCTCCATGCTCATTGTCAGAGCTCCAGTAAGGCTTTTTGTAACAGTTAGTGTCTTCTCTAAATTTCAAGCTGAGAAATTATGTTCTGGTGGTCTGTTTTCCTACAGTGGTTTTATTTGGGCATGATATACTCATTGTCTGTAGCTGTTGCAGTGTCGTCGTTTGTTCTCGCAGCACACAAAATGTTCCACCTTAGAAGCAGCCGCTTCTCAGGGATAAATAGTGCCAGCATATGCAGCACATAAAGTCCTTTAGGATTCCACACAATGAAACATCCTATATTTTGAAGAATTGTGTTCTTGTTTTTTTAGGCCTCAAACAGGAAATATTTAAGCACATTTTCAATTAAGTTGCATTGAAGTTAGTATAATTGAAGTCCATATTTTTAGCATGTGTTTCTAATTAAACGCATCCATAAATGTTTTCCTGATCAGAGGTCTGCACAAGTGCAGAAGCTGAAGCGTTCTTTTCTGGGTGCTTGTTTGAGTTCGTACCTTTGAAAGCAATCATCATATTCCCTCCTTCCTCAGTGCCAGGTCTCAGACCTGAACTGGAAACTGCAGCTGTACCTAGAGTCCCAGCCTCAAGGCCATGGGTTGCTTAAAGCAGTACTGGAAGCTATGGTGCTTATATGTTACACAGAAAACCGTCGAACACACACATGAAAAACATAGCTAAAGAAACACTGCAGTTGAAGATTTCACAAGTTAATTTAATCTTCCTGACATGCTGGTTTGAATGAAAGGACACAGCACACTCTAGTCCTCTTCAGGGCAAAGACAGAGCAGAGCGCCTGGTTCAAGCCATCACTAGTTTACTCCAGCTAGAAAAAGAAGGAAAAAAAATTCACAGTGAAGCACTGATTTGGGCTGAGCAATAATAATCATGTTTTTGCAGCATAAAACACAGGTGCTTTAAGCTAATCATTCAACACTGCACTAGGAGGGAGCAGAGCAGGGTGCTCACACATTAGACACTGGTTTCAGCTGTCTGTTTGCTGGAGTGTCGGGAGTCCATTATAGTCCTGTGGCATGAAGGAGATATTTGGACTTCTGCAGCTTGAGATCACTAAAGGAAAAATTGAATTATGGACTAGATCCATCAAGATATATACTAAGAGGTATCTGGCTGGTTAGATACAAATGTTTGTAAGTGCAAGCTGCATGCCTTTATGATGAAAATTAATCGCCTCTTATTATTTTCTTTATTATGTCAAGTAAGGAACATGACACTTTTTAAAATCTTTTTTCCTAGGTTTGCAGTTAAAAGCACAAATGAACAGATTCACTTCATCATTGATAGGTAATGACAGCAGCAATTCTTTTTCAAAAAGAAAGGCAAGATCTGGTTGCGATTTTGTGAAAATAACCTGACAGTCATTTGCTGGCTTCTTTTACTGTGCTCGTCATGTCATTTTTTGAATAGCTCATCAACTTGTAAAAAAAACAAGAACAGAAGGAGATTTCTGCGTCTTTCTCAGTCTCCCTTTCTTGAGAAATTTTTTTTGTGTGTTTTTAATTGTGAGCTCTAAGTGGATGGAAGATTAATGGTAGGCTATGCTTCTACATTTTCTTTTCAAAGGCTGTGAATGTTGATATCTGAGTCTTCCTGCCGTCTTTGATGAGCATGTGCTGCCGCTGAAGGCTGGCTGCTGTGGAGCCCCTGCCAGCCAGGCACAAGGCTTGGGCTCGTGGATCTTGACAGCTCCATTGTCCCCAGGAATGAAGCTGTCATGGGAAGCCCTTGTCCTCCAGGCTCGGCCCACAGGTAACTTTGATAGGTCTTACAGAGGATTTTGACACAGAGGACAAAATCTAGGGGCTGTTGAAGGGTGTGCCTATAAAGCATCAAAGAAAAAACTGTAAAATGTGATAATAGCGCTACAGAGGACATTCAGCCAAATGTTTGCACAATGATTGAGAAAATCAAACACTAACTCACTGCTTTCGACTCAACAACATAGAATACAATGTTCATCACCTTTAGTACTGGAGTATGAATGCACTGCAGGAGCCCAACACATTTTGGCTTCTGATCATCCAAAGAATACCACACTATCCTTGTGAAAGCCCTTGTGCTGGTTTCTTGGGGTGGTAGCACCCTTAGCTTGTATATTTACTCTAGTTTCAGGCACAGCCCTGCGGGAGCTCCAACTTGTCCCTCTGCGTGTTATTCCATAACAGGGCTGAGGTAACGAACACTCCCTCACTGGCACTTGGCACTTCCTCATGCCACCCTTTAACACCTTTCACCTTCCATCCTCAACTCCCTGGAGACAGGTTCTGTGATTTTAACCTCTCATTTTCTTTGCTACCAGATGTAGACTTCAGCTCTTCTTCTTTTTCTCCATGACTCCAGACAGCCAAGCTAAAGCATCATGTAGACAGCTAGCCATAAACAAACTTTTGGGAATACTCCGGTGTTTGTGATCTTGTTTGCAGCAGGAGGAACATATTCATTATGCCTCCATTTCAGAGAAGCTTGTTTAGCTTTCAGTGATTTTTACAGGACCTTAGGCCTTGTAGGAGTTGTTTAACGTTATATTTTCCTTGCTAACACATGTCATAATGCTGTACTCATTATTTAAAGCTTTTCTGCTAAAAAACTATTAGTCATTAATTAGTTTGATGAGACCTGTGTAAATACAGAGTTGTGACTTTGCATGTGAACTATTTAGCTTTTTTCGTAAGAAAACCCGCACACCCCCCGCCTTTTTTCAGTAGTTCCTTGCCAGGGAAGATGCCTCAAGGAATATCAGCTTGTTGGTTAAGATCATCTCAATTATTTGTACTTTCTGAACACATGAAGTGATAAACCCTTGACAAGCAGAGATATCATTGCTCATTTTTGCCCTCTTCCTCCTCCCCCAAAAGCTTGTGACCTTAGTCACAAGTCTGTGAGCCCCAAATTATCTACTGAAAGGTTGTATAAATGTACTTCCTACAGTTTTACACTTCTAAGAGGTAATATTTACAGATCCATCCCTAACTGGCTAGATACTCCATATTAGACACCTCAGGGTGCCATCTTGGATCTTAGACGTCTCCTTTGACAGGATGGATGGAGTCCCTTCTCCTGGTCAGAGATGATCAGGCTTCCTTATCTGCTATAAAAACATTTACAATAGTTTTATGATCTTGATGGTTTATTCGACCTGAAAAAGACTCTTGTACACCTCAGTCTCTTGAGGTGTGTCTCTTAGACATGTTTTATAGTGCCTATTTTAATACAAATCTTCCAATAACTTCCAGAACTCCATCATGTACTTTGTTGTTTGGTAGGTAACATCAGGGTACAGTGAGTCTGCTTCTGAAGGGGGACGAGCTGAGAGCTGAGCGGGACCCCAGCGCAGGTCATGCCCTCACCAATGGGTGCTGCCCCACAGGTGTGTTCACAGTGGGCAGATCTGGGGGCTGTAACAGCATCTATCACCAGACCCTGACACGGCAAGTGACAAACCATGGCCAGGGACCATCCACGTGCTGCCATCAGAAGCAAGAGGAGAGGGGACAAGTTTACAGTATGGGTCCAAAGTACATCCAGGGCCAGAGACAGGACTGGAGACAACCTCCAGTGTAAATACAGGAGATGGACTATCTATGGCATAAGTCCAGTCTATCCAGAAGGTAGGGCTGGAAACCAGTATTGGTACGGCACCACTGGGGCAGGGACTGACCACCCCAGGCTGAGCTGAAATGGAGTCCTGGGCTGTGGGCAGGGTAGGGGTAGCCCCAGGGGAGGTTAGCTGAGGACAGCGAGGCCTGTGGGTGCCCTCAGCGCCATGGCAGGTAAAGCGACTGCTGACACTACTGCCAATGACATTACTTGTGGTTTTGGTTTACTTACTAGCTGTGTTTTCTAGGATTTAAGGCTCCCAACATATACCTCAATGTGGTGTGCATGTGTTTGTTCATATTCACACCTCTCAGTATCTTTCAAACTGGCTGGCAGTTGGCCAGCTAAAGGTGGTAGGGATCACCAAGGTACTAATGTTATTCCCTCAAGCTTCATGAAATCACACAAGCCTATTGTACCACCTCAGCTGAGAGAAATGCTGTTGAGGGAGCGCAGCCCTAGTAGACACCTGAGAATCCACTGGAGACAGACCTTTCCAAAGAAGAAACTTTACTCCTCTCTGGACACCAGCTTTGAAACACAAGTCTGTGAGAATCCACGTGCCCTTTGAGCTGGCACCCAGAGTGACGCATTTGGTGGGCACTTCGGTTTTCCCCCTTGCATCTTGTTTGGCAGCAGCTGACTGAGCAGCCGGCTAGTCTGGTCAGCCCACATTGTTCTTGCTTTCCCCTCAGACATAAAGGTACATTCATTAATGGTTTGCAGTTAGTAGTTTTGTACATTTACTTGTAAGGAAAGGAATAAGCGGCAGCAATAACAACAGGTTTTACTGAGCTGTCGGGAAGAGGAAGCAATATACACAAGCAACGCAGCATTTCAAAGGAGCAGCTACAGACCTTCACATTCAAACTGATGTTTGGAAAGGAAAGCAGCCCTTACCCAGTGCAGTTCCCCTCCTGACCCAGGCACAAAATACTCTATCCCCTCACCACAGGAGCATTAAGCATTAACAGCATTATTGACAGGGTTTTGGGTTTTTTTAATCTATAAGGAATTAGGGCTGTTTCATCAGAAAGACACACAAGAAATAGCAGTGCCCCAGTGTACAGGAGGACTGAAAAAGCAATGCTGCCCTCTTTTCTGTGGGTTCCCACGAGGCTGGGTTCATATCATGGAGAAGAACAATCCATTCCGTGTCCAGCTGGAATCTCAAATAACCATCTCATTTTTCTTTTCCAGTAACAGAGCCAGTTTTGTGCAAGGAAGTAGACATGGAGGTCCAGAGACAGCAGAACTGTTAAACCCATGTGTAAGTGCAATTGCAGCTGGCAAAAAGTTAGAATGAGGCTTCTTCAAGTAGGATACTTGGATATAGAAGTTGTAGCCTGAAGGTGTTTCCAGGGACAACTCTGTACCTCCTTCCCACAGGTACCATTATGTTTTGTTGAACATGTCTCATAGTTGACAAACACGAGGTTTGAAGAGTGCAGGAAAATATTATGCAAGTGTGCCCAAAAAACCTGTGATTGATGTGGTACGGTTTGGCTTGTCCTCAGAATGAGATTTTATGCACTTTACCATCAGCTTACACCTGAGATGATTTGCGCCTGTGAGGACATCTTCTCTATAGTTTCTAATACCTAATAATAAGCTAGAAAATCATTACTAGCTCTGGTACAGTGCCCTTTCCTACTCCTTGTCACTCAACTGCTGAGCTTTGGGAAGCCTGCCAAGTCCCTGACAGCAGCTTCTTCTCATGGGAGCCGAACTGCATGATTTGATCCAGGAGAAGAGACAGGGTTTTCGCATTTTATTCCGATGTCAGCAACAGAAACCTTCAAAGTGGAGGGATACTTCCCAACTGTGAGCTTAATTGCCTAGGAGGTACCACTCCTGTCGCTTCATCAAGCTGATCAGAATAGGAAAGAGCTCTTCTTCTAGGCTGGGTGCACTGAAGAGGCGCCAGGGCCTCCCACCCACAATCCTCATTAAAGAAAAATAACAACAGCACAAAGCCCAAAGATTGTTTACTTATTTGTAGTATCTCAGCAACGGCTACTCTCTATCATCTGTTTTTGCTTTGGTGATTTCTTTTTTTATTAAGAAGAGATGCCACATGCTGCCACACAAGTAGCTAACCTCCTGCTGCCGGTCAGAGGCTGCCCGCTATGCCCAGGCGGGATGAAGCATGGGCTCTGCTCCCCAGCTGTTGGACCTGGCTTAGAAGGAAGTGGTGCAGACCAGGACTTTGCAATTGTTCTCCTTTCCCCAATAAATCAAGTGTTCACCCAAAAAAGTTCAGGCTTGTGACACTGGGTCAAGCAGGACAACTAATTTTGGCTGATGCAAAAACTAACAAACAAAGTTCTGGAAATGCCCTACTGGTTCGTTTCGACATTTTCAGAAGGAAACATTGAATTTTGGAAGGCTTGATTCATGAGGCGACTCAGTGGCTTTCACAATGCAGAGAAGAAAGAGATGGTTGCACGTCCCTCCCCTGCAACCCATTCTTATATTTTGGTGTCTACAGCACTTGTCTGAGTGGGTAATTAATTACTTTAATTACTGTCTATAAATTGGGATGATGCTTCAGTTAGAAATACTGGGAGAGCTCCACACCAGACCACCTTTTCTGAGTGTTGAGGCAAGCTGTGTTGTTCAAGTATGTTCTCTGCAGTAGAGACACAAGGAGGAATGTTGAATTTGTGTCTCCTCGGTAAATACTGCAACAGATGAACTTCACCGATTAAGGATGGAGGCTCAGGGGCTCAGGGCACAAAATGTTCTCAAGGTTTTTAAAGTCACTTAGTAAATCCAGCCTTTAATTTCCAAATTTCTTTGTGTTGAAGTTCTCCGAAATCAAATCATAGCTTGGAAAAAAAATCAATTAAAATAGTTCTGAGTCAGACACTGAATTTAAAATGATTTTTTAGGAAGCTGTACTGCAAATTAGCAGAGGCAAGGGCTAGCACTGTATGAAGAGTTACCTAGTTAGACAGCACATTGATTCTTTGAGATGGGAATCATGTTACTGCATTTCTGTCTGCGACAGATGACACCTTCCTGGTGTAGAACTCTCTGTATTAGGCAACTCTTTTTCAGTCAAATAGTTGTAAAACCTTAAAGAGTTGTGAAAGATGTTTCTGTCCTATGGACCAATCAGTACTTCTGCCTGTAATGGAGAGTCTGCCAAACACTGGTGGAGGAAACTGAGGGCATCAGAAAGAGGCAGGAGAGTACTGCCTCATACCAGGTAGCCATCCAGAGAGGATGGTAGTGCAGAGTGATAAAGCTGAGCGTGGTAACAGCTGTTGTTAAAAGATAAAAAGGAGAAGTCATATGTGGACATCCATCTGTTTGCTTATTTTTTTGGGCCACCATACAGGGTCTCAGTGACATTGGTGCCCCTCTGGCAGGCACTGCATAAACACGGAGAAAGAGGCACTCCTGGCCTGAGGACCCGCAGCTATGACACACAGATAAAGTAGATACCGGGTGGGGAAACAGAAGAGATGTCAGGATTTCTTGGCTCATCCAGCGTTTCAGTTAGTCTCTAGCTGAGGCAGGGACTGAGCCTAAAACACCTAACATCAGTGCTCTAACCATACGACCATGCGTCAGGAAGACTCAGAGGAACATCAGGACAGCAAAAATGACTGAAATGAGTCCCAGTCACCCCACAGGCAATTTCTGTCCCAGTCACCAGGGCAGAAGGGATTACTCCTTTCCCTCCCACACTCCACCACACAGCTTGCTTACAGGCTCGTTTGTCCTTTGTACTTGCTCCCTTTGGTTCAAGAACTGCCCTGATCTGGCTGGTGGGACAAGCTCTGCATGTACTGGCTTAATTGAAGATGGTGAGGAGCACAGCATGAATTGTTCCTGAGTACGTACTGGAAACAATACTTATAAAATTACTTCATAGTAGTTGTAACACAACTTGCTGGAATGCAAGCAGCTTTGAAGACCAATGGCTACTCGAAACCCACGCTGAACAAAGAAATGCTTATGGTCTTCCACTTTCAAGTCTACCTGTACTACTGATCCTGCAGCAAAAGGGAGTTTTAAGAGAAGAGGAAGATGTCAGTGCCTTCCATATGGAGATATATGAGTGCCTACTGCAACGAAAGGAGAGAACATGAACTTATGTGATAACTTTGCAATGGTTGAGAACACTGGGGGCTCAATTTTCAATCATCAGTTCTAAAGGCCTGCTTTGAGAAGCATCGTGGCTGAAAATGATTTTGCAACGCATAACCCTCTGGTTACCGATTTTCTCATGCAATATAGATATGCAAGCTAAGTACGCAATCTCAGGTGGTCTCCGGGGTTGAAAATCCTCAGGCTATCCATGCTCTCTCTAATATACTAGCAGGCTGGAAATGGTGCTGAACTTCCCCCACTTTTCTGCGTTTTCCAAGCAAACTTGGAAAAAAACCAAAACCAAAACGTTTGGTGCCCTTGCAGCCCCAAGTGCCGAACTTATCTTTCTGAAATGCTATGTCAACAGCTCTTCACTAGCAGGCCCATTATTTTTATTGGCTGCAGCTCTCTGGCTAGTGTTGACAGGTTAATTTACAGTAACAGTGAGAGTCACCTTTACTCGCTATACCAGAAAGTGCAACCCGCTCTGTACTTGAATGCCACACTCTCTAGAGCAGGATTGTTGGAGAGCGAGCGAGCGAGCGAGCGCTGCCTTGCAGCCTTGCACAGGCGCTCGGGGACTTGCACAAAAGAATGCTCTTTTGGTGAAATAATTTTTGCCAGCATATGGGACTTGAGCAGGAATGGTTGCAATTATTTCTTACCGTGCTTGTTAGAGAGGACATATGGGAAGATTAGCCTCAAGAATGTCACTCTTGGACATGGTCTTCCCATGGGGATTACGCCACAGGTTTTTTTCTTTTATTTTCTTTTTTCCTCTTTTCTTTTTCCCTCTTTTCAATACATCAAAGTTCATTGTGAGAAATGTCCCTTGGTAACGTGTATAGATAGTGCTAGATCCCAGAAAACATGTTTTGTGGGGTGTGCTTAAAGGACTTGTTGCCTTTTGCTCCCCTCCTCTCCCCTCCCCTCCCCTCCCCTCCTCTCTCCTCTTTTTCTTTTATTTTCTTTTCTTGTTTTCCTAAGAGAGCAACCCTAGCATGGGGAGGGAAGTTTTAGGCTGAAAGGCCTTTTCTCTAGTTTGTAAGGCCATAGCACTGCCTTTGAAAGTCTTAGGCTAGGCTGACATGATACAGATGGTGAAGAAGCCATGAGAAAGCTGATGGAGAGCACACATGTTGGGGGAGTAGGAGATAGTCAGAGCAGCAAAGGTAGAGGGATAAGTGTTGCCAAGAGGCAAATTATGACAGCCAGGGTGCAGATTGACAGACCTTACATCACAGAAAAACGGAAAAACATCAGTGTGTGTCTTGGAGTTATTTGTATTTCTATGGTACTGTTTCTTTTTGTTTGTTCATTCTTATTTTTATTTTTTAATAGGACTGCCATATAAAACAAGTGAATGAATAGTATTTTAATCCTAGAAATATCAGATACCAAAACTTTTGGATTCTTGCAGTCTCCCCATATAAATTGACCATAATCTGGCACTGCTTACCCAGCACAAGGCAGCATCAAGGCTGGATCAGATATAAGGACTTTCTCTTCTTTCAGCACTGGTGGACATTGTGCCACGGAACCTCCAGCCCTCAGACTCAGACACTCTGTTTTGGCTACATGGCCATTACAGATCCAGAAGATGTGCCTCTGGGATTCTGACCATGTTGGAATCTGGAGTGGTTACACTCTGCTGAAGTGGTCCTATGAGTTTGCAGTACACTTTTTGTCCAGGCTAGCCTTCACTCTTGCTTTTACTCACTCCTGACGCAGCAAGTAAAAATGTCAAAACAATTCATGTATTTAGTCTGCAGACCCCTCGGTGAAAGCTTTTTGAAAGGCTTTGAGATCTTTTTGCTGTACAAATTTCACATCTTTGTGCTTATAACTGCTCTGTCACCAATCTGTTCTCATCAGCCAGCTCTTTGAAAGTCCTTATGGCACCTCTCCATCCTGCTGGCTCAGCTGTAGCTCAAGATCTCAGAAATTCTCAGAAGTACCGACCAGCTTGGAGAGCCACAGCAAATCAGAGAGAAAGTAAGTGGGAGGAAGGAGTGTAAAATCATTCAGAGATAGATTAGATTAGAAAAAACATATCTTGGTTTTCTCTGTTTTCACACATGGTTTTCTATGCATGCATGTATGTGTGCATACATATATGACATATGCAGAGTCACAAAGGAGTGCCACTGAAAACCTATCACTTCCCAGTCATTGAAACAATCATCTCTACAACACGCTTGTTCAGAACACATGTATTTAGTTTACAGAAAAAGATTGTTTTGGTGATGAGGATGCCAGGTATAAGGCTTGAGGGAGCCATGTTCAGCTAACACAACACAACACTTATTTCCTCTTTTAGTTGGTACTGCATAAATGTTGGATCTCTTGCGGTAATTGTGAGGATAAATATATTGAGAGAGTAAAGTATTCAAATATGAAAGTAATGATGACCAAGAAAAAAACTATATGCAGCCAACTTCCTGTTATTATTTGACATGTATATTGCTGTTTTCAAAGGGTCTATTGAAAATCAGGACTTCATTCTGGCTACAGGTAAGAGTAAATACAGCAAAACAGAGCTTATAAAAAAAGTATTACAGAATTCAGTTACTTCCCTTGGCTGTGTCTGAAAAACAGGTAATCAGGTTTTCTCCAGATCGTTACTCTACTATTAGTAAGCCCTATATAAATCATATGG
>JAVJGI010000062.1:58626611-58648863 GCA_035590275.1 Ibycter americanus
ATGAGGTGAGAGGACACCTTAAGTTTAATAAATCTAAGGAGTATGTATGATCCTTACACACATATTTATGGTATGCCCAACTAATGGTAGCCCCTACCTGCAGTAGCTTTTAGCATCAAGTGTAGCTTGCCAGTAGCTTGCCGGTTATACTTGACAAGTTAAAAAACAACTCATAGAATTGCCTTTCTTTCCATGTTGAAGATAGCCGATGCTTTTAAAGTTCAAAACATGACTGGCTTTCACACAATCACTACAGGCTTCGTAGAAGGACTGTGGGTGAGTTGGGATCCTTGTGTTAGCTAAAGATCTTCAGGGCCTCAGTTGTATGGGGATGAATGCAGAAGAGCTGATTGCAAGAGAGTTTCAAGAACCTTCTTTGTGAAAATCAGGCTGCTTTAATATATTTTAACATAGACATTAGCAAGCTAAGGGTCACTTTAAGCCACGTCACTTATGAAAGTGATGTGTGGGAAATCAGATTTAGGAGGAAAAGCCAAAACTTTGGTGTTGTGGAGTGGTGTCATGAAGGCAGGAAGGCTGGGAGTAGTGGCATGTCATATAGAAAAGGTGCTGCAGAGCCCACCTGGGCTTGTAAAGGTGGAGGGCTCCTTTGCTGCCCTATATCACTGCTGTAGCTCTGGCCGGGGGGGCCTCTCCATTTCTGTGGCCAGCGGACAGAGATGTTCCCACAGCCTCCTTTGCACTGCTGTAACTCAATCGCTGTGTGATAGCAACAGACAAAGGCAGAGACAGAGACACTGAGTCAGAAAACCTCTTCTCCTTTGAACCACAGTCTCTCTTCTACGCCCTGTCTCTGGCTCACAGCGCAGCCAAAAGAATGCCAGAGGGACAGACTTAAACACACGCCAGTGCACCAGCACAGGAGGATGCTCCCCTGCGTTTGAGACTGTCGATACTGAGGGAAAAGGCAGTAACAGAGTTCTCTTTTGCACAGCACTAGCCATTACAATTTCAGGATGAATGTTTCCAGCAGTTACTCTGCCTCTGTGTTCCAAGACCCACTATGGCAAAGGTTGTAATAAAAATAGACAAGCATTGCCTGCTCTCAGACCGACAGTGAGCCGAGCAGGATCTGCTGCTGTCCCCACTGTCATCACTGCTTCCATGTGAGAGGCTAGGGGAGAGCACAGGAGGGACAGCAGACATGGTCTTTGTGCTGCTGCTGCTGGGACATCCCTAGGCTGCCATCAGATTGGTCAGCCCCACCATGGACAGCCATTTAGTCTGCAGATCCCTTGGTGAAATCCCACGTGGCTGTCCATGGTGGGGTGACCAATTCAGTGGCAGCCTGGGGATGTCCTGACTGCCAATCCAGCAGCAGCATGTATCTCTGGCCTTGCAGAGGGGCTTCCAGCCTTTCTGAGTCCTTCCAGAGCTGCCAGCCATGTTTGCAAGGGGTTTAGCAGCTGCTTTGCAACAGGAATGTGCTGATGGTGGGAGACCCCCACTCGAGCAAAGTGCATTGGGCCCAAATGTTTTTGCCACTGATCTCATGACCAGCCTTGGGTTGGAGGGCAGAGACATTTGCTGTCCTGTCATTCTGATACATTCAAATGCTATGTTCAAATTCAGACCAGCAGATTCAGACGGAGCTGAAAATTAAACTTCGGTCTCCCCATGCTCAAGGCTGCATCCCCCTTACACTCTTATCCAGAAGAGAGGAGGTGTAGGCTGGTTAGTGCTAGACTAGATAGTTAAATTATTTCCATGAGCTGAAAAATGGACTTCATAGCCAAGTCACTAGGTTAGCAATCTGTAACATCTGTGACAGATTTTTAAAGTGAACATCATTGCCCTGGTGGCTTCCAAGCAGCAGAAATGTTACACATTTTGGATTCATCATCTTTGGGGACCCACCAAAGCATCCCTGGCTCACATCACGCTGGCATCAGTAGCTGTCACCCAGCGAAGAAAGGAAAAGTGGTCAAAATCCCCTGTTTGGATTATGGCTGGGGTTCTTCCATAGCAGCAGTTTCATCTACAGCCAAGGTGAGACCCTTAGTTTTGTTACAGGGGTATGTTGGAAAGTGGCAGTCTTTTAGTACCCACTCCTGAGTCTCTCATTCCCTCAGTCAACAAGCCCAAAGAGCCAAAAAAAGTTTTTGATCGGCCAGAGACTTGGTGTTACTGACTTCCCTTCTCAGTAATGCTGTGGCACGTCAGGAACACCCTGGTTCCAGTTTCAGTAATCCTTTTGGAATCCTTTCTTTTACTGCTGGTGGAAGAGAGCTCCCTCTGGTCTCTTGCACCACGCTTCCACCTCTGTAACACCCTTGTCGTGACTCAGGCAGCGAGAGAGTCACAGTTCTGCTTGCTAGTTTATTTAAGTTTTGAATCTGCATTCCTTCGCTGAAAGCATCTGTTCAGATATGACATTATTGCCTTCAGATATTTATTCTCTTTATTATATGTCTTACTTGTTCCAGAACAACATGGTGATTTTGGTGGGAGCTTCAGATAAAGGAGAGCAGCGTGACAGAAAGCAGAATAGCCTTCATTTAGATAAGCACTCCAGTCAGTGTAGCAGGTGTAACTAAACCGCACCAGGAAAGCACAAGAACAAAAAAGTTTTAGTGAATGAGAGCAGCTAGGAAGGACTGCAAGGGTCTGACCTCTCGACCAAATCAGCGCCACCAGCTTTTTCCCATCTGATCAGTTCCACGTTGCTCCCTGTCCCTGCTTGCTGCTGTTCCCACCGTGCCAGAGGCACAAGTTCTGGCCTCAGGTGGCCCCAGGCTGAGCTTTCCTGCCCTCTGAGCTTCTCTTTGCTACTGGCAGGGTCAGAAGAAGACAGTGTAGCCGTTACTATGAATTATGCCTACACGTAATTGACTGAGAGATTCAAATGTCAATGGTAATTCATGCTGTCCTTTCACATGTTGCACTCCTTTAAAAAGCCCATGATCTTCTTCATTACACTAGAAATGTAAAACACCCCAAACTCCCATATTTTTACAAGAAGCCATTATTTGTCACAGTCATATATCTCATGCGTCTCTGCTGTTAACACAATTATTTTAAGGGATATTTTGTTTATAAGGAACACAAAGGAAAAACCGAAATGTATGACTTGTGCTCTTCAAAAGCAGTTATTTATAACTGTACTAATTGTTTGGTTCCCTTAAAAGCTGTGGGTCATAGCAACACAGCTGGTTTTGCTCTGGCTAGTAAGCCTTAGCTTTGGACTAATGTTATGAGGGAAAGTTTTCAAGTCCATTGCTATGCACACGACTAGTGACACAAACCTTTTTTCTGCATGCTGTGATCTGCTGAGAGACTGCAACAGTGGAGATTTATTTGTGCTTTAAAAAGACACCTAATCTCCATCTTACGAGTAATCCATGACATATTTTGCCTTGATTATACCAGTCACACAGGGGAGAGGACAAATTTGTTAACCGATACCAGGATTCTCCTGTAACCTTTTAAAAAGCCTCTACCCTGTACCACAGGTAGTCAGTAACTCATGTGGACTTGCTGCCTATCAAAGGTATTCATAGGGCATGAAAAATCCACTTAGTATCTTAGTATCTCAGTGTTACTTAACGAAGAATGTTTCGCTATTTAATGCAAAATAACTCTTCAACTGATACTTTCCTGTTAGACACTCAACCATGAGTTTGTTAATAGTTTATGTGCATGGTTGGTGAGCACACAGGTGTAAGTGGGAGAAGGATGCTGTAATTAAAAAGCTAAAGCCAGGACTATAGGCTGAAGTGTTGCAGCTGACACTTAGAGCTCAGCCGGTAAAAAGAATAAGTTAGTGAATGAGGTTAAACTGCAGCCAGTGCTCCTAAACATTTTTGTGCCAGATACAATAGTGAAAATAAAAAAGATGCTACCTTGGGGTCGATGCTAGAATTATTAAAATATCTCCTTTTTTCTAGGAACATGATAGTTCTCATATCGAACCAGTATGTGGCTCATCGTGTTCAGTATGCTACCTCAAAACCCAGCCAGCGCTAGACACTTGGTGAGAAAGGCTTGCCTTACATAGGCAGGCAGGTTTGTGTTCCTCCCTGGCAGATTTCTTCCTTACCAACATTTAGAGCCATCTAAATCCTGAAGCAACAGGTCTAACGTCTCTCTGGGATTTCTTTCAGCATTATCTTTTATAATTCCCCCTTTTTTTTTTTTTTTTCACATAGTTGCCCAGTCTCTTTCAAATGTTAAGTCTCTCAGAAGCACAAACAATTTGCGTTTTCTGTCTCAGAGGCATATCGAACATATTTTTACCGAGGCCCTCCACAGCGGCTATCGTTTGCTGCTCCCTGCCACACGTGGCACTTTGTACTGCCTTGGCCCTGCGGAAGGTACTTGAGTCTTCCTTCTGGTGGTTACAGCAACTGGAGTACTTCTTGGTAAGAATTACAACTTGCTGTGCCTTTCCTGTGTCACTACTTTACAATTATTCCAAGGAAACATCCAACTCACCGGTTTAAGAAGAGAGAAATCTGGAGAATTTGTTAGTCTTGCCACATTGAAAAAACCTCTTTATGGATCCCAGCCTTTTCCTCACTGCTGTTTTTGCTTTGTAGCTGGATGTTGTGTAGTACCAGGAGAATAATCGTATGCAGAATTGTTCTGTTTGTTTCTTTCTATCTTTCAGTTAAAATAACTTCAGTTTTGGAATATTATTCACCTGTCAGTTCAGACTGAGGCAGATCCATGTGGTTGCCTGATATGCAAAGTCCATTGCCCAACGTCTTGGCACCCAGTTACTGCAATCGATTTAAATGTTGGACATTTCCTTCTCAGATCCCCTCCTACTTAGTTTCTGAAAGGGCCTGTGTTTTTAAAACAATGGCGATAGGAAATGTATCATGGTACTCACAAAAGGGAGTCCTACAGTTAGAATTTAGCTAGACAAAATACAGTAAATAAAAGAGTTGGAGCATATTACAGCTCGAATCGCGCTGTCCTGGAGCCATTAGGAGGAAAGATGGGCCTGACAGGACCTATTAATGATAAGGATAAAGGCAGCTGAAATGAAAACGCTGATGTGTAATACATTTTGCCTTCCAGAAGAATGTGATGCATGCATACCAAACAGTAATAAAGGAGACCAGGGAAGATCTTAGGAATTATTTCTAATGTGCATCCAGCTACGCACTGAATGATGTTACCTGGGGAAACTGAGGAATCTCCATCTTTTGAGATCTTTAAGAGGCGATTCCATAAACATGCCTAGAATAGTTTAGATATAACCGGTCCTTCCTTGGAGTCAAGTCAGAAAACCTCTTCAAGCCCTGTAATCTGTTTGTCATTTAAAGGTCTGCTCATGGTTCTCTTGTGATGCCACAACTGCACATGGGTCTGTTCCCCTGCTTGCTACTTGCTTGGAAACTGCTTAATTTGAAACAAATCCTCTCTGTTACTGGTGTGACAAGAAACTCTTACGATGGCTGTGCTGTTTCCTAACACGGACCCTGGATTGTTCCATATGCAAAACATATTGCTATAAAATTATTTTTCCGTGTAACGGGTCATGATAACACCTATTCTGTGATTCTTTTGTTTCTCCATTAATCTCTGATACTGAACCAGCCCCATCTCTTTGAAAACTGGCTTACTGCTCTGTATTCTCCAGAAAACTTGGCTTACTTTGTGCACCAGTATACTTGGCCTTTGAAAATTGGCTTGCAGTTAGCAGACAGAAGCAGGGTCAGAATTAGTTCAAAATAAATTAATAGTCAGAAGTTCTAACTTGCTAAGCTGCATGCAATCCACCCTTCAAAGGATATTCACCAATTGCTGTAATTGCTCTCTTCAAGGGCTTCCAAAAAATCCTTGGACATGCTAATTAATGCTGTTTTAGATATATGTTAAGGTATTTGACCTGAGAGTTTAATTCTACAGCTTAATTCCATAATGATTGTAAATGGTAGGACTGCTGCATATTTAAAAGAACATTAGTGTGAATTTAGCTAGCTGTTGGCAGTTTAACAGTGACTAACAGATATTAAATAAGCATGAAATTCTAGTGGTGAATGACACTTTTATAGGGGCAAGGGCTGGAAGCTGAAGGCAGGAGAAAATATTGCAACCATCCATGGTGACCTTCCTTTTCCCCTGGATTTTACAGAGTCTTTGCACAACTTTCCCAGCATTGGGGCAAGTCTGAGTTGGTGGAAGGGCCTTGTTCTTGGAGGCTTGAATGGCACATACTGAACTTAGTGGGATTTTAACTCCTTGATATTCTGAAGTCATTGACACATTTCTTGCTGATGTCACTGACACCAGAATTTCCTCAAAGACCTGAATTCTCCAGCCACTCAAAGTTAATTGCATCTTTCAGTATTTACAGTGTCAAGGAAGAGGTGTATGAATTCTACCCCTTCCCCTGCCAGATTTTTCTTTTTTTAAAAGTGGATGTCAAAAGAAATCAATTGCCTAGAGAAAAGAAAAAAAAACAACAAAAACCCAAACCACTAAGCCGATCCTTTTATTGTTACTGTTCAAAAACATCTCTTTGTTTTAGGAACAAAAAAGGTGGCAAGTGACTTTTTTCCACCCCGCAGTGGCTATATAAATTTCTGCTACTAAGGGACAAACATCACTGATTCGACTGACTTATTCAAAACAGGTCACGAAGCTACAGCTTGTTGTGTCAATTCTCATCATACACTGATGTGACAGGTTTTATGAATAAAATATGGGCAGTTGCTGTCTGGGAGGATGCCACATCTTAGCTACCCCAAACCCTCTGTCCTTGAAGAGCAAAGCCTTGAAAAATTAGGACCATGTTTCAATCCAAGCTGTACAATATCCTTTTCAATGAAGTGTAATATATTGTTTTTAGCTGAATAACTTTCTTCTCCTCTTCTCCCCTCCCCCGTCCCTCCCCTACTTAGGAAAAAAAAAAAGCCATGGCATCTTAAACTAAAGCACACTTCAGTCGGTCTCCCTGTGTGTGCTCCGTGCCAGCAGCCACAGCATTTCTTTCATCTTGGCTTCAAAGTAGTGCTGAGAGGGGGAGGGGGGCATCTAATGAAAGAAGGGAAAACAAACAAACAAACAAACAAACAGAAAATGGGGGAGGAAATGAAAAATAGCAGTCTACCTTTCAAATCTGAGCGTTGCCTGCAGACACGCTCTGCAGTGGATGTTGCACTCAGCTTCAGCCCCTTGTATATTTTTTTTTGTTATTGCCACTTCCCATGCTGGGAAGATTCTTGTCATCCCTCACATATTTTATCCGCAGAAAAGGCTGCCCTGCCCTGTGCTTGGTGATTGAGGCTGTGCCCCTGGTGTGCCACACTATCAGTGGTTCCCAAGGCTGCCTAGCCTGGGAAAAGCTGCATGGAAACGGTCCAAAATCAGCATTACATGCATTATTGTTCTTACTCTCTCTGATTAGAGTGCACACAATGAAAACAACAGCAACAGCCTCATTTTCTAGCCCTCCTCCCAACACAAGGCTGTTGTTAGACTGTTTTTCTTTCTCAGAGTCTTCATAGAAATTAACTGCTTCTGTGCTGGTAGGTCCCAGGCATCCTAGCTGCTTCTCTAGGGGAAGCCCAAGGAGCTTAGTCCGACTGGGAGTTACATTTTCAAAAGCGTCTAGTTGACTTGCAAACTGAAATTCTTTTTTTAAAAATAGGTCTAGATGTAGGCTGCTTTGTGTACCACTGGAAATGCGCCTCTCATGCCATGGTGATATGCATGGCACAATAATCCCCATAAACCAAAACAGAATAGGCTGAAACATAATTAGGCATCTGTCCCTTGAAACCTTCTATGTTGTGTTAAATGCTGGGTGCAAGGCACAAAATGTCCTAGCAGTAGGTCGTAGTACCTGGGTCTCCCCAAGCCTAATCACCATCACTTTTTGGCTTACTCCTTGGTCAAAGGGATCTTGCTGTCCTGGCTGAAAAATGCCAGAATGGACTAGCACTGATCTAGTGGCTATGCAGTCATCTGGCAGGTAATAGTTTAAATTTCCTGAGGCCATAGAGTCTGGATGTTCCACATCCTGGGGTAGCCAGTTTGGGATGGGGTGAGGCCCGGTATCTTCTCTGAAAAAATGGTATCCAGTGCTCATCCAAAGCACATGGAAATGCCTCTTTGGAGGCAGTGAGTGAGGCATGGGATTTCAGGCTGACTCCTCTCCTCTGCATTTCATATTCCCTGAAATATGTTAGCTGGCATGTCACAGAAAGGAGGAAATGCATTTTCTTCCCCCTTAACAGATTGGATCATGTCCTGGCGTGCCAAGTACCTGCACCATGATTGTGCTCAAGTATTTGCCAGAAGGTGAACTTGTGAGGCGGCTTCAGAAGAGAACAGTAGATAGCCCTGGGTGCTAAACATGAAAGAAGGCAAATGACAGGAAAGACTGAATGTGTTTTTCCACATAAAAAACCCATAAAGTACGTTTTTTGTTCAATTGTAATAGATGGTACTCTTTCTCATTTTTAAAAAACAAATATACATCTGTCTTCAGGACACTTTTGGGAACGTGTAGGAACAGACATATACTCTAGGTGATGTTTTGTTTTAGGACACTTTTCTGACTTTTTTCCTATCTCCCAGCTGTATTACAGAAAAGGACCCCGATGCCTTATTCCCTTTTTCACAGAAAAGACGTATAGATGCACTGGGTTCTTCTGCATCCAAGGACCCCCAAGAGCCCCAAGCATCTCCTGCTCCCAGGGACCCAGAATCTGCAGAGATTCTTGGGGGGTTAATGATAGATTTTCTTTAATTGCCATCCAGCAGATGAAAGACACATGTTTACTTTTAAACCACTTTCAGACCAGAGTAAAAAGCACTTTGAAATTTGAATTTCTGCGACATGCAGAAAAAGACACAGCCTTCTAGTCAGTGCTAGGTCTGTTCTTCTATTCTTCTGAGGCATTAAACTGAACCATGGAAAACAAAAATGTAAAGTTGCGTAGTTCTGTTCTGTCACTTGTTTCAGTGTCAGCGTGGTTAAATCTGCAAGTTTTTTCTAACTTTTGCCAGTTCAGCTTTAAATTTCATAATATATTCAACAGGTTTTTTCTGCCTTGTGCATTGCTTGTGGTAAAAAATGTGAGAAGAAGGTCAGTTCACTATTTTTCTAAGACTGTATGGAAGAGTATGCAGGAAAAGATTTTGTTTATTCTTCAAGAGGTCTACTGACATCATATTCCTCAGAAAAAAAAAAGTTGTCTCTTTTTATTCTAACAAAGTCCTTATGGTCCAAAGGCAAAGCTGGGCAAAATTCTGCTCTTGTCTTAACTGACTACTTTATCTTTGGGCAGGATTGACTCTCTAGTTATCTTTTATGTCATAATTCTTTCAACTCTTGGGGGTTCCATAAAGGAAAAGGTAAATAGAGTGCTCTAAGAAGTAATGTTAATCAACTTTTCTGAACTTTTCCATGTTTTTAAAAAAACTTGCGTTATTCAGTATATAAACTTAAATATAGCTGGGATGGGACCTCTGTATTGAAAACATTTCCTCTAACAAAAACCTGGAAACTGTCTGTCATTACTCTTGCTTCTCTTTCTTCCCAAATGAAATAGTTGCGCCAGCTGCTTGTTTTGTTTAGCAGTCTCAGTCAGAGAGATATCATGTCTAATCACAGTATCATTTTCTAATGTTCACTGGAAGGAAATCTCAAATTGTTCTTGAGAACTCAAATATTAGGCTTATTATAAATCTGATTAAGCAGGGGCACCAGTTCTTGAAGGCAGGATGAATACAACTCCTAGGGAATAGTGAAAAAGAAAACTAAATATCATTAAAACATGCTGTTCACAGATTATTCCAGGACATTGGTCTTCCCGAATGCATGGCTTTTCTCTGCTCTCATTAGTTTATTTGCCTATTAATTTCTTTCTCCTTAGTTTATAAAAGTTCAAAATTTAAAGGGAACTGTCAAAACCTATCCCTGCACTCTTTGCTAATATGCCCAGCATGAACTGAAACCCTTGTTTTTTCCTGTGTGCTGGACAAAGGCATAGGAGTCGTGTTGTGCCCTGTACGGGGCTCACAACCTTGCGTTCCTGTCTGCGTTGCCATATGCCAGACAGGAATGTCCATTGCGGGGGTGATATCTATGAATCAAGCAGTGTGAAGCCAAACCCCATGTGAAGTGCTGTAATTGCCAACTTGGACAAGCCGTTAGCCTCACCAAAAGCTGGAGGGAGGTAAGCCTTGAAGTCACTTTGAAAATGGTGTTTATATTATAACTCAAATAAGTGCTTTAAAAAATGCCACTTTAAATCTACCCAGAACAAAGCTATTTCTAAATCTACATGAGATATACATAGGACATAACCTCTGCTCATGGTTTTGTTTGTGTCAACCATCATGGACAAATGCCTGACTGCACAAATGTGCATTATGGCCAAAAAGAAGCTGCCTTGCACTGACGTGGGGTTTTGCTGGGGTATGTAGGAACTGGATGTGACACAGATGACTCCTGGGCTAAACTGTCACGCAGGACTGGTGGGAGCACTGGCAGCAGCTGGGGAGGCTGGAGGGGCTGTTGCACTGGTTCCCACCCCACCTCCAGGGCAAGCGGGGCTAGTGCGACCACCGGCTCCCTGTTGTGGGGTGACAGCATGTCTGTGATGACGTACTGAGGTGTGCCTGCACGCCAACCAGGGCCCTGACCTCCCCCTGGCTGTGGAGCCATCCTTTCATAGGGCTCTTTCTCCTGGCCCCAGAGGGAGTGCATCTACCTGACCGTTGTCTGGGCTTATTTGTCATACCTTCTTATTTCCGCGACAGCCGAGGAGTTCCTCATAGTTACTCTGCTAAAGTACAACAAGATGGGATAAATCCCAGCAGTAAACAGGCTAGAGGGCAGTTTTCTTTCTTTCTTAATCTTTTATTTATGGGGAAGAGGCCACACAGATAATTGAAGATGCCTGTTTGCACCCACTGCAATCTGTGAGTGGTTTGAAATGTAAACATGTCAACTCACAACTGGAGCTTGAGAAACACATGTGCTGAAGAGCCGCAGGCTGTTTGTCTGTCTGTCACACTCACCTTCCCAGCAACCCCCTCCCTCTCTCACGCACGGGCAGCCCAGGCGCGGGGCGGTGCTCTCCTGCATGACACTGGCGCAAGTTTCCATGGAAGAATTGGTGCGGAGGAGAATGGAAACACGTACATGGTGTGAGTGAACTTATGGTGCATTTTAGACAGTAGAAAGCAAATGGTATTTCAGACTGGTTTGGTTTTTTTTATTATTTTTATTCTTGTGTGACATACAAATTGAGATCAGCTGAGGCTCCAATAGTGATGCATTTAAAGAAACCGAAATGCTGCGCAGAAATGCACAACAGAAACAGCAGACGAAAAGCCAATGGAGAGAAGGAAAGAGATGGAGAGGCCTGGAGTATTGGAGGGGGGTGTTGGACAATTCTGTTGCACAGATGTTGTAAAGGGGTAACAGGAGACAGAAGTGTTACTTAATAAGATGCTGTAAAACCCAGAAATAACACAAAAATCCAGAACCACTCTAAGAAGTGACAAGGTATCCAAAGTCTTCTAAATCTGTTTTTACTACATGCAGGTCAGACACTGAATGGATCACATCCTCAACACAGTTCTTGATCTGCCATGATTTCTGAATACCAGTCTAACCTCAGTAGTGAGGGTGTAGTGTAATGAGTCTATTCCTATAAGTGTTAAAGAAAGATTAATGTTCGAAACTTCTGCCATCCTAAAACCCTTGAGCACATGGGAGACAGCATATTCTCCCCTCCACGTCTATGACTGGGGAAAGATAATGAGTTGTTACTTAGACGTATTGGATTAACAATGAGCAATTTGGGAAGATGTCAGGAGAAGCATTTTCCCTACCCATGATGGTGCGTTAAAATAACAAATGGACACATCAGACCCTAGAAGAGTTATGTAGGGGACTGTTTTGAACGTACAGAGGAAATTCTGGAGAGGTCTCTGGGACAGAGAGAAATATTCAAAGACAGTCATCATTGCTTTGCTCTCTTTGTAAAGCAGCAGAATGAGTCAATAGGATTTTGTAGAAATTGCAGTTAAAGTCTACTGGGTTGAATCAAACTGAGAAACGTACCCTACCAACCGTTTCAAAAATGTACACATTTTAAAAAATGAAGTGGTAAGTGAGCAACTGCACTATGTTAAGAATAAAGTAGATGCAGAAAAGAGGTCTGATGTGGACTTCTCACCAACTTTGCATGGGTGTCACATTGTTGGCTGCAGTGGACCCAGCCCTGATTAATTGCCCCTGTCAGTCAGATCCTGGGAAAGAGTCTAGAAGGCAGACTGGTACTCCAAGGGCACGTCAGATGTAAGGCTATTTGATTAGGGACTTAGCTGAGAGCAGATCTGTAATGTTTTGAGCTGCTGGGCTGTGCAGTGACAGCAAGTGTTAAGAACTGCCATGTGTACAGGTTCTGCCTCCTGTTTCTCTGTGCGACTAAAGGCCTCCCTCCGAAATGCGTGCATAGCTCCTGTCCAAATCAGTGGGAATTATGTGGAAGTATCAGAGGACGATGAGATCATGGTGCACTTCAGTTTTCATCACTTGTGAGAATTGTCTCGCTGCATTGTTCATTTGCTCAGGATTGGTTTCTGCAACTTAAAGCTTTTACATTAATGATAATAATGCCGAAGACTTTTTTCTTGAGCTTTCCTGAATTGGATCATGCATCACTTGTATCTAAATTTAGTCTGGGTATGACTGCTCTCATATTTTCTCTAATTTCATATTCATCTCCCTTCTGTCTGCTGGCTTCATTTCAGACAAAGAAAGTCAATATTTTCTCTGCAAGTTTTTTCATTTTGTTGGTCTATGATATCATAGCAAATGTCAGCTGATCTTATGTAATATAGAGTTGAAGACAGACTGTTATCTTTCCTTTTACAAATAAACAGATCTAAATAACATAGGTTCATGGTCAAATTAAGTATTTTTAGAGCTATTAAAGCAGTTAAAACAGTTCTCTGCTGACGAGAAAGTCTGCCTCTTTTCCTGGTGGTCTCTTGTTTCTCCTCTACTTGCATTTGATCTCTGTAACACTGACCGTTTTGCTGGTAACAAAGTCATCATTCACTCATTACTTAGCAAGTCTAAGCACATTTTATGGTTGATAGCTGGATTGCCAGCATGATCCAAAATTAGCCTCTTTCTGCTTATTCTCTCTTAGCCTGTAAGGCCAAGACAGTACAAAACTCCACGTGTGGCAGGAAGCAGCAAACGATAGCTGCTGTTTCCTTACACCAAAGGGGCTAAGTCCTCTGCTTTTATGAATGCAGATAAGTCTGTTGTCAGCAGATGAAAATCTGGTCCGACAACGTCAAGAACGCCACCATTTCTTCCGTCTGTGATGTGGACAGGAGCTGGATATGTCTGTTTGAGATTACAACTGCAAAATGGCCTTAAAACATCCGTGATACACATGCACAATAGTTTCTTGCCTGCGCAGGCAATTAGTGACTGTGCAAGATTGGCGTTTGCACTGCATCACTGTTTTCCTTGGTAGGATGCGGTTGGGTGGAGCAAGAGCAAGGCGAGAGGAGCTGCTGGTCAGCCCCAGCTGTCAGCACGCATAGATTTTTCTCTCCCGGCACAGTGGATTAACTTCTGTTGTTGGCAAAAGGGCAACACAAATGTATTTTAAAATCTCTTCCTCCGCATAGTCAAAAGGAAAGGAACATGACATGAAAGCTGCCTAACAAAGAGCAGACAAGCTCACCCACCCGTTCAGCCTCCCCTTCAATCACTCGCACGACGGCTGGCTCTCAAGGCCTGTCTAGGTCATATTATGACTCCTTTATTAGTGTTTAAGGTCACCGGGAGACATGCAAGTGCATCCTATATCAGGAAGTGTAGTGTGTCTCAAGAGTGAAATATTTGGCTGTTAGCAGGAGCTGTGGCCACGACTCGGAAATCCCGGGAAGCGCCTGAAAGGCAGGCAGGCTCCAGGCGCCGCGCTGCCTCCCAGCAGATAGAGCCACCGGGAAGCGGAGCGGCTTTCCTGCCATTCTCCGCACGGGGCTGCCTTCCTCCCAGACTTTCCTACCGAGCGCCGACAGCCCCTTTGCCACTCTGTCCAGCTGGCTGCAGGCTGCAATTCAAAAGAAAAGGCCTCCACTAAGCAGGTGCCCAGCACAAAAATGTGCCGCCGTCTGATCCGGTATTGTTGCTCCTGCAGGAAGACTGATTAGGAGCACGTAACACGGGTGGGGAGGAGGTGGGCGCCAGCCTGCAGCCCTGTGTGAGTGGGCAGCAGATTTATTGGTGTATTTATCAGCACTGGCATGTGGGGAGACTTGGCGAGTGCGTGGAGGCACACTGCCCCATGGCATGCACCGCAGCCCGGCGCCCTGTGGGCACCCACCAGCGGCAGAACGGGGAGAAAAGCAACAGATGTGGTGCTTGGACCCATCCCCTGACGTTTTTAAAGTCAAGGCTGGAAGCCTTTCTGGAGCCGCAGGTCCTGCAACCAAGACTAGATCACAACTGTGAAGATCCTTGGAATGCATTGAATGATAGTTTCACAGCTTCCTTAGCTGTACCCACATCCACTCTGTCACTCTTTTGCTCTGACTTTAACGTCACTGAGGCATAAGCTACCCTCAGAGTATATGCATTTTTTTTATGCAGCATGCCAGACAATAGCTAAATGAAGTTGCCCTTGGCAAAATTTGATGTAAAAATGGAGGCGGAAACAGGATCGTTTTCCTTATCTGCATGATAAAGTTCAAAATATTTATGTTGGGTCAGCACATGCAAGGATAATAGAGAGAAGGGGTTCTCTTTATTGTCCTCACGTAAAAGAGATAGAGGCAGACAAGGGTGTGTAAGTGTCAACAAAAATTTTAACATTGAAATGCTTGTCAGCTGTTTTAGCTCTGGTCTTGTTGCAGGGATGAGGGTCCTCTCAAAAACACATCCATCTGCAAAAAAATACTCAAAAAAGTGAATGTTTCCCCTTACAGCAGGAACAGACTATGAAGAAATCATTGTCTCCATCTAACAGATTACAATTACAACATCTTTAAGCCTCCCCTAGAATGTTAAGCACAAATAGGTAGAGCGAGCTAACTCCTGGTAGCACTGATGTCTACCGTAGCTGCACAGTTATCCCCACCAGAGATCCCTGTTTTCAGGCATTAGGAATGTTGGGTTTTTTTCCCAAAGTGTGTGTGTACGTGTGTGTGTATTTGTGTGTGTTTTTACGCTTGTGTATGCGTGCATACACAGTGAAACCATGTTGTTCTGATTGGTTTTTCATATTTGATGAAATAGCCAAAAATAGGAGAAAGCAGCATAGAAAGTGTTGAGGCTGATTTGAGTTTGCAAGATCTCCATACAGAGCCATCTTTCATTTCCCAAAACAGCATTTGACTTTTGAAAGCAATATCATTATTGAAATTTCATTAAAACTCACAATTGAAACACAATTTCAAAGGAAACAAACCAATAACCATCTTAAAAAGAACGCTTAGTAAGGGGAAAAATTGACAAATTATTTGAGTGTTAATAATACCTAGATTAAATGTCTGAGCTTAAAGGAAAAACTCCAACAACATCAAAAATGTGTGGCCAATAGTCATCTTCTAAAAATGCCAGGTTTTTTATGACACATTTTTGTGTGCTTTGGTCAGCTGCAGATTAATTTCCTTTTCTTTTTTTTAGCACAATGAAAGGAGGGGAAAAGTCACATTTTATAAATGCTCAAGCCTCTGAGTTAAGGGTGTAGTTTTAACTTCCTGGCTCTTCGTAAATTTTCACACAACCAGAGACGTTTTATTAATACAGTTCATGTAGGTAAAAATTGGCGTATGTGCATACAAGAAAAAGCTTTTACTGGAGAGTCAGCTTTCTCTGAAGTATTTTTTTCTATCTAGAAAAAAAATAATCCAGTGATAGGCTGTACTTATGGCACATACCCATGTGCAGTAGTAATTAAGTACTGCCCTTCACGTTCCTCTGTCCTATGGGACATCCATCTGCCATCATGGGGCACCTCTGAGCAGCATCTTTGCTCTGGGTAGCTGACACGGACATGCACAACATGCCCCTAAGCACCTTGGGCAGTCAGCTCACAGATGGAGATTTGCTTGAGCGCTGATTTTGGCAGTCAGATCAGATTAGTAGATCTAACTTTATGCCAGCTGATTTTGCGAGGTTCATTTATTACACTGTATTTGATTATTTATAGTTGTACTGCAATAAAAGTAATCTATGCCTCATATCGCTGCCTTTAGAAGATCATTATCGATAGCATCCAGAGGGTCAGCTGGAGACTTTTTGGAAATGTTGATCTCAACAGGTCTCACATGTGGTTTTCCCTGCTGTTTCCCCATCTCTCCCTGGAAGGATGTCTCTCCTGCCCTGGTGAAGGGTAACAGCAATACATGAGGAGATGATGGTGGAGGGCTGAGGGTTGCCTCATTTACTCTTCCAAAGAGGAATGCTGCTCTCCAGCGTAGACCACGCAAGCCTTCACAAGCCTGAAGAAGCTGCAAAGGGTTGTGTGCAATCTGTTTTTCTCACGCAGATCTGAGATCAACAGCGTGACAAACCTGGCTGTGTCAGATGTACGTGGCAGGCTCAGAGTATTAATAAGTATTTTTCTTAGCTGTCACTGTAAGACAAGTCTCTACTCTGTGAATCTGTTGGAAGATATTTACTGCTTGGGTAAAAAAAAAAGCAACTGTTGGACACATGAAATTAATTAAAGGTTTCACTTTGTTAACTAAAATTTCATATTTCCCTCCACGTAGGCTATTATAGGTTGCATAATGACTAACCTAAACATTATCACATGACATGCTGTCATCTTTCATAAATAATATAAGGATTGCTGTAATCCTGCATAAACCCAACTTTGGATGTTGAGAAATATTATGCAAGTGTCCAACATGAAAAGAATCATGTTTCTTATTCCACCACTCTGGCCAAATACCATGTTGTCTTTACTGGAAAACTGGTGTTCATCAAACAAGTTTAAAGCTGAGAGTGGGAGAGGGTGGGACATTGCATTCTTGAGAAATGACATTATAAATAATACGTTACTGCTTTGTCTTTGTGCTGTTAGTAAATCTGGGATATTATGGAGCAAACAGGGAGAGCACGCCATACTGTGCTTGTGCTCCAGCTTTACTTTTTTCTTCAAACATATAACTACATAAGATGATCTACGCCCACTGGGGCTTCCCATTCCCTTCTGCTTCACCCTCTTATGTTTAAAGCTCTAGATCAAGAAATATCAAACTTCCTCAATCCTTTCGCTCATAATCAAGAAGGAAAAGGGAGGGGAAGGAAAGAAAATCCAGCATGGCTTTGCTTTTATTTCTATACAAAAAAATAGATGTTGTAGGAGAAGGACAGGACTAAAGGAGAGGACAAGAAGTTGATTGTGAGAGGTTTTGTCACAGAAGTGTTGAGGTATAAGCACTTTTTTCTTCATGTCAGTGGCTTTCTGGAGGCTGGAGTTCCTCAGATCATAAGCATTGAAGAACTATTTGAAAGGTGCCATTTTTAATCTGGGACTCTTGTCTGCCTTTATGTAGTGTTTCACCAATTGAAATAAGGGTAGGCTTTCTTTATGTTTTAAATAGGATCAGGACTTTTCCCTTTAACTGATGTAACAGACAGTATTACAATGTATGCTTACTGTTCAAGACTTAAAAATGAACTTTCACTAAGCAGGCTTGGAGGTCTGCAGTATCAGCCCATGGTGCACTGTGCCTGCTTTGGGGCTTTTGATGAATACGTCCATCTCACACAGAGGTGCTGCTGCTGTGTGCTCTTGTACGCAGGAACGGGTGGAAGCTGTTTAGCTGAAAGATGGTAATGACCTATTTTATCAAAGGAAACAAAAGGCAAAACAGCAAGTGTTTTATTAATGTCTTGCATGTACTTGTTGTTAGTTTCTTATACGTATTTCTACGGCTCCCTGGAAACTGGAACGTTGTCAGAAATCCTGGAAACTACTAGGATGTAAAAATAAATAGTAATAATGAAGGATTTTTTTAGAGGTTAAAATCCCTTTGTTGGAGCATTTTCTGAACAGCCCAGCAAGACATGAAAGCTTGCAACTGTGAAAAATGGGTCTTGGCTGCAACAAGTCCATAGGTTATGCAAGGCTTTTCTCTCCTTACCATGTTTTTCCTCTTGCTGTATCTCACTTCCCTCCTTTTTCCATTTCACCTTGCTCCCTCCCTGGTTTCTCTCACCAGTGCACAGCTTCTGGGAAGGAATGAGATAGACTGCTCTGTCCCCTGCCTTCGCAGGCACAGAGGACAGCAATGAGAAGGAGTTTCTTTCCACTCAGTAGGAATCTTTAACAACACTGCTGTCCTGCTGCAACATCACCTCACAACCTGGCAGATCATGGGAGCCTCAATGACACAGAAATAACTGTTAAGCATGACCGTAACGATGAGAGAAAAAGAGTAAATAGTTTTTCTTCTTCCTTTCTCCTTCACAGTGAGTAGGGGAACTGGGTAGGTTAGTTAGAGGTAGGGACTTGGTAAAGGAGAATCAAAGTGCTCTCCACCCAATGCTGACTGGCAAAAGATGGACCCTTGTCGTGCAGAGGGAGGGACACATGCATGGCATGGTGCTGGCCCCAGCCCCAACTATTTTCTTGATAGTTCTGTGAATATTATTGACATTTGAGATAGGTTTGAGTAAGCTTGAATAGCTTTAAGATATAATAGCTTTAAGACCAGAGTATAGAGGTTTTGTGTTTCTCTGTAGGGGAAAGTCTTGGTCAGGTTCTAGCAACAATGAACAGAAGAGAGAAGAAAGATGCGTTGGGGAGGCATCACTAAAAGAGCTTGGAAGTGGGCATGGCATTTGCCTACAAACTTTATCTTTCTAAACATGCAATATAGAGATATTAATGAGAAGACATAGGCTGTGGTTTGTATTCCCTGAGAAGCACAAGGTAGACTATTCCTATTCATTCAAGTACTTGCTAGGTTCATGTAAGCCAGTGAAAGCCTAAATCTTGGCTAATAAATATCTGATAATCAACACTGCCCCAAAACACTCCTCTGGTGAATCTCAAAAGTTCAGGCCAGCTTTCCAACATTGATACAGCCTGACAGTCAAAGAGCTCTTGGAGTCCTCTGCTAAAGAACCTAAAACCTGGTATCTAAACTTTCACTGAAAGCTTTGCTGTGGAGCTGTGTCTCAGTCAACCCCAAGCCTGTACTGGTGTGGGGAGGTTTTCCTGCCCAGATGTAAGACTTCGCACTTGCTTTTGTTGAACTTCCTTAGGTTTCTGTCAGCCCATCATCAAGATTGTTAGTGGCGATTTTCAGCTGTAGAACCCAGCTGGCCACCAGCTGGACTTTGCACTCCTGATCACAGCTTTGAGCCTGGCAGTCCTGACAATTTTTCACCCACCCTATTGTTCACATGTATAGCCCATATCTCACCAGTGATGTCAGTGATAAGGAAACTATGGGAGACTGTCGAACACCTAGCTAAAGTCAAGGTATATGACATTCACTGCCCTCCTTTTGCTCACGGGTGGTCATTACAGAAAGCAGTGAGACCGGCCAGGCCTAATTTGCCCTCGGTAAAACCATGTTTTCCTCTCCTAACTCCCTCCTTGTCCTTCATGTGTTTGGAAACAGTTTCTTAAATAATCCACTCCATTGCCTTCCCAGGGACTGGGGTGGATGACCAGCCTGCAATTCCCTGCATCCTCCTTCTTGCCCTTGTTGAGGATGGGTGTGATGTGGTCTTTTTCCAGTCCTGAGAAGCCTCCCCCAAGCGCCATGACCTTTTGAAAATTTTGCAGACTGTCCTCACAGTGACATCAGCCAGCTCCTCTGGCACCTTTGGATGCATCCCAGCTGGTCCCAAGGTCTTGTGCACATCCAAGTGGTTAAGTGAACCCTAACTCTTGTCCCTGTCTCCTGTGAGTACAGCCTCACTCCCACAGACTCTGCCAGCAGACTCAGGGACCTCTGAGGCCTGGGGAAAAGGGAAAAGTGAGGCAGAAAAGGCATAGACGTGCACCTTTCCCTTGCTACTATGTTCCAAATCCCACTGAGCAATGGGCCCACGCTCTCCTTAGCTTTCCTCTTGCTGTCAATGTACTTACAGAGGAAATGTTTGCTGTTGTCCTCCATCCCTCTTGCTAGCATTGACTCCATCTGAGCTTTGGCTTTCCTTACTCCATCCCTGCATGCACAGCCAATGTCTCTGTGTCGTCCCAACTGGGCTGTCCCTGCTCCTGTCTCTGCGTGCTTCCTTTTTGTGTTGAGGCTCAGTCAGGATCACTATATTCATCCGTGATGGCCTTCTGTCATGCTTGCTCAGCTCTTTGGCCATTGCCTCAGACCATTCTTGTGCTCTGAGGAGCCTGCCCTTGATCATGTGAATACCATTTAGCTGGGCCCAGAACTCCAGCATTGCACCTTAACCAGAGCTGAGCGCATTTCCCTAGCAGCCACGGCACCTGTGGGCACCCTCATCTCTCTATACTGATTTTCTGTAACATTTCAAAGCCAATGTTGGGTCTGGGGCTATTTTTTGAGGTTTAAATTGAGCTTCACCCAGGAAAAGTTTAATGCTTTATCTTATAAAACCTCTGACGCAACAGAATAGTTTGCATAAAAAGAAAAAATACTCTTTATTATACACGCTGGTTTAAGAGACATACTCTTGTTTATGAGACAAAAATACATTTCTTTGGGTTCAAATCAGAGAGTCTGTATTAAACTTCCTCAAAATCTAAAGGGCATCGCACATGTCACCATTTTTTTTGCCTCAAATGCATTTCTGTTCTGCCCTCTCTTACACACACCACAGCATGTATGTTAAAGGAAAAGAGATGGCTTTTCCCCACTTTCCCAAAGCTAATAGATAAAGACACTGCCTTGTAGATTCTTGTCCCTTCAGGGAGAAGATGACAAAATAAGCAGCCCAGGATGACTGATGTACGCTCACCACATGAAATGCACTATTCCAAGGTGTAGATATTACAGTAATGAGTGTGCCATAAGAACCTGCATGCAATGGAATAAAACATCATGCTCCACCTTTATGTTTTTCACCATCCCAATGCACTAGATAGGATACCCTATCAGTGCCTTCTCAAAGAAGCCAGATTCAGGCACACCAGAGCAGATATGGCTTTCATTCTAAATTCTAAAGTTCCCATACCTTTTCCTTTTGAAGACAGCCTTAAGAAAATATGAGGGCGAAGCATGGAAAGTCTTAAGAACTTTTGTAGGAAGGTACATAAAGTTCATCAGGGAAGAGCCTGAAAGCTTGTAACAAGACAGTGTTTGCCAGTGGCTAAATTTTCAGTGAAGTTTTCCACAAGTTGTCATCAAAGTAACCTTGGCACTAGAAATCTCTATTTTTTTGATTACCTCAAATACCATGCATGGTGCCAGAGCCAGTGTTAGGACTGAAAAATTAAGATAAATGACTGGGATGCACAAACATGCCAAGGTATGAAGCCAAGTTAGGAAGTCTGCAAGTCACCCAGTGCTGGATGAGTCAAGAGAAGGGTGCACCACATGGCCCCTGTCTAAGGCTTGCCCTAGCTCAGTGGGAACCATGGTAGTGGGTCTGTCTAATAAGAACCATTGTGAAGGAACATATGTGATTAAGGGGCAAAAAAATCAGCACATCTGTAAATTTGCAACATGAAGGATTTGTGTAGACACAGGTACAGACAAAGCCTGCTTCAATGCAAGAAGGCTTATGTTTATGTACAGTGCATGACGCATTATTGACTGGGAGTAGGAGAATCTCCCTTTTGTTAAAACTGTGCGTTACTTCCCACTTGGTCTGTGGCATCAATGGACAAAGCTGCATCTATGAGGATATGTACCTTGCAACTGCATGCCAGAAACCCTCATATAATGCTGGATGAAAAACTATATGCCAACACAGAAGTACAGGAGTATAAAAATATTTAAGATTAAAGCTATTTTGTATATGGCAAACCTGTGAAGGAAACAAGGCACTGAGAATAAACAACAACTTTTAAGCCTGGGAGTATTTTCTTGCCTCATCTAATCTCATAAGATCTTAAACTTTGATTTTTGTTTAATTCCTGATCTAAACATAAGCATTAAAGTCAATTTTGTAATGAAAATCTAACCTAAACATCAAAAGTAGAAGGACATTGTCACAGCACTACAAAACTAGCTGGCTGCAATAAGGCTTTCCCACACAAGCCTCCAAAAGTTCATCTACTGTCTGTGCTGTTTCTTCATCCTCTCCAGGCCAGTCCACCCTGCTTCTTGCCTCTGCTGC
>JAVJGI010000062.1:58648963-58667878 GCA_035590275.1 Ibycter americanus
AGCCAACCCACCATCCCAGAAGCAAGCCCACAACTGTATATTATCAATGTTAATTAACCCTCTACAGTTCCTCTACAAGACATAGCCACTTTTGAACAGCTACTAGCAAACGGAAACAGTTTCAATGTAAATGGATCAATAGGTAAAATGTTCTGGTTTAGTTTACAAACTTTCTTTTTTTTTCCCGGTCTACTGAATAAAACTATTTTGGCTCCAGTGTCCTCCTGAAGTCCCTCCTAGCTAGCCCTGTGGAAAGCCTAGAAGCAGGGACTTTGGGGAACTTTTACAATACTCTTTGGTCACTGTGGTGTACCAGTAGCAGAACAAGGTCCACTCACTTCAGCTTTTACATCCAGGCTGGCACAGAACAGTTTTGAGCAAAAAAATTCCAAAAGGCTTTCTAACACCTTACAGTGTTTTGTGCAGTAAGATTTATGCAATAAAATTTGTGTTTTCCTGGGAAATAATGAATATATTTTGGAATAATGCACATATTAAGAAAATTCGGGATTCCTTCATAATAATCGACAATTTCAAAGGAAGATAAGATGAGTCTTGAATATATCATCTGTTTATTGGAAAACTTTGTAGATGTTTTGGGTTAATAGTTAATACTATTAATTCTTGAAAGTTGAGCATTTTTTCATGATAGGATATCAAGAAAGACAACTGCAGAAAGAAGGGGGTGCCAGACTTTCAAACAGTTATAAATTTGGACTCAGTTTCTCAAGGTCCCAAGCTGGTAGCAGGGCAATGTTTTGCAAATATAGTATTTCTGCTAATATGAAAGGCTGCTATCTCACTACTTGACAGTCTGGGGTCATGTAATTACTGTACCTTGTAAGCTCATTAGTTTGCCACTTGAGTTGTTTAAATTAAAATGGGTTGGCTTTCCAATAGAGTTGCCGGAAGTGAGGGGCATCCTAGTTAAAGAGATGAAATTTTGATGTTAATCACAAACAGTAAATTCCCATCTTGAAAATAATTAAAACCAGAAATCAACAGGAATCTAAAACGAATAATATAGAACAGGGTATCAATCTTCACAAAGTAATTTGTTTGCTTACACTGTGGTAGTTATAAATATGGTTGAAAAGGCATTTTATTTATTTCTACAGTGGACGTTTGCAGCTTCTGCAGTTGGTAAATTTGTAAACACGGCATAGATACTTAATTAAGACTATAGATGTGGTTTTGACTGCTTTATATTTGGGATAAATTCTTCTTTTCAAGTCATGGAGGCAGAGGAAACAGGTTTTGGTTTGAGTTTTTTGTTTTGTTTAGTGTTTTGTTCTATTTTGTTTGAGGGACATTGTTTTCTGCAGAGTGCTTGTATAGATGTTTACATTAACAGGCTGCAGCAGAGATGTTTTGAGAAACTCCGGAAAAAAATAGGTAGAGCAATATATAAATTGCATTACAAGTATTTACTATTCTGCAGAGGACTTAGGTATTAAGCTGCAAGTGAACCAGATAATGAGGACCTTTATGCAAAAATACAGCCAAATGTTCACTCTTCGTTTGCATCTGTTTATGCTAATGTAACTTCAGTGAAATGTTTCTTTAAAATACTGGGGGTATCCTGCAGGAGAGAATCAGTTCCAGAAAGCACCACATTACATGGTTAGCTGCATCTAACTTATTGACTACAGAGATATCTGTGACCGTTTGTATTTTGCATCTCCATGCAAACTTAAATTTCAACGCAGAGATAAAGCACTAAGCATTCTGGGATATAAAACCTGTTGCACAGTATGCCAGAAGTAATAACATTGGGAATAAGTAAATCAGTACATCCTCTGAGGCAAACCCAGATTTAGCGCAAAGAAAAGCTGCACCATGGTCGTATCAGAATTTGTTCTCCTCCCTGAGCCAATAACAGCGCTGCCATGAACTAATACTATTCAGACTTCTGCCCTTCAATTTATGGTGGCTGGCTTTGAAGTATTACCTCCAGTGTCAGAAAATGAGACAGATTTTCTCTGCAAGAGCAATAAAAGAGATACATCTTCCAGCAAAGACCTAAAAGTAAGTACTCAACAGTCTACAGGGCCCTAATCTTTTCCCCTCTAAGGAAAACTAATTTAAGAAATATACTATCAGGCTTACAGCAGATCATATGAACTCTCTAGGGCACATTTGGGTAGTAGATCACAAACATTAGTTGCATAAAATTGATTAACAGGGCTGTGCAATCAGAAACATAGAGAAAGCTTATGGTGAAGATTCTGCAAGAAGTAATTTGTTATTAACCCATTTGAAAATGCTAGACTAGCATATATATAATTTGGAAAGCATCTATTTCTGTGAGAGACTGACTCTTACATTTCAAAAACTGATGTCTCTGGTAAACTTCAGCAAAGAAGGCTCAGAGTTATCCTGCTAGAGGTTAACTTTCCTTTTCTTCCCCAGCTGCACAACAGGAGGGCAGGGTAACTGGGACTGTATGGCTAATCACTTCTCCTCCTGTCTGGGTTTAGGGACAGAATACTGAAGGCTCCCTGAATGTAAGGTTCAGTAATATATTACTGGAGTAGGTTACCAAAAATGTAAGGCAGAGGAGGAAACAGCTGCAAAAGAAATCAGGATAGTGGTGAAATAAACATGATCAACAGCTTAGTAAATGTTCTGGTCAATATGTCATGGGCCACCTCAGAGGAGGTCTTACTGTAGGATGCTAAAGTTGCTGTATCATGTGGTCTGAGTCATGTAATACGTCTCTGCATTTCAACAATATTTTGCAAATTGAACAGAACAGATGAGGGCCTATAATATAATTGCCAAGGTCTGTGAACAAGGATTCCATCACAAAACGGAGCGTGCTGCTGTGATGGCTGTCATCTGCTGCTTGAGCACATCAGAGGCACTGTAGGAGCAGGCAAAAAAGCTTGTATAGACCGAGCTGGATTGCTGAAAGGTAAAGACCAAACATGGAGGCAGGATGTTGTGCAGAAACTTAGTGCTTCCCTGAGCCTACAAGCTCCAGCTTCTGATGTAATTTAGAGCAGCCCAAAAGTCAATCTGAGCTGGCTGGAATGATAACATAAAGGTCATTGTGTTGGTTGAGTTTTGACCAAAGCTGCCTATGCTCTAGGCAAAAACTCATTTACTGTTAACTTGCAGTTTCCAACCCTCCCAGCTCACCCTCCACCTCTTCATTCCCACAAAGAGAGGCAACTAAGGCACCTGTGTAGTTTGTAATCATAACAGAGAAATATTCACTTGCTCTTTATTTCTTTATTCCCACCTCGTTTCTTTTAGTTAAGAGTTAGTTTCTTTGTCTGTTCTCTATAACTTCACTCACTGTGACCTTGCAACATTGCAACTAGGGGAGCTTTGTATTTTGCTAGGATGGAATTGCCTCAAGGTAATATACTGGTAACTGGTATTTCCTTCCAGGAGTGGGATTCAGACTTTGACTGTTGCTTGATTATATGAAACCACTGATGATGAGTGAAGTCAGCCAGCTTTCTAATTTTCTTCTGGATTTCATTCATATTTCAAAGAGGTTTAAGAACAATAGCTTATATGTTGTCTGCTGCCAGACGTACTGCCAAATTGTCTGAGTCCTCTACAGCTTGTGCCTTTGAAAGAAAACATTTTTCTCAGCTGATAAGCACTTCCCATATGCAAAGGGGAACAGCATTGAATACAAAATTTGGGAATTTCTTCTTTTACATAAAGGTAAGGATCATGTCATTTTGCTTGACATACAGATTGAATGCTTTGTTATATTTTCTTTTCCTAAACCAAAATGAAGCATTGTTCCTCCAACGAATGCCACTAACTTGGCCATTCTGTGCAACAGGTACCTCCCATTTGCCTGTGGTCCAGTTTAGAAGCATGTGATGACTTTGAAATACTCAGTAGATGAAGATTCATAGGATGATTTTACATTCCTGAGAAAACTGGTACAAGAGAATATAAGTAAACATAGAAATATGGAAAATACTCCTATTTTGACAGCTGTACTGAACATTTATATAGTGAGAAACCAGGTGACTAAAGATGGCAGAGAACTAATAATTTTGCCTACAGGGACCAGAAATATGTAGTCTTGTGAATCCCCCCAGGAGGAAGACGTCTACACTAAGGGTGTCAGTCTCTTTTCCCAAGTAACAAATGATATGAAAGGAAACAACCTAAAGTTGCACTAGAGGAGGTTTAGATTAGATATTAGGAAAACTTTCTTCATCAGAAGGGTTGTCAGCCTCTGGAATGGGCTGCCCAAGGATGTGGCTGAGTCACTATCCCTGAAGGTATTTAAAAGATATGTAGATGTGGTGCTTAGGAACATGGTTTAGTGGTGGACCTGGCAGTGCTGGGTTAACAGTTCGACTCATTAATCTTAAAGGTCTTTTCCAACCTAAATGATTCTATGATTCTATGACAATGACCTTTAATTTAAAAAATTCTTACACAATGGGAAATAAATTTACATGTAACACATGGCAAATTTTTATTATTAAACTGAAAACAAAGTTTTAAATTGAAGTTAGTAGATTGAAAAGTACCCCGGTAGAAAGTAGCCTAAAGTGTTACAGCAGCTGCTTTTAGGTTGGGGAATTTGTTACACTGAATGTAACAGGAAACAAGAAAAGACACTGTTATTGTCTTTTATATTCTTAGGTCCATAGTTTTTCTGTAGAAGTAGAAAATAAGACAAATATCTCCTAGAATGGCTAATTTGGAGACCATATAGTCCCTGGAGACTCGGTAAAGTGTTCACAGATAGACTGTATGCAGTCACTGTATCATTTGAGCAGACCTAACAAAATAACCTAGTTTTAAAAAAGGAACAACAGCTTATTTTCAAATGGAAGAGGAGCATAGACTAGAAAGACACGTGAGGAGTGACGTGGCTGGCTCTACCGATTGTCATCTGCACTTTACCATATATCTTGCAAATTGCGGGTTATAACCATTGCTATCTGAGCAGTACTACAGAAATGGATGTGTGAAGGAAGATGTAATGATTTACAGTTACTGGAAAGGATAGGATTATAGGCATGAAGTTCATATGTTACCAAATACAAAAAGAATGTGAAATATTAAGTATTTCCTGCAACAGGCCATTTTAAGAAAAAACATTACAAGGATAATAAATTCGAAGGCTTCCAGAGACAAACTTGTTAAAATGTTTGTTTTAGCAAAGAACCAAAGTCAAACCACTAAGAACAGAGAAATCCAAGTCTCATCACATCACAGTGAGTGGCTACGCAGCATGCTCCAGATTTGGGGTCAAGTTTTCACACCAGTAATTTAGGAGCCCAGATCCCATGAACATTCCCTGTGGCCACTCTTAGATTAGAAGTGACTTCCCTTCTTTCAGGGACGGCAGGACAGATGATGTGGCCACTCTTCGGCTGCTCCCAGGCAGCTCTGTTAACCCAAATTGGTTTAGGCTGCAAGGCGGATGGCAGCTGAGTCAGGCTGGGTACCGAGGTGGGGAGATCCCTGGGGGCAATAACATCTCAGGTGTTTTTGTCCCACAGATTCCCAGAGCTTCTGAAGGGACAGCTAGAGATGGACAAGCAAGCAACAGAAAATCCTGAACATCTTAGAGAAGTGAGAGAAATAGCTTATGCAGGGATGTTAAACAAATTTTAATTCTGTGTGGTTTTGCTTTCTTTTTTTAAGGAGAGATCTGTGATTACTCAGATGTGATTGGAGAAGGCTGGAGAATTTACGTCTGGGTATCTATTTCATAGTAAGTCATTATAATATTAGTGTATTAGAGTAAGATACAATTTGGTATCTATTATTTCACTCCCTTTGGGCAGACCATGCAGTTCTTCAAGAAATGTCACCATTGAAGTGGAGGATTACACTTACACCACCAGTAAATAAAATGGACAAGGGGCTGCTTTATGTTCTTTGACATTACTGGCATGGTATAGCTTGTGTCTGTACAGCCAAACCTTTCCTTACTGCCTCATGGGAAGAGTCATAGAATCCTAGAACCGTCTAGGTTGGAAAAGACCTTCAAGATCATCGAGTCCAATCATTAACCAAGCACTGCCATGTTCATGACTAAACCATGTTCCTAAGCGCCGCATCTACTTGTCCTTCAAATACCTCCAGGGATGGTGACTCAACTACTTCCCTGGGCAGCCTGTTCCAATGCTTGACAACCCTTTTGGTGAAGAAAGATTTCCTAATATCCATGGTGCAACTTGAGGCTGTTTCCTCTTGCTCCTGCCTGTGCCATCCCCAGGCTGCCCCTGGGACTAGCAGATGACCACTTCCATGGGCACTGACACTCAGTGCCACCCAGGGTGCTCCCACTGCTGGCCCAGAAAGCACAGGTCCCACCTGCCAGCTTCCTGCTCTGTCCTCACTGTCCTGAGGGGCTCCAGCATCTCTCTGCGTCTGTGGGCAGGCAACCCAGAGGAACTCCTCTTGAGGGTCTTCTTCTCTCAAGGTCCCTCAATAGGAAAGGGAGACATGAAGGCACTTGGGGTGGGTAAGGCAGGTGAGGGGCTCTGCACCTTTCTCTTCAGGAGCTGTAAAACCACATCAAGTGGTGGTTAAATTGCTAAAGCTAGCTGGGGACACAGGAGTTTTTCTAAGTACTCCTCCTCTTCCACTTGAACAGGTCAGAAATAGTCTCCTTTGTATAAAAGGGTTTTAAGGGGGTTGCATGTGGGAAGCAGCTTTGACTAGACACTGACACAACGTGTATTTCTTTCTGCCTGAAACAAGTTTTTGTGGTGGAATTGTGCCACCATTCACACCAAGTGAGACTTTACGATTGAATTTGATAACGTTAAGGAACAGTGATGAATTAGTTAGCTTCGTGTTGGGTTGCATGTGAACATCAGATACTGTACAACAGTTTCCTCTTTGTTTGGTCTAAGCAGTATTCTTACATAAATCCTGGGGCTTGAATCAGGATTTTCCACTATCTAGCTTATGCTGGGCAAGTGGATGTTCATTTAACAGAGGGCGGTATTGCGTTATATTTTCATATACCCATGGACATATAGCAAATAGATTTCAGAAGACTTTTACTTCAGTCAGGTAGTACTGCTCTGAATAATCATGTCAGCTTTTGTTTCATAGAGTTGCAGTTCTCACTTTCTAAAGGCTGAAGCAGTGTGTATGTGGGTGTGCAAAGGCCCAGAAGAACAAAGTTACCAAGCCTCTTTGTAAAGAAAATGCACGTAACAACACTTGGGGTACTTAAGAGCAATTTATGTAGCCATCTAGATAATGTTACAGGAGTTACTGTTATGCTAAGTGCATAATACTGTGTTAGTCCTGCTTATCTCATTTTACTTACTTGACAGACAGTTCTTGTACCAGACCAGTTCACACTTGTGTGGAATAAATAGTGAGAATAATGCACAATATCCATCTTATTTTAATGTTTTTACCACCTGAAGCCAAAAACGGGCTTTCAGTCCAAAGAACAAGGAAGCTCCTTTCATAACTTCCTAACGAGCTCACGCTCCCTCTGTTTGACATCATGCTGCACACAGCATGTCTTTCAACAGATGTTGTAGAGCCTATTGATGAGTACCGGCTCTCCCCTTAAAGCTAAGGAGTTATTTCATTGCCCAGAAATGCAAGTAGAATGAGGAAAAAATTCTGTGTGTGGGTAAGGTTATGCATAATGTCCTTTATTCCCTTTATTGAATATGAGTTTGATCCAGTATCTACCGGAGTCCTGTTCTCTGCTAACATTGATAACACATTTTAAACACTGAAAAAACCTCATCCATAACTTACTGGGGGGGTGGGGGAGGGGAGCTAATATGAGAAGCTCTCATTGTGTCTTATTAGTGGTGTGTCAGTAGGGGTAGATGAGCAGCAGAAGGACCAGCATGGCAGTAAATTCTCTGGAAGACTAAGACGACCTGCAGTTCAGAAAACTTTCCTTGATTATAACAAAAGTAAAGAACACAACTGGATGAATCTAAGATACCCTCACAACATAGTATGTATGCTTTTTATCCCTGGGACAGGGTGACTGGAAACGATAGCTTTCACAAGTAAACTGATGTACTTACTTTCAAATTTACCTTGTCCCAAAGTAAATATTAATTTAGAGGTTGTGAAATGGGATAATAATACAAACTATATACAAAATGGAAAACGATAATTAAGAACCTATGATAATATCACTAAGGAATGCTTTCCCCATTTTGCCTACAGGTAAAAGCCTTATGAATTTTCCTTTTGCATTTTGGTGTTTTCGTCCATAGGGCATTTGAAACATCTCATTCACATGGAATACTGGAGAAAGAAATATTGTATCACTTACGTTAGACTATGTTGCATTAACTCGTAGAAAAGAAGATGATCTGCTAGTGAGCATGTAGGAGTTTAATATTTTTTTAAATATAATTTGTAGTTAAACTATCAAACCCCTCAAACAACTAAAAATCAAGGATTGAAAAGGAACCTGCATCACAATCCTAGCTACAACAGTGCATCATTGAGTTAATCATCCTGTAAGGTTTAATGCTCTGCCATTCTCTTTCTACTAATTGCTATCAGAGTGTCCTTCTCACTCTTCATTGGATAATATGATCTTCTTGATAAGAAAAAGCCCCACTGCGGTCACAGGACACAAAACACTGATCAAGAATGAACTCACATCATCAACATAAATGTGCTAAAAAACATTGACAACCTAACTTTGTACCAGCAGGTTTTATGCCAGATCTTGTATTATCTTCCTCTGCTGCTCTAACTTTGTGCTGGTTCAGCTATTTTAATTCCTCTTAAAGTTAGAATAAAACTGGCAGAAAAAATCCTAAAACTGGCACAGAGCGTAGTGTGTGCTCTGGTTAATCTGACAGAGACGTGGTGTGTGATGACTTCACTTGGGCTTCACAGCTGATCTGACAGAGCTCCCATCTCAGAGACACAGAGTAGAAAATGCGGAAACTTTGAAGCTGGGATAAAGCAGAAAACTTTCATGGGCCAGATCAAAATCCTTGGTCTGGAGTCCCAGTCAAACACGCAAAGCACCTTGGTCAGACTCCAAACATCATTGGTGTCAACCTGTTCCTAGCAGGGACAGGAGAAACCGATAGCTAATGCCTAGTGCTGGCTGGCACTTGAGACTAAAAGGATGAACCAGAAAGAGATTCCTTTGTTTAGCCCTAACCATTGTATATCCCCAGGTCTTCTGAAAGAGTCAACTTGATCTGAAATAATTTTATCAGATAAATTCTTCTTTTAGCAGAGAACGGGCAATTCCTCGCTCCCAGGAACTCTCAGTAATTTTATTTATTACTTTATTGAAGTTCCCTTTAAAGAGGCTACCTACAGGGATCAGACAATCTCTGTTGGAAGTATACTGGAGTATGTTCTGTAAGAACAGAAAAAACTCTGGTAGCAACTTAGTAACGATATTTATTTCAAGGAAGGGGACAAACTTATGAAAATACTTTTTATCAGGTCTCAGGAGTGTCTTCTGTGGTCCTTAGTAGTCAGATAAAAGGGTCTGTGTGATGTTTACACAGCCTCCTGCAGAGTAATTGCCATAGCAGCTCATGTAAAAGCAACAGTAGAAAGGTGTAAAAGTCATTTGCTAGCAAGAAATAGGAAGCAATCAGCAACACTTTAAACAAATTATTGCCATGAAATCGCTCTCACAGCTTGAGATAAGCACTCGGGGTCTGTTAAAGCCATAACAGCCCCGTGACTTCTTCTCCCAAGACATTTTTCTGCTAAGTTTTTGTTCACAAAATGAGGGGATGCAGTGGAGTGATGCTTTAAGCCAGTGCTGAATGTACTTGTCCTCAGGCTGCGGCTGGTGCCTCCCTCTGTGCGTGGGTGTGTGAATGTGTGGGTGTGCTTGTGAAAGTGTGTGTGCAAGGACTTTTCAAACGTGTAATTAAAAGCGATGTCCTTCTGCAGCGAAGCAGAAGCCTGCACAGGTTAAGCTGGTTAGAAGTAGCTGTTTGCAGCAGAGCCATCTGCAGATGTCTGTGGTAGGTAGCAGAGCTCAGCTGCCCTGAGAGGGAAGCGCTTGGCACAGGTGAGCAGGGAAAGGAATGTCCTTTTGGGGGGAAACCTAAAGGATGGGAGGATTTTTTGGGCTGCCTGTGAAGCTGGGCCAGCTCTGCGGCCACCCTGGCTCCCTGGGAGGGAGATGTGTTCTCCTGTGCTCTGCCTTTGGAGGGAGAAAGTATCACCCCTGCGAATTCCCTGCCCTGCCCTTGGCAAAAGGCCACGTCCGCGCCAAGCATTTGGCTGCTTGTTCCAGCTCCCGGTTACCGCATCCAAAGGGTACTTGAACTGTTTGTTGTTACGGGAAATTCAGAAGTGTTAGCTTCAGAAATAGCATGGTTCTGTCATATTTCTGGGTGTGCAGGGTTTTTGCTATTATTTCTGCTTATTCTCTCTTTTTTTTTTTTAAACTTCTCTTTTGCTCTTTTGGGAGCAGATGGGTGTGGGTGTAGAAAATGAGTATGAGACCAATCACTTTTGTCTTTTGCTGAAAATTCCAATGTCTGCCCATTCTCCCTGATGTCACCAGTAGGATTAGGAGTGCAGGTGGGGACTAAGCAGATGAGCTCTTGAGAAGGAAATTCTCATTTTGTAAATCTTTCTGAGAGAAACTTGGCTCTCTAGAGATGCAGGGATCCAGGGTTATGATTCAAAGGGAAAAACAGGAACAACAATGGACGTGGTACGCCATGTGTATATGTGCAGACCTGGGTTAGCAGGAAGGGGATTGGGGGTGAGGTGGGATAGTCCTCGAATATGTGGAAGGGGCAGTGATTGGGAGTGACAGGAGGTTACAGGGCTACCTCTGCTGTGAGAAAATTGTTCTTGGCCTTTGCAAACCATGCCCAAGCAATGCAAACAGGCTAGAAGACAGCCATCAGTGCTGCTCCCAGGAGTCTGCCAACAGCCAAACGGCAGAGGCAGCTGTGGCCCAGCACTTAAGCCTTTTCCCTGGCCTTCCTGCATTTACTGGAGTAGACGTAGCCAGAGAAACACCAGCATACACAAAGCAGAAGCTGGTTTGGGAGAAGGTAGGTCTCTGCCATGAAGGAAAAGAAACATTCCCAGTGTTCCCAGTGGGGTCTCTGATGGACAGAGGCATTGCAGGTAATCCTTAAATCAATGAGAAGGAATTAGTAATAGAAAGCAGAGATACTGCATTTTCCCACTACAGACTTACAATGGAAGAGAGCCAAGAAATCCCCAGCTGCCTGTTTATAGGTATCATTTCTTTATTTAGGTGAACACATGCAGCTGCAGGGATAGCCCCTTCAAAACACAGGCTCTGCTTCTGTCAGATGGAAGAGATTTGTAGGTGTCACAGAGTCAGGGCTCATATACTTTCAGCAGCGTTGTTATAAAAAGCTGTGGTAAGCTCTAGTTGTTATTTTGTCCTTTTCTGACCAGCCCAGCATCACATATGCTGCAGCAATCGTCCACTTTCTTGAAGGTAAATTCTTTCAGAGGGGAGGGTGAAAGAAGGATGCTGCTGGTCTTTGCTGCTGCCTTGCCACTAGCCTGGGAATCTTCTCAGTCATATTGGAAGGTATTGCTATTAGTTTTGTTACTCTAATGCTCATTCCTTTTCCATTCCTTCAGGAGCTTAAAAATCACTGAATGTCTTACACTTACGTGTAAGTACCTGACACCAGTCAGTTTCATATTTAGTTTTGAAACATCGTGGAAGCTGGACTCCTTTTACAATTTGTTAACAGTCACTGATTGTGTTCTTCATTTTTCTCCAAGCTACTGTATTTTCCTTGCTAAGGATTTGAGTTTTGTTAGTATTAAGTGGAGATGCATCTGGAGCACAAAAATTAGATCCATCTCTGGATTCAAACTTCTTCAAAATTCAGGCACAGTGCAAGACAGAGTTTGTTCAGGCTCACGTCTGCATGGAAAATATTCAACCCTGTCTCAAGGTTTGTTTACATGCTATTTGATTTCAATATTATACGAACCAACTGCTATTTAATTAGTGAGGCATTGTAGAAATTCTTCTTCTGGGTGTAATTTGCTTTGATCTCTTGCCTGAGGAAGGAGTTTAGCAATGGAAGCACCGTTCCTTCCTAATACAAGCACACATAATTGTAGTTGCTTTGTCCTGGCTGTGGACTAGATTATTTCTCCACTGGTTTTAAAATATTGCTTCTTCCTCTCAAATAATTTTTTCTTGTGAGGAGCTAGCCATACATGTTTTGTTTCTTTGCTAGTCCATGCTGGTTTAGCCTTCACGCTGCATGCTGCTGCAACTTTTTTAATTAGAGCCTTTTGACTAGGAAAGTGATTAGCGGACATCTTTTGGAAGCTGGATTCATAACCTCATGGGTTGCTTCAGATCTTTATTTTACAGTTTTTAACATATGTGTGGAGAAAAAGCGACTTCCAATAACTCTTACCTATGCAGTCAGCAAACTCGAAAGAGTAGCACATGTGCAATTATTTACTTGTTATGATGGCATTGTCACATTGGGGCTTTCTGGGGCAGCTATCCTATTGACCTCTTTGGTGTTAGGTGGTGTGAACCCTGTGCATGATGCTCTTTTAATTGTGTTTACTCTGGCAGGAAGGAGTCTGCCTGGACACGATGCCAAGCAGAGAGCAGGAGGTCAGTCTGGCCCCTTTCCTCCAGGAGAAACAGCTGGACTGGAGTCAGGCTGGGAGGAGAGGTCAGCAGGTCACCTTGGGGTCAGGGATGCAAAAACCTCAGTTTGAGTAAAGTCTTGGTTTCCACAGAAACAGAAAATCTTCCCTCCCACTTTTTAATCTCTTTCTTTCATCTCTCCCAGCACCTCCCCATAGTCTTGGCATCTGATGTATTGGGGCCAGCTAGCTCATCTTTCAGCAGCAATCAGAGTTGCTGCTGACACTCTGTGCATGCCTTTTGCAAGACCAGCAGCTAAAATACTCTCCTCCACTGAAGGCAAATAAATCTATAGCTAGCTATGACTGTGGACCAGACTACAGCATAACGTGCCTCCCAAAAGTGAAGGCTGAACCAGCAGCTGAAAGGGCAGAGCAGGCTCTAACCCTTCAGCAAGATGAGGACACAGCAGGACCAAGTTGCATAAACTGGGAGAGGAAGGAAGGCAAAGGGAAATACTGCAAGAGGCAGAGAGAGGAGAGCAAGTCCCTCCTTCCCCTGCCCACAGTCTCTGCTGAAGGGATGCGCACGGGAACATGGGTCTTGCACCCATTTCTGGTATAAATTGCAGGGGGTGCAGAGTGAACTGTGTGTGTTCACTTGGAGTGATTCCATCAGTGAACTTCTGACTGAGTTTTTTCCCCTGTAGATTACCATACACTTTTTTCCATCACTTTCTGCCAGTCTGGACTGACAGCCTCAGTGACTTCCTCTAAATAAAAGCTAACACACAGCAAAGCGTGGCAAGCCACCAGCATTCAGTCAGTGCCACAGCTTCCTTTCTTCTTTTCTTGCTCTCTCCCATGCCCACTGCCTCTGAAGTTTAGCATCCCCTCTTGCTTTTAGGAAGAGCTATCTAACAGATTGAAGAGAGCTGGTGAAACAGGAGAAAGCTCCTTGCATGGTGATGTCTCTCAGCATACTCTGTGCCTCACATTCACACCTGTAAAATGGGAGTGATACTTCCGTGGTAAATGCAGTGACTGTGGAAATGAGACTATGTCAAGTAACCAGAAACACAGCTGGATAGCATGTCTGAGGAAAAAATAGTGCTGAGCTTGTCTTCCTGGCAGAAGGAAAAGTGAAGCCTTGATTTAATAGCGCAGAATGAAGCCATATACCTAAATGAGCTGGCAGCTGTGAGAAAGGGGGTAAGAACTACTTGGTGAGCGTTTATGAGCAGTGCTTTTGCAGCACCCTGTGCCATACGTTGCTGTGTCCTCTTTAGCTTCTCCTTGGTGAACTCAGACTTCAGTCAGACCCTCCTGACATCTGGGCAGAGACTTCACTCTGCTCATCACATAAGCTGCCCAACTCATCTCTCAAAGCGGTGTACCATTTTCTACAGCTCCAGTATCCTCATTCTGTGTGCAGATGTATTTTACAATGTCCGTACAGGGTTTGGTATGGTTATTATCGTGGGCTGGACCTCCTGATGGGCAGGTACTGTATGAACACGGGCAGGAGTTTATAAACTAAATATCTGTGCTGCAGCCCTATGTAGTACAGCTTTCTCCTTACTTGTGGAACAGAAGTAATAAAAAAAATAAAGGCAGCACCCTTCACTGTGCCCCTGAAGTGTTTTGGCCCCAAAGTCAGGGATGAGCGCTCAGACCCCTGTGACGCTGCCAGCAAAGGGACGGGACGGGGCTGTGCAGGGAGTGAGGAGCTGGTGAAGGGCAGCACGGGGGTGAAACGAGGGTGTGCTGAAGGCAGCTGTCCTCATCTGCCAGTGCCTGCAACACAAACGTGCTCAGAGCGAGGTGAGGGCAAGCGCTTGTGATGAAGGGAAACAAGAGTAAAAGAAGGTACGGAGGTAGCATGTGGATAACCTTTAAAATTCCCCAGGCTTGAGGAAGGAGACAAAAAAGATGTTTCTCAAACTGCTGAGGTAAAACACCAGGGGAGACAGGAACCAAGGAGGAAGGATTTCTTTTTCTCTTTGTCCCTTTGTTGCCCTTTCCCTTCCTACGACCTGTTCCTTGACACAGTGAGTCACGATCCTGTGGTGGAGGGATGGGAAACTTCGAGCCATAGATCCTCTCTGTCACAACCACACTCCTGACCTAAATTCCTGCTGATCTCAGTCATCTCAGCTCCACACAGCACCCGCTGCAGCTGCTTGCAAAGCAGCACTAGCCACCTGGCTGCCTCCAGATATGCGTTTTTGGGACACCCAAACCAACAATTTACATTGTGGTGGAACCTCAGTCTCGTCAGGGTTCCTCTTGAGCTGTAAAATTGAGGTAACAGGTAGAGGCCATACTTTGATCTTTCCCAGTCTGTGGATCTCCTTCTGTTCATTATAATCACTCAGGGATTTACTTAGGCAATCACAGGCCTGACAAAGGCCAGGCTTTAAAACGGCTCTTCAGCCACCTCAGAAAAGGGCAACAGGATGCTGAGGCTGTCACGGCAGAGCTGCTGCCTCTGCTTGGCTGGTGTCCCCAGCGGGGCCTGCCTGGCCTCAGGCTGCTCCTCAGATTGCTCACCAACCGCAGCAGCAGCCGGGTGCCTCGCCACTTGCTGCAGACTTGTGTTGTATCAGACCCATTTTTGAACATGGGGAAGTAGACCAGGTAGCTATCTAACAGGGCTGGAAAACCAGTTTAGATCAAATCCTCGCTCATGCACTGAAATCTTAGGAGCCCCTGGACATGTGGGATATCTGTTAGTGACTGGTGTTTCTTCACAGCATCTTAGCTGCCACCCTCAATCAGGATTTCAGCAATTAAATAGTAAGCCGGGGAATAATTACTAGCCACCCTGGCATCTAGAGGTGGAACAAATCCAGGCTGTGTGTGATAGATATTGAGGCTGGAGGGAGGTGTGGCACCTGGTTAAGGAGATTGCCAGTTTTTCCCTTGCACTAGGAAAATTTGCACTTTCCCTGGCACTTGCACACTGATTTGTTGTATTAACACATACAATAATATATACTTACAAATAATACATACTTAAAAATACATAATGATAAATCATTAAATCCTGAAATCCTTGCTTTAGGGTCTTCACACTTGATAAAAAGGTTTTTGAAAAATTTGAGGATACTTTAGTTATTTCATAAGCCATGACTAATACTAAGAATGACACCTCTTTCCCAAAACAACGTTGACTCTAAGTTACAGAGCTAGTAACACCAGTAGGGACTCTGCTATTGCATCTCCTTGGATCTGTGGGAAGGTGGATGTCACGGTTTACACTGCTTGTCCTGAAATCAGTGGAAAAAACTTGCACTAGTTTCAAAACAGTCCAGGAGGTGCTTTTTGATGAGAGAGTAAATGGAAGATGTCCTGAGAAGTTATACTTAATGTAACTTCTGTATTTATACTGCAAATTAAGCCATACAGCAGTGGTCGTGCATGACAGATCATGTATAAGCTGTTCTTTGGTATCTGTTCCATGTGAAAAATCAGTACTTTCCATAGCAGCAGACTTTTTTTTGCTGTTACTTTTAACAAGAGTGTTTTATAGATATGAAAGCACTCTTGAGTGGAGTGCTTTGACCAAAGAACTCTTCTAACATCCCAAGGTCCCTTCTCTTTTCTGTTGAGCTAAATATCCCATCATCATAGTCAAACCGAAAGGTGACACACAGAAAATGCATCTAATACCAAGTTTAGTAGTATGGCTACAGGTAACTGTCTTTTTAAAAGAAAATGAAGATACAGGAGCAAGGTTGCGCTTTCTTTGAGCTGTGTATCGCATATGTGAAATACAGGTATCAATAGTTTTTCTTATAAGCAAATATACAAACATTTTCTTGAAGTTTAGAGAGGGTTTCAAATTTAAGTCTATTAATTCTATCATATACATTAGGCTTCAAAGCTTTCATTCATTAATGCATGCAAGGAAAAGGTAAAATCTGAAATAACCTAGACTGATCAAGAATGCCTTTTAATGCATTGTCCTGTTCTTTACAAAAGACAAGATTTTTTATATAGTCAGCAGCTTGTGATGATATAAGTGCAGGTCACATTAGGTCTGATCTCGGGGGAGATTTACTGCAGCATCACATCTATCCCACAGCACAGAGAGTGTTCTGATGCCCGGCCTGATCTTAGACATCAACAACAATTTCTCCCTTCACTTTTGCTCTTTGCTGAAAAAGCATCTCTCCCCTCTTGTGGCTACATTTCATCCCAGGGTTTCCCTTTCCACTCTTAGGTTGTGTAATAAGTCACAGCAAGGGCATCTAATCATCTGTAGAACGTGACAACATTTGGTTCAGATTCCCTTATCAGCATCACCTTTCCTTCTGCCTCTGCCTCATCCTTAAAGAAGACCAGGCGGTGGGCCTTAGAGATCAGTCACACGTCGACCACTTCTTCAAACACTTCACGTGGGAAACTGTTCAGAGGCATGGTTGCTGGACTGCAGACCTGGAAAATAACTGTCATCAAGACCTTTACATCTGTCAAAGGAATTTCAGCCCGGTGACACTGCTTTGCCCCTACTTTTTTTTTTTTTTAAACTTTAGAGAGCCCTTGGATTCTTTATGACTTAAAACTACTACTGTGGGGCATTACTTTGGGAGGAGCTCTACATCACACAAAGGTTTTAGCCAAGAATTAGTTACACATCTTTAAAGTGAGAAAGCTCTTTATTGTATTGTGTGTTGTAATTAAGATGAAACCATGTGCTTTGTTTCCTTTGTTCCTGTCAATTCGTGGAAAACCCCAGACTTCTGCAGCCTTAGGAAAGCTGATCGCATCTGGCTCTGAGCTGATGGGGCTGTGCCAGGGGCAGGACAGCCTCCTCCTGCCTTGTGGCCCCACAGCCCCCAGCCAGCCCTGCCCCATCCGTGGCGGGGCTCAGCCACTCCCCAGGATGCCACAACAGCTCTGCAGAGGGCATGGGCTGTCCCGGGCTCCTGGCTGCCTTTGACAGTTAGCCAAAGGGGGTTCCAGCCCCCTGCAGCAAGACCAACATCAGACAGGGGAGCCAGGTCGGGCAGGGAGGTGGTCCTAACCCCAGCTGTATCGGGTGAGGCAGAGTGGCTCTGATCCTGAATACATCATCTTAGCCTGTTCTTGGCTCTTAACAGGTGGTGGAGACCTGTTGAGTTTAGTAGGACTGAAGGTTGCCTTGCATTGACGTGTTCTGCTGGATAATAACACTTGGGTATGTTCCTATTGTATCTGGTTGTGCTGGGATGTGGCCCACTGCAGAAACACTAAATGCTGTTGCATATACCTACATTAAAAACCACAAAACCTGTTGCAAACCTGACTGCTATTACATCTCGTTAAAACTTACAAGATGCCAGCTGCTTCCTACCTTAGTATTTTTATGTGCAATAGTGTCAGAATGTAATGGCTTTTAGTGCCTTACAGAACATGATTCTGGTTATTTGGAAATTTGTGCACAACATTTTTTAGTTCTTCAACTGTGCTCATTTAGGAGCGTGTTTTGCGAATCCTACAAAAATCTCAGCTTAAAAGCCCCTTTTGAGACCTGTGTGTATATCCTAAAACTTTGGGGGAAAATGCAAATTATACATTTTACATACATTTAAATGCATCAGTGTTAACCTGCTGCTACCACTCTATATGGAAGGTAGAATACATCTTGTTCTCTTACACAATTTGCATTTAAATTCTGTTGAACCTTTTTAATCAAATGATTTCATCAAATGTTCTCCTTTTTTTGCTTTGGCTGAATACAAAATCACATCGAAATATTGAAAATTATGTGTTTTGAAAGCAAATGCTATCTTGCCTCTTCTTCCCTCACTGGTAATAGCAACCTTAAAAAGAGATGTTAACTTTTATGAGTTTCTGCCTTTTTATCTGTAGAATGAAAGGTAGAATGTTTAGTAAGTCTAAATAAAAACATAAAACCTAAGTTAAGTTCAGCTTTGACCTTAATGTCCTCCTCACTGTATTAACCTTTGTGTGCCAATTGATGAGTAATGCTTTGAATTCACATAGTTCCTTTTTCCTGGAGATCACACAAAACTTGAAATAATTATCCACCAGCAAAAACTGCAACTATTTAACATGACTCTCAGCCTAATTTACATATGATTTCCCTGGCATGTTAAGTGTTACTGTGGTATTTTTGCCTCCTCTTAGACCAGAACAGTAGCCAGGGTCAGCTGGAAAAGGTCAACTCCATCAGCCTCCCTGTGCTGTGCCCTGGCAAGAGAGGTTGGTTCTGAATGTGGTTATAGCTCTTCAAGTAGCCAATGCACACAGGAAGGATATAAAAAAATGTATTTTCTCTTTTCTTTTCTTTTCTTTTTTCTTTTCTTTTCTTTTCTTTTCTTTTCTTTTCTTTTCTTTTCTTTTCTTTTCTTT
>JAVJGI010000062.1:58667978-58700422 GCA_035590275.1 Ibycter americanus
TCTTTTTTCTTTTCTTTTCTTTTCTTTTCTTTTCTTTTCTTTTCTTTTCTTTTCTTTTCTTTTCTTTTCTTTTCTTTCCTCTTTTCTTTCCTCTTTTCTTTTCCTTTCTTTTTTCTTTCTTTCTTTCTTTCTTTTTATTTCTCTCTCTCTTTCATTTCTTTCCTCCCTTCTTCCTTTCCTCTTTTCCCTTGTTTCCATCCTCCCGTCCACCCTTCTTCCTTCCTTGCTTTCTTCCTGCTTTCTGTTGATACAAAGTATATTCCTTCTTTCCCCTAAAAAAAATATCAGGGATGTGTCGTGTTTGTCACTGCAAGACATCCAACAACATATTGTCTCAGCTTGCCATACATTTAATCTGAAAGATCCATATTCATATCTGTTAACTACTCATAAAATATTCCTTCACAGGCTGCATGGTGAGATATCACTTTTCTGGGAAGGTTATTCCAGGCTGATGGAGTTATAGGCAGACTGGGGTGAGGGAATGCAGAAGATGGGTCAGATACGAAGGATTCTGGATTGAGCACAAGGGAAGTGTATTAGGAGAAGATGATCCTTGTAATGGAAGAAAAAGTCAGTGGCTCATAGTCAATTCAGCCTGTCAGTCACCAGCTGTGGCTGCAGGGTTATCAGTCTGTATGTTTCTGCTGAAGATGAGGAGATAGTAGCTTATTTCCAAGGGACCTTTAATTGGCTTTAGTCAAGTAACACAGTGCGCTGATAAGTTATCAACCATTTCTAATCAGACACTAGTTCAGTTCAACATCCCAGCTAGACCCATTTGAACAGTGGTCATATGCCTGTAGCTGGAAGCAGCTGCTTGGGCAGGCAGAAGTTTTGTTTAAAAATAGGTCAGTGAGCAGTTAGAAATCTGTCTTCCACCAAAAAAACATTAAAGTTTTCACATCAGAGGAAAGAAAATACATTCCCAAAGGGGACGTGCTTTGTTTGTATACACGGCAATGCAGCAGCCTTTCTAATTATCGCCTAGTCAAAGAGGATGTTTTCTGTTTTGTGCATATGGCTGCATGCTACTCATTCCTGGCTGTGTTCTCACCCCCGTAATTTCAGTGCTCATCTGGAACGCTGGAACGCACGCCCGCAGAAGAAAGCGCTTGAAAAACAGATTTGCAAGAAAAGAAAAAAAGCAAATCCCCTCCTCCTTGAAATCCAGAGCAACATCCCCTGTCACGTGGTTATAAGATACTTCAAAAAGATGGGTGTAGTGAAAAATTAAAAGCATGCTTTGGCTTCATGTCTAGGAAGCACTAGCTCAGGTACGAGCAGGTATCTCACTTTTTCTGCTTTCAGTTTCCCTACATCAGAATTGCAGACTATTCCCAAACACATGCCAGGAGCATGCACACCAAGCAGATACTTTTATTTTCAGCACAGATGTATCCCATCTCCTTTATACAACACTGTGACCACAGACAGAAGGTGTCTTTTTCAGGGACCCTGTCATTAGTAATAGTCTCATTAATTTCCTCTTTTCCCCTCCATTTTTTCCTTTTTTAATCAAAATACTGCCAGAATAGTGAATATATTTCATCATCAGTGGAACATCATATTTGTTGGTGTAAAAATAGGTATCTCTCACAGAAACTTGTAGCATAAGTTATTCAAATGTTCCTTACTTATTTCACTGCAGACGTATGAGGTGGTCTCCTCTCTTTGCATAGTTCTGAGTTCAGCTTCTGCCAGGCACCTTCAGGAAGGAAAAACTGCCTTGTATACACTGTGTTTTAAAATAAAGATGTCATGTTTAAAAGCACAGAGTCATTGAAATCCGAGATCATCTATTTCTGGTTTTCATTAACGTAAGCTGCACATACTTGCTCACCATGGCACATTACAAAGTCCCAGTCCTCCCATCATTCAGAAGCTATCTCAGCCTGAAAATCGGTGGTTAAAGCATGCTGCAGCTCCTGGCCCATGTGTATACGTGATTTTCCTCAGCCCAGGAACCACAGTGCTCAGAGGAGTGGGGAGCAGGTCTCTGCTAAGCATTCCTCAGTACCCACCTACTCCCTTGTGTCTGCCTGAACTGAGGAAAGGGGATGGTGCATCAGCGCGCATGCACAGCCCCGGTGTCTGAGCACCTCGGTCATTCAGGGAACTAGTGTGACTTGTATTTTCAGCTGGAGAATTTGAGGCACCTGGAAATGATGGTTCAGGCTCACAAAAGGGAACCAAATTCAGAGATGCCTACAGACTTTTCTGGATTTTTCCCAACCTCACACAAAAATCTCCTCTTTGAGGGAGTGAACCGAGACCTGCATTACCTTAGCTTCTAACTCATCCCTGTATCAGTAACTTGCTTTTTTTCCTGTCTGTTTAGGAGATAACGTTAGAGCCGCAGGCCCATCCCATCCCCAGCCAGTCTGGAGTGGCTCATTCCTGAGCATTTGCTTGTCTTTTCCCCAGGCTTGTTTGCAATGTGTCAGTGATGGTGATAAAAGTTGGCTGAACCGAAGGCAATGTAAACAGACAAGTACTGTCTTCATGCTGTCCCTCTGAAGTGCCTCCTAGAAAGTCTGGCAAAAGAGTGTGAATAGTTTATTAAGGATGGTATATTAAGAACATAACTACCTTTTTGGAAGCCTGTCTGGAGACTTGTAACAAGGTTGCTCATTCCTTCCACGACCACGACTCATCTGAGTGTCTCTTGCCTACAAAATGGGACATGGCTTAATTAAACATGAGGCATAGCCTAGTCATCCGACAGCTAGGCTTCTGCTGCGGTTTGCTGGGGCAGAGCTCTGTCCCCGCCAGAGGAAGGAGCCGCTTGGAGCCCAGAAGGCTGGGCTGCCCTCTGGCCCCAGGATGCTCAGGCTCCTATCGGATGGGGTCCTTTAAATCTGCAGCCTTACTTTCCATTTATTCTTGAGAAACAGCAGGCCTTGAAGAAAGAAAAAGAAAAAAAGAAAAGAAAGACAAGAACGCTTTCAATTCAAAGCGCATAGTTGTGAAAAAGCCATGCTCTGAACTGGGGTGAAGGAAAGCAGCTCAAGGCATATATTCTACCCTGGCCTGTACTTAATTATGTGTTTTGAATTGAAAACAAACATTTCTAAAATGGCTACTGAGACGCACTTCTTGAATGAATCCAAGATGGTGGCAGATGTTACGGCTTCTGTGATAAATGATTTCAAAGGTGCCGAGGCCCGTTGCCTTTTTAAAGTGACAGCACTTGGGTCTCTACAGCCACTTTCCACCTCTCCAGCAGTTTCTTTGCTTAACTGTTTTCAGGATGCCTTTCCACCCTGCGTTTCACAATATTGCCACATCATTCAAGCAGGATGAAACCGAGCCGTTTCTGTGACATTCGTGCAGAAGGACAGCCACTGTGATCTTAAAGAATGTGGCACCCACAAGCAGACACATGGCTTTGATATTTTTTTATTTTATTCAGAGCCCTCTAATTTAGAAAGCCATGTGTCACCAGATGAAACTGAATGCTTGCTTGCAGTGATCGCAGCCTCCTGCCTCTGCCCACTCCTCTCTCCTCTGCCGTAGTTAATGACTCAAGAAGTTGCTAGAGAAGTTGCTCAGGAAAGTTCCCCCCTGCCATTTTTAAGAAACGTTGTTTGCTGGCTGCCACTTAGCCAAGAGGGTAAACTGGAAGAGACAACTGCCCTGGCACAAGCCTTAAGAAACACTGAGCTCTATAAAAAGCCTGGAAGCCTATAAATCATAACGAAGAGCAAATTGTCAGCTTTGCCTTAAGAATAATGCCATCATTTGTAGTGGTGCAGTGAGAAGAATCAATACGTTCAAATACAACAAAAGAGTTTTGAAAAAGAAATGTATCCTAAGCATTGACTTGGGACTGCCACCTATAGTAGATGCAGAAACATTACTAATATCCCAGTATAGGAGAAGAAAGAGGGGAAATAATTGCGGACCAGAATATAATGTACTGGACAAAAAAAATTGTCATCTAGCCCATATTTCCTTTTACACAGAAGACAAGCCTTCTCTCAAACAACTCCTATAGTTTAATAGTGTGTATGTCCATTCCTTTCTTTTCTGCAAGTTGCCACTACTTTTGGAGAAAGCTGTGCTTCCTGGTCTCCCTAGCCCGAGCAGTCTTGCTGGTTGCAGGATGCTCTGGCGAGATGAACAATGTGGGTCTGAATCCCTATAGACTTGGGAGATGACTCTGAAGAATGCACCTCTAGGCACCTCTGGGCCGTAAATCCTCATCAGACCCAGGTGCCTTCCTGTACCCTCACTGGGAAACTAAGTATCTCACCTGGCTACTGAAGATGTTTGCTGACTCCCATGGGATGGAGACATCTTACCCTCCCCCAGTGCTCCCCACCAGCTCTTGGAACTTACATAGAAAATACCTGACTGTCAGTACCAGAAAAAAACCTATGCTATCCTGCAATCAAGGTGATAAAAGAAGATAAATTAATGTCAAATTGTATTCCATTACCTGTCTAAGATTGGTTTGTAAAGATCAAATTTGGGAAAGCCAGAGGGAAGATAAAATGAGTTATATTCAATTAAATAATTAATTATTAAGCTACTAAATGTGGTGATCCTTCTACACTGACAATGCTTAGTGTCTCTATGGCTGAGAAGAGTCATGAAATATGCTGTACCTCACCCAGTTAGTTCTGCTTGACCTCCCACTTGACTCTGTTACACCTCGCCTGTGATGGAGACCATGACCTGCTCTCAGGTTTCCCACTTACGAGTGTTGAAGTGTTAGTCCCATAATCCAGTTTGTAAGTGGACTGTAAGATGGGTGCATGAGGCACAGGCAAATTCCTGCTGCAAGAGATAAGTCTCCAGCAGTCGCAGGCATGCAGATCATATGGTGCAGGCTAGGGTCAAGGCTCCAAATAAGCAGAAGATGAGTTCTGGGAGCGTCCTGCTCTCTCCTCCCAAGGAGAACCTTGTAGTGCATTTAATCTTGTAGCAGCACAGAGTTTTCTTCAAGTATCAACTCAGTCTCGGAGTTTCTCAACACCAGTTCCTGTGACAGCAGCACTGTGATTCTTGGCACAAACAGGTGCTTTCTGTATCAAACTTTTCATTCTTTGGATGCAGAATCTAAGTGAAATCTATGGACTAATTAGCAATGCTTCTCAGGAAATCTAAGAGAGTTTGGTCTCAGCATAGCCATCAAAACAAGATGAAACTTAAGTGCTTCAGTTATTAACTGTTCTGTTACTAACCATATGTATTATGTTAACTATTTGGTAACACTGTTATTCACTGTTAAAAAAAACAGATGTGGAGGTGCTATACTCTGCTGTTCTACCAGGAACAGCCTTGTGGAGGATGAAACACGCAGCTACATATATGTAATGGCGCTTGGCTGGTATCCTGAATGGTGTTTGAGAAATGTTTTTTCATTTGTTAACTAGAAAACACACCAAAATGTCATTTCTCTGCAACCAGACTTGGCAGCATTGTGGCGCCTCATGCCTTCTGCAGTGTGTGTGCGTGTGTCTGTGTGTCTGTGTGCCTGTACTTGCCACATGTACATACACACACAGCCATGAACACAACCGTCACTTGTCTTCCAAAATATCTTGGTGTTATTTCTTGATTGTGTATCGTAAATATACAAATTATTTCCTGTTGGTTTCATGACCTGGGCTAGGTGTGGGAATGGAAATCCTAAGACAGTGATTTCATTAGTATCTGTGTTGCTACTTTCCTTCCATGGCTTTTAGCTCCCTGAATTGTATTTCACAGTCAGCAGAGTTGTTTGGAGCTAGTTCCAAGAAAAAGACACACACATCTACAAACTGGGTGCTTGGCCCCCAGAATGTAATCTGAAGGTCAGAGCTACACACCTCCACTGCTTCAACAAAGTGTGCTGAGTGCCCTGATCAGACAGCCATCTATAGTCAGCTAACAGAAAACAAAAACTGTGGAACTGTGTTGGAAATCCTGTCCAATTCCAGCTGTCAGAGACAGAGTTAGGGCTGCAAAGCTGTTGTCTTCCTCTAGAGAGGAGAAAAAGTCTGTGTCCTTGCACGGGACTTTTCTGAGCAAAATGAGGTGAGCACATTGCAGCTGCTGCCACATTGCATCTGATGGTCCTTTTGCTTAGATAATCCTCTGACTGTTCAGAGAAAAGAAACCTGGGGACTCATCCCACCGTGGGAAGGGATTTAAGGCATTTGAAGCTGGACATATCATTCTGCCAGCCTGTTGTGTGTGCCTTGGGGATATTTTGCAGTATTCTGCTGATGCTGTGCTGCTGTGCAGGGAAGCAAACTGTGCTTCTTGCCTTACAGAGACTTCAGGTGAAAAAGCAAAAACCCAAAATAATCCTGACAGCAGAGATAGAGGCTATGCCTTTTTAAGTCTGATGTATTTTCAAACTGTCAGAAAAAAATCACCTTTTTAAAGTAGGAACTCAACTCTAAGATATGGCTGAGATCCTGTGGCCAGTGCCATGCAGAAAGCCAGCATAACCCAGATGATCCTGCCAGCCCCCCAAATTTACAAATAATTGCTTTTGTCAACATGCCTTGCCAATTTAGCACTACAAATAATTTTCCCTTATTCTGGTCACTGTGAACCACCAAGTCTCTTGGCCTTTTCTCCTTCCCCTGGGAGAAAACCCTGTCTGTAGCTGTTTGCCTCCAGCCTGCAGCATGGGACAGTCCCTGCACAAGAGAGGGACCCACATGGAACTCCAGGCAGAGCTGCCTTCCTCCCCATTCCTGCTTGCACGGCTGCAGTCGGCACGTACTGGCTGTGATAATGAGAAAAGAAGGCTGCTTCCACAAATGTCTCAGTATAAAATGATGATGAGAGGGGAAACGCCAGAGACAGAGGAAATGGGAATGGATAGTTTGGTTCGCACAAGCCAGTAGATAGGCAAGTACGACTGGGAAAACAAATAAGCTGTCAGTGAAAATAATGGACGAATACAGAGAAAACACCCAGGAAAGAGAGCGCCTGATCTAGGATCTTTAGGCAGTGAGTTTCCCTCTGCAGTGTTATTTCAAGGAAAAGTTAATCAAGAAAACATGGAGGGGCTTTTTTAAGCCATTGACTACATCTATACCAGTAAACTAAACAGTGCTAAAGCCCATTCTCTGGCCCTGAAGCTGGAGACACAGTCTGACCACATCTGTAACTATTGAACACTCTTAACCTCCAAAGCGGAGGGGCCACAGGTAGGTTGCCTATTGGGAACAGGCCATGTGTGAGCCGTGACCAGGAACTTCTTGGGAAAATTACTAACTGGCATGGTTAAACTGCACCAGGGATCTTTCAGAAAGTTAAAAATGTTCATGACTGAGCGCACGTTCCCAGATCTCAGCATGTTTTATTGTCATAGATACAGCCATGGATGCTGGTGTATTTAGCATTCCCATTAAAAGCCGTCATCTGGAGGGTTTGATGCTGGCTTGTAAGGATAGAAGCTGAATTGTGAAAAGTATAATGCAAAGATGTTTGGGACATTAGAAATTGAAAAAGCTCTTTATGGATCCAATAGCCTGTCCTGAAGAGTGTGCAAGGACCAGAGCTTTCAGGGGAAGTTGGACAAACATGGAATAGGTGCCCCATGGTCCAACATAGTCCCCACGGTGCACAAGTGTCTGCCACTTTCTGCTGTAACTTTGAATGAGTTAATTTGCAAATTAGTTTTTGAAAGAGTAATTCATATCCTATCTTCTCTTAAGGACATCCTAAACTACAAAGCATAGTTTATCAGCCCATCGTATTTTTATTTTGTCCATTCACTCACACTGGCTGGGCTGCTTGGAGCATCCTATGATTCTCTTTGGTGTGAGGTAACACAATTGACTTTTTTGCTATCAATCTGCTGCTTTTTTTTACCTATATGAGACAGTAAGACAGCAAGCAAAGACTCGTCAAGAAGCTAAGCTAGTGGGCAATCTGGAATTTTAATATCATACTTGTCCTGAGTGACAGAAGTGGCCTTAGATTATATCCAGTTGTGTTGGTTTTGTTGTTGAACTTGCAAGCACCACAGAAAAGTAAACCACAAATTGTACCTGCCAGAAGTGTATTTAAAATGGTCTTTTGAAGATGATAACTCTTCCAAACTAATTAGGCTTCACACTGGAAGCAGGGTGGGAAATGCTTTACCTGTAGGCATGCTTGTGTTACTGCTTGACAATGCCAGACCAAAGCTGCCTGAAGAACTTCTCTTTGCTACAGATGCAAATCAGAAGGTATTTTAAAGTCTAAATTCCACTGATTAGCCCCATTGATGCCTGTGGAAATTATTCCTGATTTTCAAAAGTAAAAGTCGGAGTCAGGTCTGCTATGTTTGACAGATTGAATTGATCATAAACTAATGGACTGATCCAAGGTTCTTGGACAGCCAGGGTGAAAAGGAACATGCTTCCTTCTTGCCCAGGTCCTCTTGTTGAACATCTGCTTTCCAAGTCACCTCCTTTTACAATGAGTGCAGTTCTTTCTGCACTACTGTGAGAAAGACTACACTACTATTTTTTGAAGTTAGGGTTAGTTTGGTTAAGCCAAACTTGATGTAAATGGCTTGGACGACAGGTGGAATTGTAGGACAGTGAGGAAATAGAGATTTCCTTGCATGTAGTGCTGGATTCTGGTCTCCAGAACACTTGCAGGAAAGCACAATGACATTACTAACTTTAATGCCACCTTACTCCAGTGCAGCAGAAAATGGAGTCTGGCCATGCTGGCTTCCCACCCCCCACCCCCCCAATTTGGACGGGTGCAAGCTCTTTTCTTAAAGAAGAAAATAATGACCCCCGAGGTCAGTTTTGTTATTTTGGGTAGAGTTCCTTGTTTCAAGTGGACTTCTGTGTAACACGAGAACAATTTCCAGACCCTTATCAGAGCACCAGCCCAGGAGTGTCTAGCCCACTATCTGCACCTTCTGAAAGAAACAATGAGAATCCGAAGGCAGACAGCGAGGCGAGCGCCGGTACAGCCTTCCCTGGGGAATGGCAGCAGGGGTGGGAAGGAGGGGCAATCATCGCCCTGTTGGGAACATAATAGCCCCCGGGTAGACCACTGCGAACAGGAAGGGTGTGGACAGGATCTGAGTGCAGCTGCTGCTCTGCTAACAGCATCTGTTCCCACTGGCTTTGATCTGCGGGCATGCGGCATTCTGTGCCATGAGATAAACACGCTCTTGGAGTGGGGTTTGTTTGCCTTACACATATCTCCCTAATGAGCTGTGTGCCCAGGCAGCCATACACTCCAAATCCACCAGCAACAAGACCAAGCCTTTCTGGGAGGGTTGCAGCAGGTCCTTGCAACCTTTTCACAAGTCCGGGAAAGATGACATCATGCGCAGATCGCTCGCCAGCCCCACGTTTCTCACAGACCAGCATAATCACAGTCCTCACTATCGCGCATGCAAAACTGGCTAGACTCCTTCTCTCGTGCTTGCCTCTGCGGTTGAATCCCTTGGAGCAGGGCACCCAATTTAGCATAATTAACTCTTGCAAAGAAAATTATTCTGGTTGGCTTCTTGGCATGGCTCAAGCACTTTGTACGCCCTAGCTGGAGCCCTTAGGTTTGGAAACGAGCAGGGGATTCCAAGTTCCCAATTAACAGAGGCCAGAAACACTGCCTCACTGGGAACAGACTTGGAGTCGTGCCTTGCAAGCCCAGTCCAACTCCCAATGAAGCCAACAGGAGGCTGTTCAGAAACTTCAAGGGGTATTTGTGAGCCCCCTGGAAGATGAGGAGGGAAACCGAGTCAGTGTCATGGTCTGGGCTGTTTTAGAAGCCTCCAAGTTTTCTCAGCTTCCCAACAGTCCAAAGGTTCACATTGAGGAGAAGTCAGGGCAGCTGAAGGTAACTGCCTCATTCCCATTTTCAGAGGTTAAGCGTAGCATTGCACAGGGGGATGACTGCATTTGCATGTGACACTTTAGAAATGTTGGAGTCTTCCCACATGTTCTTCACTGGGAGCAAATCTGAGACAACGGCAAACTACTTGATATTATTTTTATATATATAGTTTTCATAATATATATAATAATAATATATTATATATTATATTAATATATAACTTATATTTATACCTGTATAAATACACCAGATATTTTACTGGAAGAAACAGCAGGGGAAAAACTAAGCAGGTCAATGTTTCTTGACAACTCATACTTGGCTTAGCTGCAATGTTATCTGTAGCCAAAGGACTGCGGGTCCTGCCTGTCGTCTTTAGGAGCACACCTCAACCCATGAACTCTCTGGAGGATCCCTGTAGAGAGTAACCACGTGCAGAAATCCATCTGGAATTGTTGTCTTCCTCCAGTTAACAAGTAGTGATATACATGGCATGAAGGTATTGTACGTGAACTGGAGAACAGGCAACCAGCTGTGAAAGTGCTGGAAGCTGGGACAAACACTGGTAGATGGGGACCTTTATACTCCTTGTACTGATACCCAAGGAAGCATGTCACACTACGTCATGACACTGTTCAGTTTAGCTGCATTCCTGGGGGTAATTGCCAAATTCAGCTGTGTACAGAGTGTTTGCTGAAAGCTGGGTTGGATCGAGAAGAAAGACTTTTCAGATGTGAAAAATGAGTCAGGTGGACACTGCGAGCCTTGACTATGTTGTCTTTTGTAAATCATTTGTATCTAAGACTTTTAATGAGATTTTCATTAAGGAGAAGAAACCAGCAAAACTAATTTGCAGCTGCCCAAAACCATTTGGCCAAATCTACTCAGAGAATTATGTGGTGGATGCCTGTTTGTAAGCTACAACAGGCCAAGTCCTTCAGTTGCTACCTTTGATCAACTTCATGACAGTTTGCCAAAGTTAAAAATTAATTAGGACCTTAGGATATGGCTTAATATAACTAACACACCGCCATTATTTGGTGGGGTGTGGCCACTAATAACTAAACAGATCATACCCTGTCGGTGTTCACAAGTTTGTGGTTCTTTCCAGTGAAAAGCTGCAGGCAAATAATTGTTTCTGTCTGCATCAAGGATTATACTTTTATTTTTTTGACTGTGGACTTCAAGCTTTTCTTCAAGGCTCTCTCATTTGTTTTGTGAACTGTAATACTGCTGTGGCTTATTAGATTTTGCATCTCTATTGACAGTCATTACGGCTATTCCAAAATACTCTTCTTACATTGGGCTTTGCTCATATTCACTGAAGTCAAGGAAAAGACACCTTCTTTTGTCCTTATGAAAGAAACTTAACATAAAAGACACAGGACTATCAGGATATAAATCACTGTGTTAATCAACTTATTGCAACCACCAAGTGTAGCCACTCTGCAGTGGACAGCTATGGTGGGCTTCTAAACCTGGGGCACAGGGAGCACCCACGGGGCTCAGACAAAAGCTCCACAGCACGTTTCCCTTCAGCTTTAAAGAGGTTTGGATCCAGCCCTGCAGGCGCTTATTTCAGAAATACAAGATTGTGGGAAAGGAAAGAAAAAGCATTGAAATAACTTCACATTTTGTTTTGTTGTGTCATTTTTTGAAGTTCCTTTCATCTCTGACCAGCCTAGTGCACTTTCAAAAGATTATTCCTACAATATGTGGACTGAAGTCAATATCAATAATTTCACAATAACCATGTTTCTCTGATTTACAGCCACAGCATTAAAGAGAAAAGTATCTGTTAGATTAGCATTTAGAAAAAAGAAGGCTATATATGATAGATACATTATATAAAAGTTCATAGCAAAAATCTCAGCAAAACCATAACTAAAGTAACTGCAGATATTACAAAAATCTCTGGGTTTTATACAGTGGTTAAAGTTCATATATTATGATCACAGCAGAAGGCTAATTTCTAAATCTGTCTAGTGGTGGAAAGTGTCTGGCTCCTCTGCACCAAAGAAAAGAGAGCAAAGATAGAGCTGCTGCTTACTAACAAAACATACTCCACTGTGTGCAGTGGCTGACTCGCAGCTGCTTCTGTGTTGTACGAACTCACATGAGCCCCTGTCTTCCCAGGCCCTCATGTTCTACCTCTATCTTCCATCAGTACTTGCCTCTTGTTTAGCCCTCTGACCCTTGTCGTTTCCCCAGGATCCAGCTAGGGGGTTGTTTATATTGCTGTTCTGCTAAGATTTGTATGGTGGCAGGGGAAGATGGGAACAAGGGATGTCCCTGAGAAATATCAGAGGTACAAGATGGTCTCCCATCAGGCACTGTAGCTGGGAAAGAACAGGGAACAGGATTCAGTTCCAGCTTTGAAAATTGCTTTTTTTTCAGCATCTTGGAAGATGGAAACAATGTTTTTAGGGAAGCTTAATTAAACCCAGGATGTTTTAGACTTTATCAGTAATAAACATAAGCTCCTGCGCACATCTAGCTCAGTGCATGGAGATACTCAAGCCTCAGAAAAATATTAATTTATTTCATATTTCCAGAGGCATGCCATTTATTTGACTTCTTTTGACTTATTAAGTATCTGTGGAAACTTCATTTTGTGCAGGAAATAACTATAATCAGCAGCAAATGTGACTTTAATAACTAAGATACTGGGAGCCAGTTTTGGTTGCCACTAAACCTCACACACAGTAAAACTTTGTGATAAAATAGTGTATTTTCTTATCTGGAATTGAAAGTCAGGACAAATCCAACTGATTAAGAAAATCTTCAAGCAAGATAACATACATCCTCCCTAAAATTAAATTCTGGCTGAAGATTCATTTACTTCTGCTAGACATGCTCAAAATGAAAATACTGTCAACAGAAAGTCCATAGAATATTTCAGTTTTGAAAATAATACAGTCCCTATCATATCTGATAAATAAAAGAATATAAAGCACAACTTGAAAAATAAATCTGTGAATCTGTACAAGCAGTTTATTAACAATTGATTTCCATTTTGCAACTTAAATACCAGCAAACCATTTTTGACATTTTTGGTTTTCCAGCCTGAGGAGGGTTCATGTGAAAATATAAATGCATGTGCAGGTTAGGGCAGATGCTGACCCTACTGCCATTGAAATAAATGGAGAGACTCCCATCATTTGGGTATTAAACTTTAAATGGGATAATGGAAATATTATGGAAAAGGCTCAAGTCCTTTGCGAATAGCAGCCTTGATGGATTTGTTTCTCACCCATCCCCACGGCCTACGGGACACATGACCTCAGGCTCCTTACCCAGACAGTCAGACACACAGTAAAAAGTAACACTGGTCCTGGGAATCATAAGGGGGGAAAAGGACACGTCCATAAACAGGGACAAACATCTTTCTCTAAGCAAAGCTGTCAGATCCATTTAAGCAGAGACCTGCTCAATCTTTTCCTCTGGGGCCACTTTTTCCTGTCTGGGAACGTCTGTGGCATTGCCTGTCTGTTCCCGAGCGACCATCACTGAGAGTTTTAGATACGGCAAGAAATCGCACTCAACAGTCTTATGATCCCAGGCTCCAAGACAAAATGGGAAGGCTGTACTTTTGCTACCCCTCTTTCAGAGTTAAAAAAAAAACACACAAAACCCAAGCTTGTATCAGCTGAACAAATGTTATATTGTCTGCTGGGAAACACTGATCCTTAGCAATTGTCCTCATTTGTATTTGTGTAACAGAAGTGCTTTTAGGTGGTCTAGCTCAAGTATTAGCTTGGGGGTGGCAGTTAGAAGCTTTAGCTATGTAGCTGGCTCTAGAATATATTAGATGAGGCAAATTAAAAAAGGTTTTACTACCTGTGTCAACATTAGGTTGTAAATACCTTGGAGTGAAGCTAATGTCTTGTATTAGAGTACAGGGCAGAACACATTGACTGCAGATTGCAAATTTTATTAATACTACCTTCTGAAGCTTAGAATTTGGTGGTTTACTTTTAAGCAAGGAATAAACTATTACTTCAACCATCTATGGATACATACACAGTGATATTCATCAAACATTTACATATGCAATTATATTAGTAATTGAAGAAATATAAATATCCTCTATGCCTGAGCACCTGTCTTCTAGTGTACCTCAGATGTAGGTATGAGTTGCAGGTGCTTTTTGTATTCAGTAAAATGTTAAAAGCCTCCTGTGTACCAAATGACTGTGTATGTGGAGCTGAAGGGAGCAGCCTGAAATCACTTCATCGTTTAGAGTTTAGAAGGATGCCAGATCACTTGGTCCAAACCACCTTTGACATGCAGAAGCACTACATGGATCAAATACAATTATTATTAACTAATTGCACTGGAAGGCCCCAGAAACCTTAATCACATATGGTGTCTGTTTCTCAAAGGCTCTGTAAAAGAGTTGTAATGAGAAAACAGCCCATGCTCCACAGACCTTGAAAGACAGGACTCTGCTTTCTGTTTTTAGAATATGTAGCAGCTGTTGATAAAGGAACACAGCGTGAAGATGCTGATGTACAGAATTATGGGCCATGCCTTTAGCTGGCATATATTGGCACAGCTCCAGGGACATCATTTCATGTGCCATGCCTTCAACTGGTACATTCTGGCACAGCTCCAGTGACTTCACAGAGTGATGCTAATTTACACCAAACTTATCTGGCTTTATATCCATAATTATTGCCAGAAACAATACACAGTTATAAAGGAGAATTATTGTTTGAAAGCTTGAATGAGAGGCAGACAAGATGCCTTCTGTCTCCCAGGAGAGGATGCATGCTGGTTTTTCCTTTTTCATAATTCGGGAAAGTTGCCAAATAAGGGCTCAGCCCAGCACAGGCTGAAGTCAGTAGAAAGTTTCCTTTTAATACCCTGGGATTTTTGCTCTTGGATCTGACACCGCTTCAGTGGTGGAATGTGTTTGGCTTGGTGTAGGTTCAGATCAACACAGTACTTTTGATAGACACATAAAATAACATTGGGAACATCTATCAGAGGCAGTTAATTTTTGCTCTTTGGATGAGATCACAGTGGACATTAAATCAAAATCAAAGGCCAGGTCTGAGCCATACTTGTCCTCTTTACACTGTTAAAACCCTAACTTTAAGGTGAGGTGCTCCTGGAGGAGGTTGTCTCACCTCCAAGCTGTGATGTGAATGGAAGGAAAGCCATGGGAGGCATGAGGGGTGTTTGCAAATCCGCAAGAACCTGGAGTGACAAGGACCCTGACTCAGGCTATGAGCTAGGACTTGCTTTCCTTCACATGGCTTCTTTGCAGAAGAAGCAGGGCAACCACCAGTACCTCAGAGGAAGGCTTTCAAGAGAGGGTTTTCAGCCTGGAGGTTTCAGCAATATGTTGTGTAGACTCGCCCATGCTGCAAGTGCTGGATCTGTTGGCATGATGAAACGGTGTCATACGTAAGTAGATTTATATGTGCTCTGGTGGGAAGCTGAAACCAACCCCAGTGGACAGGTATCATGTGTTTCTGGCTATGCTTTAACAGCCAGGACTAGCTGGCATTCCCGAAGGGCTGACTGGCTTTGTGCCCAGTTGAGCTGTTGTAAGATGGAGTTTGACAAATTTATGGAAGAGGGTGTATGACATGGTGCCAAGAGCAGCACTGGGACAAACTTTACTTAAGATGTCCTTTCCTGCCCTGTGTTCCTGGTTACTCTGGCCCTGTTACCAAGTGACAAAGATGAGTATATCTGCATTCATGTAATAGCCTACCAGAATGAGACAGAGTACCTTAGCTAGCTGGAGATGGCAAAAAAGCGTTATTTGAATGCTGCTTTTGACTGTCTGAATGAGCTAGTTTGCAGCAGAACAGCAAGAACATTAAAGGTTGACTGGAAATACTTGCTGTTTGGTAAAATACAAAGGATATGATTGCACTGCTAATAAAAGCTGACTTTACACTTGTGTAGTGGAAGAAAGGGTGAAAATTAATCTTTGCATTGTGTAAAACTGAATCAGAGGTTTAAATTTCCTCTGAGTCACGAACAGTTTAGTTGAGCTGAGCAAGGCACATAGCTGACCACTACTAAACAGACCAGATTTCCAAGTTAACTTAATCTAACATTGCTGTTGTGGCTTCATGTAAATCAACAGAATGCTCAGTTATTCTACCCTTGGACAAAATACCAGTGCTGTTTATCTTTCAGACTTGTCCACTGAGACTACAGTCTGAAATCACCACCAGTATGGAAGTAGGCAATGCTGTCTGATTAAAATAAAAAAAAAAGGGCATTCAGGTTAATCAAAATCTTTGATTAATTACTGTTTATTTTGTTAACTTGTTTCAGTATGAATCCTCCCACTCCAATTCCATAAACTCCATCTGATTTTTTCAGTTAGCTCCAGTCTGGATTCATGTCTCAGCCCACTTAAACTGTCTTCAAAATTTCTTAAAGATCTCAATTTCCATTAAAAATATTATACCTAAGCCAAAACAATGTTTTGAACATGGCTGCTTTCTGGAAATTGATTTTTAAAGCAATTTTAAGCTGACTTTTTCAGAATAATCTCAAAAAATTAAAACTCAAAAGGTTCACAGCTCTTCTTACAGAGTTTTAGTTGAGCTATGAATTAAAGAAAGATACAAGCTGATCTGAGAAATCCTGTTTCCTAGTATGGTATGAAATCTGTCCCATTATAAGCTTATTACCAAAGTTAGCTTCATGTGAATGTTTCTGTCTTGCAGCTATTCTGTCAGTCTCAGATTCTTTTGATAAGTTTCTTGAGATGTTTTTAATTTTTGTCTTGTCTTAGGTCTAACAAAATACTCATTACTACCACTACCTTTTCTGAAGGATATGCTGCTTGAATACCCCAATCTCATACTGTGCTGATCAATAAGGTGCTTTGTAAATGACAAAACTAAAATGCAATAGTAAATTTAGTAATTTCAGTTTAACAAAGACAGGTGCAAGGTCCTGCACCTGAAACAAAATAATCAAAAAGCCCAGTAGAGGCTGGGGTCTGTGTGGCTGGGGAGCAGCCTTGCTGAAAGGGACCTGGGGGTCCTGGTGGACAACAAGCTGGACATGAGTCAGCAGTGCATTGCTGCAACAAAGGCAAGTCAGATCCTGGGCTGCATTCACAGGGGCATTACCAGTAGAGGTAGTGACATGATCATTCCACTCTGCTCAACACTTGTCAGGCCATAGCTGGAGTACTGTGTCCACTTCTGGTCCCCAAAATTCAAGAAGGGTACAGACAGACTGGAGAGGGTCCAAAGGGAGGCCATGAAGAGGATCAGAGGGCTGAAGAACCTGGTGTATGAAGAAAGAATGAAGGAGTTAGGTCTTTTCTCTCTGGAGAAGAGCAGGCTCGGGGAGACCACATGACAATATCCCAGCACTTAAAGTGAGGCTACAAACAGGATGGAGGCTCTCTCATCACAATAGGCCACATGGAAAGGACAAGGGGCAATGGATACAAGCTGCATCAGCAGAAGTTTCATTCAGTATAAGAAAGAAATTTTTACAGTGAGAACAATCAATCACTGGAACAACCTGCCCAGGGATGTGATAGAGTCCTTATCACTGCAGGTTTTCAAGATGTGAATGGATAGGGTGCTAGATAATCTCATCTAGGCTCCCTTTCCCATGAAAGGCTGGAACAGATAATCTTCTGAGGTCACTTCCAACCTGGGCTGTTCTGAGTCTATGATTTTGCCTCAGATTCAGCTATGTCTAGGTGAATAGGGACAGATAGCTGTTGGTATATCTTCTAGTTTCTAAATACACCTTCACATATAAAAATTCTCTGAAATACACATTAACTGTATTTGCTTAAACTTACTTTTTTTATACAATGAAATTACAAGGTTTCATCAGTAGACAGAAATAAAAGACGACATATATATCTATGTATGTGGCCACTGATATTTTGTAGGCTTTTTGGTAATATACCTTACTGAGCCACAAAAGGTGTTCTGACATCACTTCCAGTGTAAAGCAACTGGAGGATATTCCTCTTTTTCTTTTGACTTTGGCTCTGACAGCACAACATTATTGTCAATGAGTGCTAATTAAAGCAAACTAACTTGTGTGAAGATTGTCTTTCACCCATGCTAACAAAAATCTAGAGTGAAGAAAGGGCTTCAGAGCTACAGTACAGGTCTCTCATCTAGAGTGAGCTCATATGATTATAGAAACTAGGTCCTTAAACTAAATATTGTCTTGTCTTGGGAGTTCTTCCACTGACTGGCTTCTGTCCAAGATTTCATCCAGGACTGCAGTGTTCTCTCTAATGATGTTCAGTGGCTCTGAAACAGATCAATAATTCACAGGAATTTCTTCATTGAGGCTGCAGAAGTAAAAATGAAGGAAAGCATCACGATGTTATAGTGCTGATATTACTGAGTGAATAGCCCTACTATTTTAACGGTAGTTACTCTTGCATGAAAAGCAAGAGTCATATATTCTGCTTTATAGATATGACACACCAACATCAGTCTTTGGAAACCTGGATGTGTTGTGCCTATTGCTGGGGCTGTGAAATTTTAGAAATTGCAGAAAAATCACTGGGCTGTTTTCATGTTTGAAATGCATTAATAGACAAGATACTTCTGAGTTTCTCGAGAAAAGAGAAACTATGGTTCCTTACCATGCTCTAATGCAAAACAGGTGCAGTCAGCGGGTTTGGGTCACTCATAGTGAAGTTGTTCACAGGCTGCACCATTTGGCTCCTGTAGTCCAACAGGAATATTATTGGAGATAAGACAAAGACTTTCTTCAGTTTCCATGGCTTTATGACAACTTTTTCAGAGTCCTCTGCTTAATAGGAGTCTTTCAAATGAAGGCTGCTGCAAGACATGCAGCATACCAACTGATCCTCTGTCTACCTTGGAAGTGCTTTTCTGACCCTGGCAACTAAGCAGGCAGGCCCTGATGCACACGTTCCTGGCATTTCTGAACACGTTCTCCATTGCTGGAGTTGCCTGGTTCTGAGGTACAATGGAAAAATCCAGAATACATTAATTTTAAAACATGACCACCAGCCTGAATAGAATGGCATGAACATCTGGGAGCTAACTGGGTCCATTATGTCTGGAGAAGCTGCTAGATTTAGGGTAGATATTTGGGAGCATTAATTTAGAGAAAAATATTGTACAGAATGCTTATAATCAGCACTAATTTCTTTCCTATTGTCAAGGTGGTTATTCATTAGATGAACCTCCTCTTTCTAATAGATGTTTTGACAGCATACCATTCAAAACAATGAAGATTTTTCTCCCTGTTCTTTTTAAATATCTGGGAAACAGATGCCAAAGGGATTTTTAAGTTAATTAAGGATTCAGTTGAGTTAAAAAACAAAAAATCCAGATGATACTGTAAGGTAGATTATGTTAATGGTAGATGTAGTCCCTAGTGTTTCCCTCTGTGATGATTCTCAGACAGACCTGCAAGATCCTTGTCCTAACAGTGCTGATACTATTTAGGGTGGCACTGAAGAATACAGTAAACTCTAACATCAGTACATCTGCTTTGGTAGGTGAATGCAGTGGCTGTTTTTCCTTAAAGCACATGAGTTGGAGCTTCCAAATAATACCTATAATACAGAGAATCGTCTTGCAAGTTACATAGCTACTCTACTAACAGAAAGATGTATCGTGTACTGGCTCTGGTTATTCCTAGGGAAAGCATGCATGAGTTTTAGAGAAGAACCCTAATCCAGCTCTGGAGCTGAATGACGAAAGCAAACAAGGGCTGCCTGCTGTCTCTGTGGCGTTAGTGTCTCCTGCGAGCCTGTGCACAATAGCAGCCCCTGTGCCAAGCTTCACAGGAAGCTGAAGAGTGAGCCTCATCCAGCGATGTCACAGGATCAGGTTACCTGCACTCATAAAAATAAGCGTGGGTACTATTAACTTCTCAGCTATCCTTCATTAAAAGCCAAACAATCCTACATTGCGGGTCACTTTCCCTCCTTCCCACACTGGTTTTGTGTCATCCTAGCTTCCAGAAACTACACGTTACTAGCATTTCAGACACTGAGATTGGCATCTTAAATTACAAAGCAGCTCACTGGATTTGGGGTTTCCTGTTTTACACAGGCATGTTGCCGGGTTCCTGCTGGCCCCATACCCCAAATTTCAATGCACAGTGCCTCTCATTTCATAAACTTCTCTTCTCATTGTTTAGGGCTTTTTGCTTCCTTTTCTAGTTTTTAATTCCATGTCCAGAAGGGTGGTTATATATTTATGTCTCTTTTATTTCACCAAAACATAAAGAGTTAACAGTCTCAGAGATAAATTGACGATTATTTCAATATGGAGAATTTTTGTGGGATTAATTCGGATTTAATTAAGTTTCCCAGGAAAAGGTTTCCAAGGAAAAAGATCTCCCTCCTCCCTACCCACCCATTTTAATTGTCACACTCCCTTATACCAGTCTTTTTTCAATTATTATTTTTCTACTTGTATAAGGTACAAATTAAGGCTGCAAGAGCAGGCTCGTAAGCCCGATTAACTTTAAGCATGTCCTTTGCATACAATTTATGTCAGTAAAATTAAGCATTTGTGTTTATATTACAGAGAGGAAGCTATAAATTATAGCCTGCCAATGAAGTGATTCATGTAGAAATAGAAAAGCAAGAGGATGAGTGAGTGATAAAAAGCTGACCTTTTTTTTTTTCAGCAGCATGTCAAAGAACTGACTTGGTTCCCCACATATGTCCTGACTTTAGTCAGGAGCGCAAAATATAAACGGGGCCTTAAAAAAGCAGGGAGGTTTGAAGAAAAAATTATGGAACTGGAAGTACCTTTAGAAATGAAAAAAACCCAAACCAACAAACAAAGGGTAGTCGATCCCAAAACCTAAAACCTGACAATCACCAGGCCAGCCTCCAAAATGTCCCAAACTCTGTAAAGTCAAGATCTTTGTTGTACAACATATTTTTAAGTCTCATATAATGACAATTTCCAGACCCTTGGCATGTTCCTTAATAAAAATGAGTTCCTTTCAGACTTGAAAGCGTATCACAGAACTGTAAAGTTCTTTTGCATTTAATATTGCATTAGCTGGGACAAGGATATTTGTATCAGCGACTCTGTAACGGAGTGTTCCCGGCTTGCTGGAAGCATTTGCCTGACCAATAGTGACAAGTGGTCTGAAAAGAGAAAATATTCAAAACAAGAAACATTTGCTAAACAATTCCTTAAAGCCAGATTTTCATCTGCTTGAGAGGAACTGCACCAATTTGCCCACAGCAAGAAGCTTGCTCGTTTTTATACGAAAGCTGTGGAGACCATCACCATGAGAAAATCTATTTCTTCTTTTCAGACTGCAGAAGGTACTGACTCCTACCTTCCATACTGTTTAGCATTAAGCAAAAGGAAACTCAATCAAAAATTTTGAGGAAAAACAGACACCCCATACCCCCATTCATCAGGTAATATATTCCCAACCTAGGTATCTTACAATTACAGGCAAAAGAAGCCACCCTAAGCCTTGAATATTAACCATAATAATTGAAATGCTATTAAAAAGTAATATCCCAAACCTTGGAATGTTAACATTTGCTGAGTTTGCTGGTGGTATGCACAGCGTTCAAGACACTTGCGGACCTCCAGCCACCCTTCTGTCTGAGAGCCAGCCCAGGTAGGAATGTGACAGCCTGCCAGTCCTGGCACTTAGGCAATGTTTCTTGCTCTCCAGATTACTTCTGCTACAGCACTTGAACTCTTTAGTCTCTTAGCATATTCAAACTCCTGAAGCACAAAGTAAGAGATAATAAGTCTCACTTTATCTGTTCAGTATTTGTAGCTCTTTCATGCATCAAACACTGTTCCGTGCTACTTGTTCATATTTTTTCACATAGGAATGTCTTGTCCTCCTGTCTTAGCAGCTTTCTGTATCAACCACTGCAGTCCAGATACAGGAAAAAATGTGAAGGATTTTAACAATTCAACTTAATATAACACTCAAAGAACACAAGGCACCATCTTGTTTTACGTGATCAAAATATACTAACTAGCTCTACAAATAAAATGTAACAAAAGTTACATAAATTGAATCACTACTGCTGGTACGTTATTATACTTTAGCTGTAGAGCTAATTAATATGGTTTGATCAGATGGAGAGACAGCTCTTGTTCTGAGTCTTTTGGTCATCAGTGAAGTAGCCACTAATCAAGGGCTGCCACAGATAGCCACAATGCTCATAGAACTGCAACTTTAAGAGAAATCATTACACAGATAGATCCTTTGTTATATCTCTGCAATAATGCTGAAAAGTCATTTAAGGAAGCTTTACATCCAGGACCACCACACAGGCATATAAGACAAAAAATAACAGCTCCCATAGCTGTTACAGATTAAAACAGTTCACTTTTTGTTGGATGTTCATTTGCTTCATTCAATGGCCTATTGGTTTCCTTAATTCAATCCCAGATTTCATGTCTGTATGGTCTAGGAAAAGACATTTTCTCTTAGTATCTCTGTATTGCTTTCATCTTTTGGTGCAACCTAATTAGACCTATCCTGCTGTTTTCTTCTAAAAATAGAGCAGTTTCCAAGCTCAAAATTATCATTCTATGGTATTATTACCTCATACATAAACTGCTGGCAATTGCTTATGTTTTATGAGTGAATTTGAACTCCTGAGAAAAACAAGTGGTGCTAAGGAGATGAAAAACTGAAACAGGAAACACCACCAATAGCTCAGTGATCTGGAGTCAACTCTATCTGACTAACAGGCAAAGTAGTGACTAAAAGTTTATTATCTGAACTTTTGAGTAATTCTTTTACTCACAAATTACAGTAATAGAATGATTAATCTGAGCAATATTTTATCATAAAACTCCAGTGTAGGTCTGGACTGCTGGAAGCTTTTTGATAAGAAAAGGCATCAGAAGAGGACTATCACACCTAAGGCCAGTTTAAAACCTCAGATAATGCAATGCTGTTGCATGAATATTAAAATTCCACATACTTTTTCTTGTATACTTTCTCCAGGCTGTCATGATGTGAAGAAATCTAGCTGCATAAAGCAAATCATACAACAGGGGTAACACAACTTAGAAGAAGGGAAAATATGTTGAATACCAAAAGAAAACCTATGCCTAAAATTCTGTAAGGGACAACCAGCAACTGGACCCTCCTGCCTGTGGGAAATAAAGAGGAAAACAGGTTGGAGGTAGGGAAGGAAGGGCTACAGGATGGGCTTAGTCAGAGATGTCGTTAGAAATCAGGGATGGCTTTGCTGTGATGCCCATACAGCAATTATTGGCCTGTGCGCTAAATTTGACAGCCTGTATCATAATGTCACACAAAGGTCAAGAAAAATTAAAAGACTTTTGGACAATCTTAACATCTCCTTAATACACTTCTTGTATGATGACCTCAACTCACACTTGTGCTCCATAAACATCCTATGGACATAAGATTATTCAGAATATTCACTGTGCGTGTGTGGCATAGTTGCTAAACTATGCATTGCAGAACTTAGAGCAAATCTAATATCTCATTGCATGCAAACTTAATCAACAGAAGTTACAATTGCTCTTGTGTTAGCAGAATGAAGGACTGATTTTCTGTGAGTTAGAAGATGGCTTCTCTAATCCTTATTGCCTTGAAAGACTGTATTGTTGTTTTCATCACTTGACCCATTACTCTTTTCATCATTTAATTAAATTATAAACTCTGTTGCTGATGCCACTTGCTTGGATATTTTCCCATCCTTTATTGTATGAACTCCTGTTCACCTACTACTTTTTCAGTTTTCTAGTCTGCCTTGCCATTAACATCACTGCTGGAAGTTACAAGCTGACACACAAATCCATTTAAAGTAAGGTCTGGGTCTATTTTTTGATCTGATACACATTTAACCAAAAAAAAGCTTGATGAAATTGTACCATTTCCTCTCCTTTAAGCAAGTGCAAGAAGAATGAATAGTTGTCTGTTCTTCCATCATGCGTAGGAGGTGACCTGGCCTGCATTTCTATAGAGTAGATGGGCTTTTGGAGGTGTGTTGTAGAACAGCCACAGCTCTCCGCAACAGGAGAACACTTTTCTCCTTCTTTCAGGATAATCAGAATGATTTTTGCAAAGTAAAACCAGCTAAGCAACTTTGCACTGATATGTCATGGGCAATGCCTGCAACATTTTATTTTCATTTTTAAGTCTGTTCAATTTATGTCCCCAAGCTCCTGAAAAAAGAAGAGAGAAATCTATCCCCACAGCATTAACTGATACTCTTTCCACATCATGAGAACTTTAGTAAATCTGGTATTTGTCATTGCAGAAAGCCTCGTTTCTGGAGAGCTCTGGGTGCATACACCAGCAGAACCCCGGCAAATGAGGTAGTGTATTTGTGTTTTGTTTGCCTGCCTCAGTGCTACCATGCTGACAACATACATGCTCTGTGTGCTCTGTGGTGCTCACTATCACATTTCCAAGAATGGAAGAAGATTGCAAATGAAAGTGCTTTATCCATCATGGAATCAACTTCCTAACTTCCAAACTAAGCAGGTCTAAATTCTGATCTATGTTTATTTCACTGTGGTGCTGGAGGGGAACTGTATGCTGTGTTTCTGATATGTATATCTAAGAATTTCCATTGCAGAGCTGGCAGGCACACATGGATACACAAAAATAATTTTCTGTAGTTAGAACTGTTAGATATGGTCCATCTGCATCACTGCTACTTGTACTGGTAGAGAGTTTCTTCCCTTGAAACTCTGGTTTAAGTAAAATGATTTAATTATTAGCTATGATCACCTGGGCTGTACTTCTGTATATTCCTCTTTCATGCTCTCGTTTTCTGTTTTCCTGCTGAGAACAGCAGCTTCTGCACCATTAATATTATATATAGCAGAAACCTTTTCCAATTGAGCTGATTACTGTGATCAAGGCCAGTCTGTTAATACTGGACATCAGAGAATATTAAATGAGGGTGTTTGTAAATCAAGTAAGTGAATGCCACTTCTTTTACAGATACTTTACTTCCATTGAAATATATTCATTGGCTACATATCCCTGTTGTGAATTCCTTGAATGAAAAAGTAAATACAATTACTTTTCAACTTCAAGTGTAGCATCAGACCCTAAAAGTGTTCGTTATAAGATATTCAGCATCTTTCCAGAACAGTGCCCTTACTATCATTACTTCATTTAATATACAGTACTGTATTGCCAAGAAGGCATTTTCCCATAAAATCACAATCACTACAGAATGCATTGAAATAATTATTTAATTAACAAACTAGTTATTAATTAAGTTTTTACCTGTTTTTCTTCTATCATTTGTACTGCTATTGCATGTATGCACAGGCCTCATAATGCTAGAAGCTGTATACCCATGTAACAAAAAAAATATCTGTACTCAAGCACCAACAGTCTGGCGAAAGGAGTTTAGTCTTGATTAATGAATGATAAGATACAATAATTGAAAGGTACAGGTTGCAGATGGAATAGAAGGAAAGCCTGAAAATTTCACACCATAATCCATAACCTTAGCCTACCATATGCTCTACAGAATGCTAACATGCACAAAGCACAGCAGAAAACCGCAACTGATACTTTTTCCCTGTTTTATTGTGGTGAACAGTTTTTTATTATGTGGCCTGAATGGCTCTGATGTCATCACACATCTACATTCAGTATTTCTTACATCATTCAAGCCAAGTGACTGCTAGGAAAGACATCAGTCATTGGAGGTTTTCCATCAGTGGGTTTCCACCCATCCTCCTTTCCATGTACGCACCAGTTCATTCAGGCCTCCAGAGGTCCTCACCTCTGGCAGATCTCTTTTACAGGTGAAAGTGAAAACCCCAGCTTTGGGAGAAAAGCCACACAAATAAAAATTTTCTTAATTCCCTTAGATTAGAAAGGAAATATAAACTTACATCTGGTTACTCTATTCAAGGCCATCCCTTCTTTGTGTTTTGCCTTTCTGACCATACAGATTGCAGAGTTTGTACCACCTTCCTCCCAGATGCTTTCCCTAGCCCAGGGAGCAGGTTCTGGCAAAGGGGCGCGTGTCTGTGTCAGGATCTGACCCCATTCCAAACAGGAGAGCAAGGAGTAATGCTTACGCATGGACTCTGCACTCCACCTTCTGATTCCTAAGGCTTGCAAGCAGACTCTTAATGCTTCCAACATTTGGTTTGGGTATTTTAAGATGCAGCTGATGTTTTGGTTTAATGTAACAACCACCCTTCCAGTTTGGAATGACTGACTGAAAAGCTGACAGGCTGGGTAACTGATTACAACCAACTTGTCTCTTTCTCATCTGAGGGGAAAAGAAGCATGTTTAGAAAAATCCAGTGACAGTCTGCTGTATAAGTTCAGATGTCACAACAGGCTGAAAAAGCACATCTTCTGTTTCACAGGGCTCCCTAAGGAGCTTTTTACACATAAAAAATGAATTAATTAAAAAATAACTAGGTTTAGTCATGAAAACATAGTTGTGTAAAATCCTACTCACACTGCAGAGATCACTAGATCAACATTGTATCACCATCTCTACAAGCTTCCTGTGTCCCTAGGGCAACATTTGACTTCAATTCCATTCATCCTGGTCTCTCTCTGTACTGAGCTACTGAAAAATAGATCCCCTTGCTCCATGCTATTTATCTTCCAAATCTCCTCCACTGCCACAGGTGTTCTGTGTCAAATAAATGGCAGGGCGGAGGGGGAAGAAGGGGGGAGTACCCTCCTCAGCTGTGTTTAGACTCCAGCTTGGTGTTAACGTTATGAAAGGAAATTCTTCAATTTGAGCACTGAAGACAGAGAGACTTGCAAACCAATTGCTCATCTACATTGAAGAACAGGAGTTGGCCTAGCAGTAGCGCAGAGGAAAGATCTTTTCGCACAGACTGTCACAAAAGGCAGTAAGAAATTAAGGCTTACTGGATCAGATCAGAGTTCTGCCTTGCCCAGGATCTTGCTTCTGACAGTAATTGGTAGAAGGTGTGTAGGGCAAGTAAAAAAGCAAAAGGAGTATGTAGTGGCATACCCCCACAATGTTCTCCTAGCTTCCAGTGATTTGTTGCTCTCAAAGCAGAAGTGGTGTTTTTGTACTTAATAATCCTTGATAGAGTTTTCTTCAGTAACTTTGTCCAATCATTTTTTAACCTATATAAACTTTGATTGCCCACAATGTCCTGTGGCAAAGAAATCTGTGGCTTATCTATGTGTAATGTGAAACAGTATTTCCTTTTGTTTGTTTTGAAAGCTCTGCCTTCACCTGATACCTTCTAGTCCCTGCACTGGAAAAGCTTCCCAAACATCATCCCCAGCTCCACGTCCTTCATGACCTCTGTCACAAGGCCATTCACTCCTTCCTTTTCCAGGTATAAGTGTGCTCCCAGCCTGTTTGGGTCTTGTGTTGAAGCCACTCCACACTGCTGATCATCTTTGTTCCTCCCCTCTGTGTTTGTTGTAGTCCTGCTGTATCTTTCCTGAGATAAAAAGGACAGAACAAAGAAAAAAGCCTCAGTGGAACAGTACTGAGCACTGAGGCGATTATTTCATATATCTATTTATTAAAACATGAAGATTTTATTCCTGAGTGGTAACAGTAACTCAGAGCCTATCCTAGTAGGTGTAAGGGTTGGGCAGTTGGAGGTGGAGCCTGCATTGTTCTGTGTTGAATTCCATCTGCCAATTATTATGACAATGTCTTCCTGCAGTTTCACATCATTTTTAGCACCAGTTGGAAGCAAATAATCTACTGCATCCTGTGCAAAGAAGGATCCTAGTGTAGGAAAATTCCCAAGCTGCTGCAGTGGAAACATAATTTTGCATGTGTCCTCTTAAAGAGAATGTCATTTTGCTTTTTATGACTAAATCATGTCTTGTCCTACAGATTCTCTGGCAAACTACCTCTTCCTAACATGTTTGAAAAATGATTTATTATGCATGTTCATGTCTTTTGCAAATAGTTTCTCAGACTTCCCCTTTATGGGGGTGGGGGGAGTTATTTAACCTCCAGAGCTTATGATCTTTGCTATTTTCCTGAATTGGACACAACCTTAGTATGCTGAGGGATGCCTTCTTCAATCTTTTGCCCTCCTACCAGCTTTCTTCTTGTCTTTTTAAAGATGTGTTATGTATTTGCTCTGCGCTTCTGATATACTATTGTTGTGGTTTAACCCACCAGGCAGCTAAATACCACACAGCTGTTCACTCACTCCTCCCCAGTAGGATGCGGGAGAGGATCAGAAAAAAGGTAAAACTCGTGGAATGAGGTAAAGACAGTTTAACAGGACAGAAAGGAAGGGAAAATAATAAAGATAAACAAATATACAAAACAAGTGATGCACAATGCACTTGCTCACCACCAGCTGATCGATGCCCAGCCAGTCCCCAAGCAGCCAGTTGGCCCCCCCAGCTGACGTCCCCCCAGTTTTATTGTTCAGCATGATGTTGTATGGCCTGGAATATTCTTTTGGCCAGTTGGGGTCAGCTGTCCTGCCTGTGTCCCTTCCCAGCTTCTTGTGCACCTCCAGCCTCCTCGCTGGCAGGACAATATGAGAAAGCTGAAAAGTCCTTGACTTAGTGTAGGCATTGCTCAACAACAACTAAAACATCAGTGTGTTAGCAACACTATTCTTATCCTAATCCAAAACACAGCAACATACCCACTACTAGGAAGAAAATTAACTCTATCCCAGCTGAAACCAGGACTACTACCTTTAAATTATCTGCACATCGTCTGTAAAGACTTTATTCTTTACAAGTTTGAAGTTTCCTTTCTTATGTATTCCTACATGTTTTCAAACACATTTTTACACTATTTCCCCTTTTGAAATTAGGCACAATGGTATACATATTGAGTGGTTTTATTGTTCCTGCTAGGGTGCTGGATCTGAAGCTATTTTGTCCCCTGCTATAGAGTGCCTGTTTCACAGCAGCATTTATGAATCAAGTCCAACATTGCTGAGAGCAAAGTAAAGAGCTGATCGTTCCATCTAAGGTTACCTGAGTACTTGGTCCACAAGGACATCATTAAGAATAACTAAATGCTTAACTTTGACATCACATCCCAGCACAGCATTGACCAATACACCCAGGAGTGTTTGCAGTCTTGTGCCACAGCCAAGTTTCCTGTTCTTGTGTTCTCATCTCCACCAGCACGTCACAGGCACTGCCACATTCCAGCGGAACACTGGGTCATATAGGTATCATGCAGATGAGAGAGAAAGGACAGGCCCATTAAGCATTGCCAAAAGTAATGCAAATGACAAGAGGACAGAAATATTTCTAACCTGCTTAGAGACGTCAATGAAGTTTCAAGGCTAGAAACAGACTGATGAATTTAGAAATATAGAGCTAGTGTTGGAACTAACACTAGAGAAGTTCAAATACATGAGGGTCTTGCCTGCTGTAAATACCTAATCTGTAGGCAGCTTTGAATATATCACCCAAGAGACTGTTTCCACATCTTTGCACTGTATTACACTGCAAAGAGATGCAAACAGAAAACTGTTCATTAAAGTTGTCTTATTACTGTAGTGGGTCCCACAGGGTCTGATATTCTGTAATAAAACTGTAATAATTCACACAGAATCCAGGCTAGCTACAACAGCTAGTGAAGTTAAGGATGGTGGAATGGCATGAAACAGTATTTAAAGAAATGGTACAATAAAAAAAGGGATAAACATAAACAAGTCTCTCGTCTTTCTAATCTTGAAACATTCTTGCCCTTGTTCAGAATGAAAAAGATGCCCAAGACAAGTAGGGTATTGTACTGAAAAATATTGGCTGCTGGATGGTTTTGGAAAAAAATATGCCATGTTCACAATTACCTCCCCTGACCTGTTTATTAAAAAGGACAATAAATGACTGAGCAGTATATATATTCAGGGCCTGGGAGATTTTATCAGGCATAATGTTTCTGAAAAAAATTGTACGATACAGTTGGCTGTGGGAAGAACTACGAGTTCAGATCTTTCTCAGGTCAGATGATTCTGTTCCCTTTCCAATTCCATGTACAGTTGCTATTTAACAATTTGCCAATCTTCTGGGAAAGTCTGTCAAACAAAGGTTTTGAACATTACTTGCACAGATTGCTGACTGCCTTTCACAGTCTGAACATTTTACGAAGTCCTTCACGGATGACCGTGTTTTGTTGTATTTTTTAATGTATTCCATAAAGGAAGAATTTTGAACTAAGCCACTGTGATTGCACTTAATTGACTTGCAAACAACACACAGAAAAGAATTCATTCTATTACTGTAGTGAATTCCTGCTATTTAAGGATAGTATCATTATGAATAGAGCTTATTGAAACCAAAACGCTTGAATTTATTTATAGTTCTTATGTACAAATGACAGGAGCAAGGGAGTGTGAAACAGCCAATATGCTTGCTCTGATGTTGACTTTCCTGGAAGTTTGCTGCAGTAGGGACAAGTCACCAAGGGTGAGGCTTTGTGCTCAGTGTTCAGCTGTATCTGCTGCTGTTGAAGACTGCAGGAAATCCTTCATTTACCTCACAGGAAACAGAATTATGCCAATGCTAAACTCTTTCAAAAATACATCTGAAAAATACAGACCACTGCAACTAATACGATTCTAGTGTTTCAGCAGCACTAGGAAGCAGCATTTAAAAATGCTAAGTGTTTTGCCCTTGGAACTATAGAAACGTTTTAGAAATCATTATCAGGAGTTCAGGAGGGTTGATTTTGTAGCCAGAAGTAGTACAAACAAATAACCCCTCAGTAACACGTGCTCCCTGTGCTACGATGCTTAAAGGTACTTCTCTAAAAAAACCCCAGTAGATTAACACAATATGTTATTAAGCTGAGATTCTTTTTGTCTGCCTGGGAAGAGTAGCAGCTTTAATAAGTTACAAAAGAGAACTTTTTTAGACCATATTTAATCACATGGAGGAAAGATGATCCAGTTAGTGGTTTCAAATATTTTATACCACTGTGGTAATTTCTGGTGCCAGCATACCACTATCATCTGTACTATTTCACAGAAAGGAATGCTACAGACACCGTATCTGCTACCAAATATTCATGGCTTACATATCAAGGTACTACTGCTGCACTGCGCTGATGTCAGCCAAGAAGAGCCCCACAGGAGTCAGTGGAGTTACCCCAGCAGAGGAGACGGGTTCGATCAAAATCAGGCCTTATATTACCACTAAAGAAGTATTGCTTTTTTATTAAATGTGTATCTCATTAATCCCTTGAAAACAGCTAATACCCCATTAATTCAATCTCTTTCATAATCAGGGAGTTAGGCATTTCCTGGCCCTGGCCTAAGTCATATATCATGTTAATTTATTGAAAGAACTGCACAGATTGACTTTTGACAACTTTTATTATTATTATTGTTACTACTATTTATTTATGATAATCAGAGCACACAGTCTACTAGTCACTGTCCCAAAGAGCTTACTAAAAGGGCTTTCTCCTTGCCCACTGACTTCCAAGGGACATGGATTGAAGCCAAGCAGAGTTGCAAGACATTTTCGCTTGAGGGTCATATCCTAGCATGGAATCTATTTTAAGCTGAGCTGACTAGGAATTTGGCTCACTTGTACTTTGGCTCACGGTGGTGTTGCCCGTCAGGTTCATGATGACAAGTGAACAGGAAATTTCACCACTGCGTCATCAGATTGCTCCAGGTGCAGCATGGAGCCAACCTTTCTGTACGAACCCTGAGATGTGATACACAATGAAATCACTGTCTCTTGCTCTCCTGACAGCATGCTTGAATAGGCTGTGGTGAAACCTCCCTCGAGAAACAGCGGAAGCCCTATCACTTCAGTGATTTAGAGCTGGATAGTAGGAAACACTTATGAATGTACTGTAGGGAGCAATTCTTCTTGGCAGGGGCTATGTTAAGTGATGTAAGAGAGGGCTTTTCAGCTCTTACTTCTATGCCTTTGAGGATATAGTGTTGCTATTTGGCATTTTTAAGCAGACGCCTCAGCCTAGGAATGATACTAAGGAGGAGATAATCAAATAACTGATTTCCTTGCATGCCTTCCCTGTATTCAGGGAGTCTTCAGAAGTGACATACTGGGCTAGAGGTAAACACTGATAGAGTTATGAGGAGCTGAGAAGCAAAGTGGTTATTGTGTCCCTCTGGGTCTGCTTTTCCTATTATTATTTTCATATTTTCTGTCATACCACCATGAACAGATGCTTTCCTTGAATAACACTTGAAGGTTTCAAATCCCTGTCCAAGATTTTTATGTGCTCTGACATCTACAAGAAACTGGCAGATAATCATAGCTTTGTAGATTCAAAATGGGAATAGTGCAATTAAAAAAACCTGGAAACAATATTTATTACTAATCAGATGGTGGTCAATGATAGATATACAAGTGCTGTAATCATGTTCGTGCTAGTTCTTGCTAATCTTCTATCAGTCTTTTTTCAGTCTTTTTTTTTTTTGCCTCTTCAGCAGGTTTTTCATTAAGTAGATGGAGCTCTGCCAGATTCAGCTTTCATTCATATCATTGTAAATTATGGCTGAAATCTCTGGTATTATTCCTGCTTTCTCCACGTACAACTTAGATGAGCTTTTAGGCTGTTGCCTTAGGGCTCGATACATCTTGATACCTTTTGGAAAAACATTTGAAGAGTGAAAGAACAGTTCTGAGCCTTCCCTTCCCTTCCCTTCCCTTCCCTTCCCTTCCCTTCCCTTCCCTTCCCTTCCCTTCCCTTCCCTTCCCTTCCC
>JAVJGI010000062.1:58700522-58768025 GCA_035590275.1 Ibycter americanus
CTTCCCTTCCCTTCCCTTCCCTTCCCTTCCCTTCCCTTCCCTTCCCTTCCCTTCCCTTCCCTTCCCTTCCCTTCCCCTCTTTCTTTCCTTCTTTTTCTTGCCTGTTGCCCCAGGCTCATGTCATCTCCCCTGACTTTCTAAAAAAAATTGAAAAAATGTAATTGTGATGAGCTAGTGAGGTAATTTGGAACAGCTCCCAGCATTCCAGCAATGTTGTGGTAGAAGTTTGAAATACCCACATTTCAGAGTTACTATAATGGCATACCTACTTCTTCTGCCATCTGTTTGTCCTCTCACCTGCAAGCCTGTTCACATGCTAAAACCCTCTCATGTCAAAAATTATGCACAGTGTTAAGCTTCATAAAGGCATGAAATGTGAGACTCCAGTAACAGCAGCATGCTTAAATAAGATTTGCACTAGGATTTTCTTACTGCCTTAGGTGGAGTTCACATACTTTCTTTTGTATCCTGCTTTTAAGAAAATAAATTATTTAATTGTTACCTTTTTGGTTGACTCAGAGTCTGAAATTGGTGCTGTTCAAGTATCCTGACTATCATGTTAAAATGCCCCAGGCTTTCCATAGCTGGGCAACCTCTCCATAAGGCTGTGTTCTATTAAAACAAGTACAAGTATGGTCAGCGGAGTACCAGGCCATTCAGTAAGTTATGAAGGCAGGTGTGCTTTGAAAATACCTATGCAGTTACATAGAATAAATATGGTAGATGACACAACAACCCCTCACTGAAACTGGCCTCCAATCCTAATTAGGTCACAAGTGAATTCATTTCAAATTTCCAATTCAATGTGTTGTAAACCCACCAACTAATTGTTATAGACGACAATGTCTGCTCAGCAGCTGCTGAAGATGACAATCACTGGTCTTAGAATAATGATGTTCTCCAGTACCCCAGCTGGGTTTACAAAGGTGAAGTACCTCCAGCGTGTGCAGGTGCTCACTATTCAGCCCGGCACAGAGTTATGTTGTTTATCAGGCACCACGCTAAGAGGGTGCCCCAGAGCATTTTGTTCCGAAGAATTTCTTTCTTCCTCTTTCTTTTCCACTCTCTTCACATGATCCTGCCACAACCCAGCTCCACTATACACCTCAAAATAGTTGCTACAAGTCTTGCTTGAAATAGGGCAGCAAAACCTTGCCAGTGTCGGAAAGCCAGGATGGAAGATGCTGCTGAAGTGTAAGGCCGAAAACACAGGGCTGCAGTTTCTGCTGAGACAACATTGACCGTTTCTGCCTTCACTTCCACTGTCCCTTGGAAGCTGTACCTGTGTTGCTCCTCCTAGCCTCTTCCTGCAGCTTTGTTCCAGCTCTGAGCATGGGTGGTATAATTGGGCCCCTGCCTGGCACAAGCCCTGATGTTTGGGGCAGCAGACATCAATTTTCCTATGCTGCAGGTGAGTTTTGAACTGATTCTTGTTACCTAGTCACAAGCTTCAAGTGTTATCTCAAAAAGTATGATTTATTTCAGTTCTCTCTGCATCTTCCTCAGCAAGTTACACTGTCCCTTAGTTGCATCATCCTTACACAGGCCTAGTATTGCTTGAGATAGGAGATCACACAGTGAGTATATGCATTCCTTTAGGACTTATTATTTAAAGTTTGCTTACAGCATTTTTTGGTGCATATAGTCTGGGGCCAAAGGACATAGCCCCCCTTAGTGTTTAGGAGATGCTAGATAAAGAGAAGTTGAAGAAAACGTGCTGTGTTGAGTGTTGTAATTGCTGACACATTCCTGTGGTATAATTGATCATTAGAACAGATCACTTAAAACAATATTTTCTTTATAGAAAGGAAGTTAGTAATCGAGTTGTTATGCTTCTCTGCTTTGCATTTTCAGTTTAAATATTCAGCTGGCATTCAGTGTATGGTTATTGGTTACCAAAGCATGTTGATTCAAATTTTCATTATCCAACTGGAAGATGATTTTGTTGAATGCTGTTTAAGCACTTGGTTGCTGCAGATTTTCATGTATGGGCCTTTTGGACTTCAGTCATGAATGTGGGCCATTTGAAAATGCTGTAAATCTCTAACTGCTCTGTGATTAAAATGGCTGTGACACAGATTTGAGTTCAGTCAAGTCTGCCCCCAAACCACTGTGACCAAAATGAACAGGTTGCAGAAACCACGCAAGGAAATACATTATGTAAAGTGCAAATCTAGCTCTGAAGTGTATGACAGTAAGTGGAGTCTTGCCAAAACAACCCATTTTTTTGGCTGAGGATGAGCTAAACCTGTACTGTTGATGAGTTTCAAGTGCTTGTGGCTGGAGTTTAAAGTGATATAGGGAAACAGTAGTCCTACACAAGACCTACTTCTCTCCTCTAAGCTAACCCAAGTTGTTCCCATTACAGTATTGTCACTCCCCATCACTCAGTGTCATTCTGCTAGCCAAGCCATTCCCACTCTCTGCTGTGAAATGTCCTCATCTCACTGTTGCCCTCACTGCCCTGCAGCATGCAGACCCTATCTGAATCCTAGGTTCTTCTCTCTGAGCTACTCTCCCTGCTCAGACTTCCCTTGCCTATACCACCCTTCCTCAACTTTGACACTTTGGAAACCAACACAATGAATTCAGAGGGGGTTACGTGATGGAAATGAAACAAAGAGAAAAGGGAAAATATAATCTATCTCTTCCTGTCAAACACTGTCTTTCCAGTAGAAAGGACTCTTCTCAAAAAAGCCTGATGCTAGTTACCATCTGCCTTGAAACCTCTATGAAAAAGAATCTGCAGTGAGACTATATAGACTACGGACTTCATTGTGCTGGGATTCATCTGATCTCTCTTCAAGTTAGGTGTCTTGTCCACATATGCCATCTCTGCTCCTTTGGAAGAAGTGATACTGGAACCTCAGGAAAGTAATTCAGTACACCTATCTGAAACCTCTGCTTTAAGATGGTGTTACCTCTGTCTCTCCACTGAAAATAGAAGTTGTCTAGACAATTAACTTAGGCAAGGCGCTAACGTTTTTTGTCTTGCATTAGGTCAGCTGAATCCTGCATCAAAAGAGTAATTGTGGTAGGTCTTACAGAGCATGTGGGACAGGAGAGGGTTGTATTTCCAAGCACGAATTTGCAAAACTATTTACTATGATATTATTATTCTTCAACACAGACTGAAAAGTTAGGAACTCACCCTGAATGAAGTCCTACGGGTGAGTTAAACCTATGGCGCCTCACTTAGTAACATTCACTCTCTTATTTATTGTAGAAATGGAAAATGAATACCACAAAACACTCCTGGAAAATCCCAGAATAATTAATGCAGATATAAGTTGCCTGGACATGTCAGTTAAAACTTTAAATCCTGCATGCTTGATTTAAAAGACAATTTAGATCTCGGAAAACTACTGAGGTCAATAAATTCTCCATTAAAACAGAAGTGTGCTCATAAAAGTCATCTAGTCTGTGGACTAGATCTTTGTCAGCAGTGGCTCCCTGTGCTCCCTTGGCTTTGTGAATGAAGTGCGTATCCCTGCCATGAAACACTGATTTCACACTATATCCAGATTTTTTGTAAGGTCTGTAGTCTTTCAACAATGCTTGAGAACAGTTTGTAAACAGTATTCAAAGTCCCGGTCTGAGATCTGATAGGATACATTTCTGTCATGAATTAACAGAGAAATAATAGCTAAGTCTGGCCTGATCACTTAACTTTCTTTGCTGGTCAACAGCAAGAAAAATTCACAAGGAGAGTCATCTCATCCTGAAAAAGGCACATAAACAACTAGGAAAGCCTTTCTACAAAGGATATGAGGGTACCTATTTAGGTATGGGTGAATAAAATTTTTGTTAGCCTAATGTCAGACAAGATGAACAGAACACTCCTCTTTTCAGGACAACAGAACATAACCCTTGCAAAGCAAGCGTCTGATCAGGCAGCTGGAAGTTGTCATGAAGTAATATCGTCTCCGACTCTTTATTTCAAGTTTTAACATGTGAAATTATTTCTAAGAAGCCTAATTAAAACAGGATTAAAAATTTCAGCTAATATTTGCAGATGTTACTATATTGTCCCACTTCCATAAACATGGACCTTTGCTTGCTTCACCTTTTGTTGTTTAAGATCTATTTTGAGTTCAATTGTTCTTAGAAATGCTTCACCCTTGTTGAACACTAAACTGCACTGGCAGCTCAGGAAGAATGACAGTGAAAGATCTACAATATGGATTTCTTGAAGCTTTCTTTTAGAGACTGTTATAAGACTATTGGATTGGTTTTCAAGCCAGGCTTCAAATGAGTAACAGAACTACTTCAGATTTAATTGTTAAATGGAGCAATTACTGCATAGTGTGAATGTCTCAAGTTCAGCCTTCAAGTATTCTTTGAGCTTGAAGTGTGTTGCACCAACAAATGGCCTCACAATTTAATGTAAGCAAACCCTTCTACTGGCATAAATTTTTCTGTACTCACCATGAGGAAAAGAAAAAGGGATGTATGGGATTGGTTCTCCCTCCTCTAAGTCTCAGATATTGTTTATTCTGCAATGCATTATTTGTTTTAGCTTGGTATTTCCTTTTAAAATGTCTTTACTAGACTAGTGTGCTACAATTTGAAGCCTCACAAGGAAACTTTAGCAAGTTATGAATAACCAGGGAGTGGGATTTCAATGCAATTCAGGAATGAGAACTAAGCAAAGAGAAGAATATTCAACCTTTTCATGCAAGGATTGAGCATTCTTTTCAAAGTCATATATCAAAAAGCCACATACAATGGAAACATTCTCTCTCCCTAGAACATAAAAGAAGAGGGAACTGCCTGTTATGTGTTCTGAAATGATCCCTTTTCATTACAACTTCAGAATTTTTCTCTCTGGGGATCGTTGACTTCAAACCATGAAGAAAGGGAGAAACAACATCATACTATTTCCATTAAAAGCAGCCATGCGTAACCTATATTTTTTCCTTTCCTCTTTTTTTCCTATTTCACAATAATATTTGCATTCCAAACAACTTATATTTTTTTTTTATGCACTGAGGTTAAGCAAATGAGGCTGCTGCCGACAATGTTGTTCATACCACTTGCATCCGCCTTATTTTAAGCCAGCAGCAGCGAAACTGCTACATCTGTGTGAAATTCATTAGAAAACAAAACAGTCCATCTTTCTTCATTTGGCCTGATCCTTTCTTGTTTACCATAATTAAGTTATAAGGAAACGATCTTACACAATAGCAATACAAAATTCTCTCAGTCGTGTAAATGCATAAGCTAGAATTGACTTGATTTTTTTTAATGATCCCATGTACAGTATATCCAGAAAACTCTTGTATGTGAACAGTTAGAAATAAGAATAAATGATTCAGAAACAGTGGAAGAAATCTGAGAAAAGACAATAATTATGATAAGGCAAAAGTTTCATCTGACTGTTATTACAGTGAAGAAAAAGAAAATTAACAAAGAACAGTCAGTAAAACACAAGGAGTATGAAAAGAAAGAGCAACATAGTCCAGAGAAGAATTTTTCTAGGTCCAATGAAACTGAAGCAAGAAGCTAACTGGACATTTCAATATTAGAAATATAAGATTACCGTAGGAAAAGTTTAGAGGAGAGAGATAAAAAATGAATACGAGACAAATAGACTAATTAACGAAAGAGAAAGCACTCCTCAATCACATATTGTTCTTCAGATGTTCAAAGCAGTGTACCGACATTGTCAGTTAAGTCCTATATAATATCTGTTCAAGGCAGGTAGATTTTTAATGCCCTTTCTACAAATCAGGAGACTAAAACAGAAATGTAAAATGGTTTGACTAGAGACCACATAATTAGATGAGACCACTTTAGTCTCATTCTTGTGTTTATTCCCCCAGATAATAATGCAGCACTAATCAAAACACATGTATAAAGCATGCTGTGTAATGCAGATTTTGTATTTTCTACTGTCAAATCATGGCAATTACAGGTGCCATGATTCTTTATGAATTTCTGAAATGTGAGCTATCAGAAAAAAAAGATAATGGTATAAAATTATTAAAAAGTCAGAAAAAAGTTATATTAAAGATTTCATATTTTGTAAATAAAAGGCAATGGGAAATCCTTCAGATGGTAGTGTCTGGAGGCCTTAAATGGTTTCTCAAAGCATATTTTATCAAGCCCATTGCTGTGGTTACTCAAGCCTAGACTCTCCCAACTCTATGTATCCTGACAAGATTGTGCTAATAACATCTAAAGTAATTCACAAGTTATAAGCAAAATTAGCAAATGTATTTAACATTTGCATGTTGATGCAAATGCATGATGGTTTATGTAACTTGCCATACGTTTCAAATTACTGACCTTTGCAACACCCGCATGACACTTACCTTTCTGCAGCGACACAGAGTTAGCAAGACTCTGTGAAAGCGATCTGTATACGTAACTGGAATTGCTAGTGAGCATCAGGAAAAACTGTTTTGAGTTCATTAGAAAAAGTCATCTTCTCAGGAAGTGAAGACCGTAAATCTTGCTATGGGATTTGAAATTAAAAGGCCGTCTAAAGATGTTCATTGTTACTACCAGTGTAAAGAAAATGGCACTTATAATGCAATGTTTGAAGAGGATATACGATTGCTGTTGTCTCATATTGTTTGCTAGAATAACAACACATTATAGCAGCACTAATTTTGTACTGTCTTTTCTGGAATTTAGGAGGATAACATTGGATACTGCAGGCACTTCTTCCAAAGACTAAGGCATGAATATATTTCTTTCTTTGTCATCGATCCATTCTCACATCTATATTGGTTTTTAAAATGTTTTAAAAAATGTTTGCTGAATAGCTATGGGAAGTGATCTGGACATCCGGTATGTTCCAAGTGATGTTAGATTCTTTCTTGGTTTTATGAAAGTTGTGTTCTGTATTATTCCCAGCCTTTAAGTGTTTTATGATCTTTTCCCACTGCAAGTCATCTGCAAAACTGATTAATATGCTTTCTTCTAATCATTCCTGAAACTATTGCACACAGAAAAGCCCAGGAGGCACCTTCTCTCAATTAACACTGGAGGTTTTTTGAAGGCATTTCTCTGCATTCCCATACTACAGATTATGACATCAAACAATTGAGATTAGGATCAGAGTCTGAGCGAGCAGGAAGGACATATGTTCTTAGGGGGAAAGATCTCACACACAGAGATATTTTCAGTAAATGGCAGATTATAAAAGGTCAACAAAAGTCCAGGCTTTAAATTGGCTTATTTTTGGCTGTTCATTCCTCTGCCACTTTTACAGCAACATTTGGTCCTCGTGAAAACAGAAAACTGAGAGCATGAGACCCAGTCAGTCCTAGAAAAAGTCTGGAGGAGGCACCTCTTATATGGAAGCTTTTGCCAGATCCCCATGCTCAGTGTTGCCAGCTTTCACCATGTTTTCCTGAGGAACTGAGATTCAGACTTCAGACAATTCTAACATGACCAAGAGGAGACCTTTCTGATGGGTCATCTCCTTCCTTTCTGTCTCCAGAGGAAGAACAACCCAGGCATGGGCAGAGAGGCAGATGACAGGAAGTTTTTCCTGAGGGAAGGCAATTCTAGCCATCATGCTTCTGCTAATTCAGGTTGTCTTTTCTCCTTGCATGAAGAAGGATGGTGGGAGGAGAGACATTTGAGGTGCCACCTAGCTGCAGGCCTGTCCTTTCCAGGGTTGGGGAGGGAGCAGGGAGGTGAAATAAAGGCTGGATGCCCCCAGGCTCTGTCTGCATGGTGATTTTTGACCCTTTTGACGTCTGCCAATGCACAGAAGGAGACTCATTCTTGTTCTGGAGTCCCTGCATTATCGAGAGCCCCATACGCTCTTGGGTATAGAGCACTGAGATAAGAAAAAAAGTGAATGTTCCTGTCACTGGGGTGGTTCTTGTCTTTTCTGTGTGGTTTTGCATAGTGCCATGATCAAAGACTGGCTTCAAGGCAGTGGCCAAACTCCTCATGCTCAAAGCTAGACACCAACAGTTTATTTTAATAAAAAAGTGAACAATATTAGTTATGATTAATAAATAATGAGCTCTAATATATAGTCCTATTAGATACATTTTTAAGAGTATATGATTTTTAACTTGATGCTAACGTGAAAGCATACTGGATGTAGACAACAAAGTAGATTATTTTGATAGTGTAGAGTAGCATAGATTAGTTAGAAAGGTGGCCTCAGTGTCTGGATATCAAAAATGAATAAAGACCTTGATTTTGGGGCCCACTTGCTGCCTTCTTATCTACTTAAATCAGGCACAAACTTACAGAAACACAAGTGTGATGATATTAGAAATTAGGGCCAATATTTTGCCAGTTAGACCTATAAACCCAGCTAGTTTTTTATTAATAAAAAATTCTAAAATGAATCCCTTTGGTCTTCCAAAGACAGTACCTCCTTGGCATTTTCCTCAGTGATGTACCTTTGTCCAATGAAAAAAATAGCTACACAAGCTGTCAAACGCATTTGAGCATTCATTATTTCCACAGTCAATAACACGAGCTGCATGACAACAGAAGCAGCAAAGCAATTTAACTCACATCAGTAGGAAAGAGCTGCTCGTCTAGTCCCACTATGTTAAATGGAAATGTTATTGTTTAAAATCACAGCTAGCCCTGACTGAAGCTGTAAGGGAGTGGAAACAGCCAGGAGAGTGCAGTGAGAAGTGCATTTTAACCTTTTCTTGTCACTTGGAGGAATTTCTTTTTTCTACATAAAATCTAAGCTAACGTGTATTTTTTAGGGTTTTTTAAAAATTACAGCATGTGCACTGCCTACATAAAATGACATAATTTTATTGGTTCACCTGACATTTTTGCATGAACTCAAAGCACATTGTGATGTTCCTAATAAGCTAAACATAGTAATTTTTAGAATGTGTTTCAATCAACGTAAAACTTTAAAAGTGATCAGATGAAAATGTTTGTCTTTTAAAATACCAGTAAACTGTATATTTAACCACTTAATTCTCTTTCTGCTTGAATTCAAAGGAAAAAATTGATCTGATCCAAGTGTTTCTTCATACTTAGAGAAGAAATCTATCTCAAGACAAAGAAAATATTTTAATTCAGTGGTCTGATCCTATATTGTCTGGAGACCTGAAAATATCATTCTAACATTTCCCCTGAAAAGGATTCATTCATACGGAAAACCAAAGGGAAAGGAAGTGGGAAGGTTGTCGGGCAATGCTTATTTTTTGTGAACCTACAAGCTCAGGCTAGAGTTGGTTTATTGGGTCAGATGATACTTCATCATATGAAGAAACATCTTTAAGAAATTAGGAACATCCTAGTGGTTTACTATAAGCATTCCATTTATATTTGAATGAATTAAACAATGCGTTTTCTTGAGAGGCAAAAGGAAACTTTCCTCCCCCTACTCTTCTGAAGTTTAATTTTAAAGTTTTCCAACCGCATATGGTTGATGTTCTTAGGATTGCTGAAGCAATGAAACCAAGAATGAGAATTTAGCACCATAATTTCATGAACATAGGAGGTATAAGAGCCCATTGTTAAGAATTATTGATTGACCTAAAAATCAATCTCTTGAATATACGTGTCTACTAGTTAAATAGAATATGATTCAGTTGATCACAGCAGCCTTCATTATGTCATGGGTTAGAAGTTTAGACGGCAATTATTATATAAAAAGACAGAAGGTAGGATGCAAAAGAGGGACTTAATGTATAGCAAAATGAAAGACAAATTTTATTGTATACAGGTTTGCTACTGCCTGGAAGAACAGAAATACAAAGTTGTTACGATAGTATTTTCTCCTGGAAGTAGGAAAGGTACACAGCATTTTTGAGGACAGCCATGGACTAGGCATATTGATATCTAAAAAACTTACGAGTATAAAAATAAAAGGGAGATGAAAATAAAGAGCTAATTCCCTTGTTTCTACAAGGTAAGGGGCCGATAGCAGGAAGGGAAAGGCACAGGCATAGACCTGCTTTAGATCACTCTGATATGTTTATCTGATTTTTTTCTACTCCTGGCACTTAGAGATAATGCAGGAAAGAATTGAAAAAGGTAGATTTTTTGGTAGCCTCCTTTTCAAAATGGAAATCTTTCTTCAAAGGCTAAGTACCTTCTTCTGCCTCTTCAGCTGGGAAAATTCACAGAAAGATCTTGAAGTTCCACCTTTTTAACTTCAGCTAGTAGGTATTTCATGGAAGTTGATGCATGTGAATGATAACAAAGGGAAAATCTGGGCTAGCAAAACTGAATTATACTTAGGCCATGGGCTGAAGAGTGAGCCAGAAGTGAATTAAAAGAATTAGCATTTGATTTTAATTCTGTGGGCAGAGGGATAGTAAGTGAGTAAAGTTAAGAGAAGAGATGAAGCCCCTTAGCAAATGATGTGGTCTGACTGCAGTTTTCTGGGCACTTTAAAGTCTAGTGAGTATGGCTTCAGGAGGCCATTAAAATGAGAATTACAGTAGCTGACACAGGGAATAATTATGGTGTGGTTAAGAAGGATTGTTACAGGGGTGGATCCTGGTAATGTTTCAGAGAAAGCAGTAGAAATTCAGATAAGGAAAAAAAATATTTTTGTGAAAGGATTATCACAGATTTGTAGTTTCAGAAGTAAAGTTCAGACTTGAGATACAGATAGTGGAAATGATGTCACAGTGATGGAGCTTTTTACTGACAAAATAGCTTCATTCAGAAAAATACAGTACACAGAGAAGCTGAAAATCCTGGCAGGAAAGGAGAGTATGGAGATATCAGAGAGGTACTTCTCCGATCAGACAGGGATCTGCAGCTGTCATTTACGGTACTTATAACAAATTAGTTTCTTGAGCATGTAGTGAGCACATTTCTTTCTCCGTTTTCTTCGTATCTCTCTAGCAGCATTTTCATTCCTAGTAAAGGCTTTACATCTTCTCCCTGTCTTTCCCTTGAGGAAGTGTGCAAGGTGCTTCTTTACTTTATCTTTCTCATGGGTGATTCATCGCTACTGTCAGTTCTGGTCATCCTCTGCACACATTAAAAAAAAATTATATTAACCTTTAATCATCTGTTTTTCATCTTACGCTGCTTAACTCACAGAAGCAAAGCTTCTGAAGCACTTGCCAACTAGTCCAAAAGTATGATTTATAGTTGCACTTTGTCTGCGGAGAAACATTTGTACAAAACATGAAATGCAAACGTACACAATTTATAGACATTACTGACAACATTAAGAGCAAGGTAGACAAATAGGACACAATGGCGTTTTCATTGTCACCTCCCTCTGTATAGCCTAGTTTAATACAAGAGCTAATAAAAACTAGCTGCAGCTTTGCAGTTCATCCACCAATTTCTAAAGCTTTAAAAATTAAAGAAAATATTCTCTCTCTGAAACAGTAACTTTTGTCCTAAAGTATTTAATTCTTGATTAGCAAGCATTTTTGTCTCAACTATAATAAGGTTTGCAGCTTTTTGCTTCTTTGTTTTTGTTTTACAAAATGAATGTTCATGTTTTTAGCATAATATTCTTGTACATAAGGGGTACTTATGTACTTAAAATTTTATTTTTCAATTCAAAGATAGTTATGGAAAATTTTCAGTTGCTTTATCACTTCTAGATTGCCCACTTACGTGAAGGGTAAAGCATTTTTGAAACTGTGCTCTCTATCCAAGTCGTGCCAGCACTTTGTTTTCTTTTCAGCCTAAATTTCAAATAAATTGGACCCATCAAAAGACTTTGTGTTGCTCTTCTTCCTGTTTCATTCTATGCCAGGCTACTTCACGAAACACAGCTCTTCCTTCCTTCCAGTTCCTTTCAACATTTTTACAGTATTTTCTGACTGTAGCAGCTCCCTGTTTTTGAAATCTGTTCATGTAATTTAGTGATCCTAAAGACTTGACTCTCCTTTTGTACTCATGTTTATCACATTCAAAACTCATTTTCAACTCTTTTGACATTATTTCCACTAGACCACATGGGAGAACACTGAATATGCTTCATAAATTCCTGTATTTAAGCATCAAAGAACCTATACCAGCCCTACTGGCATTGCAAGCCATATTACATCTTTTGTAGATTGATACACATCTGCAGGGGGCAAGGTCTTTCTCATATTTCTTGAAAACTGCGGCTTAAAACTTTAAAAAGATGAATTAACACAAGAACATCATTTACTTGTGAAAATGCACTGAAGTCATCCAGAACAGCATACTCCAAACAGAAGTATACCACATAAAACATGCCCCTCTCTGTGGCTACAACTCTCTCTGTTTCTTGTATACAGATGTTAGTGTGGACAGTATGGGGAACATCTCATATTGCACTCTGATGACTACCAAGAAATACTACTGACAGTCTCTGCTCTCTGTTTCTCTCCCTCTGTGTTCAGCTCAGCCCTCTGCTGCACTGTAGGGAGTTTACAGTATAAATTACAGGGACACTAGAAACTTCTGGAGGGGTACTTAAAAGACCTCAGAGTCTTTGGGCTCTTTGCAGAAAAGGAAGTATTTATGAACATAAATCCTGGCTCTCCGTGACTTCAGTGGGGGCTAAAGGTCTGTATGAATCTGGAAGGTGGTGAGGAGAAGGCTCTATGGAGGAGTGATACAGCCACATACTATGCCAGGTGACACTGGTGGCTCCCCCATCCTCACAGGAAATGTTAATCTGCCCCTGGGCTTAGGTCATGATACCTGGTTCCTGTCCTCATATACATAAAAATCTGAGCATCACAATGTCTAGATTTTGTACCTCACAGAGGAATGCAGAATCCCTGTGTGGCATCTCAGACTACCTGCCCTGTACGTACACAGCATTAGCCTAAGGTGTGGGACACTTACGAGTAGTACCTTGGTTTCTCTGCCTTACAGCACCCAAAGCAAAGAACAACCTAAATTTAACGTGCTAACCTTACCTACAGCTACTGGAGGGAGGGCATGCTTTCTGGCTTGGAAGAGCTGTTCCATAAAATACATTCCTCAGAGCAGAAACCAGCAGCTGAGTTCCCCAGTTGATGGGGAACTCCAGCTTTCTGATGCTGCTTTTTGTAGGTAACCAGTTCACAGTAGATTTTTGAGGCTACTCCAAGAACACCTTTTGACTGTGCATCTCTAAGGACCTAGATGAAGGAAAGACGTATCTCTGGACCTGGATCAGGCTTAGATGTCAATTGGAACTTTGCTGTCCAACTGTGTTATGGACAAGGTACTTTCGTTCATTCCCCATGGTAGACCTTTCAGGTGCCTGTACAGTTTTAGGATATAAAATTTCTTTAAGTTTAGGTGCAACCTGGATTATTTGAAACTGCATAAAGACTTTTAGGATTTTGTCTTTCAATCTAGCCAATCAATTTTCTTCTGAATTGTATTTTCTTCCACTAGATCCATCTGCTTTAGATTTGTTCTCTGAATGGGGAAGGACTGGGCTATGTCTCGCAGAAGCAACAAATTCTTGCAAAGTTCAACCATTATGTCATTTCTATGACAGGTAATGGAAAAGTTTTATGTATTTGTGCCTTTTTATGAACAGTTTTGTTGCAACTTTTTTAATGGAGAGAAACTGCACTCTTAATTGACAGATGTGGATCAAGAAGAGTTGGTCACGGGAAAATATGCACTTTGACACGAACTAGAGCAGGAAAAGGAGAGAAGAAAAAAGCATCATAAAGGATAGCACTAAGAAATTTTACTTTTTTTTTTGTGGGAACGTGACGGGTGAAAAGTAAGCTGAGGAAACCTATGTTGTTCATTAAAAGAACACAACATTGTTCAGGCATGACCCTGCTTCTTCCCATTAAAGGCAGTATCGACATCTGATCCAATCTGGAGAAAAATGGCTGATGAAAAAAGGGATTTCAGTGAATAGATTTTTATTTAAACCTAGTGACAGCAAGACAATGAGGACATATAAGCAGCTTCCTTAGACTTAATTCAGTAAAGTTTTAAGGAAGCAGAAAGGCCCTCAGAAGGCTGGTACAGTCTGGTAGCAGGGCATACCAGGCTTCCAGTGCTTCTGCAGAAGATCTGTGATTTTAAAAATAGAAAACACTTCCTAAAATTGCAGCTATTTCTCCTCAGTTTTTGACCAGTACTATTTATTAGTTGAGATGCCACTGATTCCAAAAAGCCAAGACAGTTCCTATGCAATTAGAAGAAAAGTATGCTTTTGACTCCCAGGAAAGTTTCCCTCCCAGCTCCTGGTTTCCTGCTCAGGCTCTTTGTGAGGTGAGTGGTGAAACCAGCTTTTGTGAAGAAGAACCACACATGAAATCCAGACCTCTTCGGACAAGGCACCTTTATTCACGTCGCTCGCATGTTGACCAACACTTTGGTTGTGTGGCTAGGGCAAAGGCACTGGAGCAGCGAGCACATCCCTGTTAAACACTCCCCCAAGGGCAGCAGGGCTGGAGGGCAGCAGGACCAGATGGTTCCACTCATTCCCGGCAACTGGCCATTGCTCTGCATAGGTCCAACTGGTAGCCACTTTCCAACCGACCAGCCAGCTCAGAAGGCTTGTGGGTTGTTTTTCTTTAATTGCCTCTTTTTGAGAAACATATCAAAGGCCATTTTCTTCTTCTAAGCAACACATTTGGCCACTCAAAATATTTCCAGGCTGTGTGGGCTGCAGCAGGAGTGTGAAGGATCACTGGGGTGTTGAAACACAGATGCACAAGGGGCAGGAGCAAGAAGCAGAGGCTGCTGAGGCAAAGGGCTGCTGCCCTCCCCCTGGCCTCTGCCGGTGGCTTTCTGTGTGGCACATCTCTCTGCAAACCCCCCGGGTATTTGGACAGCCGCATGCATTTGCGATGAGGGCGCAGGAGCTGTCGTGGGAATGGGAGCAGGAGAGCACACTGATGCCAGAAAAGAATGCACTTGGACGCTTTCCTTTCTCTTCTTTTTTTCACACAAAGGTTAAAAAAAAATTAGCGGGGCATACCTGCTTTTATTCCACTCATTTTATTCTCATTTCTCTTTGCCTGGAGAGGGGGGATAGCACATCAACGGAGGCGGGTTGCCACAAAACATGAGTTTCTCATCTCGCCTGCATGTGCAGACCCAGTTTCCTGTCCTTGATCCCAGATTATTTTCTCCTGTCAGGAGGCAGCTGCTTTGGCAGAGCTGAGCATGGGGCAGCTCCGCAGGCAGCACCGGGGGTGCAGGGTGCGGGGTGAGGGGAGGAGGGCCGCCATGGCCAGGCAGCTGAGCTGTGCTTGGGGCAGCCTGTGGGTGACCGGCAGCAGCAAGAGGTCCTGTGAAAGCCGGCAGGGCAGCCTCCCCTGGCTGCCCTCCAACCGGGCCTGTTCACAGGCCTGTTCTCAGCCTCGCCTCTTCCACAGGGCCCAACCGGGAACAGAAAATGAATTGCTTTTTTATCAGCCTCAAAGAGGCCCTTTGACGGGCAGGCCTATGCCTGCCATTGCTGTTTGATCCCCCTCCCGCTGGGCTGACCCTGGTGCCCCTGCTCTCGCCCCGGCTCGGTAGCAGGTGACTTTCCCCCAGCCCACGGGTGCCCTGAGGGAGTCCGAGCCCCGGCACAGGGCACGGCCAGACCACAGCATCTCCACTGGGACCTGTGCTCAGGGCCGAGGCCTGCACCCCCCACACACAGCCCCCACGGCTCTCAGCGGCTTCCAGGAGCAGGAGGTGGCCACTTGCAGGGTGTTTACAGCGTGTTTCCCTGGCTAGGCTTTTTTCTTTCCCCCCACGACTGCCCTAGGAGTGACTTTTGGAGGGAGCCTGCCCTTCCCGACGACACAGCAGTTGATCCCTGCGGGCAGTCCTGGCTGCTTGTGCCCTGTTTTGGAGGCCCCAGAGCAGACGTCTGCGAGGCAGGCGTCCCCTCAGCGCCATGGCACGGGCGAGCCCTCGCACCACTGCTGCGATGGGGCTGTTTGACATCGTGTGGTGTCTGGGTTTTGTGGTCGGGCTTGGGAGACCATATATCCCGGCTTTTGTGCACCTCAGGAAAGGAGCGGGAATTGGCTCAAGGAAAATAAATAAGGACTTTTAAAGACATATTTATTTATGGACTGGCTTTCATGCATGCATCTTACAGCACTCCACATAAAATATAATTAAAACAAGCATCATGCTGAATATGATTCAGAAAATAAAAATGTCTTTAAATACAGTTTAACTGCCAGCAGCTTGACATACTTCATTTCTCAGGGGAAGGAATAACAGAGACATGAAGTTATGTGACTACAGAAGCCACAAGATGTGGGTATTTTTAGGGGAAGTACAACTGGGGGAAGTAACTGACCTGTGACAAGGGTTTAATACAAGAAACACTCCCGAAGCCGCCCAGCTCCTGAGGGCAGTCAGGCAGCCTCAGATGGCATTTGGGCTCTTTGGGAGGAGGATGAAGAGGGAGGTCAAGACCCACCAGCTCTGCTGCTGTGGCTTCTCTTGGGACCCAGCGGAGGCATACCATCACCCTAACAAATCTATTGGCAGGGCTGTCTGAGGGCTAGTTAACATCAGTAAAACAGAGTGAGATCCCCAATGCCTGCCATGAGTTTCTACTCTTTCTGCCCTTTTTCTCCTCCATTCCCATTCAGGTGCCTCCAGGGAGGCACATAAAGCTGTCTGGGGGGCACCCTGTGATGCCATGCAGCCAGAGCCATGGGAGGTGCTTCCCACTGCTCCATACATACAGTGCCTGCAACTAAATCGGGATAGTAGGAGTTTGGTTACAGTCCTGAAAAACTGGAGGTGTTTTTCTACATTTGTCACTGTGTTTGCCACTAGCACTGAGATAACCCAGCGTGCTTGCTCGCAGCCTCTGTTGAGCAATCAAGGATGAACACATGCAGAACCTGAAATAACCTCAACTTGTTGTTTTCTTTGTCTTGCCTCCTCATTGTCATACTTGCCAAGTCAGAAAAGCACCTTTTTTGGAGGTAAATACCAGTCTGCTATCATGCCATAGAGGTGGGAAGGAGAGTATGGACTCACCTAATGTTTTTTACCTATGGACTTTTTACCACTTGTGTGACTTTTCGAAGACTTTTGCCAGCATTCTTTCCATTAGACATACCAGGACAAGGGTGTTTCTCATGGGATTCAAAAGAGACTTTATTTTAAATACCTCTGGAAAATAATATGTCAGTCTAATACTGTCTGTGATTTTCCCACATTCTTCACAGCAACATAGGGAACTTTCAACCTTTCTTCCCTGTTAGTTTCATATTTTCTGTTTATTATTTGAAAATTTTGGGGGGGAAGAGCCTCAAATTCATTTCCACAGAACTGTTGTTCTAAACCTGAAGCAAGTGTATGCAAACGTTGTAAGGCACTGAGGAACCAGGTTTTTTATGAGCAAATGAATTAACACTGTAGATTTAATTTTTTTCTTTCTTGTTTACTCCAAGTCATCTCAACATGTGCAGCATAATAGGTACCTGCCCCTGTTTTTTAATTTCCTCATTCTGTTTGCAAAAGAAAATACAATTCTGTTATAGCTCCTGTTGCCATTGAGGGCAATACCAAAAACCCAAAAGAACACAGATGGAGTCAGGATGAATCTTGTTTAACTGTAGAATCTATAAAATAAAAGTTACCCCAAAGAAAATCCAGTTTTAGATTATAGATTTATGAAATCAGAGCCCTAAAGTGATAGATTTATATGTATCATTGCAAATTCTTGAAAGACAAACATTCTTATTCATTCTTATTTATTGTTAGAAATACTAAATACTTTACCTGCATAACTGTAATTATACTGCTATAGCACATGTCTTTTGGAAAATGAAAATTGCATATAGAAGAGTTCTTACTACTTCATTTTAAATATGTTTTCCAAGAGGCTGGATTCAAGCTTTAGTTTCTTTCTTCTCATACTGTGTGTTTAAATTTATTTCTAGATTTGTGTATATGATGATGGGTTCTCTGGTTTGATGGATATCCTTCCTACTTTGCATGCATCTAAGAAGACAAATAAATGATACAGACATCAGAAAATAAATCTAATTCAAAGTTGTGTACTAGTGTGTTATACAAATATAGGCACGTTAAATGCAGGAGGTTTATCTCTAGCTTCATCTTTCCATTGCACCCTGAGAGAACAGGTAACAGTTAAGGAAATGAAGAGCCAGCCTTAGAGCAAAGTTTTCTCTGTTGAATTGACTGGAACTTTGCCACTGATTTTACAAGGGACATGTGTGAACCAGCATTTACCCCAACTGCGTAAGGTCTAACTCTGACACCTATTCCAGATTACACACAATCCATGGGATTTCTTCATGAGGCAATAGATAGTGACTAGGTCAATGCATTTGACCCAGGCAATGTGTCTATTAACCTCAGTTTCCACTAATACAGGCAAACCCACAAAGCTAATGAAAAATAGACTGTGTGTGGTCATATATTTCTGTACATAAATGTATACCAGTAGTCAAGGCGCTACTACACTGCCCAAGCGTTAGCTGCTTAATGTGCATGAGCGGGTTTGGAGGAGGAAAGGATTCGAATAGTGCAGTAGAGCTGTGAAAGTGAAAGGTGGTACAATGATGCAAAGAAGTATTCAGATTGTTATAGAGAACAGAAGTTCCCTTTCAACTAGCTACATTTGAGGAACTTCCCAAAAATTTTTACATTTTTGTCCACTTGTCCAGCAGTTTGGTGGTCTGAACAGAGAAGACAAATGGGCAAAATGGTATTTGCAAACAAAAAAGCAATGTTGAACATCCTTTGTAACCCTTGCAGGTATGACTTTGTCACCTTGGAGACCTAACACTGCCACAGATTAAGATGAACTTGATCTCCAGAACACATCCTTGTGACCAGTATAAAACCTACAGGTGCAAAGTCTCAAACTGCTGAAAAATGGACTCTGACATCATCAAAGTGCTCATTTTCAGGTACCTAAATGCAGATTTGTAAAAATTACATCTTGTCTCTCAAGGCTAAAAAATGTGGTTTGTGTTCCTTACTGATCACCATATATCTCAGCTGTGTCCAAATGCATGGCCGTGTTTTCCCATGCACCGAGAGGAAATGGAGCATCTCATTGCCCTGCAGCTGTGACTCCCCCCACAGTGAATAGGTGATGACAGACAGGACATTGGTTTTGGAATTCACATGATTTCTGAAATCCCATGTGCCTGCTGGTGGGCATGGCAGTGTTTATTCTCATCATTTTACACCCAGATTTCCCCTCTGCTGGTTTATCTTAGAACAGATAAAGACAATTACTCTGTGTGTATGTATACATTACTATTATTTGAAAAAAACCTCAGATATTTCCTGCTCTTTTTCCACTCCTGTCTCCCACTATAGCCCAGCCCAGCCCATCCCACCCTGGGGAAATACTCTTCATGCTGAGGGTGTGCATTGTGTGGGTACTGGCAAGTGCTCAGGGGTTACACTAGGAGGGAGGCAGCAGCTGAGTCAGAAACACTGTGGTAGCGCTGGGCTGGGAGCAGTCAGCAAAGAAATAGCAGAGAGACAGTTCTTCTGCTTCTGGCTGCTAATGAGCTTTCTGGTGGCAGCTCCCTTCTCATCAGGACTATTTGTTTTAACAGGCTGCCCTTTGTTGACTTTAGGCTTGTTTTCCTTGCCATGCAATACAAATATTCTCAGGCGTTAAGCTTTCCTTGCCCCTACTGCCGCCTTTTCATTTGGGACCATGTAGGAGCTAAATTTAAACTTGATTGATAGCGTTTAATCCAGAGAGGGTCAGGGTGCTATTTTCCTGTTAAATGTTCTCTGGTTTGCATCTTCTGTTTACAATCACGTCTCCAAAGTACTGTAGTCAGCCCTGCTTCCCAATGAAATCTCTTCTGCTTTCCTTGCCACTGTGGGATAGTTGCTCTTAATTATGTGGAGCCTCATGCTGCTTTGTCTGATCCTAGATGGAAAAGAACAACAGCTATGGGCCTTTAAACCAGATGATGCCATGACTTAGATACTCCCTCCATTATAATAGATAGCAGGCCCCAAATTCCACTATTGTAAACCACTAAACATGGAAATACGAAAGCAGTCCTTGTTGTTTTCCCTTTCCTGACAGTCTTTAAGAAACATCTTCCTTGAACAACCACATGTTCAGCATAACCATATGAGTTCTTTTTTATAGCTCTGAAGACAGCAATCTTACTGTCTGTCTCCGTTACTGGATGTAAGTAAAAAATTTCTCTCTGCCAGATGTCTGTGCAATCTTATACACATTATTTGCACATACTTTGAGCATGACACCTCTTGCTGATGTCAGCTAACTTTATGCCTAGGCTTTTATTGACTTTACCTAGTTACTTTATATTGCCTCTGTGGTAAAATTCTGACATTCTTAGCAAGATGGAGGGGTTTAGGGCTGGGGAAAGAAAGGCAGGATGTCTTGACTTATGGCTTTACACATTTTCACTTTTTTGGGAGAGTATATGCTCTTTTGTTGAGGAGTTACAATCTTCTGTTTTCAAAATTAATTCCTTTATCACTGATGAAACATGCACACACATAAAAGCAAATGAAAGAAAAACACCTGAGCCACTATGTGAGGTTAGAATACTTTTTAATAGTTCAAAAAGCCTTTTTCATTTGTTCGCCTCTATAGTCATGTCATATGCTTCCTGATATACCTGCAGTGTTCCTTGAAGTACATTGACAGTCCTCTGCCTGCACATGTGTATAAGTTTAACAAATCAGTGCTTTTCCATGGTAGAGTCCGTCAGGGTCAGAAATTATATTTTATAAGTTGTTGAAAAATCTATCCTAAAAAATGCATGTCCTGACTCTGACACTGCTTTCAAGTAGCTGGTGCTTTCTGTTCAGACAACCTGTCAAAAAAAAAAAAAAAATCTTTAATATACAGAATTTTGAGCATGAACTATTTTTAAAATACATCATAGCAGAGAGCTACCTCACAGACTAGAACCTTGCCAGTTTTTACACATGATTATGCATTTACAAGTTCTTGCTGTAAAAGCTGAAGCGAATATTCTTCTGCAGACCTATGCAGGTACATGAACACACACTCAAACCCTCTACCTCATGCAGAGGAAGCACACATTTAAACAAGTCAGTACACCTCTTGAACTATGCTGCTAGAATCCTTAGGGCTTAGCTGCTAGGAAACCAGCAGCACTAGACTGACTTATGTGTTAAAAATGATACTGGATGAAATAATATTTGTCAATTGGAAGTGGAAAATTTTGAAGCAGAAAATGACTCTCCTGAGAAATACAAAAATAATGCAAAAAACCCCCAACCAAACCCCTCCAAAAACCTAAGAAAACATGAGGAAAGTAGATGGGAAGAACTGGGGACTAGTACTTGTTGAAGACCCTGTGACCTTGTGAACTGCTTGAAAATGGAAGAAGGATCAACTTGTTTTCCAAGAAAGAATCAGAAGAAAAAAAGATGAGCAGATCTCTGCATTATATATATACAAGATGAGGGCTTCAATTTACCTAGTTTAGTTGTATAAAAATCAGGTGTCTGTCTTGGGTAGTGCTTTCATCTCACTTTTTTAGCATGGGATGCAGGAGTGGCCACAGGAATGTCTGTACTAGTTGAGAGCAGATGTCCCTCTTACCTGGTCTTCCTTCTCCCACAGAGTCCATAAGTGCATGATTAGGAGTAAATAAGGACAGAACAAGAATGTATTATTCTCACCCCTTTAAGTCCTGTGCCATGTCCAATGTTTTTTAGCTGAGGAGAATTTTTGGGGACCTGATGCAGTTTGTCTGTTTAGCAACCTTTGGCAGCTCCTTCCTCCAAATACTTGTCCAGTCTGTCTTTGAGCCCATGTGAACTCTTTCCTTAGACAAGAACAGCTATAGATCTATGTTGCATGAAGAACCATCTCCTTTTCTTCGCTCCAAACCTGGATCTTACTGCCTTTGTGTGATAGTTCCTAGTTCATATATTGGAAGAGAGAGGGAAAAGTTAATTCCTAAGCATCTTCTTAAGGCCACTCATGATTTTGTAGACATCTATCATATTTCACTCCAGTTGCCTCTTTTCCAGCCCGAAGACTCCTATTACTACTCAGTTGTTCCTCATGTAGAAGACGTTTCATGCCTTTCCCATCTTTATGGCTGTTTTCTAGTTTTCATATGTCCTTTTCAAAAGAAGGTCACCGGTACATCATACGCTGACAGGGCATCTAACTTCTCTGAGTTATCATCACTTACCACTTCTGGACTTTCTAGAGGGAATTTTGCTTCTATGTGCTAGACAAATTTAGTCCTGTTTTCGATCCCTTCAGCATTTGCTTCTTGCTCTGTTTTGGCTTACTTATGTTTTTATATTTGATATGCTACAATGTATATTACTGTGTATGTTCTTTGCCTGGATACCACTTCCATGTTTTTTAAGAGTATCTTGTGTCTAATAAAGTGCCTTATTTTGCTATTTAATCACATCAGCTTCCCTTTAACCTTTTTGAAGGCTTACCTAATAGATGACAAATAAGGAACCACTAGCAAGATTTCAGGACTGAGTCCTGCACTATTATCTCCATCACATTTTTATCTGCATCTTCTACCTTATTTTTAACAAACTTCTTGCAAAATCAAAACAAACCAAAACAAACCAAAATACAGTTCTCATCTGGAAGCTGATCACAAGTTTTTGGATTTCTTGACCTATGGTGTCCTGAAAGACATCAAATTTAAGCACATTGGAGTCATGATACATGGAGAGGGCTGGTAGCCCCAAGGGGATTTATTCCCCCTATCTTAAAACCAGACTGGAAACTACCTATCTTGTCTCATCGCTGACTACAGGGGGATCCGGGTGACCAACTTAGATATGAGGCTGGATGACTCATGGTTAGTGTGGTATAGTTAGATTAATTTCAGTGTCAAATAATCTGATGCTGCTTTCTCAGTCAGCTTGGAAAAGCAGCAGTGTTAGGTAAGAAACACATTGCCATGGGTAGAAGCATGTGAAATAAAGGCTCTGATGAAGACAGTGGTTACTGGAGATTAGCTGCAGAAGTAATTTGAGAAGAACAGCTGATTTTTCTCAGCTTTAGTTGAATCAAATATACTTGAATCTATTGGTGTTAGATTTATATAATTTGAAGTTATTTGTCCAAAGCATTCAACATTTCCCTCTGTCTTCCTGCTTTCCTTGAAGCTCCTGCAGCTTTTCCTTCACCCTCATACACCAGTAAGTAGGGAGGAGGTTTGATAGTGATATTTTCTGTTCTCACTTTCCTTTTGCTTACCTAGCTGATCCAAGTTGGTGTGTGGTGTGTGATCCCAAGATTGCTATTGTCAGTAAAGGGACGTGGGGGGATGTATAACAGGAGATAGTGAAAGAGGGACCACAGCTTTGGCACAAGTTTGCTCATAGACTGGGCTAAGCCAGTCGTGAAACCTCACCCTTGATTTATAAACACTAATTATCTTTTAATATGACCATTGTAATTAATACTCTATTCCCATTTTTTTGTTGTTTATGCCACTCCCTGGGGGAACAATTTATATTTTCATTGTGCTTCTTTGTAGAGAGAAGGCTAGGAACATTTTAAAAATGCATGAAAGCTTAGAAGTCCCTTCATACCCTATTTCAAATGAGTTGATGTTAAACGACTCACAATAACATTACCTTAAATCTTAGTAAGTGTAATATGTCTGTGACCAAAGCAAAACTGTCTAACCAACTAGTCTGAACACCACTTTGTGCAAATTTCATGACTGCAGAAGAAAATCTGTGTGTAGCATTGAAACTCAGTTTTACATCTTTGCTCTCCTACATGTAAATGTGTATGTCCAATAAGACAGTGATGGTGTACATGTGGGGTTCTAGCAAAAGGCAGCTGAGTTTTTGTTACTAGGGTCCTACCAGATATGCTGACCTCTTCAGGGGAACATCAGGAGGCAACTTGTCTACTAATAAATAATGTTTATGAGAAACTTCATGATACACATATGAAAGTCTAACATAGAAGAATGTGGGAAAGGTCTTCATCTTCAAAATGAATACTCAGCTTGTGACACTGCATGAGTTTTGCTTTTCCAGAGCAACTTATACAGAGGACAAAACTATACATCCCTCCTTTCAATGCCTTGCCTTTAGCTTCTCAACCTTCATGTTTTTTTAAATGAAGGCCTTTATGTATTAGGTCACAAATGCCTGAGCTTCCAGAAAGCGCTTCTAATAAAAAGCAGTTGTGTAGGGTCTTAAAGGGGACTCAATAATTTACAGCTTTCAGACTGTCCTCTTCTATCCTGTTTAATGTCTCTATTGCCTGAGTTCATAATTGTGGAAGAATCATTCTTCCTCTCCCTTATTTCTAACGGCAATGACTAAACTGTTACTGGTTTCAATGCTGTAGTTGAACCCAAAATTACTGCAGGTCCTCAAACTTAACACAGTTAATCATGAACAATAGATAAAAACTCTCTTCCTCCATCTTGGTGATGTGTTGCTAAGGTTAGTTAATTCATGGTGTTTGAGATTTTTTAATTCACATACGAAGTAAAACCCTGTATCTGTGTGCTCAGGACATGACCCTACCATCAATTTCTGTAAATGGGGAGCATCCTGTGGATTTTGATATGTTGCTTTTGAAACAGGCCTTTCCGGCATTTCTGGGGTACTTTCCTACTGTAGGATGTTCTGCTTAGAGTATTTCTCTTTTCCCTCTCCCTTCCTTGCTCACCCTTTTTCATATTAATGGAACCAAAATATCAAAAAAGAGACTACAGCTATGGACACTACACAGATGCCCGGGCAGCATGTCAAACACTTCCTGTTTTCACGTCGAGACTGAAGAAAGTTCCTTCTCTCTTCCTCTGCTCCTGAGTCTCCCAGCCGCTCCAGAGCTGTCATTTTGCCAGACTTTGCTAGCCAATAAGTGAACAACCAACTTGAACTATAACAGCATGGCCATGGTAAGATAACTTCTATAATAACTATGATGATCTGAAACAAAATACATTGCAGAAATATCTTTCATTGAATGAGAAGACAAGGACAAGGTGTCCTGTGAGGTCCTAAAAAGTCCAGAAGTTACAAGTTTGGTCTTGGATATCTCAGTTTCATCCTGTGTAGTAAAGGAGTAGAAGAGTAAAAAAAACCAACCAAAACCAACAATAAACTTCTGAGTCTCTTACAATCCAAGGCAACTGCCTGAGGGGCAGTCTTGTCTATTATGTGCTTTTCTCATAGGCTGTTTCTGGTAAACAGTTTGCCTTAAAAATGTCTGTCACTATTATCCCTGCACTTAAAGGGAATGCTATTATTTTGAATGCGCAAAATGCCCCACTGAGACAGCCATGTAATCAATACAAGACTGCCTGATGATGTTCTGAAAAATATTCCTTGAGGATCTTTCTGTATAGCTATTTCTTGAACTTGCTCCCTGTGGTAGAGTACAATTGCCTGAATTTTTCCAGTAGAGAAACCTCTAGTAAAAAAAGCCCCTTATAAAAGTAGCCTGGTGAGCTGCAGGACAAGAACCTTTGTGTGGGCTTTTCTTGGTAATAAACCTTTTTCTTTTTTCATTGCACTGCTTAGTTACTCTGAAAGATGAGTGACCATTTCTTACTATTTGACACATGGACTTCCTGAAAATTGAAGTCCAAGCTGCATGCTATTCCCTCCTTAACTGCCAGATAGATTGTATTTCTCTTTACTTTGGTACATGTACTGCCAGAAAGAACCTGAAAAAAAATCAAAAGCACTGCAAATTCAGGCAGCATGTATACAGTGGTGGTGTATGGGATACTATAAGAATATAAAGAAGTAACACAGCATTGACTGACTTTGGGAAAGTACTACAGGTCTATCTCTGTCACTCTACAATCTTGCCCCTTCTGGAGGCAAAACTATTTTCACAGTACAATTCAGTTCCTGAACCATGACTGATTAATAAAGATTAGCTGCAAAACTGATGTGACCAATATAAATCACAAAGTTACATTCCAATTTGAGGAGAGTTCACCAAAATCCTTACATTCACCAACAACACAAAGGAGGACCTCAGAATTCCCACCTACATTTTATCTTTATTTATTGTAGATTAACATTGTTACTGCAACGAAGGAAGACTTCTGGAGTGTAAATTCAGAACTTTTATTCATAAAATGTAGGAGGTTATTGTCTCCTCTTCCTCTGGAGAGACCTCCATAGTGCAAACCTCTCGTAGGGAAATGAAGTGACTTTGGGACCCCAGGACACCACCTCATGTGAAGCATGCAGTAAGAAGAATAGAAGGAAGAAGGAGCTAAGGATAGGGAAATTTGACCTATGAGAAGAGTCAGAGGAAGGGAGTTTGTTTAGTCTGGAATGGTCAAAAATGAGGGAGGTCATGATGGCGGTTTTCTAGTATGTAAGCAGTTATAAAGAAGATTTAATTAATTAATATTAAAGAAATATTGAAACAGTAGCACAGATAGCCTAGGGAAAGTAGGAGGTTTCCTCCACTGGAGATTTTTGAAAGGAGGTAAGATAAACCTCCCATTCAGGTTGTCTTGGCAAATGTCATCTTACCTCTGAGCAAAAGGAGGGCATAGATAATCCTCTGTGGTACTTTGCAGTTCTATATTTCCATGACTCTAGGATTCATTTCTGTAGATATGTAAGGTCTCTAGCAGCACCCTGCTCTTTCCAAAGCTGCTCAGCAGCCTTCCCACCTCTCTGGAAAACCCATGGCACCTGCAAAGCTGGATCATAGACCCTTTTCCACCTTGGCCACCCCACAGAACCTTGCTATGCCTACTGGATGCAGAGAGATGATTCTATTTCACCCTGGAAATGTCTGGTATTATCTTCTTTTCAACCACCTAAAAAAGGCTACATACAAGAAACCCACAGACATGTAATAAAATGCATGAGGATGGAAGATCAAACCAGTCACCCAGAACCTTATAGTTTTAATATACAAATGCCACAGCTGGAGAGAAGGTGAGAACAAAGTCTGTTTTTCCTGTTTTTCCTGTCCATCTTGGAAACATTCTCAGCAATTACATTCAACATCTGCTGCTGTCGAGGCCTTGACCATACTTGTCCAACTAGGACAGAAAGATTTCCCTGCTGTTTTTCCCACTCTTCTGTCTAAAATAAAAACCTGCATTTTACAGCTTCCATTTTCTGCTGTCTTGCCAATCCTTTGACTTCTTGCTAAAAAATATCAAAAGTGCCCTGTATAAAGGAGGAATCTTACGTGTCTCTACTAACTACACAGCCAGAAACAACTAAAATGGGAACCAAGGAAATTGTTTGGCTATTAAGTTCTGAGGGTTGATAAAAAAAATGTTTCTTTAGAATTGTGCTTTTTTCTTGCTAGGTCTTCGTTTCTTCTAGTAGCTTCCCAAACCAGACCTGTTCTTTACTTACCAAAATCTGAAAAACTTGTAATGCTGCTCAAAATGGGAAAAGCAGCTGAGGAAAAGAAGAAATGGTTTGTTGCTAGTGCAACTCACTTAATATTCTTCAGCTATCTTCCATGCTTAGAGATCCCTGCTGAGTTGCCTGATCAGAGGAGTTCCTAACATTCTTTGTGAATGTGACCGATTCCAACCCTCTTATTCAAAACTAAACCTTTTTTTCCCCTTTCCATTCCTATCTTTGAGACTCACCTGTCCATGGTGGGTCTGTGAGGATGTCTCCAAAGGCTCTGCAGTCCCCCACCAGGCCTGTAACAGAGCATACAAGGATGCCCTGTGAGAAGGAATGCAGGGAGGCCACCAGGCTCTGCTTCGTCAGTTCTCACCATCCCATTGGGGAGAATAAAACTCTTAAATTATTTCTTGTTCCACAAAGTTGTCTTTACTCTTCTAATTACAACTGCATTGTTGAGCAATCAAGTACGTGATTTCTAACAACCCCAGCCAACAGCTATTGCCCCAGTCTTTTCGAATTTGGCTTGAAGCAAGCTGTAGGTTGCACAACTCCTCATCTGATCATGATATACACAGGCAGTTTAATGACATACCTGATTCTTCTCTAAAATGTAAAATCCATTGCTTTTCTACAAAGATGGTATCCCAACACCTTCTGTCACCCTTTGCCATGGCATGCTTTATTCAAGTCATTTCATTGTTTCAAAATCCTTATTGTGTTGCTATATTGCTGCCACCTCACTGTAGCTAAAAAATTACTCACAGTAACTATAAGCCACATTTTCCTTGGTTTTCCTTCTTTCTTTTTACCTCAAGACACACTGGCATATATGAAAATGGTCATGTCAAGCTGAAAAATGGCCTGTAATCCATCCATTCATCCTTAGTGTTTGAGATTCCTATACACTTTCTCTGTGAAAATTTCTTCCCATATTATTCTTTCTTTTCTTGATCAACAAGCTGTCAGTCTTCTCCACTTTAAGACTGTTTTGGATTCTCCATAGCATTTTCACTCCCTGTCCCCAACTTTCTCCTTCCAGCAGCATTCACAGTCTATTGTATCAGCAAAAGTCCTTTCCTCTGAGTTTAACAGATCTTATTCAAAGTGGGACCTTGATCAAGAGTTGCAATTTGCTCAGAAATTGGTCACCTTGAACTATGGAAATGATCCTTATGCAGTTAATGGTAAAGATTATTATCCATTTTTTACATGTATTCCACACACAACTCCTTTTCAATATTCTTTATATCAAAGGCATTATGTCCACAACACATGAATTTTCTTATTCCAGAACACCCAGCACAGACAATGCTCGACAGAACCACGGGTTAAACAGGTTTCTATTGTCTGGAGCACTTACAGAAATGCATTAGGGACTCATTGGAGAACTCTGTGTTGTGTTGTGTTGTGTTGTCATTGAAAAGCTCAATTCCACAACCAAGTCTGCCACAATCTGTTGTAAAATTTGTCAGAAGTGAAGGTTTGTGAATTAAAGATATGGTTGTTTTATCATCGTCAAAATTGGATCCAGAGAAAATAATGATACAGTGGGCATTGAATTCTTTGTGTTTCCATTTGTACCAGAGAGACTCATAATAATTTCAGCAAATGAGTCACAGCAACAAAAAGCAGGTGGGAATTGGGTCCATGTCCCTGTGCAGTGGAAGGTGTGCATTTGTGAAACACCATCCTGAGAACATTTCTGCTGAAATGATCATAAGCCTGAGCCTGCACAAGAGTTTGTGGCATCTCCTACATAACTCAAGGGAAGACCCTTACCTCAGATGCTGTTTGCCTTCCCTGATGTATGCTTATAACACAATTGCATGCTCTGGGTCTCACACTTTTCTTGCCTTTTTAGTACTGGGATTTGAATGAAAACAAGAAATTCAATTCAGATTCTAAAAATCGTCTGCTCCAGAGCACTAGTGGCTCTTACAACATCTGAACTGGAATAGAAGCCCCACAGTGCTGAGGGGTCCCTATATAGGCAGAAAGAAGCCACAAAAGTAGCTATTTTGTTTATGTTTCTGGCATATAATGACACCAGTGGTCACTGCTCACTTTCTGAAGATGCATATGGTGTTTCTCAGGAAGATCAGACCATGAGAATCACATCCCATTTACCAGTGGCTCTCCCTGGTGACTGTTCACAGGCAACAAAATAAGCACTGTTTGCTATAGACCATCTTTTCCCCTCAGTTCAGTCCTCCTTGCTTCCTTGGTCCCTGGTCTGTAGGGTACAAACACTTGCCTGTTACAGCAACAATGTTCATAACCTTGGTTGGTGAATCATTGAGTTCAGCCGTCTTTGGGAAGCAATTTCTGCCTCCAGTTGCAAGGAAGCAGCATCAGGTTACCCAGATGCTTAGGAGGACAGAGCACTTTCTGCCCTCCCCATGGGAGGCTGCATCCATCTCATCAGGAAAATGAGGGAAAAGTGAGAGCTTTTCTTTCCCTTTCCCTCTGGTTTAAATATCCTCAAAATGAGATGCTGGCTTCCTCAGAGACAAGGAGTGTGCAGTCTGCTCTGCTGGTTGTCAGCAATGAAAGTCATGTAAATTCTTTGGATTTTCCGGCATCAGCCAAGCCCAAAACCTCTAAGTGTGGAGCTGTCATGTGCATGACTGGCTGATGAACTGCACTGGCCCAGACAAGCTTGACTAGAGAGATGTGGCTGTGGGTAAGCCTGATGCAATGATGTGATAAGACTAGACCACTGGTCCTGGCAAGGGAAGTGCAATGGGAGTCAACTCAATGTTTGGAGCCTAAAGGGGAAGTGTCTCAGCCCCTCCACCAAGGGATGACCTTGCTGCACATGGCAGAAGGAGCATTGCTGCTGCCTTTGCCATAGACACACTGAGTTACAGTGGTCTGTTTCACGCATCTGTAGATCAGAAGATTAAAGAGAAGACAAAGCTGTGAGTGGATCACCCATATAAAATGAATTTGCTGTTTCACTTTCTTCTTTTATGAGCAGAATACAAACTTACTGAAATTGTAGCTGAAATTCAAAACACATCATACCTGTGTCTGCATTCTTTTGAGTATTTCATCCATGTCTTTAAGAGATACAAACTGGTGAAACTCTGAAGGTACAGTGACATAACTTACTCTGCACATATGGGGATGTAAAGAGAGAAATTACATGTCATGAGTGTTACAGTACAGCATTTAACAGTATGGTTGGGACCTCCTCTTAGCTGAAAGGTATAAAAATAACAAAAAAAACCTAGACTCAACTTTCATTTTGAGCATTTCATCATACTAAAATTTGAATTATAACTTATTTATTGTGCACTGTTTTGAATTCCTAACCCAGATAAAAATTCCAGTAACTGGTTTCACAAAGGCCTGAGTAAGGCATTGAGAACTGGAAGCATTGTTTTTGTGTGATAGTTTCGCAAACAGATGGGCATGTCTTTGAATGAAACCAATGAGAATATTAAACATTGCCTTCTGGGAATATTAAACATGGAGATTATTAGCTGATCTCCAAGAATACAGCTTTGTGTCAGGTTCTATTTTCTCTGTTTCTACACATAAATACTGCATATGTGTCCTGGGCTATGGTGGAACAATTTACTTTCATACTTCCTCATTTAAAATTGTATTTAGTAGCTTAAAGCAAGACCAGTTTTATATTTTCATCTTTCTTTTTTCTCTTAGAATTTGGTTTTAATAAGGGATTTGCAGATGTAGGGGTACCTGGGGTGTGGGAGGCAATGTGGAAGAAGAAGCTGGACTGGGAGCGTGTAGTGCATTTTTGGTTCCTCCCTGGGGCAGAGATGACAGCTGGGATTCATGTGCCTAAGCAGCCTCTAATGCGGGAATGCTCGCAGGCGAAGTGCCATGCCACAGGCTATGGCATAAGACATTGAGAAATGAAAGGAAGAAAACCATGTTAACATCTGAAAGTTACTTAAATTTTAAGGAAAGAAAACTTTGCCTGTCTTACACAAAATACTTAAGAAAACAAGCCTTAAACAAAAGGATTTTTGGAAGTATTCTCAATAGCTTCAAATGGCATTGTTCCAAAGTGTCTTTTGGAAATAAGGAAGAGAAGATTTATTTTAAGGTGCCTGTAGGGGGAGATGGTTGCCCAGGAGATTGGCAGTAAACATTTCCTCTCCAGGTCACCAGCCCAAGCCAGCTCTGCTCAGTAGTAGCCAAAAGCCTACTGTATTCTTGTCATTAGGAAAGGACATGAATCATCTGAGAGACTGTGGAGACATGAAAATGTCTGGTTCAATAACATATATAAATTGTTTTCTTATAATCCTTTTGGGGACTTCTGAAGTACACACAAACACAAACATCTTTCTGAATGTTTATAGAAACACTAGTCTAGAAAATACTAGTCATTTTAATTTTTAAAAAAAATCACTAACTACACCAACTAACTTAAAATCTCTTTTATCCCCTTCCCTCCTTTTCCTTCCTTCCTTCCTTCCTTCCTTCCTTTCTTCCTTCCCTCCTCTTTCTCTTTCTTTCTTTCCTCCCCCTTCTTTCTTTCTCTTTTTCTTTCTTTTGTAAATAATTTCAGCTGACTTGTGAAGTCCCTTAAAGAAGACACAGAACTTTATAAGAAGCCTTTATCATCTGTTTTCTTTTAAAGTATAGCAGACCATTGGAATTTTGGAGAAAAATAAATTACGTTTGGGACCATTTTTCCTCTAGAAAAACAATAATAAACAAGGCACTAAACAAAATGTTCTGCAGGAGCCACTGTCTGAAGTGTATTGTAGCAAGGCATGATATGCTAAAAGGCAATTTGATGAGATTTGATTCAGGGTGATGTCTTTCTTTAATCCACTGGAGAAGAGAACAAAGCTTAAATGATTTCATTTAATAACAAACAGACAATAATATCAATAGTACTTCCCATTTAACTTATGGCAACCATTAATATGTGTTGTGCGCATACCCAAGAAAAAAAGGCATTTTCCCCATTTGGTTGGTTTCATCTTTTGAAGCATGTCTCCACCAAAAAGCAGATTTCAATTTCCTTCAGGGACCACAAAATACCCAGCTCTTTTCCCCTCCCTCACTGTGGTTAGAAGTTTATTTTTCAGTTGTGGTGAGTGCTTTGCACCATATTTATCTGCATGTTGTTTGTTTTAGGAATGGAGAATAGAACATACTATTTTCAACATAGTCTTCTACCAGGGGGAAGAATAACAAGCAAAAGGCTGTACAGAAGTAGTTTAATGAAATTGTTATGGGTAACCATACTGGTTGAATCAGAAAGTCTGCAAGAGTTTCTACATCATAGCTGAGGAGCTTCTCCTGCAAGAAATATGTGACTGAGGCATGCACACAGACCCAGCCAGCAGTGAATCTGTGTTGCCCTTGATTCTGGAAAACTTTCCAGAAGTTTTGTCCATATAAGGGACATCTTCTATAGAATTTCTGCCCTTGCTTCTTTCAGTGGTCTTACAGCTTGTTAGGACTGACGTGTGCAGGGTTCTTGCAGTCTTTCGTATTGCTGCAATGGCAAATTGACATTGACCGTTGGTGAAAGCATAAAGTCTCATGGAAGTAGGCAAGTCGTTCTAGGAGAGCTCCAAGGTTCTGTAATTTGTTTGTGTGACGATTCTACCACCAGCAGTTTCAGTAACTCCCATACATTTCTAAGCGATTTGCAGGTATGTAAACCTGAATAGGAACTGGCCTTCTTTTGGAGGGCATCAGAGAGGTGGTGGTGGAAGTGATCACCATATAACATGATGAAAAGTTTTGTCATCTTCTTTTCTTCTATTTACTCTGAGGCAAACATATAGTTAAAACAATATTAAAATGCTTGTTAAATATGTTTGTGTGTGCATGAATGTGTGCACACACACATTTTTCATATTACAAATGCAAAGCTGACTATATTTTTCTTCCTAATAATTATCTCCAGGAGTGGAGAACAAATATTGTAAAGTATCTCTAAGTAAAGTCTCAGCAGTTAGGGAAAGATGATTTTAATTTATTGTATATTTATTTGTTGTGAACAACTGTTTAGTGCAAACAGTCTATAAATTGTTGAACAAGATGACCTAGAAGATTTTATCTGAATGCAGGAAAGAGATGAAATTCTGATACTTCCAGGTAAGACTCATGAGGATAAATGTATATGTTTCTCGTTTACATGTAGAAAACATGTTTTACTTGATTCTTGATTTGTCAGGTTTGTTTTATATATTTTTGCTTTGAATTTGCTCCATAAGATTCTGGCCTTTATTTGCTTCGTAAACAACTGAAGATTTTGTACCTGCAGTGATTCTGATCCCAGTTTCATCACGGTATCACTCCTCCATCTTCTGATACTATCATGTCGAAATCAGAATAAAATCAGTGTGTCTCTCAGTCTAGTCACAGCATCCCCCTTACACATCACTACACTTTTTCTGAAGTGACTCTTAAGAGATATTCCAAATTTATTTTTCTGAAAAAGTGGTTTTGTTTCTATTTCCAGAAATCCTGCCCTGCCTTGTTGTTGAAGTAATTTTTCACCTCTACCTTTTTTGTCCTTAGTTACTTTACCTGTGCAATGAACAATACAATAGATCCTTTGCCTTCTATAGTTGCCCATGTATGTATCGACCTCATACAGAACTGCATTAGGCAGTGTCACTAGCAGGTCAGGGGAGGTGATCCTTTCTCTCTCTCGTCACTGATGAGAACACACCTGGAGGGCTGGCTCGTGTTCCAGGCTCCCCAGTACAAGAAAGACACAGACATCCTGGAGCCAGTCCAGCAAATGCCACCAAACTGGTTTTGAGGTGTAGCATGTAATTTCTGAGGAGAGGCTGTGGGATGCGGGCCAGTTCAGTCTTAAGAGGAGAAGGCCTGATGGGATCCTTGGTGGGATCTTCAAGATTTGGAATTGCCTTTTCACATAAAGAAATTCTGCATTGAAAATGAACATAATTGCGTAGTTGAAAGGAAAATAAGGCAGCAGATATGTCTCACCAGTCTGCTGAGGTTTCCAACAGCTACAAGGAAATATTGCATGAATCATATAGTAACAAAGCAGGGGATAAGGCATGCAGTACAGAGGTATCTAAATCTTGGAAAAGTGTGTTATTTGTTTCACCAATAAATGTAGCATACCAAAACAATAATGTCAGAGAAAAAACTGGCTCACCATGTTTTGAACATCATTATTCTAAATCATGCCATGTCTCTGGCTGAGGGAAGCTAAGGATTTGAGTATGCAACACGTGCCCCCAGAAGTTAAAATAATATAGCTGAGGAAATGCTCTCTATTACTTGTTGTATAATAAGTTGATATCATAAAATTTCAGGACTTTTGGAAAATTCTCTTTTCTACATCAGTTGGTTTTTTTGGGGGGAGAGGGCATGGAACAACTTAAAATTGATGACACTGAGGCAACATTGCTGTGTATATTGGATAATATTTATGTGTAGTGTAATTTCATAGAATCATAGAATCACAGCATGATTTGGGTTGCAAGGGACCTGAAAGATCATCTAGGTCCAACCCCCCTGCCATGGGCAGGGACACCTTCCACTAGACCAGGTTGCTCAAAGCCCCACCCAGCCTGGCCTGGAACACTTCCAGGAATCGGGCATCCAAAACTTCTTTGGGCAACATGTTCCACTGTCTCACAGCCCTCACAGTAAAGAATTTCTTCCAAATAGCTCATCTACATCTACCCTTTGTCAGTTTAAAACTGTTACCCCTTGTCCTATCACTACACTCCCTGACAAATAGTCCCTCCTCATCTTTCCTGTAGGCACCCTTTAAGTACAAGAAGGCTGCTATAATGAGTTTCCATCAGAAGATGAATTTGACCCACTGAAAACGGGGTCTGCTTGTTCAGGGCTGAGAAAGCTTTGGCTTTCGTTAGTTTTTGGCACATGGAACATTTTGGAAGAAAATATTCTATTTAATTAAATAGAAAATGTGGATAGAGCCTAAACAGCAAATAAAATATATGAATGAAAGTGGGTGGGACCTTAAATGGACATGAACTGACAGGGCTGCTCTATGACATTTTTCAAATCTACAATCCAGTTCTTTCCTTTGCATTCTTTTTGGGTTTGGGTTTGGGGTTTTGAGGGGTTCTTTTGCATGTACTTGCATATATGTATTGGTATTTTGTATTAGCCTGCAAAGAAATGTCAGATTTAAAACAGAAAGAATGGAATTTTAGCAGCTCTACTAACTCTAACAAAAGCCTTATTCCACAAGGGACTTTCATCTAAATCCCTGTTTAAGCAGCATTGAGAAGTACTAAGGGTTTAGTGAAGAAAAGATGGAATTATCAGATTTTATTTCTCTGGGGCGGGGGGTGGGGTGGGGGGGCGGGGAGGAGGGCAGGTAGTGTAATTAAAAATCAATCAAATCCAGCAGCCTTTACAGCCTTTGAAAAATCATTTTTCAGGACAATCTCCACCGATATCAATGAAAGCCTTGACTGAGTGTAGACTGAATTAATATTAAGAAATACCTACAGTTAAGCCAGAAGATTTTTTACTGGAAGCCTATAACATACTCTGTTTTAGGGCCATTTCCAAGTTTTTAAAACCTGCATTTAAAATACAGATTTTTCTTTTTTAGTACCTAGTTTCATGTCAGAGGGAGCTTAAGAAAGTTTCATGCTAAATTGTGGGCAAATTGTTATTAATGCTAAAACTGAACCCCCTTTTTTCCTTTCACTTTGGTTCATGTGAACTCATACCTCTGTACCTTTTAGGCACCATATTCAATCAAATCCCCAGTCCATGTGAAGCTTAACTGAACTGTACAGAACAGTGAATCTTGCATGATTCCAGTTTGCTGAGTTTTCCCCCAGCCTTTCTAGCTGCTGACCTCAGGGTACTACCCATCAGCATACAGCAGTTGTGTTGTAGAGCTCACCTCAGATGTGGGATGATTTCCAACAGCCTGCTCAGGCGCTGGTGTGAGGTTCACATGGGAGGCTTGGCAGGAGCACTGCGCTTCCCTTTGGGAGTGTTTAGTGGGAGGAGGCGGCAGAGTCATTGCTGACCTTCCCTGAAATGAATGCTCATCCCCCAGGGCAGAGGGATCTGCAGAGAACAGCTGCTGATGCCAGGCACATGGAGGCTGTCCTGTGCTATGCTGTAACTGCATGAAATGGCAACTTGGTCTTCAAATAGCTTCAAATGGGGTTTAATCTAGGTTTTATTTACACACAAACCCCCAACTGATTACAAGACCAGTTGGGACATAAACTGGGGCTTTGCTGCTCAGGAAAATGGTACATGACAGCAGGGGACATGCCAGCTACTACTGACTCTGCAGTATTCAAAGATGCTGAATAATGCTAAGTACTGTGGCTGTTGACAGGTTAATGAAAGCAAGAGGTCTACAACCTAGCTACCTCAAAGAGACCTGCAGCTTTAGCTGAAAACGCTTGCAAGCAGGAAGAGCTCCAACAGCAATGAAGAGGGTATTTTTGTGGTTGGCTGTTTTTGCAGTGTAGTAGTTACCGTGCATAGGTATGAAATGTGTACAGTTAACTATGTAGCTAATTAGAAAATGTATGATACTATATTTCAGAAGTATGTTGCTTATATAGAGATGGGCTAGTGACTTCTGGATCCTAGCTGCAGGGTGCTGTACCCATTGCTTGATGTTTGGCCAGTATTCTGCTGCCTGTCACACTGCCTGAATGAAGGAAACTTGAGTAATGAGTCTGATACCAAGTAAAATTTGTAGCAAGGAGGGGGTCTCATGTCTCCAGTTAGTGGGAGTGGTAGCCCTGGGAGAAAAAGTCATTTCCATCTCCTAGGAATCCTAACTCCATGCCAATGCCTGCTCCGCAAGACCAGCATTGTCTCAAGCACTGATTCTAATCAGAGACCAACGCAGAGCCTGCCCTGTTCATGCCCAGCTCCATTTATCCGGCAGCTCTCTTAAAAGAACTAACAGTGCTGATAGCATATGCTGTTAGCATGAAGTCTTGGCCTACACAAAGGCATGTGTAGGGTGTGCTTTTGGGACAGACCTTTTGCCTAAAGGATCCTAGACCTCTCTTGTGGGCATCTAGTGCCTCCTACCATGACAATAACAGTCTCTAATTGTCAGTCACTGCTACTTAGCTCTTTTGGACCTTGGTTCTTTGCTGCAGGACTCACCCTGCAATGAGAAGACAGGATGCCATGTGCTTCCCAACAGCACCAGGAAAAACCTAAATGGAGACCTCTGGTCTAGTAAGTGTGTATTATATCATTACAAGTTTCAGTACAATCCATACTACTTCTAAGACTTCATGGTCCTAGGACAAACTTTTCCTTAGACCCTTTCAGCAAAGCAAGCAATTATGTGCTGAATTCAATAGAAAGTATTGCAGATTGAAGCCTGCTGAGGGTACAGGGATATTCCCCTTGCCTGACTGGGAGGAAGAAGCTATTAAGCAACACCAGGAAAAGAGAAGAGCCATGTGATGATGTGATTGCCCTGTATGATTAATTGTCATTTCTACTTCTGGAGAGCCAGAGTAAATGTGATGTCGAGAGGGCAGTATTCTATATCCCCCTTGTATAATGAGAACAGCTACCTAAAATATAAAGAAGCAGCATCACGCTCAGTATCTCCTGGTGAAACTGAGAGAAAATTAGTTGTCCGACTTTAGTTACTTGTTCTGGAATTTGGCCAAGATAACAAGGCTAATCTCATTCTTGCCAAATCTATGTCACAGGGTATTCATGTGGTCAGCACCTTGGCAGCTACATTGTACACAGCCCCTGTTTAGATAATTCTTTTCATACAAATACTGTAGAAGGACCTGGCTTTTACACACAAAGTAACTGTGAACCGGAATGTACTTATTGCATGAGTGCAGCAAAATATTTCTGGAAAATTGTTTTCCTCCTCCCCACTGATCGGCTACAATCGCATGGAATAGCCAGGGTGTAGTGCAGATGGAAACAATCAGGAAAATATTCAGTTTCCATTAGGAGATTTTTTTTCCCCAAAGCTTAGTGTTTGATTACTCTTATTTTGATGTTCATCAGTCTCTTCTCCTAAGAACATCTGAATGACAAGTTTTGGAGTTTGGGTTTAAATTCAATAGAACTGTTGACTTCTTTAGAGAGGAACCCCTTGTCTTGCTCAAGGTGATTCTCTGTAGACTTCCACCATAATCAATGGAATGACAGATGCTCCTCCAGCTGACGATTCACAGCTTCTACTTCAGGCTCGTGCTCTGAATCTGGCAATGACACGAAAATTAGGTGTGTGAGGTGAGGCCAAGTGAATTCTTTCCCTTGGTTCTTTCTGATGACTAACGGGCCAACTTGCAGGAGATTTGCTAAGGTATTTGTTTATTTTCAGAGAAAATAGCTAATATCCAGAGAAATGGTTTATATATGTACAAACAAAGCAGGAAATAAATGTTCCTAGCTACCACTTTACACCTGATTGACACTTGCCTTGTGGCAAGAAAAAATACTGAGGAGTCCACAATCTCCAAAGGTGATTTGGTACAAAATGTACCAAAAGGTTGTCCTCATCCTAACCCCTATGCAGAGAGTTCCAGCAGAAGGCATTTTGGGGGCAAGCGGAGGAAGTGAGACCAAATGCCTAAAGGAATTTCATACACTAGTGATTTTGTAGAGGGTCATTCCAAAAGGGATTCATGTTGGGGTTACTGGTACTGTACCAAGTCGATGCATATCAGGCCTCAAAAAATTCCATATCATTAGCATTGACACAAGGATATATTTCCCTGTTATCCTTAATATAAGCCTGTATAGAGGAAAAAGTACTGAAGGGAAGGCACGAGGGATGTGAATCACCTCTATTAACTTGCAAAAGTCATGTACATGTGTCAAAACAGCATATTAAAATGGATTAGCCATTCATACAAATAAGAACAACATGTGCATTTGTTTCAGCTAGGATAAAAATCACAAAGGCAATCAATTCTCATACAGCATATGTGAAAGAAAACTTGGCACAAAGGACAGCTTACCCCAAGCGTTCAGATACACATTTCAAGTACACATATTATTTTTTTCAGGTTACTAGTCTGCTCCAGCAGGCCATGGGAAACCACACCTTGAAGAGAGAAATAACAACTTTACACTCCCAATTTATTCTCTAAAGTCACTATTTTTGTCTTGTTTGAACTTTCTTCCATGTAGCTTTAAAACCTATTCACATAGCCATGCTAAAATGACATTAAACTGTACAGTAAATACATTGTAATAAATATAGTTTTCTGGATAATAAATATATATTTTGGCATTTTTTCCATGACACTTTTTAATGACAACTTTGCCATATACAGAGCTGCGACTTAGTATGCATAGAGCATATTTTCCAGCAGTTGGACTCCCACTGTTCATCATGCATGGCAACCATGTTGCCAGATGGACTGTATTTACTCGAAAGGTTTTGCACCAAAGAAGGAGGTTACAACTTAGACAAGCACAAGTATTTTGTTATTACCACACAATATTCCCAATAATTTGCTCCTTTCATTGGGATTTTGTAAACAGCTCCCAGTCATGTTTCAGAGATGTTAAGAAGTGTCACTTTGCTCATTGGTTTAAACACGCAGCAGAAATTTGTTGTTGACTAAGAGCATGGAGCTATGTCATATACAAAAAAAAAAAAAAGGGGGGGTGGGTGGGATAGAAGAGCGGTATATCCCTTGGTAAAGATGTAATTCCTTAGGTGCAAAATCACTTCCACAAGCTCTCTGACAGAGCAGGGGATCAGAGTCACAGCTAGACAGACACCCAGCACCACTGCCTTACAGGTATGCTTTCTGAAAAGTAGAGAGATAAAAACATCTGAGGTAGATAAAATCATAGTAGTCAATTTCCCTCATTTTCTCTGACAGCTCAGCACACCCACATATTGCCCACTCTTAAATTAGACCCCAGTGTTCTGTTTACGTCAATGGCAATGACAAACTTACAGAACTACAGTATCGCTCTGGAAAACAATTAAAAAGCCTGAGATATTCTTTTGGTCACACTTTGGGTAAGTGCCCTCGCAATTCCAGATGCTGCCACAGTTGCCCTGTGTTTTCAAGCATAGAAGTGTCAGTTTCTTTTCTGAAGCAGAAGCACTTATGCCTTGTGCAAATTGCATCAACACAGAGCCCTGACAGGACAAACCTACTGCTAGCGGAGACAGGCTGCGAGGCAAGGCAAGCTAGGAGCCTCAGGGTTCGCTGGTGGATTTCGTTAAGTGTTAGCACTATTCAGTCTTGGGTAAATTAGGGGAATGCGGTATAATCACAGCACCAGGTATCCAGTTGTGGCCATACGTAAAGATTGCTGCCTGCTGCTGTTGAGCCAGATTAGCTTTGCTGCTGGTATCAATAGCAAGGGATTTGATTTTCAGGCATCTGGCTGATAATTCACTCAAAATCTTTTAATTGATTTCAAATAATCCTTTTTCTCAAATATACTTAGGTATATTTACTTATACAAATACATTTACTTGTACAGAAATCAAGTGAATTCAAACCCTCAGCCATTCCTGAGCTTTTTTGTATTTCTGTCATTCAGGCATGGAAAGAATTTTCTGTTTTAATTACTTAGGGAATAAAAATCAGTATCCAGCTGAGATCTGGGGTCTTTTTCCCCCTGTGGAATCACTTCTCCCACAGAAAATAGGCGCTTGTGCTGGAAATGTGGACTCAGATGAAATCAGAAGACTGCGATCAGGGATGTCAAGAGCACCAGAGATTAACGTTGCATTAAATCTTTGTGGTTGAATAGAAGCCACAACAGTCAAGCCCCTTCTCCCTGGACACCTGCTAAGCTTCATTGCCCTCCAGGTTCTCCCTTCTTTCTCATATTTCATGACATGGGTGTATATGTGTGTGTGCATACACATATGTGGGAGGGTGCTAAGCTGTGTTCTCATTATGGCTTGTTTCCTCTGGTAGTGCCTACTTTCCTCCCTGCTGCTTGCGTTGCTGTGCGTGCCAGTAGCATCTATGCACACTCAGTGAATTATGTGGAGTTGTCTCAGAAGCCAAAGGAGGAGGTGACAATTGGTGGACATCATTCTCTGCCTGACAGCATATGTAGACACAATCCAGCTGGATAGATTTCTTTCTGTGCTGAGGGGACCATCAGATTATTTTTGCAATTTACTGGCTTGAAAGCTCAGCATTTTAATGCCTCACTGACTAGAAAACTACTGGGCACAAAATCCTGAGAACATAAGAACTGCCTTGGAAAAGAGTGTTTGTTCCTCCCCCTATTTTTCCATCTTCATTTCATCAGGCAAAGAGTATAGTCAATGCTGAAAGGAGAGGTATAATAATGCCGGTAATTTATAAGCTGGCAATGGGATGTAGTTTATAGAGGCAAGCAACAGCCATTCAAGTTTCTGAAAATCCCTGTAACAAGCACAATTGTAGCTGAAGTTGTTTTGCCTTCCTCCTGTCTCTTCAGAGAAAGCTCAGCTGGTAATAAAAAGCAAGGGAAACAGAAGTGGGCTTTCATTTGCAGAGATGGTCCCTTCAGCTCAGGTGGAAGCACAAGGGCAAGGAAAGATAAAGAGCAAATACTGCTGCTGCATCAGCTATAGTTACAAGTCTCTGGTCTCAGCATCGGGTAATGCCACATCTTTCAAGATCTGGAAATTATTTTAACTCTTACAAGAGTTTAAAGGTTACTGTTATTTTAATGAAACCTAAGGCAGGATGCGCAAGGGGCAGGCGAAAGGGCCTGTCATTCTGCTAGCAACACCCCCATCACCAGTGTGGGAGCAGACTGCTTGTTCATGTACTTGCCAATGAGTTTCCTGTCAAAGGCGCTTGTCCAAAAGGCCATTCAGTTCTCAAGGGAATTATGTTCTTGGCCTGGATCCGCCCCGGGTGATACTCTGTGCTGTGCCTCTGAAGTCTAGTCTTCTCCAGGACCAAAAAAAAAGGCTGGTCCTCTGGGCAAGTTCGCTCAGAGCTCCCAGCCTTAGCTGGAGCATGCCTAGGGAGCTAACCTCCATGCTGGCCTCCACGGTCTTATGCCTAGCACTATCACTAATGGTGCTTATGCTGTGCATTGCCAAAAGGTCCTCAGCACTAGGCCTGACAACATCCCCCACAAAGTAGCAGAGATGCTGCAAAACCCCTCCTTGGCAGCACTCACAGATTTTTGAGCACCCCTACTTGGTCTGAAGAGACCATCAGAGAGATTCTGCACTCCAACTGCCTTTGTAGGGGAATTGTCTTAGAAAGCAATTGTTCTCCCCAAACCTTGGGGAATAGTCTTTTCCCATTACAATCATTGTAAAGGCAGTGACCTAAATGCAATGGTGCTTGCGCAGCAGATGCATAAGCAGCCTCCCTGTATGATATTGCTTGTGAAAAACAAGTCACATTTTGAATCAGCATGTCTTGGTACAGGCCTTTTGGGCAATCAAAGGATATGTGATATACAAATGATATTTCCTTTGACAGAAAAGTCCTGGTGCCCTTAGGAGAGCCAGGAGAAGTTATTTTTAATTTATGCATTTGGACAAACACCAAATATTATGAGCCAGATAGCGTAAAGCAGTTCTGTATGAACATTTGACTTGTAATGTGATTATTCAAGTGCTTAAGCTGGGACAGGCTTCGACATTTTCCCAAGTTCGGCATCATACAGTCAGTTACTACCTCCCCTGCTGCCACGGAAAACATAAACTCAGTGTTGCTCAGATCATGCTGGAGTCTTTCAAGAATGGAATGGCACAGATCTGGATTCCTCTTTGCCTGATCCTTGAGCAAGTTGTAAGCATAGAGTTTCTCCATGTGTCTTCTATGTGCATTGTTTAGGGCAAAGAGCATATTTCTATTTATCTTTTATAGTGTAAAACATCACATTTCCCTGGTATTATGATGCTAATTTGTCCCAGAATTATTTATACTTATCTTGTAAAGAAAAAACATAATCTTCAGGGTTTTTTGCGTAGGCAGGGTTTCACATCTGCAATATTCAGATTTTTTTAGAAAATGGGAAATCCTAAAACAATCTAATGACAGAAAGTGAAAAACAGACAAAGAATATAAGAAAGCTTGGTGCTGGAAAGTAAACTGTTTTTTGAGGTAATCAGGCCTCGTATAGTAAAATAAAAGCTACAGTTCTTTACCTCTGACAAGCTGAAGGACTTTTTTTTGTATGAAAGGTTTAATTTTCTCCTTTATTATGCATGTTTCAAAAGGAGTTATACTACAAAATAAAAGATGCACAGAAACAAAAGGCTTGGATATAACTAAAGATGAGGTACAACAGGTCTGGGACACATTATCTTCCAAATGTAAAACAGGAACAACCACAAAAAGACCAACTCATAATATTTTATGTTATCATATCAATGAATGGAAGTTCTAGTCTATGATAATTTTCCAGATGCTTCCTAAAACCTATCTGGAATTTGAATGAAGTCATGTTGTGTACTTACTTCAAATTTGTAAAGCCAAGTAACTTGGCCTTAGTATGTCTTTTTAGTGTTAATTTAGAAATAGAAGACATTACTTTTCTAAGACAAGTAAACTTTTCTAAAACAAGCAGTTTTACTGCTCAAAGAATTACTTGTTGCCCATCCTATATGTATCAAAAATGGTAAGTAAGCATAGTAAGAAATCCTGTTGGTTTTGTCTATTTGTGTAAGGTTATTTGTGTATATAGATGCAAACCCATCTATATACATCTGGGTTTGTAAAAAAAACCTTCTAGATACGATGTACATGACAGGCAATTCTTAGAACAGCAGGTGTGTGTAGCTATGCTGGTGGATCTCTGCAACTATCACACAGAGGGTATTTCTGTTTCTTGCTGCTGTTGCCACTGCTTTCATTAAGCATCCCCTGCAGCCTTCACACACATGCTTCACACCTTCCAGACACACAGCCATAGCCACACATATACGTGCAGATGTAGTCTCAGAGAATTTACAGTTATTCCTTACCAATACCTAACCCACTCTGCCTGGAAAAGTCATTATTACATATGGAAGACTCAACTAGGCTGAGCAGGAGGTGATTTATTAGCCCTCTATTTAAATTTAATCTTCATAATTTAGGAAAGAAATATTGTCATTCTTTGCAATGGAGTTCCACTGGGTTTCCCTGACAATAATTTTAGGTTTGCAACACACCTGCCTGCAGAGAAACTCCTATCCCAGCTTCTGAAAGCACAGAGGCTGGCACTTTCAACTCCAGCATCATTTGTGTTGTCACAGATTACCCAGCAATTGCAATTATTTGTTGCTGGGTATAGTATTCCTGCACTCTCTACAGATCCTGCAAACAACTTACTTTTCTTTCAGGCACCAGTGGTTCTGCTGACATCAACTGAAGTCGGATGAATCTAAATTTATTGTTAAAAAGTGTTCAGGATACAACTTGGGCTTTTTCTGAAATTTAGTGCAACAGCTAGAAAGACAGGTCAGCTGCTTAGTATTTCAGAAAACCTCAGAAATAAATTCTGAAGAGCTTTCTGCAAGTCTTGTTAGTTTTGAAGACAATGGGAACTTGAATGCTCCATATTTTTGAGCAAATGGAGAGAGGTCAGCTCAATGAAACCTTTCCAAGTAACTTAACTGTAGCCTTAAAAGCATCCAGGCAAAGTCAGGGTGGGAGCATCAAAGTCATAATCAGTGCCATGTTCCTGTATTTTCCAGCAGCTCCAGTAGCTTAAAGCAACCTGTCTGTATGAAAATGTTTCCCTAACCTGGTGAAAAGGTTGGAAAAGCATTACTGGCCAGCCACTCCAACAGTGATTTTATGTCCAGGTTGCTCTCCTGTTGAGGCAGGGACAGGACTCAGCCTGCGGGATGCTGTCATCCAACCTCTCCACAAGCCTCTTTCTGCTTTAGCCCATGCCCCTAACTTCACCCTCAGGGCTCTGGGGGTCCCCAGGATGGCTTTCTGTAGTGCCTGCACAGCTCAGCCGGGTTCAACATTGCCTGTCTTCAACTCATTCCAATCTGAGTGTCCTCCTGCCACTGCTACTGGACTGTGACCACAGCTTCACGGGTCCTCCCATGACAATTGCTTATGACAGATGGAGGCAGGTGAAGGAAGTTCAGAGACTGAAGGAAAAAATGGAAGGAAAAGACTTCCCTTTTATCTATTTCAGTAAAATTGGTAACCATCAAATGCATGTTCTCTTTCCTGAAGTGATAATCCTGTCCCCCTTCCTGCATGACCCAGCTGTAACCCTGGGAGGAGGAAGTAATTTATTTCGAGTCCTGTTGTTTTAAATGTGTCTCAGCCTTTAGGCTGGCATCTGAGGCCACCTGAGACAGGTTTTTCACCTGCCTGCCTTCTCATCTGCCTCCAGTCACCCGGCAAGCAGAGCTGGAGACTGGGCAGCTGCGGCAGGAGCCCTGCACAAAGGGCTGACATGAGAGCACAAGCAAGGCTTATTTGTTTCACACCATTTCCCCAGCACCCGTGCTGACAGACAGACAGCCTCCCGCCAGTCCCCATGGGGCACTGAGCAGCCCTGACACTGCGGGCGTGCAGCTGGGGGGATGCCAGTGCTCTGCATCTCCTACCTGTTGCCTTAGAAACAAACAAAGGGACATAGGCTTTTTTCTTTCCTCTTTTTATTTTCTTTTTTCTTTTTCTTCTTTTTGCTCCTTGGGTAATGCACTGTGTGCCAAGTCTCAAGGTGGGAGGGAAGAGAGGGGAGGGAAAAAAGAAAGGAGGGGAGTGAGGATATCAAGACCAGGAAACGTATTTGACACTCAATATGAAAGCAAGATGCATCGAGACAGCTACTGGGCTGGTCGCTGACTGCTGCCTTTCTGTGGCGTGCAGCAGGAGGTCACGGCTGCCACACCGAGAGTAGTCGTATGAACCAGCTGTGACATCTGGCTTACATTGAGGGATCTGAATGCTGGAACTGGACAATGTTTGTTTTCCCTTGCTTGAGCCCGAATCAAAGTTTTAATTAAAGAAGGCTCAAAGATGCTTTCAGTGAGGCTGCCCAGGGTCAGTGTGCAGAGGGTGCTTTTTCAGGGATATGAGCTGCTCATGGTCCGACCCCACTCCCTGAAGTGACGGGTGCATTTTGAGGCAAGGGAAGAGTTGCAGAGCCTAAAGCACAGAGAGAGATTACACTCAGAAGGATTCTCTAGCTGCCTTTGCATACATGGATGCCCAGACCCCAGGGAATAACAACAGTCCCCAAGGTTCCCATTGCCTCCTGCATGCTTCATCTTTTTGTCAGCAGCTATTCCTGTGGCTGATCAGCCTTGCTGCCCTTCTCCTTGTAAAATCACCTGGTTCTTCCCATGGTTCCTCCTTCATTTAAAGCTAGTCCTAGGGCTCTCCTCTCACCATTCCCAATGAGGACCACCACAGTGAGGCTGTCTGCCACCACCAGCTGTAGCTCTGTTGCTGCTTAGCTACTACTGTAAGCTATTATTCTCAAGCTTTTGTATTAGGCAATACTTTTTTTTCAGATAATTCTTTTTCAGATTGTTAGTAGCTCTGTAGGATAATTTCTGAAATAGAACAGCCCTATCCCAACTTCTGAACAGCCAGTACCACCGTAATAAAATACTTCAAACATATCAGATCTCTACAAACCCCTTGAGTCGGTTCCCAAAATTGCATCAGCAGTTCATCTCTCCAGGGCTACACTTGTTTATTTTGAAAAACACCTGGCACACATCCTACACCTCCAACGCAAAGTACACCCTGTACAGCTGCAGCTTAGGCAATTCAGCCCAGAGCCAATGTCACAGTCAATCTGTACCAACCACCACAAAACAGAAACCCAAAGCAGAGAGGTAGGTTTGTGGGATCCTCTTCTACAAAGAATGGTATTAAAGGGCATTAGTCTGTTGGATATAGCTGAGACTTCCAGATTGGCTGCTGGTGATGTCACAGCCACCCGTGTGCCCTATAAATCTATTTTTTGTTTTTATGTGTAAATGATGTAATGCCCACAAGCTTCCTCAGTCAGGGTTCATTATTTAATTTCTCAGGTGGCTGAAGTCGTAGGCTTTGTGGCGTCTATGGCCACCCACGATGTGCTCTCACTGCCCAGAAATGAACTTCCTCTTAGGCCTTGTTTTCTAATTGGCATCTGCAGAATTAAAAGTCCAGTGACCACTGAATGTCATGGGAACACTTTGGAAAGTATCTCTGGAATGATAAAATGATTTTGATCCCAAAATAATGTGTGCGCTTAAACTAAGGCCTTCTCTGATAGAAAGAAGACAATTAGAGCCAAGTTTTGATTAAGAAAAAACCTGTTTTTTATGAGCAAACATGTACTTGGAAAATAACACTTGCCAAGCAACATAAAATCCTTGTTTTAGCTAATCTAATATTCTACTTTTGACAGAATTTTATCCTGAATTTTCTTTACAAAGTGGGACACCATCTTTACAAACATCGCTGTGCTCCTAACTTGTTCCTAGAGGTGGTTCTCACCAGTGGAGTCATGAGGATTTATCTGTCTCCTTTGTATTACCTATTGGAGGTAAACACATCTCAGGCTTTCTTTTAATCCTGCTAAACTCACATCTTTGGTGTTGTTTTACCTAAACATTTATAAATCCAAGGAGTTAATCATCCATGAAAAACGGTTTCCTGAACACAGAGGCTTTCCTACACTGGTCCAATTGTCCCTGAGAAATTAGCCTTCTCCGTAACACTGCCTAGTGTCATGGTACCAAAGCCAGTGGTTTTCTGATATCTGTGATCCTTCACTTTTTGGCAAACCGAAATATCGTGCCTTATTAGCAATTTAAATAAATGGAATGGAGCAGTGCAGAGGTCAAATTATTACCGTTTATAAACACTGATTAGCATTCCTTAAACTGTGTAAATCCTTAAAGCCTGAAAGGAAAATCTTTACAAAGTACAGTTACTTTCATGAACCTAGAATCAAGCATCTCAAATAAAATTAGCTTTTAGAAGGGCCTGGTCCAAAGCACAGTGAAATCTATGGAGAATTAGGTGCATCCCAAAGATGCAGTAAACTTCCTCCCTGCCACACTTAGGATTCTTACTGAGGAAACAGTACCAACGACAAGAGTAGACAAAAGCATGTATTTATATAGGAACACAAATATATTTGCAAATATATTATATACTTGCAGGCAAGTTCATTAGTTCATTCTCCTACATGAGTAAAGTCATATACAAGATACTTCAGATAATGGTTATTTAATTTGAGTCTATACATCATAAGTATTAAAAGAAGCAGCACAGGGAGAAACATAATTTTCTCACAGAATAAATTCTGATTAATAGGATTTTTAGTTTACATGGTTGTGAATGACTAAAACATATTATTTATCCTCTGAAAGAACTTAAGCAAAAAAATAGCACCATGAGAAAAATGGAAGTTCATGCTGTAGACAATACAAGTGGTTCCTGCCTTTGCTCACACTGAAGATGCTCAAAGACTGTTTTTGACAGGATTTTCCAGCAAAGAGTCTCAAAATAGCATTTTACTTTCTCTCCATTGAACATAAACCAGAAATTAAAAGGTAGCAATGAGAAAAAAAACCTCATAAGGAAATCTTTTGTCCTCAGCAACACCTTTTTACTCAGGGAGAATTTTAGCTGTGGAAGAAGAGGCAAGAGCAAAGGTCTGTTGGGCAAGCGGAGCTAGTCAAAGGATTTGCTCCCAAATATTTGTTCCTGTATTTTCATTCAGTCTTTTCTACACCAGATGTCTGTTGACCAGGGTTGCATTGCTGTAAACCTGTTCCGTAAACCTTCCATCTGATTTTGATGTCTTTGTCTTATCTCAGGACTTATGTTCCTCCCCCTGCTTTCCTTTAAATCACCCTTCCCAGGGGCCTGTGGCCATTTACCTTCTGCTTTGCTTGTTTTCCCCACCCAGCACTTCTGTCTAGCTGGAGCACTGCACCACGGGCATGGAGGTTACAGCGCAGGTCCCGAGGGACTGAGTGATGTACCAAACCAAAACAAATTTGGCAGTGCTAACTTCCAAATATTGCAAAGCGATACCGTTTCCACAGAGCGTATGAGCAGGGACCCTGAGCTGAGGACCTCCTGCACTTTGCAGGACGGCAGCCGTTTAGGGACGCCCACTGTGTGCCCAGCCTGTGGGGTTCGATGGCAACACTTGGCCATCTGGAAAAGTCACCTCACCCCACAGACCCACAGCTGACATCCAGAAAGCTACACCATGACGACGGCCAGGCTTTAACCCTCCCCTGTGCACACACAAGGTCTGCTGCTTCCCAGGTCTTGAGATGTCTGCCTGGGCCCCAAGGGTTGCATTGCAGTGGGCAAAAAATAAACAGCCAAGCACCGCAGGCTGCCGCCGGGCACCCTACATTCCCATGAGAAACTTGTAAAGTCTGATAAACTGCGTCACAGCGGCCTGCAAACCGGAGGCCTGGGCGGTTTAAAAATACTGCCTGCTGCAGATTTCCCAGGCCATATATAGTTCACACATCTCACGGTAGCAGGAAGGAGCTGCAAAGACACACAGAGATACAGAGAAGGAAGAAAGTAACAGGGGACACGACTGCCAGTGTGCAACAAAAACAGGTTAAAAATAGCCTAGGCTGCAACAGCTCCCTTATGGCAGGGGGATGCGGGGGCTGCTGGTTCTCCCTGCCCTCACCAGCCCCTCTCCCAGCTGCCTATTTTCTGCCAGGAAGAAAGGGGAGGAAGGAAGCTTTTGGTTCCTGTAGGCAGAAGGAGAGAAAACGACAGTCGTGCTTGTTTTGACACCAGGCAGGATCACCAAGGCTTGCACAAACACCTGGCTGGTGCTGCAGGACCCCCTCCCTGGGGGGTGGGCTGGGGACACAGGCAGAGCACAGCCTTGGACAGCCTCGCCCACAGCCCCCAGCAGCATCAGGCATTACCCCAGGGGATGTGGTGCCACGCTGCCCTGAGATGTGGTGCCACACTGCCCAGACAGGAATGCAGCCTGTGCTTTGATAAGGGCTTTGAAACAAGTCTCCTCTTCCTCCCCTAACCCTGTGTGTGTGCGGTCCTGACCTGGAGGCAAAGGCAAGCTGTCTACCCCTACTCTGGTAAAATAAAGAGAAAGCAAAAAACACTTGTTCTGCCCATCACCCCTCCCACAGCCCAGCCCCCCCAAGGGCCATGGCAAAGGGAAAGAAGCCATGTGCCAAATGGGGTTCTCCCTCTGCCAGAATCTTCTCCATCACTTTCTTCTAGCCCAGTCCCTTGCAGGGAAAGCCAGAGTATGAAACCAGGTGCCACCAGGCCAGAGTGTGTGACCCGTTTCCTGAAATCTCTTTGCTTCTTGGGGTTTCCAGCAGCCAGGTGAGCACTGCCTAACCTGTGGCTTGGGTGGAAAGAGAGAGGTGTTGGTAAGTCGCCAGAGGCCACACAATTCATCATGGGGCCAGTTTTAATTCGTTTGTTAGAGTGCAGGGATTTTTTTCTTTTGTTCTTCGTCACTTGCATCCTGCAGGCCTGGCTGCCCCAGCTGCAAACAACTTCTGTCAACTCCTAGATGCCGACATGAGGCAGCGAGAGGGGTCCAAGCCAAAAGCCCAGATTCCAAACATCCCTGAACTTTTGAGAAGTTCAAATCAGAGCACACATCTTCAGCGAGAAGAGGAAAGCTGTAACATGATCCTGGCCCTGGGCAATAGAGGTAACACTCCAGTGTGGTCTGAAGGTGACTTCCAGAATATGTGGTGTGGAGCAGAGCAGAGGAAGAGAGGGAAAAGCATGAAGGCAATTTTCGTATGTTAAAAAAATAAAAAGCTCTAGGAGGGAGCTGGGTGCCTGCTGTCTGTGGGAGGGTGAGGAAGGTTGCTGACAGAGTAAAGGGTGTTAAGAGAGGTGGATGAACTCTGAATGAAACAAGGAGTGATACCAAAGAGCTGTCAGAGAGGTGTCAAAAGTTGGGAAGGAGCAGAAAGAGCAAGAATGCTAGCATTCACAGGGAAGTCCATCAGATCACATCTGCATATCTATGAGATCTTGAGACTGACAGCTGCATTCAGGCTCACACACGTCCCTGCCATGCTCTCTGCCTGCCTTTCACATGCATCAAAATCCTTCTAATGCCTCAGCTCTGGTTCTGTTTGCAGGGGAAGGATGCCTTCAGCTAGAAGGTCAGCGCTGAGCACTGTTTGTGCTGTGTGTGGGACCATGAGCAGCATCAGCACCTCCACATGCTGCTGGCAGCACCTACCCCAGCATTTCCAGCTAGAGGGGCAGCACCGGGCTTTTACTTCTGGAGCACGAGAACCTGCATGCTGCTCCTTTAGCTCTCCATTAGATTGTGTCTCAGGTTGTCACTTAGGTTTGCAAGAATTAAGGCCAGGCACTAACGATGTCAGGCTGCACAAGCAGAGATGCATTTTTTACTCCACATCAGGATACAGACTCTTTGATTCCTCTTCCCAAAAAGACTCCTCGGATGGCTCACAGGGAGGCACAAACAGCCTGATTGGGTTTGCCTAACGCTATATTGATGCCCTGAGTGTGCTTAGACACACCAGTCTCTGTACACCCCAGGAACAAGCTTTAGCCTGACCTTTGAGGTCTGCAGGATGGGTGAGCCGCCCCCATCAGACTACACAGGGTTAAGGTTTAAGGCCAGAGCAGTGCACAGCTTAAGGTGATAGCAGCCCAGACCATGCTTTGCAGGAAGGTGGGATGACAATCCCAAGCGTGACCATGCATGTGGTGTGCATTCAAGGGTGACTGTGTGCACGCCGTGCCCCTCTCATGGGCTAGAGGACAAACCCCTGGAGATATCTAACCTCTCCGCAGCCAGCTGCCAGTGACTGGTTAGATAGCTTTCATGCCATGCCATGCCATGCCACTGGCTGCAAAGAGTAAAGGATAGCTTCCTGGCTCTCACTTCCTCAGTTAACGAATACCACCACTAATTAACTGACAGTAACATGGAGCTATTCTTGGCATAGGTGGATCTTGCTGAGGTCATACTGGTTGTGGGTAATGTAATTTATTACCCTGTGAGGCACTTTGGGATACAGTGTGAGAAGACCACTCGGAAAGTGCCAAAGCAATAATCCAAGTCAGGATTTTCCCAGAAAGGTAATATGTTCCATACATGCTGTGCCTCTGAGAAATAAAGCATCGAAGCTGCACTAGCTCTGGTGGAATGCTGTAAAGATTTCCAAATGCATCGGTGGAAACAGAGGACTACTGTGCTCAAGAGGTGGGTCCCTCTTTGGAGCAAAAGAAGCACAAGGCATTTATCTTTTTCTTAAAGCAATTCTGAAGACAAAAATCCCACCCTGTGGAAGGCACTCGGCTGCCAAAGAGAAGTGCCGTTCTTCGGGCAGGCGGGCGGCTCTCCCCACACAGCAGCAGGGTCACGCCGGCCGGTCCACATTAGGGCTGGAGCTGTACTCTAGGTGAACTCTACCAAATTAGCTGTACATGATGCTGCATTCCCTCCTTTCTTGGAGGATCAAAGTGGCTGGACCCAGTCCCAGCTTTCTGCAGATAAGCAGGTCACAGGACTAGTTTGCACCTCTGTGCTGCTTGTAATACACCGTGTTACAGATTCCTCTGGATTTCCTAGTTTGTGCCCATATACACTGGATACTGCTGGTCACATTTTTCCCCTTTAGCCCTCTGAGCTAATCTAGTGACCTGGGATACTTCTACAGAGTCTTAACACCAGTACAGACTCTCTGGCAGTGTTACATCTGATTATAAACTACTACTGTTGTTCTTGCCCAAATGCTCTTTATGACTCCCTTTTTTTGTAGAAAAAGCTGACTCTGTCCTTCAAAAGGCTTTTCCCACCAGCACTGCAGCACGAGGGCAGGTGCAGCAGCTTGGCAGCCTGACTTGGATTAAACCCCTTCTGAATGGTGGAGAGAGACAGACAAGGCTATCTGGTTTGGTAAGCCATGAGGCATCGCTAATGCCTAAGCAAAATGCATGTGAAGAATAGGGGGCAGGGGGGAGATAGAAATAATTGGAACTCCATTTCACTTGTATAAAAGTGTTAATTAGTTGTTTATCTGCAGGCACGCTGCAGACTTCACAAAAGCACACACAAGTTACAGCAATTAATTACTAGCAGAGTCTGGGAGACTATCTCCGTAATTAAAATTCGTGATCAAGCAGCAGCGATGGGTGATTCAAGAGCAAGCAGCAGAACATGTACATATATATTCTTCTTTAAAAAGATAACATGGTTTGTGTCATAGAACTGGGTGATAAATTGACTGTAATTTTAACTGTTGCTGCTGTTTAAGCAACAGACATATTTCTAATATGCAAGCGATCATTTTAGAGTCATATTTTTACCTATGCAGTTTATCTGTCAGTAGAAGCAGACACATGTTGAAACTATGCAAGAATATTTGTCAAACTTGGCAAATAGTTTTGAATGAAAAAATAGAGAAAAAATTGAGAAAAAGATATTTTCAGAAAGATTTATTTAATTTTGGAATAATAGCTCATGATCTAATATTCCTTTTTTAACTAAAAAATTAAAACAAATCCCTGATTTGTTCCGAGTACTCTGTTGACTTGAAGATAAATATTTTTTCCAGTTCTCACACCCAGTTATAGCAGCAATTGAGCACATGCTCCCAGTGTCTATCCTCCCCAGAACATAAAAAGGTTTTAAGCACTGAATGAGGGAGAAATTTAAATAGAGGCATCCTATCACAAAGAAAAATACATGGAAATGCATTGGATAAAGCATTTAAATATTTTATTTCATTTGTGAAAAAATACATCAAGTATAATAATAGAATGGCACTGAATTAAACTTGCACAACTCCAGTGGGAGTGAAAGCGTCCTGAAGATTTTGGCTTGGGATCCTTCTTTACAACATTTTTTTTGAAAATATCTGAAACTGAGCAGTGAACACCATTCCCAAAATAAAAGTGCTCTTCATAATTATTTTCATAGGCTATTTTTGACAAGGTTGATTGATTGAAAATTATCTCCATAAGTGTATTTTAAAAGCGACACGTTTGTCTTTCCTCATTATGAGGTATTGAGGTATTGAGTTCACAAAAATATTTATTATTAGAAATTACTTATAACCTCTTTTTCAGGATATTTTTTGGCCAGGAGATTGTTTAAGACAAGCTGTGAGTATTGTCCAGCCTAAATCTGAGCTGTGTCCATCACAGGCAGTGACCGTGGCATTTTCTGTGCTTTACTGGATGGCTGAAAAACACCTGCAAACAAGGTTTTGGAGGTGCTGCTTCCAACTGTTCATTGAAATTCCTATTTCCACATTTTGCAAGTCACAAAAGATCTGCTGGTTTTTTCAGGAATACTGCAGCCAAAAAGCCAACAGAAAGGTTTGCTGAAATGTTTCCATGCAGAAAACAGAAAAAAAATGAGCAGAATAAAGTCCAAACCAACGCCAACAAACTGCATTTGGTAGTGTCTGTTTCTCACAGCTGCATTCAGAGGTGCCGAAAATGTTTCCCTGGGTCTAAGGACTCCCCGAACAGAAGTGGACTTCCAGCAGGGCGGATGCACAGCGCCGTGCAAGCACTTCATGGCAATGAAATACGGGATTGTATGGCAGCCGCTTAGTGTAGAAGGCCTTCCCTTTTCATATGTGGCAAATCATAAATTCAAAGCAAAAATTTGCCTGAAAAGGAGCTGTACTTTATATCTAAATGTGGAATTCAACTGTCTTGGCCATCAGCCACGATAAAAGAAATGTCTGATTAATCTGTAAAAGAAAGAGTTTCATATTTCAAAAATGAAAAGTTAAAACCCAAGACCAGCCTTTAATTACTAGTCAATGGCCACAAAAAAACCTAAAAACCAAATACAATTACCTGAAATATTATTGCTTTATAGTATTTCAGCCTTCTAGTTCGGACACTAAAACATTTCTGATATAAGAACGGAGAAGGGTGACACCAGCATTTTTTCCTCTGCCAACAAACCAGATTTTGCAGTTTTTCTCGAGCAGAACAATTTTTCCTTTCAGAACAGCATCTACCTAAAACACTTACCTTATAACACAGCTGCTAGGAGTTAAGCTATGAGGAAACAGGAAACTGCAAAATTTGGGGAAAAAAAATGAGGAAAAAAAAAAGAGAGAAAAAGAAATTGAAAAAAAAAATACATCTTAGATCATGGAAAATAAGCTTTATGAGAAAGTAAAGATTTATCTTTCACCTTTCTGCACATGGTTATTATCTTTTTCCTTTTTATACCAGAATATTCACAAGAGAAAGGAAAATAAAAGCAATGAATAACTAACACCACAGTGTAAAAAAAAATTATATCCAATATACTTGTGAAATCAGGGATTTGGTGGGGGATTTGCAGTTGCCTCTTAGAATAATTTTTTAAAAAATAAGATGCTCACCATTAGCAGAGTCACAATCCACTCCAGGGAAGGTACGAAACTTTAAGCCTTGAACCAAGGCCGAGGAAAAAGTAATTATGAAATCAGCAGAGCCGAACTTCAGTCTGCCAAGTAGAAGACTCCCCTTTTTACCAGTTAATTTAGACAGCCAGTCCTCTCCAGCTCAACAGCCATCTGCACCTCTTTAAGTTGTCATATTTGGTTTGACTGAAATGTTCATATAGTAAAAAAAAAATCCAGAACTTTGAGACAGCAAGAATCTTACTGACAAGCTTTGTAAAAATCAAACCTATTAACCAAAGAAAAGCAGCTAGACAAAGAAGCCAATATACAAACATTTTATTGGGGTAGGTTTTATTGTGAATTGTGAATTGCGCAGTAACTAGTTTACAAAGGTCAGCCAACTATGCTATCCAAGACAATTACAAATCTCACCCCAACAATTTTACAATGTGACTCTCTTGTAGCAGTATTTGGAATGACCCTCCAGATGGCCAAAAAGCAGTGAATATATTTCATGTTGAATCATCGTTCAAGGGTTGCTGTCATCTTCCTAATGTCACCGCACCGACCTGTCAGTGCCCTGCAAAGGAACACTTTTGCACAGCAGTTTATCAGGGTGCCTTGCACTGGGATATTGCAACTACCAGCAGTCTTGAAAGGTTTTCTTGAGTCTCTGCATGCGTGCTGTGGCACTTTCACACTCAGAGAGCTCTCTGACAGGGATCTTGATCCTCTGCTTAAGAAAACATTCACTGATTTTCCTCTTACCAAAGCAATAAAAACCAAAATACATATTCTCACAGAGCAGAAACACAACTGCACCTAGCAAGGCATATAAAACATCTGCCGATGTACTTGGTCAAAAAGCCTAACTGAGATACACAGTTCACAAAAAAGCGTGTCTTCTATTTAGAAATGTTCATACAATCTGTAAATTGATTATAAATTTGCATTTAAATATAAAATATATTCAAGACCAAGTGTCCAAATTAAGGTGGTGGTTTTGTGGGGGGTTTTTTTTGGGGGGGGAGGGGGGTGCAGAGCAGGGAGTAACTGTCTGGATATTTGCCTCACCTAAAGAACCTTGGTTTAAAAGGCAGGTAAGTTAAAATCAGTATATTACTGCACAGCAGAAATCCAGGTTGATACTACCGTATTAGATTTCCCATATGAAAAATACAGGATATGAAAAACAGCGGTGCCTCAGAAGACAATTCATAATACTGAAAAATCCCTGGGAATTTCAATGGTACATGGCTGCAGGTCTTAGCTTTAAAAAATTTCGAGGATTTACGATCCACTTACAAAGAAACAGTAAAATTGTGGGTATAAAGAAGCACTTCATAAAATCCTTGCATAAATTTTTATATAGAACTAAAAGAATGTGGAGTCAGCAAAGCAAAAAGTGGAAATGTTAACATCTTTTTAATTCTCATTCTAGTGTGTCTTTTTGGTTTTTCTCTTAAACAGCTGCATATAGGAGGTTCCTCTCTTTTTGAAGATCGCACAAAAGGATGATATTTTGTCACTAAAGATGACAAATAGAGGTTGCGGAGTCTTCATCCTTGGAGACAGTCAAAAGCTGTATGGACATAGTCCTGGGCAACCTGCCCTAGCTGACCCTGCTTTTAGCAGGGAGGTTGGACCATATAAGCTCCACAGGTTGCTTCCGACCTCAGCCATTCTGTGTTTCCATGATCTTCATTAACAAGAACGATGTGTGACGTTGCAAGAACATGTCTGCTAATCACACACTACTGAATATTGTGTATGTGCTGTATGTACAACAGAAAGGAAGTGTTTTCAACATGAAAAAAACAGGTAACTGTCATAGTTTAACTAATATTCAATTACGAAATTCTGACTTCCTAGAAAGTGCCTTTCAGCTGAATGCCTTAATGTGTTTTAAATGCTGTAGGACTGAAGAATATTTTCCCTTGCCTGAGTTCTCTAAGTCTTTATTTGATGATGCACAGACAAAACAAAGGGGGATAGCTTACAGTTCTAAATGTTACATTTTGTTGACGGTTCGTCATGGCATATATGATGATTTTATAAGATTTTACATGCAACATATAACTGCCGTTGTCCATCCCTGCTCTGCATTGTGTTTTTTACAAGACAGAATTCCACAACACAAAATGTAAACTCGTATTTAGAAAGCATCTGTCTGAACCATCAGTGGGTTCTTTACTTTTCCCCAGCCTGATTCCTCTTGGCCACTGAATCTGTCTAAGATCACAAATCACAGCATTTGTTTTTCAGTGCATGCCATTTTTTATGCTTCCTCAGGAATGCTCACCCACAGTTGGCTCTTCTACTCCCATTTCATTCTTCATACTGGTGGATGGCCTAACACAGGGAGGAGTGGTCGGACTTTGAATGCATGGTCACTTTTCATAAATGCACTGTGCACTGTATATGCTCCATCCCTCTGTTTCTTCCTTACCTAGCCAGGATGAACCCTCCACCAGCCCCAAAGTGGCTCCCCGCAACTTGCATGCAACTGCAACCACTTGTCTTCACATCAGTGGCTGAGGAGGACTGCAGTCATTCCCAGTGGTTAAACTGTGCCTAAAACGAGAAGGATTTGCTGATACAAATTCGAGGTGTAATAAAAGTTACTTCTGGGTCAAGAAATGTTGGTTAGTTGTAAAGCAAAGATTATCTTGCCCTACCTCTTGGAGGCTTTAACATTTTTCCCAGCTCCCCCTTCATAGTGCCCCATAGTTTGTAACTGCATTTGGCAAAAGCTTATCTTCCACAGTCCGAATGTAGAAGAGTTTTGCTTATCTATCATGCCCATTATTATGTGATTAGACAGTAGCCACCACCCACTGTAACTATGATGTGAAACAAGGAATGTGTGAAGATTTACTGCTTACTGTCTAAATGCAGCTTGGAAACACATCCCTACAGGAATAAACTTGCTTTTCAACTTACAAAGAATAGCATACGCCTTGCTTCAGAATACTGAGGAAAATCAACATAGCAGGAAACCCCCATGTTGACACACTCCAGTTGGTGCCACCGTTCTGACCTAATCAGGAAAGGAAATGACTTACAAGTCATACTTACAAGCCAGGGTCAGCAGCCTCCGTGAGGCAGCAGCCAGGGGGGCTCGAGGCTGGGGCTCAACTCTCACGGTGGCATTCAGTCATGCCTACAGCACCTTCTCAGCCTCCCAGCTTGTTAGAAACAATAGGGCCAGAGACCAATTAAGAAGAAAAAGGTTACAGTGGAAGTCAAGAAAGGCTGCTTTCCTCCCTTCTGCTAGAGCACTGATGACAAGACTGTTTTAGTCCCTCACGGGTTTCCATGGCTCCTCCAACACCGTTCTTCCTGGACAAAAGATTGCAGGCTGTCACTCGTCTTTGTAGATCTCTCATGCTTTGCCTTCTACAGCTGCTCCACAATGGAAAAATTCACTTGTCACCTTCTGATTACTGCCACCCACTGCCACAAAACAAACGGCTCCTCACCTGCAGGAGGGCTTGTGGGGCAAAAGAGAAAAGCTGCAGGTGGGGTGGCATTTCACACATAGCCAATTTTGGGAAAGTGGGAATGGTAAGAAGGAGCCACCATGGACATGCCTCCAGGTGCCGGGGTGCAGGTATTCCCTCCAGCCATCTTTGGGCTGTGGAGAGGAAAGCCACGCACACCTCAGCCTCACCACAGGGTGCTGTGACCCACTGCCCGGTCCGTGTGGCTGGGGGACCAGGCCCCCGGGGAGTACTGCTGTGCCCTGTGGCAAGCCATGGCTGTGCCCCGTGGGCATGCTAGTGCCCGCTTAGGGCAGGGCAGGATGCCAGAGCCTCAGTGACACTGCATGGAGACAGCCACACGCTGGACTGAGGTGGCTGAGAGAAGAGGCTGGTCTTGCATGGCTTCCCCTGTGGGGTCCATGTCCTCCACGGGCTGGTTCAGAGGTGGAGACTAATCTAAGAAATGGTATCAGGGAATGTGGAAACTCTCACATTTTCAGCTGTCAAAGCTCATTAGTATTTTACCTACATGCCTTGCCCCAGCAATGGCATCTCAGCACTGCAGTGCCCCAAGACAGTGAGCCCCAAGTGCTGCTGAGGGCAGGGTCCCCCCTGGGCCACCCAAACCCCTCACAGCTACATCAAAGGACTCTCCCCAGAACTTATTCACGAGTTTTCTTTAGAGTCTGCCCAGCTGAAAAGTACGGTGGCATTAAATTGTATACGCAATTATTTTTTTTTTTTAAACAAACAAAGCCTCCAAGCCTGACAGGCAAGGGCAGGGATGGGATTAGGCAAACATCCTATACAGACGGTTCCTCTTTCTGTCTGTCAGCTTGTAAGTGCTTTCTCTTCTGGAACTATACAGTACTAACTGAGCCGGAAACAGCTATTTAAAAAGTGATTATAGTGTGACATTTTTGTTTGACCTAACATCAAGCCATGTGCAGCTTAAATGTCAGCGAAGCTATTTACTATAGGGACAGACAGGCCCGAGCATGCTTAAATCTACCCAGCGTCTTAAAACTGCTTGCTGTCTCCGCTGGGTGCACATGAATGACACTGAAGCCAAGATGTAAAGTATAGCGCTCTGTAAGCTGCGATGATTGACTAATATGCTGGGTGGCACAATGCATTCAGCAAGAGGCTCACAGGGAGGAAGACAAAATAATGGATAATTAAAGGGATTCTTAGGTTAGAAAGCAGGGCCTGTGCAAAAGGTTCCCTTGGATTAGCAAGAGTGTGCCAATAGCTGGTGTGTTTTGTCCAGGGATGTCTGAGGAGATCAAATATTTGGACAAAAATAGCAAGCACAATTTTTTTTTTTTTATTAGCGCAGGAGCTGCATCGGTCACATGAGGAAGGAGGGAGCACAGCCCCCAGCTGTGGCTATGGGCCCTGCTGTTGGCAGCCTCCTTGCAGCCCCCACCACCCCCCCTGACAGAGCACAAATCCAGCCGCCCAGCTGCGGCTGCCAGGCAGGGTGACAGAGGGGAAGGGAGGCTTCGGAGCTGTGTCACCAGCCAGCAAAATAATAGCCGAGCAGTGGGGGAGCACGGGGCTAATGCAGCTAATTACATGCATCTCTCCCTGTGTGAGAACCGACAGGAATGAAGCAGCTTCAGATCCTGCAAAGACGCATGAGCACATACAGCTGTGAAGTGATACACAGAGTTGTATAGTATCACGAGCTCTCTCTGGAAGACAATGAACTGGTTTGCAACGGATGGAGATAAGTACACTTATAGGTCCTTAATGGGACCAGAGGCATATATTTGGACAGCGTTTCAGTCTGACCTTCTTCTCAGAGCCTAAAATAACAAACAGATCAGTGTGCCTTTATTTTGAGAAAACGTTGCTCAGAGTAATAAGGGTGGGTGGGGGCACTCGAAAGGAAGCAGAGCTGTGATAAAACTTCCATTTTGTTCTTTCTTGCATGTCAGAAAAAAATTTACATTATAATTCAGAGTGCTTTTCAGGGTTTATTTTTCTTTACATTGTTACATGCCCAATCACATCTGATTTTGGAAGCTAAGCAGGGTCTGACTTGGCTGGCATTTGGGAGGCTGCTGAAAATGCAGTAGACTGAGCAGGATCTGTGTGCTGATTATATGAACGTGCAGTGCCTAAAACCATGATGGGAGAGAGAATGACAAGAATGACAAGAATATTCACAGCTTTTCCAAATTTTAAAATATTGTTTTTCTCCATATATAGCAACTGAAATAACCCCATAACTGAAAATAACATCATGAATCTTAAATAAATTTTTTTTCAAATAATAATAAAAAGAGGACATTGCTTGTGAATACTGGCTAGTACTTTCCAAAGAGCACAGAAAAACCCTTTGAGCAAACTGATCATCAGGTCATTAGAGATAGGAAATAAATTCTTTAATTTCTGTCTGCTTGCTATTTACTTTACTAAGTGTTGACAGTGGCAGGGGACTGTTAAAATCCCTTCAAAATTCATTTAAGTAGAGTAAGTGAAAACAGTATAAACTCTTGAACAGAAAAGATGTGAGAGGTAGCCAGAGGATTTTTTTTTATGTGCAGTTTACTGTTGTTCTTGTTGTTTGCAATGACAAAGGGCTTAATTGTATCGTAGAAAGGTTCCTTCCTTCTTGCTTTACCTTAGAAAATTCCAGAAGGTCAAGGCTGATTTGTTATGATTTTGCTTGGAGGGTCCCAAGCAAGAGTTAAAACTTTAACAAAAGTTTCCTTCATTAAAAATGTTCATTAGTCATTCAAGTTAAAACAAATATCGTCTAAAAAAAATAACAACTGTAACTAGAACTCCCTTCCTCTCTTGCTTTCTTATCAAATGTCATCAGTGGGTACCTCTCGGATCCTGTGTGGGCCTTGCAGTCCAGGGAGAGCTTCATTTTTTTTGTCGCCTGCTCCCCCCGCAAAAGTTAAAAAGGCAAAACTGACAGTGAATGTGTTATAAAGAAAACAAACATCAAACAGTTCTTTGAGTACCTTTCTTCCAGCTTTAAACAAGAAATAAATACGATACGGCAAAGCAAGGCAAGCTTCACATGCTGCACGCCTCTCCCAGGTAGTGCCTGAGGTGCCCTCCTTCAGTTTCGCAGCCCTTCTTTGTTGTATCAAAATGTGAGGGATTTCTAAATCCTGATTTGGATGCATCTCCCAGCAGCAGAGAGAAACCAACAATTACTGAAGCAAAGCAAGTTGTTTTCAGTTTAGCAGTTTTTTTCTAAGCCAGGCTTGTGGTTTCATTTAAAGTTTGAATGCTTTCATTCTCCAAGAAGCCCAGTGGCTCTTCAATAGCAGAAGATCAAATGATGTTAATCGGGCAGTGTGACCTAATCCTCTAATTCAATTGCCTTTTTACATTAGAAATGTTCTGCTCATGTAAGATTGATTTGCTCTTAAATTGACTTTTTTTTTTTTTTTTGACTTTTTTTGTTTTGTTTTGTTAAATGTGCTATTCTAAAGTTCTACTCCTGGCTCCACAGATCTATTGCACAAATAAGGGAAAATCACTTTTTCTTCATTTTATAGGTTTAGATAGGCTAATCCTAAGGGTTCGGATAGAAAATCTCTCGTTAATCACAGAAAGCCCAAGATGTTATGCAACAGCAGCCAGAAGAACTTTTTTTTTTTTTGGTAGTGATCCCACGCATTACCTACACTGAATGGGGCTACTCAGGTCAGCTATTGCCAGCTATAGGAAGGCTACCGTAAGCGTACTTTCTCCTCAGCCTTCTGATATACCTTCCATTGATGCTCATACACATTTCACCAAAGACTGAAACAATGTCCTTGTTTCCTTTTTGTTCCCTCACTCTTCCTGATGTGATGGCTTTGGTGCACTGCCTCCTGTGATGGGGCTGCTGCACCATCACCAGGACAGGGCAGCTGGAGCAGCGCTCCTCTGCCACCTCTCCCCTCCCTCCGTGCTGTGCATCTGCGGGTGGGTGGCAGGCTGCAGCCACACCTGACCTGCAGGATCACAGGAGAGAAAACAGCCTGCTGGGATGCTCCACAAACGACTGATAGCTTACGCACAGAGACTGCCCCCCACTGTGCACGGGGGCAGCTGGGTGACCCCCCAAACACAGCCTGTTGGTCTTGCCAGGTTTTCTGATGCTGTCACACTAGAAGGGCTCTACAAGTACCAACAGATAGACCATCAGCACTGGTTGTGCCTACCAACCTTCACAGCAGCATTCCCTAATGAAGGCCACACGAGGGAAGCCTAGCAAGTTTATAGGCCATGTGCACTTAACTGCATTAATCATTTCCTATGCACACATTTGGAACTAAAACTCTACAAAGCCTGGAGACAGCTGTCACTCCTACAGGCAACACACAGGTGTCTGCATTCCTGCACAAACCCAAAGGCGAGACCCTCCTGAAACACTAGGCTCTGTGGTCAAATGAGTGTTAATGGCCAGCATGAATTAACTGTCATTCACTTACCTCTAGGCTGGATTTGGCCAATATACAAATACACATAATAACCAGCCCATAGTTAACGCTATCAATGTTAACCTACTTCCTATGACCTTTCCTGCTTGAGCTGCAGAGGAAGTCTCAGCAGAAGATGTCCAGCTCTTGGCACACACATCACTGCCTGGTGCCTCTTGCCTGCTCTGACAGGCTGCGTAGGGCAGCGCGGGGCTCCTTGGGCACAAGGACACACAGCCTGGCACCTGCAAGGTGTGAGGCAGAGGGGAGGGAGCCCCGTGGCACACACATACACCTTACTCCAGTGGATGTCTCTTTTCTGTGCCATTACTGAGGATTCTTGCAACAGATTTTCACTAGCTACTTCTAAATTGTTACTAAGATTGCCTCAGGTAAAGAAATACACTCTGGAGAACTAAAATGAGCATTTACAGTGTCTGGCAGGTGCTTTTCAGTACTTTTGCTCTTAAGGAGAACATCAGGGCTGTTGTTCCTGCCAGTTGGGTCTGTGATACACAATAGTTTTGCCAGATCCAGTGAACTACGTGACTTTTTTTTTCCCTGCCAGATGGTAACAAATGAATCCAATCAATTAATTACTTTTTCTGAAGATATTTTGCCAATACAAGGTTTGCAGTGTCCATGTTGGCAGAACACAGGAGTTTTTGAAATCCCACGTTACTGTTGGCGTTCCGTTATGTAAATCACAAGCTTTACATAAGGTGGATTAAGATCCACCTCATGAGTAGTTAATGGGTCTGTCCCCAGTCATCTGGCATTTGTGGAGATGATTTTCATATTACTGTGCCAAGCGTGTAAAGCATCCCCTTTTCCCCAGCGCTATTTCTTAGAAGAAAGTAAAGCATGATTTCAACCTGGCATCGGGCAGCAGCAAATGTGGTCGAAGCAGAAATCTGTGAGCAGAGCGCGCCATCTTCAGCTACCGAATAATAATTGCTCTGCGGTAACCAACAAATTTGGTATTTCTCCTTTGGAATTGCCATCTGTTCGGGCAAAAGACGGAGGAAAAAAAAGGCACCTGAGACTGATGAAAGATTGAGATTTAAGCCTTAACACTATCTTAATATCCTGTAGGGAGATTCTGCAAATCCTTGGTAAAGTTTCTGAATTAAATAAAAAAGCTGCTTAAAATTGCAAGGAGCTGAGCATCCCAAATTTGTTTCTGTATTCAGGCTACTTAGCCAAGAATAAATGCACATCAGATTTTAACAGAGCTAGAATTCGTACTATATTATGGTCTTCCAGCCTACCAAGAGTCTATGCATCTAATACCACATTTGGTAAGTACTTGGAAAAGCTCACAAATGATATCTCTAACTAGATACCCAGTTCCAGAATGACTGGGTAGAAAACTAGTGTAAATAAGAAATATGTAAAAATAGCATACAAAGTGCATCAGAAGAATTAGATACATTCAAATATTACTAAATTTACAAATATTACAAAAATCACACTACACAAATATTACATAAATATATTTAACTACATAAACACAAATATTACAGAATTTACATAAATTACATAAACACATACACAAATTACAATGGTTGTATTAAGTACAAGTGTATTTCATGTACATTTTATACCACATATATGCTACATATGTTAGTGTACATTTTTAAAAAAATAACCCAAGACATGATTTTTAGCTGGTGCCTGAGAAATTTTTCTCCACCATGATGTTAGATGATGATGTTGCTATCCTGTTATCCAGCATGTTTCTGTTCTTCCTAACACCATGGGAAACCTCAGGTGTCCAGAGCATCCACAGCTCCAAAGGGTTCAAATGGAGCAGAGATATTAAGTGCATTAGAAAACTAATTTGTGAATGCAGGTATGCTGCTTTTGACAGCATTCTTTAAACTAAATGGGCAGCCAAGGTCAGGGCCCACAAGCCCAGTCTCCTTAATGTCATAACAGAGTTCGTTCTAGAAACAGATCTTAATGACACTAGTGGCAAAGAGGATGTCACACAATAAAATTGAAAGTCATGACTCCTCATGTGTGCTGTACAGGACTCATCCATATTAAAGAAATATTTAAGAATCTGCAAAAGCAAATGGATTACTGAACTTAAAGGGCCATGAATACTAAACATGTACCTTGAACAGAGTCAGGAAGGGTTAAAAGACAAAGCACCTGTTATCAGATAGTCCTGGACTAGCTACAGCTTCTTATTTAAAATGCCAATTGTTAAATCCCTCTGTGTTATTTTTATGATTGTCTGAGCTCGGAAGGTATTTGAAAACTGTTCAGAAAAAGAGAAAGACTTGGTCTGCAGCCACAGAGACTGCAAGATACAGAAAGTAAGTTGATGAAGTTCTATTAGAAAGAGACCTGTAAAGGACAAGGAGGCAATCAAGAACAGCTGGCATGGATTTATGAAGGACAAATCGTACTTGGCCAACCTGATTGCATCCTGTGATGAAACGACTGACTACACCGACAAGGAGAGAGCAGTGGACACAATAGATCTTGACTTCAGTACAGCTTTTGAAATAATTTCCCGCAGCGCTTTCACTTCCAAACTGAGGAAATGCGGCATGAACAAGCTGGCTGTCGGATGCATTGAAAACTGCCCAGGCTGACGGGCTCAGTGGGAGGCAACTGGTGGCTTGGCAATCTGCCTGAAGGCCCACAGCAAGCTGAGTACTCTAGGGGTTGATAGTAGGGCCCTTGTAGTTAGTTATCTTAACCACAAACCATGGGACAGGTTGCACCCTCAGCACATTTTAAGACAAAATGTGCTCGGGGGGGTGGCTGGCACACTCAGCTGTAGAGCTTCAGTTCTGAGGGCCTTTGAGAAGCTGAAGGACTGGGCTGACAAGAAGCCTTAACACGTTCAACAAGGAGAAACACAAACAAGGAGAAACTCCGAGCCCTGCACCCAAGGCAGAGCAAGCCCCTCCATTGGTGCCGGCTGGGAAGGAGCAGGCTGGCTATCAGCTTCGCCGAAAAGAACCTGGGTTATGTGAGGGCCATGTCCAATATGAGCAGACAGTGTGCTCTCATCCCAAAGAGGGCACATCACGCAGCAGCCCACATTAGAAACCTGAGCATGGCCCATAGACTGAGGACAGTTCTGTCCCGCGCTGCTGGGCGTTGGTGAGGCCCTGGCTGGACGCAGGGCCCAGTTTGGTGCCTCCCCGGAGCAAGAGGGGGCATCTCCAGTGAAGGCCACCACGATGATCGGGTTCTAAGTCACATCACCTTGAAGGAGAGGCTGAGGGATCCTGGGCCTGCCTTGCCTGTTGAAGAGCGTAAGGGGTCATATAACAGCAGCCTACAACTACCTGAAGGGGGTTTAGAAATATGACAGAGCTAAACTCTCCTTGGCAGCAGCAGCAGGCAATACAATGAAACCATGGGCAGCAGTGGCCTGGGAGGTCCACAGAAGGCATTATGAAACAGATTATTTACTTGGAAGATAGCTAACCTGGACAAATTACAAAATTTTTCTTTTGGATGGTTTCAGGAGCTGTCAAGACAAAACCGCAACAGATGTGATGTACTTCTCGGCAGGGAGGCTGGGCAATGCAACACCCAGAGGTCCTTTGCAAGCAGCCCGCTTATGGTTGTGCACAAATACAGAGCTGATGGCTTTCCTGGTCAACAGTTCTTGTTTGTTGTGGGAAGATAGCCTTAAAATGGTCACCAAAATATTGTCTGGGCTTTATTATTAATTCAGGAGCGTGTTTAAGCATACACACGAGCAAAACCAAAAATACTCTGCCGTCTGTTGACAGCTGGCAAACTGCAGATGTTCCTTTCTGAAAGCAGAGTATTTCACTGCCTCATTTAAACTGCTCCCTGCCATTGCTGTCGGCAATACAACAGCAAAGAAGCGCCATGTATTTTGAAAATCCGCCGACTGAAAAGTAATTCAGTGTGTTACTTATTCAACTGGTGAAAGCGATGGAAGTGCCTGCAGCCATACTCCACGAGTCCCCAAAATGATTTAAAACTCCGAGTGCAGCCACTCCGGCAGTTACCCTCTCCTCTCTGAATAATTGCGTGAGTTTGCAGTGTTTACCGTTTTTACTTTAAGTATGCTGAAGGTCACGGCCACCATCGGCTTTGACTGCGG
>JAVJGI010000062.1:58768569-58819385 GCA_035590275.1 Ibycter americanus
CTTCGACGTGAGCACCGTGAGGCTGAGCGGGGCGCCCGCCGCGGCTGGTAGCGCTGGCGAGGCCCCCTCGCCTGTGAACAGCCGCGCAGGGGCGGCCCGTCACAGCCTGGGCGAGCCCGGGCCTCGGGGCAGGTGTTTCCCGAGCGCAGCGGAGCGTGGGGGTCGCGGTGGGGCAGCGTTTCTGCTGGCGTCTCCGGAGTGAGGTCCTGCAAGGCCTGAGGCTTTAACGTTTGCACTGCTGTGGCGCTGTCCTCACGCAGAGAGTACCGCGGACGGGATGGGTGTACAGGAACGTGGCGAAGCCGGAAAGCGTATCCGATCATATGTACAGGATGGCGATGATGGCTTTGGTGACCGAAGATAAAAGCCTTAACAAGGACAGGTGAGACTCCCTCTGGTTATCGTCACCATATGTTAATGATGTGGGACAGCTGCAACTGAAATGCTGAAAATAGCTGTCATCCTGAGGAAGAGCTTTTAAACACACTGAAAGAGTTTGAAATCCTTTCTCCTCTTTTTCCTCTGTCCTTTGGACAGGGTGCTGTTTGCCTGGAGAGCTGAAAGGGGCAAAAAACTTTTATTGCTAAACTGTGAGTGCTGAGGCAAGTCTTTAATGCAGGGGCTCAGAGCTGGCATTCTCTCAAGCCATAAGCAAGCTGAAGACACTCAGTTAAAACACAATTTGAAGCAACAGGCAGGAGAGATGCAGCCCCTGTGGATTTGGCTAGATTGAGTTAGCACTCAGCAGCAGTATGGAGCCTCAGAAATCCACTAGCATAGTGGGGAAAGCATCACTGTTGAACAAGTTGTCGAGCCTAGTATGGGATAGTGCTTGCTTTGTCCCTTCAAGAGCTGATGTGAAGGCTTTTTTGAGTAGTCTGCTGCAGACTGGCATAGCTACAGAACTGTGAGTGTCAGATTATATACTGAATTTGGGATGGCTCCAATCAGATTACCTTCTACCTGCTGCAGGAATAACATGAAGTTTGTAATGTAGTGAGTTACCACAACGTCTCCGAAAGCCAAGCGTACGAAAGCTAAGTGTGTTACTTTTGAACGCAATGTTCTCATTCAAAGTGTGTTTGAACTTACATTTACAAGCAGCAGTAGGAATTAAAATCATGTCTAGATGGAAACTACTTCCTCTAGCAAAGAAGTGAAAAATATTACGTGAAGTTTTTGTAAAAAAACAACCAACCAACCTGTAAACTATATGAAGGGGATAAACTTATGCAGTCTTTTAGCTTTATTAATAACAAGATATAACTTAAAATGCTGAAAAACTAATTATGCTGTCTTTGCTTCTTGTCAGATGTATACGATTAGCTTTGGTTCACGACATGGCTGAATGCATTGTTGGAGATATTGCTCCTGCAGATAATATCTCAAAAGAGGAGAAACACAGGAGAGAAGAGGTATGGGCATAAGGCGTGAAGCCACATTTGCAAAGCGTTCTGCATGTTTTTAATGGTGGTAGTGAAGGGACCCTCTAAGCAACATAATACTGTCATTGGCATTAGACAAGTATTCCACAAACAGCCAAAGCTTTCAACTCATGATTTTTGTACATGTAACGTCACCAAGTACAAAGTTATGGAAGGAGAACCTTTGAAGTAATCTTCATGTTGGCCATTTATTCCTCAGCTGACTGGATTTTTGGCAGCCTGAATTAGTCATGTTGACCAGTCTTAGAAAGAGGTGGGGGAGCAGGGAGTAGGTGCACCGAGAAGGGTGGGTGACAGTTAGTGGCAGATCATTTTTGTGGTGCCAGATCATGTGGTTATGACAGAGACTTTATTTAAACCATTTGCACAGGACTCCCAACACAGGTGCTTTTTTGGGGTTTGATTTTTTTTTTTTTTAATTGTGAAGAGTCTTTGAGTGTGGCATGCCCAGAGTTGTTTTATTTTTTGCCTTACACATATCCAAACTGTCGGTTTGTCATTCTGGTTTTTATGCAGTTGAACAAAATGTAAACCTCTCCTCCAGCCACAGCTAGAGGGCGACGTGATGCCTTGGAAACTCTTTAGAGGCTACAGTTCACTCTTCAAGGAGTGTAAAAAAACGTTGCAGTGATTGGTTGTTGTCTTCCCCCGCCTTTTATGCTTATCTTTTTAAAACTTGGGGTTAGGTAAGCTCTTCGCTAAGAAATTGGAAATTAAACATCAAAGAGGTATTCAGCATTCTTGAAGTACTATCTTTACTGGCTGTAATTTCGCTATTTGTGGTTTTTTGGTGTACTTCCTAGTGTGTTCTTACACTAAACAAACCCTCTTTCGTGGAAGCCTCCAAAGATTGTTTTGTCACTGAGGGTTAGGCTTCAACTTTGCCTAGATGGAACTCTCATTTGTATTTAGGCAATGAAGAAGATATTTTGATGCTTAAGTATGTTTAAGAAGTTTTCTTAAGTATTTGCAGCTCCTTCTGCTCCCATTTCACTCTGAGGATTTTGCTGTTGACTTTGTGGGGTGGAGGTTCAAGCATTAAACATTTAGGCTGATTCTGAAATTCTTTGTTGTAAAAATACAGCATGGGTGATGGTTTCATGACATGGCTTGAGCTGAATTATCAATATGCTGATTCTGTTGCAGACTTCTCCTTTTTTTGCCCCGTTGATCTACAGCCGAAATTGAGCTGGTTCTGAAGTTTGCTGCTTGTGCAGAAAGTTTAATCAGCTATTCCCACCAAGGCTAAGGCAGCAGAAACTTACCTTGATTTAAAAAAAAAAAAAAAAGTTTGGATTTTTTTTTCTTTGGGTTTTTTTTGCCAGGTAAGTCATTTTGGCCTGCTAACCTTGAAATCTGATGAGCTCCAGAGATGGAATGAGACCTTGATGCTTCAGTGGTGGTGAGCAGCTGATTCAGTTTAGCCATGTTGTGAAACTATACCCTGTATTTGAAGTGGAGAAACAGCTGTGGCACTAAACCTTTGCCTGGCCTGTGATGTTGATTTTTTTGGAAGCAGCCCTTAGTGTTACTAGGAAAACAGTAGAAATAACACAGAAATGAGACTGATCAGCTGGGAGACCATGAAGAGCATGTAGAACAATTTCTGCTTGCTGGTTATAGCATTAGTTTGGTACTGTGTTAAACCTTGTACCAAGATTTGTTGTTGAACAAATAGTACCTCAGTCTGGGAGCACTGTGTTTTGTTGGTGCAGGGTATTAAATGGATTTTTTTCCTGTTTTTCAAAATTGGAGATTTTTAAAGGCTTATGTTGTGTTGCCTGCCTGACAGTCAGGAGCTGTTCTGAACCCTGCTAGTGGAAATGTGCTAGTTGAGTGTTTCGGAGGGAGCAGTTGCTTGTCAACATTGAACCTATAATCTGTCAAGTTCAAATGGTGCCTCCAGTAGTTAAATCTGGAAGGCAGAGCTGGTAATTGACAGCAGTTCCCTGGCTTTTGACTTGCCTGTTTTGCTCTGGGCTTTGTTTTGGACTCTTGAAGATATTGGATGCACTTTCAGGTTTTCTTGTGTTTTAGACCAGTTCTCTAACAATTTACTTAAGCAGCTCCCAGCAAAGATTCTTCACTGAGTGGTCCTGTTGTTTCTCTGGCAGATTTACGTGCACGTTCATTTCAGAATAATTGTGGTGGGTTGACCCTGGCACAGTGCCAGGTGCCCAGCAAAGCCACTCTACCATTCCTCTCCTCAACTGGACAGGGAAGAGAAAGTATAACAAAAGGCTCCATGGGTTGAGATAAGGACAGGGAGAGATCACTTACCAATTACTGTCATGGGCAAAAAAGACTTGGGCGGGAGGGGGGAATTTAATTTATTACCAATCAAGTCAAAGTAGGATAATGAGAAATAAAACGTAATCTTAAAAACACCTTCCTCCCCTGCCCCCCTCAATTCTTCCTGGGCTTAACCTTACTCCTGATTTTCTATTCCTCTTCCACCCCAGTGGCGCAGGGGGACAGGGAATGGCGGTTGCAGTCAGTTCATCACAAGTTGTTTCTGCCTCTCCTTCCTCTGCAGAGGGAGGACTCCTCATACTCTTCCCCTGCTCCAGCATAGGTTCCCTCCCACTGGAGGCAGTCCTCCATGAGCTTCTCCAGTGTCCTTCCCATGGGCTACAGGTTTTTTTGAACTGCTCCGGCGCAGGTCCCTTCCATTGGGTGCAGTCCTTCAGGAACAGACCGCTCCAGTGTGGGTCCCCTGCAGGATCACAAGTCCTGCCAGCAAACCCACTTCAGTGTGGGCTCCTCTCTTCAGGGGTCCACAGATCCTGCCAGGAGCCTGCTCCAGCGTGGTCTTCCTATGGGGTCACAGCCTCCTTGGGGCATCCACCTGCACCACTGTGAGGTGCTCCACGGGCTGCAGGTGGCTATCTGCTCCACTGTTACCATCCATGGGCTGCAGGGGCACAGCCTGCCTCACCATGGGCTTCACCATGGGCTGCAGGGGAATTTCTGCTCTGGCACCTGGAGCACCTCCTGCACTGACCTGGGTTTCTGTAGAGTTGTTGCTGTCACATATTCTCAGTCCTCTCTCTGGCTGCTGTTGCTCTGTGTTCTTTTGGGTTCTACCACCACCACCCCACCCCACCCCCCCTTCTTAAATACATTATCCCAGAGGCACTACCACTGTCGCTGATGGGCTCAGGCTTGGCCAGAGGTGGGTCCATCTTGGAGCCAGCTGGTATTGGCTCTGTCAGACACAGGGGGAGCTTCTAGCAGCTTCTCACAGAAGCCATCCCCTGCAGCCCCCCTGCTACCAAAACCTTGCCACACAAACCCAATGTACTAGTATACTGTGTGGTGTATGTTTCTGTGAACTTGGTAACAAGTAGTCAATTCTTCAAAAAAGATAATGATAAAAATGTGCTTGCCCAAAAACTGGATAAATAGAAATGGCTTCTTTTTTTCAGGCAGCTATGCAACAGCTGACCCAGCTTCTGTCAGAGGATCTCAGAAAAGAAATCTATGAACTCTGGGAAGTAAGCTTGCATTCTTTTAATCCTTTGCTAAAATTCTTCTTCCTGTTTACCTATGAAACTGTGTCATCCCTTATTTTGACCTCAAGCAAGGTAGATTCATTTGCTTGGGAGATAAAGCTAGTGGTATGGTCAAGGTCACTTTGGAATCCTTTTCATACAGAAACCTCAAACTTTGGTAAAATAACCAGCTTCTGCCTTTGCCCTCTCAGAGTTCCAGATGAACCTGTCCAGGGCTTGGTTTGTACAACTGAAGGAAGGGTTTGCCCTCTACATCCAGCCCCCTTGGATATTTGTCTGGTTTTTTAATACATTTTTCTCTTTTGTTCACATCTGGCCATTTGCGGCTCATTATATTTTAATACAGGAAAAAATAATGGGAGCTGATGATGCCATGGAGAATTTTCTGCTTTTTTTGCAAGTAGTAATATTTGTGGCTTTCATTTCTTTATTATACAGCCAGTTAGGCTAAAATACTTAGTAGTAACTTCTGGTTTAAACTTAAATGTGGTGTACTGGCACAGAACAGTGCTTTTCTACAAACAACATGGATTGCTGGCTGGTCTTGTGTGCCTTAAATGTTTGTATTGGAAAGTGTCTTCTGTATTTGATTTAATGTTTTGATGTGAACTCATGCTGTTAATTGATAAAAGATCTTTTATACTTGCAAACTAGGGATGATTAGATTCTTTCCAAACAATTTGACTTTATAATTACTGTGCTTTATCTTCTAGCATACAGCTGCTTGAGGACAACTGTGTCCACAATCTCTTGTTTACATGTTGCAAACAAAGCATTAGATGTTTCTTGGACTCTGTGACCTGAAAGTGTATTTTATGCTGATATTCTTACTTTCCCACTTGGGCTGTATTTAAAGTCCAGATATTTGCAGCCAATTTCTGCCTTTTGTTACAGCAGCCTGTTTGTTTAGCTTGGATTTTTTTTTCTGTAGTTTTGTGGTGAAACTGGCAATGGGGATGGGGTTTCAGTGCTATAATTCAAGGTAAAAGGGGTAAACCAGCCTAACCAGATGTGAGAAAAAAAAATCTTGTCTCTGCCTCTCTTTCCTTGTCATCCTTACAAGGACTATTGCTTTGGTCTGTATTGGTGGGCACTCTGCAAATGTAGCCTAGGAGAGCAAGGTAGCAGAAAGATGCCTCCAGTGTATTTTCACTTTATAACTTAATCCAGAATACATTTGAAAAAACATTGAAGTGAATGAGTCAGCACACCTCAGCTCTGTCCTGCTTTTTTGTTTTCAAGAGCAAAAGCAGAGGAGTAATTTTGAAAAGACAGACTGGTTTTTGAGAGACCAGTTACTGTTTTTTACAAAGTATAGTGTTATTTTGCACTCTTAAACACCTGCAGGGAGGAAGCAGGGTTTTTTTCAGCACTGTGCACAGTTGCACACATAATAGCTGATGTTTCTTGAGGTTAATGTGAGCTGAGGTATGAATAAGATGTGGTGGGTTGTATGGCATAAAGAGGTTGGTAACAGATTGATACTCCCAATTAATTGCTAGAGGTGGGACAGACCTTTACAAGCAAACAGCCATAGTTCTTTTTCTCCTGAAGTTCTCCTTTGTAGTGCTGCCAAGAGTTTGTTCTCTTTGGTGGCCAAAAAAAAAGGGAGTAGACATAGGTTTAATAAAATAAGAAATAGTATTTACAATATAAAGATAAGGGAAAACTCAGATTGAAAGGAGGAAAAGAAGGTAAAAATACTGAAAGGAAATTGATTTCTAAAATAATGATCAAAATGTAATTGAAAATTCAAAGCATCGTTCAAATGCAAATAGAGTAGCAAATAGAGTATTAGATAGTCAGTCATGACTATCAAAATCTGGATTTCTGACTTTGAAAGGTAAAGCAATAAGCATAAGAACAACCAGGCTCCTAATAGTATGTCAGACAAGGAAATGACCATCACACTTATCTGAGCATTGCTGTTCCAGAATTACAAGCCAGGATCTTGCCACTGTGAATGACACCCACGCCCACAGTGTCTGTCGTAAGGTGCAGAAAGAGATGCCATGTTCTTCAGTCAGTAGGAAAAACTCTTCCTGCAGTTGTGCTGCTCTTGTCTGCAGAACTGCTGTGTGTCACAGGTTGTGTGGATCTGAAAGCACAGATGGGCCCGGTGTGCACTTAAGCTTCTGGTCTGATTATTAGTGGTGGTGATGATGAATGGGGTCAGACCTGCCGAGGGTATCAAGGTGATGGTAACCTGTCCAGAAAGAAGCCTTCTTCTGTTGTTGGTTTTGGAAGTAGGGAGAAGACCAGCTGATGAGACATCAAATACAACGCAGTAGATTTAGAAAAGATAAAATAAAACTGCAAACCTGTCTGCAGCCGTCACTGGAAGCAAATGACAGTAAAATTGTTCAATTTGACTAGAAATGTGAACGACTTAGAAATATATACTGGTGATAACTGGAGAGAGGGAAAAGATAGCAGAGAGATTAAAGGACTTAAAGTCTGAAGGGGAGGAAACCCTTTAACAACTCCCCTCCCAATTTCCTAGGAGAGACATAAGGACATAAGCAGCTCAGACAGATTAGACCAAAGAGATTAAGAGGGAGTGACAGGAGAAAAGTAAAGAACAACTCCTTATAAAAGCAGCAAGTGGTGGAGAAGAGTGCACAATAGGCCTTAAAAATAGGTAATGGTAATCCATGGGCACACACTGTGGTAATGCACAGTCTTAGCCAGGCCTGAGTGTTGTTAAATGGAACCAATTATCTAACCTGTATATTGAGTTGACTCCATATCATCCCTGATTCAGCCAAGACACTTGGTATGTTTAGAGATAAAGCATGCAAAAGAATTGTGTTCTTAAGTCCTGTTACATTTAATAGAAATTTCGCATGTACTTATTTCAAGCATTTTGCTGAATAGCAGTCTTAAAAAGAGAGTGAAAGACTTAACTGTTGTGAATATTTATGGAGTGGCTTGTACTAATAAAGAAAATTCTAGACGTATAAAGAGCTTTTAATACGCTGTTTCAGAACAAAAAAATGTTTCTTATAACTGCAAATCTGTTCAGGAATATGAAAACCAGTGTACTGCAGAAGCCAAGTTTGTAAAACAGTTGGATCACTGTGAGATGATACTGCAAGCATTTGAGTATGAAGAGTTGGAAAACACACCTGGCAGACTGCAGGATTTTTACGATTCAACTGCTGGTATGACAGTTGGGCTTTTTTTTTCTTCTTTTTTGTCTTGTAAATTAAATGAAATACACAAATTGCCTTTTTTCTGATAGACATTCATAGCAAGTCAGAACTAGTTATTTCACTCATTGCTCAAGTACCCTAAATATTTTGAGGAAAACTTAATGCAGTGTGAAAATACCGTACATTTATCTGTAGGTATTGAACCTGAATCGCATTTATGCATGTTCCTTTTACATGACTTTTTACCTAGAGAATGACCCAGCTTTCATTACACTTGCATGTGTTTAAGGAGCTCCCTGTAACATTAGAGGGGTATGAAGGAGGCTTCAGTCTTCACTGATGCTCTTGACAGCAGCTTGTTTCTACTTTGTTAGTGTTTCATGAACCAGTGAAGTAGAATTTGTTATCCCTGTGTGAGCTGTGGTCTTGTGTGACCTGCCCCAGGTACATGTGAGAGCCAGCTCAGTGAAATGTTTCAGGTATTACTTTTTATTCTATCCACTGCTTTTCATCCTTTCCGAAATAAACTGATAGTTGAAAGGAAAAATGGGTAAAATTATTACTTTAGCAGGGGAGTTGAACACCAGAAGAGGACTGTGACTTCACGTCATCCTGTCCTGGGAAAAAACTAGGGACAGACAAAGTTGGGGAATGGATCAGCAGTCACCAGGCACAGTCCCCGACAAGTCCTGTTTATACCTTGGTGACTCCTCAGGGAAATAATAAGCTCTCTGAAAAATGCAATAATTTGATTAGGGAAGAAAGAAAACAAAAAAAGGACATAATCAACAAAGCTGGAATACTTCATTTTCCAGTTGACATCTTTGCCCTCCTACCAGAATTCAGTAACTTAAACTGAGCTGGTGTCTCAGTAGAGCCTACAGCATATACCCTAAATGTACCTGTAATTGGTGTGGTTTCCTGTAGCAGGATATATAATATGGGATTATCTTGGTCAGGGTCCATCCCTTTTTCAGCTCTTAAGTGTCTTAATAGAGCCCAAAATATTTTTATAAGTTTTTTGGGAAGAATGGCTGTAACTATTCTTATAGTACGTTATTCCATAATTGGATTAAACTGGGAGTACTGTTTTTCTTAGAAGAATAATTTGGCATTTATTCTGAACCTAAAGTGACATCACTGCTAGTGTTTCACTGCCAACCTTTCACACATAGGAAAATGAGAGCATTTTTAATTAACCTTCCCTTTCTTTTGTTTTGCAGGAAAGTTTGTTCACCCAGGAATACTTCAGCTTGTATCTCTGATTAACACAGAAAGGAATAAAAAAATAGCTGCTACATCTCATCCACATTCTTGAGGTGTTCCTAAATGCTGTAGCCATAATAAATACTTTGTTTTATATTCTGTGCATTCTTTATCATATAACATCACTAATTCTGCCAGCAGATTTTTTTTCTGTGCATTCACTGGTAAGAATCCCAGGACCACTTGGGTAGGATAGCTACCTCCCAGATCAGAGGTTGTGTCAAGGACCAAATATATAGAATTAGCTTGTTTGGGTTTTTTCTTTTTTTCAATCACCCTCTGATTGATGCAGCCTCAGTTACAAATAGATTCTCCACTGGGGAAATTCAGGTAAGTTTAAAAATTAGTTGATTGCAGTCAGCTACTCTGTTCATGTAGTGCACTGACTGGGACAGGCAGTCTTGTTCTGTGACTTCCAAGTATGATTTAAATACCTTCTGTATCAAATGGGTTAATGTCTGTTCACTGTGCTAACACAGAAGTGAGATCAATGAGCACATTTCTCTAGAAGCTCTTGACAGAGCCAGATTTGGAGATGAGATTTCTTTGGAGTACATGAGCCTTAAGAAGTGATGGTGGGTAAAACTGGCAATCTCATCAATTACATTTTCTCAATGTTTATTGTTTCATACAATTTTTCCATTGTTCATGCGTTATACCAGGGAATGGTGTTGACATTTCTGTAAGGCCAGTGTTCCTGACTCCCCCCTCACCCAAACCGGCAATTTTACAGACTCTTGCACAGGTAATTGATAATCACAGAATAGCTGAGGGATGTTTGGAGCTTGCACAGTCCTAACACAAAAGCCTGTATGCCCATGTACAAGTACAAGCTGTCTGTCCCTTGTTCAGGCTGTAACACTCTGGCACTGGTTCTGCTGTAAATGACAGTTTTTAGTGGAAGTAATAATGCTAATGTAAAATTACAGTATGGTTGTCAAGTAAAGCTGTCGTGGTTGCAGAAGCCATAACAAGGCCAGTGTCTGCACTACTTACTGTTGTGTTGTGCGCAGCTGGAGATTCAGGTGGTGTCACAATTGCCAGGTAAGGAGAGTTTGCACTGGAAAAATTACATGGTAGAGACAGAGCTAGCTCCTCTACCTTCAGCCTCATGAGGCAGCATAAAACTAAATTCAGTTGTCACCCCCTTTAAAGGTAGGTAGTTTAGCTGAGCACACATCTTCAGGCACCGTGACTTAGGAAAAGGCTCTTTTACACAAACTTCATGGGCCTGACGGAAGCTCGTGCTGCGTTCTGCAGCTGCTCCCTTTGGCAGAGGCTCAGAGCGCTGTGTAGAGCTGCTGGGAGCTGTTGCCTTGGTGGCTGGCACAGTGCACAAAATCTGCAGAGATTGGTCCAGGTGAGATTTGGGATGCCTGCTCTGCTCAGGGAACCCCACAAGACAGCAGTTGTGCCCTGTGGAAAACCCTGGAAGGTAAGCTGTGCTGTACTGAGCAATAGGGAACTCTTGTAGTGGTTACTGGCAGCTGATTGTCATGGCACAAGTGTGATGGACTGAGACCTGCTGAGCTTTCTTCAGCATTTTTATTCCAAGATGCACACAAATCATAGTCTGTATTGGTTTGTATTGAATGCCATGCCAGCTACAGATGCATTAGAAGACAGAACTGAGAACTTTCTTGACAAACAAGAGAAGTGGCCTTAAAGAGCTGTTTGATAGAAACACACAGAGCACAAGTGCTACCCCAGCAGGAACAACCGGTTTCTCCAACGCAGCAGCAGGCTTTCCTGGCTGGTGACACGCTGTTCTGCGGGGGATCCAGGGGATGGAGCGCTGAATCCCGGTCAGCAGCACAATGGTGCAAGAAAGGTAAATGCTAGCCTGGGAAATGGAGACGCAGTTTGAGTGTGTGTTGTGTGGGGTTTCCAGCAAGTACTTTGGGTAAAATTACATTCCTTTCTACTCAGGGCAACTGCAGTCTAATGGCTGTTTTGGGCACTGCGTTTGAATAGAAATAGGGGTTGGTTGGAAAGAGACTGGAGAAGAAAGCGCGATCAGAAAGCGTGAGGCACAACAACGGGTTGATAGGTTAGCAAACAGTCTGTGGGGCTTCAGGCTTCCTAATGCAGTGCTAGAGTGTGCTCTTCACATGTAGGAAAAGTGTGTGCTAGGCCCAGGACATGCAGCCTATGGGAGGAAACCACCTCTTCCCTTGTCTTTCTCCTGATATCATCAAACCAGCATTGACCCTGTGCATAGTGGCAGCTGCTGTAATGAAAATAACGTAAGGATTTATATGGAAGAGTGGCTTATCTGGCCAACCTACCCCTGCTAACAGTCATACACAAGCTCTTTAAATTGCATTCTTTATGATGTAGTTAAAAGCAATTTCCAGCTTTCCCAGAAGTGTTTTTCTCTGTGTACATGTATACATACATAAATATATAAATAAATTGAGGTTTAAATGGGTGTCCTGCAGCAGGTGACAGTGCGTGAACTTCATGTTCTAACCTTGGTTTGGCTCAAAAGAGGTCAATGGTTTTAGACCTAGAAGATGTTTTCTGCCATGCATTTCACTTCTACTGAACTCGGTTCAATTATTTTTCTCCTTTGAACCTCAAAATGTTCAAAACTCAGGTTGCAGATTTCCACGGGGAATTTCAGGTTCAGAAGGAGCTGAACAGTTTTTAAAAACACTAGGAATGGCTGATTATGTTCTTGCAATTTATCTTGATACTCTGCTGTGACATAGCAAGGCTTAGAGATGCACAGTAATTCTGGTAAACGCACAGAATTAAAACATCAAAAGGTGTAAAAGAGTAGGAGAGAAATTTATTTTTAATATCAATAACTTCATTTACACAAACTAAGTTGACCATTAATATTTTCTTTATTTAAATAAATTCACATTTATGCACAAACCCACGTAAAATAAGCTAGCAACTGTCACCAGAAAACTGTATTAAAAAACCCAACAAACTAGTTAATTTGCTTCCATGCTAGAAATCACTAAAGAGGCATTTGATATAAATGTCCAAAGTTAACTTATGTCCAGTAGAATATGACGAAAGGACTTCCAACTTTGTAAAAACTATAACAAAAGCCACAGAGGAAAAAAATCACTTAAAGCCAAGTTTTCTCACAAGATTGTAAGCAGTCTGTAATGTCAAACTAACACTGATCTGAAGCTTTGGCTTATGCTCAAAAAATGCATCCATTTTGAAAGTAGCCAGATTCTTCTCCATCTTGTTTATTGATAAAGCTGTGCTCTCGCAGTCTGGTGAACCAGGTAATGCAACATGCAGACTGACACGTGCTCACTAGACAACAAGATAGCGTCACAAGTATGCTGCTCTTTTCTTTTTCTCATTAAAAAATGTTAGAAGGATGCAAGAAAACATGCTGAATCAAAGCTGAGAGATGACTGGCTCCTAGTGATTAAGCAGATATAATGCAATTGGTGGAATTAGGTCCTGGAGTGAAGCGTGACAAAATCTGACACTGAAAGTGAAGCACCTACTCATCCTGTATGTTGTAAGGTAACGGGGTTTGTGCTAGCAGCTCTGAAATGCAAACTGAAGGCATGGGCTTCCTCACCTATGGCACATCTTAAGCCAATTGTTGGGTTTGGTTCTTTCACTTAAGGCTGTATCTTGACTGATGCTCATAAATACACCTTGCCTGATTTTTGAGGAGAAGATAACGGAGGCAAAAATATTAGAGGTTCCCTCCGCTTCTGTAATTAACTTACACTGTCAAGTCTTACAAACCACAGAGACCAAGCAATGGAACATATTTTTAAACTGAAGCTTTTCCAGCTACAATGATCATCTTAAAACAGCAGCTGTGATCAGTTCAGTTTCTATATGAATAACTGGCTGTCTCTTCCTGTCCTTCACTCTGCTGACCCATGGGTGGGAGGGCAATGCCAGACTGTACCAGTGAAGGAGAAAAAACTTTTTGTGACAGTAAGTGATTTTATTTCCTTTAGAAAGCAGATCATGTACAGACACTCCTGAGCAAAGGGCACCTGGTATGGCTGGTAGACAGCTGGTATATGGACTAGTGCTGGCAGTAGAAATCTTTGCCCAGCTCTAGGTCCATCTGTCTGATGTGGCACTGAAAGGGGAGTTGGAAACCAACAGATGGAAAACAGTAAACTAAAAGAAATAAGAAACAGAGACTGGGAGATTATTGGAGGAAAGTTATGTGAAGATGCAAACTATTTTGGTCACCTAACAATTAATTTAGAGCATTATAAGTCAATGACTTGTGTCTGGTTTCTATGGTGTACCAAGTACCTGATGATAAAATGGCCCATTGAAAACACAAATAGAGGAAACATTTCTCCCAGCACAAGGCCAGAGAGGCAATTTTCCAAAGCTGACAAAATCTTGTTGCACTAGTTGGGTGGCAAGGGAGGTCTAAAAATTACTGGCTGGGCAAGTCTCTGAAGAGAGGCACGCGAGGCTCAGGAGGGCCTGCGGCTTAGCACTGAAGCTCTTCTTCGCTCTCAGGGAGTCGGGTGCCAGCAAGAGAGCTCTGAGCACTGGCATGGGCTGTAGAGCTGAGGACTTCTTCAAAACTGCCCCCTGTGTGGCTTGTCCCACCAACCTTGGTCTGAAACATGGCAAACAAAGAGAACAGCAAGTTCCTCTGCTCACACTGTAGCAAGGCTCATTTGCATTCCACCCCATGGCCATGTAGGGCTGGAAACTGTTCATAGCAGGCAAAGAACGTGAGGCTGGGATTTTCTTAGAACAAAAGCTATAAAACCAATCAAATAAAGCAGCCCCTTTCCTCCCCCAGTTTCTAAACTTCTAGGCTGCCAGAGGCATTTATCATACACTTCAAGGAACTGATCCCAAGCAGGATCCTAGATCCTAACAGAAAACTTAGTGTGGTTCTTTACACGAGTAGCTCACACTGGTTTCACTGTTTTTTCTAGTTCTACACAGGCTGGATAGGAGATGGGTATTAAAATGAACTGGTTCATTTGCTAAGCAAAGTGGCCCACCCACCAGCAATGGTAACACAGCTGCTTTCAAAATACATAAACCATACTGGGAGTTTGGACAGTAGGAGGAATATAATAGCCAAAGAACAAAACCAGCAGCTTGTCTCCCTTTAGGTACTTGTAGCTACCCAGGTACTGATACATAAAACTGCCCACAGCATTTTCATGTGGGGAGGGGGGAGGAAGAGATACCAAATTACGTTAATGAAACATAAGACAATGTGCTCACAGGTCGTCTACTTTCAAAATGCTTCAGTTTGTGAATTTGTAAATGTAAGTATTAAAAATAAAAACCAATATGACTGAGTCTCTGAAACAGAGTTTTCCTAACAAAGACAGAGCTTTATCAAAAGATTTGTAAATGGTCAAGACTAAGTAACAAACAGACAAAGCTGTTTAGACTGAGTCATCTTGGTAAAAGAATGTTCTTTTGTGGTTTGGCTTGCTGATACACACACTCGAAGTTGATTTAAGCCTGAAAATAGGGCAAAATTTTTTACTCCATCCTAGAACTGCAGCAGGACTTAAAGACAAGCTGGCGCTTTTCCAGCCTGTCAGCCACTGAATGCTTAGGAAGATTATTTTAATTAAATGGGCTTTGTGTTCCAAGTTTCCAAAGGGTTAATCCTATGTAAGCTTTTGTTTCATCAGCTAGAACAGGAGCTTGCCTAGCTTGAAAGTTCAATAAAATAAGGTAGTAGTAGGCTTTATACATGCTTTGACAGTTTGAGTCACTGTTATTGAAAGTTCCCATCTCAAGAGGTAAAAATCTGTATGCAGTCTGGTGGGCTGTGCTGACTTTCAGAAAGTATCGGTCCATCGCTGATTTTTGCAAACAGCAATACAAAATAGATAGATTGTTAAATGCTAGTAGGCCCAGACCTGCAGTGAAAAGGCAGGCACTGCCTAGTAAAGCTACTATTAAGTTTTCAGGGCAAAACTCGACTTATTTGCCAAGTAAAATTCTCAAAAGAACATTGATTCAGACTGATCAGAGTGATTGTGAAAGCAGAATATTCCTGCACTATTTCAAATGACTCACATAAGGTACAGCTGAATTTGGACACCTCAAAATCAGAAACATTAATGCAGTTTCATTTTCTATTTGCTTTTCTGCCTACTTTTCCATCCGAAAACAAGAATGATGTAAGTCACTTTATTGAATGCCTCTGGCCAATACCTCAGTGCTTACACAAACATTTAATTCATCAGACTTCTGATTTTCAAAAAAGTTGAAGAAAATGAGGCACCCAGGTCCTCTTGATTTCCAGGGAAAGCTGAACTAATACACACCCCTAAGAAAGCTGCAACCCAAAGTCCAAACATCAAGGGCAAATAAAATCTAACTTGAAATTTGACTTCTAGATGTATGAAGTCTGAACATCAGTTTTGGCTGACTATGGAACATTGCAGGACCACTGAAGATCTGTAGCTAATAAGAGGCACGTGAGGAAGATAAGGCTACTGCTGTTCTTTTTCAGAAGGCCCTCTGGGAAGTTCTCAATTTTTTCAGACCACAACAGGATCCTAGAATTGAAGGGTCAGCCTATGATTTCTCCCCTCACCCCTGGTCTTCCTAATCTTGCAAGCCTTGGAACAGAGGCAGGGAAAAGGAAGAACAGTGCTGAGACATTCCCAGTTGTCCACAGCCTACACTGGTGACACCCTAGGTCTATGACTCCAGCTTCCTTTCTCGATTTGCACAAAGAAATGAAAGAAAGAAAGAGAACACATAAAGAAAATATTTCAGAAAATGTCAGTGGGTTTGCCAATAAAAATCAACAATGAAGGTTTCATGGGGTGTGGAAGACCACTTTAGACTCAAGACTTTTTGTTTTGTCCTGCTTTATTGAAGATTTCTTAAAGGATGATCTAAGAGCATTCTGAATAAAATAGGCTAAGAGCTGGCATGACAAATAGTCTCCTCTAAAAGAACACCTCTGCTCTAATCACCAAAATAAGATCAGGCTCCTCAAGCAGCTCACTGTGAGAAGAAATGGTCTTCAGAGCTCTGCAGTTTGAATTGACCTTTCCTGTTTCTGAATGACACACTGAGGTGACCGGAAACAGACACCCCTCCCTTGATGCAGAAAGAACATCACTTGCATTTGTCCTTTACCCCCCTAAAACAAGGCAAAAGACTTTAAGCTGTCCCTCTCACAGGTTGGCCTAAGTGCAAGAGGAATGGATTTGCAGAGTCTAGAGTAGTCTAGAAGCAAACTTGGGAGCTAGAAGTACTACTGAAAGTCCTGAGAGTAGGTTTAGTGACTAAATGGGCACGAAAAGCACTGCACTTCTCCAACTGGTGAGTGGTGAAAAATGAGGGGAAAAAAAAAAAAAAAAATCAATTTCAGACCTCAGGTGTTCCAACGAGCTGCATTCCTTAACCAGGTGGGTAGATAAGTAAGCGATACGCCTGAAGGCAACAGACAGGAATTCAGACCTTCCAAGCTGATGCACCCCATTGCATGAATGATTTCTCCTACAGCGAGGCTGAATACAAAAAGCATTTGCAACTAAGGGGAAAAGAACGAATAGGAAAGTGTATACAGGCACTGAGCTGGGGCTCTGGAGGTCCATGTTCTGTTCTAGCTCCTTGGGAGGCTCCTAGTCTTCCCTGGAATGCTGCCTCCCACCTGTGAAACTGAGATGATGTTTCCTTCCCTGACACAGCGCAATGGAGATGACATTAGCCTACATTATCATGACAAAGCTGTCAGAACAGCCTATCGCTAAATACATGTGGACACTCAAAAATTGGAAAATGATAGAGTAACTCTGCATTCTTTGATGGATATGCTCATTTAGAAACATAAAAATACATCAAGCTCTCTGCTGCTTACTTTGGTCAGACACTGACTGGAAAATTTTACATGCTGTAAAATTTCACAGTGGAAAAGACAGACGTTCCCTGTGCACCTGCTGCTTCAGTTCTAGCTGTAATTTGCATTTTCTGTAACACGGAATGTCCTTCTGTCCCAAGTGGAAGGCCATTTTCTTGCCTTTTTAATGCTTTACAAGTTGAAATGCCCTTTGACATTAATCTAGTATTTTCTGTTCCCCCTAAAATGAGGGGTGATCAATTTGGCCCTCATCCACTGACAGACTGTACTTGGAATGTGTTGGAATCTTTCTACTGCAGCAAAGTAAAATACCATTTTATGAGCCCACTTGACTATCTGATGAATAAGAACCATTAGGAGACAAACCCTCTTGTTCCCTCCTTGAATGTGCCTTACCATGCAGCAAAGCTCGCTGCGAATTTGCCATGCTCTGTCCTGCTAAATAAGAGTCTTAAGAAGGGCTATCAGTGATAACTGGTAACTGCCATTGGATCTTTCCGTCCCACAGCAAATATGTCAATACAGTTTTGACATTTTAAATCCAGGCAAAACACTGGAATGTAAGAGGAAACACATCTGCACTAAAGAAAGATAAGTTCAGTGATAGGAGCCACACATGTAGTGTGAATCACACCAGAGTTACATGACAGCTGCCACCAGCTGCATAAGGGGCACTTGGTAAGTACATCTCTAGTATTGAAAGGAGCGTAGCTCAGGGAGGAAACATCACTCTGCAGACACATGGTTACATCTGCCTGGCAGGGCACAGCACAAAGCTCCTGAGGCCACACTGCTTTCAAAATGTAACCTTGCATCTGCACATGGCTCTGCCTTGCACAGTATAATCAACCATGGTCACACCTTAGGACATGTCTCTGCTTTCCATTTTAGTATGGCCATATTTTTGGCATTTCTGAGACCGCTTTTACTTTGGCAGACGACAGAAATAATTTCTTAGTAACAAAGCACGGAAAGACTTTCTTTGCTCATTGCCTCCATTTTCCATTACTGCTCTTGCAGCTCCTTGAAATTCTCAATGGAACAGAAAATTCAATCGGTCTCCTGTACAAATGATAGGGGCAACTAAACTGTCACATTTCAACATGCACAGCCACGTAACTCTGCCTCTAACCTTTACCTTAAGGGTTGTGACAGTGGTCTCAACCTTCTCCTCAAACGATTTGAAAGTTGGAGAATTCCTAGGAGAAAAAGAAAGTTGACGTAAGGAAGAAGAGTCAGTTGTAAACATAATGGGGTAACTCCACAATTTGATCACTTCTTACCAGACAACAGTGCTAGGACAGAACGAAGGCTGGCTGGCAGTACAGGGCTATAGACTGCTAGGGATGAACAGTCACTTGTGCTCTGTCAGTGAAATGCAATTAGGGTAACAGGATGAGTATTTTTTAGCTACAAATTTGCAAAAGCAGAGCATGTCTGCCTGGTAACCGAAAACACACAGTGACTGGCCTGCCTACCCTCCAATACATTTACCAAGTTCTCAGAGGAACAAACAGAGAACACTGGCTGTAGTGCTGCATTTCTATGGTTCCATCAATTTTTGTTGTTGCTGTAATGAAATAAACATATTTTTTTTCAACTGATGAGCAAATTAACGATCTACCTAATTAAAAAGTAACTGTTTAATGTTCAGAGCTAGGATGAAGGAGACTAGAACTACACAGAAAGTGGGTTCCAATGTCTTTGAGGAATCCTGATACCCCGTGCCTCCATGATTTTGTGACTGCAGGTGCATTCTGCTGCTTTCAAAAACAAAGGCATTAGAGAGACTGTGTTCCTAGGGTGTCCCTTTGACAAAGCTAAGGTCTCCTCTGCCTTTCGCTCCCTGTAGAACAGAACACAACACTGTTTTTGGGAAAATTGTGAGGCAAACACAGCTTAAAAGCATTAAAAAAAAAAAAAAAAAGGCAACAGCTGTGATTTTTCCTTCTTAAAGCAAATCACATATTTGGTTTGCTGACTTGCCCAACAACCTTGTTCATTCCTTCTTTCTCCAAAATTTGAAATATAGCTTCTCCCTAATTTTAAATGCAATTTTTTACATTTCATCCTGCAGACAGAACATACTGACCACAACTAATACCTGCCATGTAATATTATGAATATAATGCATATGCTGTTTTTAAAGAGTATGGCTCCCCATAGAGATCTGTACCCAAGTTGCCCCTCAGTTGCTTAGATGGAAGCCTCTTCTCTCCTTTCACAGCAGCTTCCCCATTGCTGATAATCCCTGTTCCATGTAGGAAGACATGCTAGAAACAGGCAAGCTGGTGAGTACAAAAGCTTGTCTCCTCCTGCAACAGTTCAGCCCGAATGAAGGCCTTGGGCAAATCTGCAGTAGATAAAGGAGACAGTCTTCTGGTTTTCTGTTCCTTGCTGGACAACTGAGAGATCAATTATAGAATACTTTGCACTTCATTATTAGCAAAGACTCTGCAGCTCAGAAACTTGTGGAGCAGGGTTCCTATTGTACTTTCTTTACCATAAGAAGCGAAGCGGTGACAGGAACCCTCTAAGCCCAGCACAGTATAATAAAGCAGTTACTTAATAGAGTGCTTAGTTCTTCAGCTTTTTTTTTTTTCCCCACTTATTGTGGTATATCCAGAAAGAGACTATAAAAACTACTACCACTGAAAGTGCAGTGGTAACTCCTAACAACGTGGCCAACAGGATGAACTAAAACCACTACATCCATTTTGTTCCTACATGAAATAAAACAACAGCGATCTTTAACCATAACGGAAGGTACCCTCACAGTGGAACAAATGAGGCAGAACCACTTCACCCTGGCAGGCGTCCATGCCTCTGTGTCACCCACAGGAAAAGGCAAACACATGCAGGAGCCTGCGCTTCATAGCCAATGGCTGCTAGAACTTTAGTGTTCTAGTTCATCCTCTTTACATATTCTGGGAACTTACCAGGAGCATGACGACGGCCTCTCTTTCTACAAGTACATTTATATCATATACCTCATCAGGCTAAGTTAAACTGACCCTAATTTAAGGAAAGACCAAACAGAAGCCAGTTGGAAAAATAATGTAGATTTACTTTTGGTTTCTGTTAAACAGGTGACAAACTCTACATAGGACAAGAAGGGTCAAAAGGAGAGAGAAATTGAGTTTTATGATTTACATTTGACCCACAGGTCACACTGGTGAATGCTTGCCTTAAACTAGCCACTTGCTGAAGCTGAATGAATTAGCATCCATCATATAGTTGGGAGATTTCTTTTACTCACACGCTTGGCAGGGAGTGGCGATATTCATGTATTTAGACGCCACAGGGGTAAAAAGAAAGCTGGATCCCAACTTCATTGAAAACAGTTGGAGCTTTACTTGAACAGACATCAATATTTGGCTGCAGTCAAGTAAAGCATGATTATAGCCATTAGAATATGAAAGCACTCATATAAAATCCCTCCATAGGAGCATGATCCAAAGCCTGCTGGAGTGGAAAGCATCTCTGACATTAATGGGCTTTGGATGATGTTCTAGAGACAGCAAAACAACTGAATTTCAGATTCAGTAATGCAAACCTGATATCAACTACCCAAATACATCTCAGAACTGCTTCGTTCACTCAAAGGCTTGTACAAGAGATTAAACAGTTAATACAATTAAAAGGAAAAAAAAAACCACCCAGATGGGCCATCCTGCAGCGCTTATCTACATAAGTAACTTTAATTGATTAAAGTGGGACTATTCATCGAACTAAAAACTGCAGCATCAGGATCAAAGTATGCAAATCACCCCTCATTACAGTGTTGAACATCACCATAGCAAATAGAATATGGTAGCGTATTACCTCATTGCAGGCATGCTTATGGAATGGCGAATAGAGTAACTGTGGGATGAAAACAAAAGATAAGGGGAAAAAAGCTGTAGAATCCAGTTTGCCACATGATTATAACATATGATTTTAATTCTTTTAACTTAACTTAAAAAATATATATACATATTTTCAAGAGTGCTAGTACTCTTCCTCGCCTGATGGCAACAGCTTGTCAGACTTACCTGTGAGTTCCAGCTCACTTTCAGCACTGAAGATCTTACCACCACATTCTCATGTCAACTGATCAGCAATTTGATAGGGCTCAAAAGAGCGATGCAAAACAGTTCCTGGCAATATCCACTTAAATGACACAGACTCCTGCTAACTACAGACACACACAACATGTGACAGAGGAACACAGCGCTACCTCTCCGTATGCCGCAGTGACAGACGATAAGCTCTGTGTTGGGCGAGTGCAGTACGCTTTGGGTTTTGAACATAAACAGAGCTGTTTCAAGGCAGTAGGCAATTGCCTTTGTTGCATGTACAACATATACAGTCCAAATAGCCAGTGTGTGCCCCCAGTTTGTACAGGCTCCTGCACAACAGGCTGCCTAAACAAGAGGTTTCTTCAACCAGAGAGCAGCTGCAGCAGCTGCTGGCCCCATCTTTCTAGGACGTTTCATCTCCTCCTTCACACCTCAACATTACCAAGGGTAGAAAGCAACACTTCCCTCCTCAGACTTCCCAGAAGCAAGAGTATTGAAAGGCTGGCCAGTGGAGGATGGAGGCTCTGCATTAGTCAAAGATCCCCAAATTGTCTTGCACACCTTCAGCCCTGCCAGTGACCGCCCTCTCTAACCACCTGACTTACACCAGCCACATTCTCCCACCTGAACCACCAAAGCCAACTCTGCCATCATAGCATCACCTACTCCCTGCGGCTGGGAAGCACCAAGCCTGTTCTGAATATGAATCTTTATCTGAAGTGTCAGAACTGTCCATAAGTACATTTAGATCTGAACATTTTAAGTAAATTGTGCACTGCAAGAGTACATATTGTTTCAAAAATTCATGCATGGCTACTTTCAGTGTTGACTGACAGGTGCAGCCTGGTCTGATTGAGAACAGTAAGAGCTTTACTTTAAGGGACACCACCATTTGGCTGCAATCAAGCAAAGCATGATTATAGCATTAAAAAATGAAAGCTCTCATATAAACAGCACATGTGGTTGTTCTAAACTCTACAAATTCAGAGCAGCACTGTGTCCATATAAACACATTAAAATTTTTTTTTTGTGTGTTTCAGAAATGGGGGCAGAGAGGGAGAAAAGCTATTTGACATGCAGGTGGGACAGAGAGATCTTATACAAACTGTTTGTTGTTGTGTATATTTTAAGGCTTCTGCTAAGCTCAGATAGCAAGAACTGACAGCAGACAATGCAAATGTTTCATGTTCAATTTTTCACATCATTTTGAAGACGTACAAAAGATTAGCCCAAACATTTCACAAGTGCAGCAAATCTTTAACAATCCTAGTAAAATTAAACAAGCGTGCTTGCTATTTTAGTCTTGTAAAACATGACAAATAGGCAAAAATAAGAGTTTGAAAGTATTTCAGCATAGGCTGCTCCTAATAGCAAAACATTCCAAACACAAAGGTTTAAGTAAGAATACATTGTGCCAAATTAAATTTGCACAGCTGAGAGACGGCATATGACAGACAATCTGAATACTAAGTGCATATTTTGAGTTCATCTTTTAATTTCTTTACAGAGGTAAGGATGCAAGTTACAAGAACAGTGACGACATCTCTTACCAGAAGCCTAAAACATTAAGGTTTTTTAAAGACATACAGGTCTGCGATGGTGATCAGTGCAGAGGCAGAGAACAGTGATCCTTCATAAAAAAGGTCACTAAATATTACATTTTGGTTTCATGTCAGAGTGAGATAAGAAGGTCAGTCTAGACCCCATTTTGATGTTTTCTCCATGAAGTAAGAGTCCATATTGGGATTGCTTAGCTGAACAGAAAACTGGTTCTTGAGCTGTCCTGTGCACTGACGATGCTACAAGACCAGCAGGACTGCAGAGGATTCAGGGCTGTTCAGCCCTTCTGCTGGGTGAACTGATGTAAAGCCAGACCACTTATAGAATCTTTGAACACACATAAAATTGTTTTATAATTCATCATATACTGAAGTGCTTTACAGCATCACTAAATTCAAGCTCTAAATATAAAGAGCCCCTTTAATCATATTAAGAACTTAGCCTACTATTTGAAATTTCCCCAGGACTGAAGACTTTTAAAGAGTCACTGGGCACACTTCGTGACTAATATATTTTTGCTTTATTGAAGAAGAGGTAATTAGAATCATAGAATGGTTTGGGTTGGAAGGGACCTTAAAGATCATCTACTTTCAGCCGTCCAATCTTCATAAAACTCTGCTGGCTGAATAGATTCTCACTGAGCGTTTGTCATTTATGTCCCAGCCTCTGACCGAAAAAGATAGTTGAGAGAATGGGATTACATATAAATAGGTCTTTCCAAGAGCAACATCTTTTGAATGTGTTCTTTATTTGAATTTGAGACTAAGCTACTCAAGAGCAAGGCAAACACTTAGTCCAGTCCTTTCCTCATCGTACTCACCATGCTGTAAAAATGAGGCATTGCAGTTTAAGTAGCATGTTTTTATCCTATATAATGATGCTGAAAGGAAAGAGGTTACTACACTACATTCCATAAAACAAATCCTGTCAAATACAGAGGCAGTATTTAAGGAAAGTAATGCGTCTTACCCAATTGAATGCGATCTGTGGCGGATGCACAAGGAAAGAAAAGCAGAAGTTGAAAGTATTATGAAAATGTAAAAAAAATATACATACATATCTGTAGCATGTCAAACCGCCTGAGGAGAAAAATAAAATCATTTGCATTCGAATCTTGATGCTGGAATTCATACTAGAACGTGGATCAGTTGAGATTCCTTCAAAGCAAAAATTTTCACACATTCCTTCGTTACACAGTCACCTGTTCTGTGTGCAATGAAGTACGGAAGTTTGGTCTGCTACACTTTGTGTTCTCTTCATTAGTTCAGATTTAAACAATGCTAACTGGTTTCCTTCCCAAAATCCCACCTTAATCTCATTGAAGAGAAAGTATAGGTGAACTGGAATTGTACATGTACATCAGCAGCAAATGGCTTTTTTTCCCCTTCCAGATTTCTTAATCATCTCTTTTGAAAAGGGTATGGAAAAAAAAGGGGGCTTTTAATTCCTAAAATGACATTTCTAAAACACTTGTTCCTTATTGAAAATACTTGAAACACTTGGACACTGTCTTCCAGCTCACAAGAAACTTAATTAAGGCAGCAGAACTGGGAGAAGCACACTGATACACAATATTCAAAGGCTGTTATTAAGGTTCCAAAGTTGAGAAATGATGAGGCAGACAGTCTCTCCTTCATCTGTGTGTTATTGATGTAGTCTTTAATTACAGACCACTTCAAGGGAACACCGGCCTCATGCAGCGAGCCAGATAGATGGTGCACACTTAATGAACACCTCTTCAATACTTATTTTTCGCATCCTTTTTCAATGCGTGGCGTTATGCATTATTTACTGCACAATATTCACACCTTGCTCCAAAGAAATGCATTGATTTCTTCAGGGTTATTTACAGAGCTTATCATCATGCATATCGGTGCTTCTCAAACATCCATGGATTTATCTTCCCAACACATTCCTGCTTAGACCAGCGTAAGTAATACTGTTGCTGTAAGTAGCCTCCTTTTACTACCTGCTGACTCCCAGTAAGGGCCACCCTCTTCTCCATGCCAATACAGACACTTGGTACAGCCATGTAAGGAAATCTGTGTTACTGCAGAGCTCGAAAAAACAGCACAAATGAAGGGGTGAGCATCAGTAGAAATGAGAGCAAACTGCTTCACCCATCAGCAAAAGAAATGCTTATGAAATTACATTCTGAAGCAAGATAGTATACTATTTCCTTTATAGGGGATATCAGAGACACAGAGGTTTAAGAACAGTAGTTTTGGGTATGACAGCTACAGTATTTCAAAGAATTCAGCTACCAATGAGTTCAGCAACAGTTTTAAATGCTCAGAACCTAGATCACGGAAATCCTGGAGATGCATGTGCAAAAACTCCACCACCACAAAAAACCCCAAAAGGCACAACGAAAATCAACTCCCACAGCACTAAAGTAAATTAATTATACCTGAGCCATCTCCAACAGACAGTGCCCTGACCTGCTTCTTTAAACTTCCAATGAGACATTTCACAGCCTTCAGAAGTAACTTGTGCCCCTGTTCAGCTACATTTGTGTACCACTAGCCTAGCACTTTCTAGGCCCTTATCTGCAAAGCAAGATGGTCCCCATCTCTGCTTTTGATTTTTTTCCACTTGGCAATAAAGCACCTTACACTTTGCTACACTGAATTTTACCATTTAAAATAATTTTGAAGTCTAATCCTGATGTCTGAACTGCTTGCATTCCCTCCCACTGCAGTCATCTGGGGATATTAAGTGTACACATAATGCCATCATCTAAACCAGTAATGAAAATGCTGAAGAGCAACAGACTCAGGACAGATGCCTGCAAAATCATGTGTTATGGTGAGCTACTAAGACCTGTTATTTGAATATAATTTTCAGCTCCCTATGCCCTCTTCCTGCTAAAGCAGTAACACCTAAACTGTTCTCTAGTTCTGCAAAAACAGTATGGACAGCTTTATCAAAGTCAAGCGCTATCACATCTCCTGCCTCCCCTCTGTCCTCTGACAGGTACTGTCAGTTCAAGATAACTGTTCTTGACAAATCCTTTAATGTTTTTGCCATCATGCTATCTTCTAGATACTTAGAAAATAACAGGTTAATGCATTCCACCAGTATCCATTTTGTATTTCCCAGAATTTCCCTTGCCCCTTTCCAGAGAGATGAACTTTGCCTTCCTCCACCCCTCTGGTACCCCATATGCCTTCTATGCTGATTCCTGTCATCTGAGGGGCACATTCAGCTGCCACAGTCATGCCTCCAAGCTCTCTCTCCCTACAGTCTTCTGCCTCTTTCCACATGCGCCTTCCAACTCCTGGCAGGAATAAGGCATTATATTACCTTCATTCATCTTGAGAGCTGGCTCATACCAGGCATTGAATTTGAAAGGGGTCTGTGTGATCATGTAATTAAAGAAAATGTACAAGACAGTTGAATGAAGGATGCATAAGCAGTATAGCTGCTGGCATCCTAATTTGCATGTATGCCTTTGTTAGCCTGATCTTTAAACACATTTACTTGTGTAGTAGTAATGTATGTGGTAGTGTGCATGTAGTACTGTAGTGTACGTAGTTTCCCTTTTCTTATTTTTAAAGCAAACCAAAAAATGAGGAAGTCTCCCACTTGGTATCACAACTTATTTCTAAGGCGGCCATCCACAGGGCTGAAACTCTCAGATCCACATAGACAGCTGCAGAGTAGTCCAGTAGTATCGCATGAAAAGATCCAAACTTTACCAGTATGCAAAGGACCAAGGGATGAAAAGATCCTGAACTCTGTATCACATCTGTGCTCTACATGGCAAGAGCCATGTTGAAATGTTAGTGTAACCTCTAGTTCTCAGAGATCTGAGCCCACGCTACTGCCCTATGAGTGACCCAGGACTCCCTTCTTCCCTTTTGCCTTCCTTCTCCATGTCAGAAAATGTTAAAGGAAACAACATGAGCTGCGGCTGGAGGGGCAACAAAGCATCCTGATGGCATATCATTAATCACAAGAGCTATTAATGAAGAATCTATTAACTATACTACTAGTGCCTGGTTTGTATCCTAAAGCAAAACTATACTGGTTTTATATGCATTTCTGGTATTTCTAGTAACACGATAATATTAAACAGAATGCATTACAACTGCGAAGAGGCCTTACAAGCACTAATAATTGATACAAAATTCAGAAGATGTAAAATGCTAGTTCATGCATGAATGAATTAGAAAGTTGTGACTCTGGGAAGCTGGGCTGGGGATGACAGAGAATCACGGCAGCTGCCTGAAAAGCACTTTGACCCCAAAGGGTGGCTTCTCTGTTCTTTGGGAGACAAATTTTGTCATTTTTCTTTCTTGTAGATTCCATCTTCTTGAATTCTAACACAGCAAAATAGCACATTTGGGGGAGTCTATCTGGCCTGTTGCTGATATATGATACTTTAGTAATATTTTTAGAGCTAACAGAAGGTGAAAATTAGACCTTGCGTCTTCAGAACAGAAATATGTGTTTTATGTCGTGCTCTGGACAGCTGACATAGCAGGCAACCTGGAAAGCATAAATTTGTTTCACAAAGGCAGCAGGCTTCAATATTTAGTCAGGCTGACTACAAACCCTTTCAAAATCACCATCACGACAGGCGGGGGGTAACACTGCTGAACATACTGGGAATTATGATGATCATCTGGATTTTAGAAATCAGTTTCAAGAGTCTGCTCTGAACGAAAGCAGAACAGGGATTTGCATCTGGATGCCATTGGTGACTATCAGCCTTAATGCCTAACCAAGAGAATTAAGCCAGTCTGATGTGTGTTTAAATCAGCATTATGGGAGGGGGCAGTGATAATCCATATACTAGATCACTGAAATAAAACGATTTGGATTACCAAAAAGCATGCAAACAATGAAACAAAAAAATGCATGCCTCCTTACAGCTTACTCCCCTAAACATGGCTGGGATTGGAGTGGGAGAGGGGAAGATTTTTAAAAGCAGGTTATTTAAGTGATAAGGTTTTACAGTGTGACCTCACTCTGGACTGCACATGCCCAAGCTGAGTCAACACCTTAGGCCAGCTTTGCTGATGAGGGAAGCATACTGACCATTACTCTAGATTTAGGATGTTCAGCTAATGCAAAAGGACCAAGTTATGCTGTGTTTTATGTAACTTCAACATACTGGCTCTAGTGCTTGCTGCTTCATCATCAAGTGTCAAGAAAACTCTCCTAACTGAGAACCTAAGTGAAAACAGTAAGTGTCCACAAAAAAATGACAGTGCCGGTAGTTTCGCATTTTCCTGAAAAATTCCCATCCAGGTTCAAGGTAATAATTTTAATGAGAGAAACCTACTAGAAACAGGCTTCTTGATTAATCAAAATGCTTATGGACTTAGCCTCTACTTTGAGCCCTTGGCTAAAGGGCTAATGGGATAAATATCACCCCATCTGCTTTCCAAGCGATGGTCAGAAGCATGATCACCATGGGGGTTCGGGGTTGATACTGACAGGTAAGACAATGGAATTTGGTAACCGTGATTAATTAAGGGAAATATTAGAGGAAAAACATGCTCTACTACAGTGAAGACATTTCTGCCTTACCCTATGCAAAGCACAAGCAACAGAACCTGAGAAGTACTGAATTGTTAAATCATCCTCCGCTCTATGATCAAGAGCCAGCGTTGAAGGTATTCATGCACCAAGTCTTTGGTCACTGCTGTAATTTAAAGCATGGAAACAGCAACAGGACCTGTTCACTGAGAAGTGGCCTTGTCTTTTTTACAGGAGGAAGTGTTAAGAAAGCACAGAAAATGAAACAGAGGATATGTCCCATGCAGCACATACATTTCTCAAAAACACAGAATACAACTGCAAATGCAGGGAAGGCAGCAAGAACACACAGAGGTAGGAAACAAGCTTGAGAAAGCAACTCATGCAACTGGAGCCTCAGCCTGGAGAAGAGGTAAGTAAAATACGATAAAATCACAGAAAATGATGAGTGACATGAAGGGCAGCAGAAGGACTACACTCACTGTTTCTCATAATAGAAGAGCCAGAAAGCATCAAAGGAAAGACCAGGGAGACTCAGAATAAGGAATGAATGAAGGAACAAATAAGCCACACACTTCTTTACCACATAACTGTTCATCTGGGGAGACATGAGGTGTACGAATGTCAAAAGCTTATTCAAGTTAAAATAAATTTTTTACAAGTTAAATTAATGAAGAAAAACCCTTCAAAGGGTTTTAAATGAAACCTCAAACCTCTGTTTTAGAAAGTTTTAAGCTCTCAGATTGCTGAATGCTAAAAAAATGTATTAGGAAAATGTAACTGCATGCTTCCTTATTCTTTTATCCTTTTAAAGGCATATACTACCTATGGATGTTTAACTGTATCAAGTCAAACAAGCCTTAGTTTATGTTCATACCCTGCTTGCAAGTCACTCACTAGATTTCCATTTTAAACTGTGATGTGGAAGAAGACATTGTAAAGCAGATCATACAGTGATGAAGGTTTTTGGTTTTTAGTTTCACCAACAAAAATAGTAGTACTTCTGTAGAGGGTTTATTAAGCTGTATGTAAAAGGCAGGTATAAAGAAGGGACTCTAAAGATTTCTTAAGATTCAGATTAAAAAATAAAAAAGTGGAAAAAAATGGTTTTAGCTGCCAAGATCTATGCTTCCACCATTTGCAGCAAAAAAACCCCATACATATTTGAAATGTTGCAAAAAAGATTCAGAGATCTTAGATATAGTTACCTCACGCATTACAAAAAGACCAAGAAAGTCAGTATATGCCAATACCTCTAATAAATGAGACTCTAATTCTGCAGCTCAAACAATATATTGTAGAGTTACCCATGCCCATTTATTTTATCACAAACAGATCAACTCCCTAAACCACCTGAGAAGTTCTGTAATCCTGCTACCATGCTGAAAACTGAAGTGTTGGTTTACAGTGTACAATATCTTCATTTATGCTCCCAATGTGAGGAAATTTAACATCAACACTTCTAAATATACAACATATAAAGCCTGACGTTTAAGTTGCATTGAAATGACAGTTCTTGTCCTGATCTCAACTTGTTACTTTCATCACATTTTTTTTTATATATGCAACTGCAGAACAAAACTTTGCCTTTGTAGATCTTGAAAAAGCTGATAAAAACCAGCCTGAATTATTTTTTTTATTTTTCCATAAACAGCTCCAAGGCAGCTTGTTTTCATCAGATGATCTTGGTCTCCAGAATCCATGTATGAACAAAATTGGGTGAATAAAGATCTAACAGCAATTTTTTTGTTCCGTTTTACTTGTACATTTCCTTGAGCTTGGATTTCAAATTACACTTCTTCTTTTAAACCAGCACTCAAGTAAGAATTATATCTTCATTCATCATTATCCCTGCTTTTTGTTTGAAACCATGAATGTCATAAAATACTCTGACTACAAACTACTTGAACCTTTAAAACAGTAATGTAGAAGGAAAATAAGAGCTGACAGGTGACTTTTTGTCCTCAAAGTAAGACCAGAGAAGCAGCAAATCCCTATACCTCATATCTCCGAACTTCTTGCTGATAGCAGTTCCTACATTGCTGATAGCTGCTGTTGCTTTTTGTCCTGCATGGCTCAGGGTCTCATGTGTTTTCTTGTAACTGGAAACAAAAAATAGAACAGAAACAGTGATAAGTATTAAAAAAAGAGAGGCTAGAATCCCCTGCAATTAATTCCCTTTTCCCTTATTTCCACATCTTCAAGTCCCACCCACTGAACGGTTAAGAAACACAGTAACTGTAGCACAAAACAAATTCCAAAGACATCCACTTCCGCACAGCTTCCTAAGTGCAGTTTAATCCTAATGTGAGCAAAATGCTCTCCAGAGCAATCCTTCACCATGTCTCTTTCCCTTGTAGATAACATCCCCTGAGTGGGTCAGTGTAAGCTGTTTAAAAGTGGAATTCAGTGATTTGTTGAATACCTATTTGATACAATTTCTGTTTACAGAAAATAACATTTACATGAAATAAGCATTCTTGCAGCAGACACTGACTTGGTAGCAAAATCTGCTGTCTAAAGCACCAAAGAGAAACGGGACACATGCAACTCCGCTCTTACCTGCATATACATATTAGGTACATTTAACAGATACACTTCAAAATGACTTGTTGATATTTCAAATTAGACAAAATAGATCAAATATGTTTCCACATTCTACAATTTTACTTCTTTTTAAATTTCTTTAAAGGAAGAATGTTTTAGGAGAGACAGAGAAAGAAAGATGAAAAAATCTAGACATTGAATACATATTCTTAATAGGGCTGAATCCTTTTAGAAGTCAATTCATTTCACATACAGCATACATTCAAACAGAATCATCTTAATTTACTGATCCAGAATATATGCTCTGACCCACACAGACCCTTCAGTACAGTTAAGTTGGATTCTTAGAGTAATCAATAAGCTTTTCTGCACAGTTGCTTTTCTGCTGACTAAATTATGAGCATGTCAGAGGCTTCCTTTCAAGTAAATCATCTGATACTCCCAGTGACGCAGACAAGCTCAGAATTGGAAACACTGACCTAGTAATGAAAGGAGAGCACGTGCTAATCAGTCTTGTACCCTGTCGTGTGCATTGGAAGAAGAGAACTGAAGAAACTATCATGAAAAATTCAGAAATACAATTGCACTCATTCTACTTCTCCTTTGAACAAAATCTGTAAAATTGCAAATGTGTACCAAAATATGCTGGAGATTAATAAAAATATCCCATTGCCTAATTCCTGAAACAGAATATTTCCTTCTTACTTGTAGGTCTATGAAAGCAATGTAACTTTCCGGAGGCAGGAGGGGAAATCTACTCCTGAAAGCCCTCTGCTGAGGGCTGCATTTTACAAGCCACAAGTTACAAGACAGATGCCACATAATGCTCTATTCTTTCAGACAATATTCTATCAACAATTACTTTTCCCCAACACAAATATTTTGATTTTATGTTCCTAAGCCACAAAATATCTTACAGACTACTGACACAACAAGTTCTGTTTGCTATGTTCTAAGTTTGGACTAGGGTACCAAATATCTAGAAATCTAGAGTTAGATAAGCTGAATCAATCACATGCACAATGTTGAATGACAACAAGGGCTAAAACATTGCATCAGTGGCAGAAGGAGCAAAAATTATAAACAAAGGCAGAGCACTGGTTATGCCTGTTTTATTTATTCTGGTGGAATACAGAGAAGACCAAAAAGGTTGTTTTCACTGGATCTACTTTCTCCTTAGCGGTCTGTCCCTGGACATAGCAAGACCGCAATGCTCTTGTATCACTGAGGCTTCACTCTCTAGCTTAACTAGTTTAATAGCTGTGTCATTCTCTTGCTGTCAGTGGACATACTCTCAATACAAACTAGAATGGGATGAAACCCTAAAATGGACATTAATGATGCTTCAGTCAAACTACAAGCACGTAGCTTTTTGATAAGTGTTGCCTATGAAAAAAATTAAAATCAAGTATTCTAAAGCCTGCAGCATACAAGCCTTTAGACGTTTTCTTAAGAGAAGTTTCCTAAACCATTCAGCACATGTGGCATTTTGCTGATGACAAAATGGAGGCCAAGACTGGACTTCCAGGTCTAAAAGATCCTTGGTAGCAGAATCTATTTACACATAGGTTGACTGTACACATAAAATACTTTGCAGATATCCTTCCGAACTGATGGTTTGAAGAAGACACCTTGGAGTTAATTTTATTCACAGGCATATTTAGCTTTGTGATGAAACATCTCCATGACTTACCTTTCTGCTTCAGGTTCTTCACAACTGTGTAAAACTGTTAGGAGAATAGTCCCAAATACCCCACAGAGCAGACAGACTCAGATTTAATCGAGAAACATTAGATTCCCCTACATGTTTCCGAACATTACATGGGTCAGAACACACCTTCTGGGAACTGGCTGAAATAACACCTATTTTGGCATTTCAACTAATACTGTGCTTTCTCTGTAAATCTCATGAACCCAACATCCTCCCCTGTATTTTCACTAACAAGGAAGACATGGAGACTGCATATATGCACCTAATACTTTTGGCATTACATAACAGTGTAAATCCAGCTAAGACTGTTATACAACTGGTCTTTTTTCATCATCAACTTCAGAAAAATTACCTGTGACATGAACCCCTCCTCCCTTCAGCAATACTGAAGAGGAGCTTTAAGGACCAACAAAATAACAAGGATAAAAATGCAGTGCAACATGCAATACTTGTCAACAGAGACAAGCAGCAGTAATTTCCATCTTAGCAGAGCTCACTGATAGCTAGCTTAAAAATCAAGCTGCCTCCATCCCTGCCTCTCCACCATTATGCATATCACTATGCCTTCTTCATAAATAAATTCTCTTTCCACAGAGCACATTGCCTTACTGTAGTTAGTTACGCTCTATATTGATACACAGCACCGTATTTTGGCTCAGGCATTTTTATCCTCATAGTTATGTCATATTTGCAGCATTCATTTAATACCTTGCCAAACACTCTAGTAACACTGACCTCTTCAACATATTCTCTCTGACCTCTGGGAATCTTCTCAGTTGAACATAGCATTAATCATCTGAGGTAGCAGTTTTCATATTCTTGTGTAACACACACTAGTTGCAGTTTCATTTTAACGCACTCAACAGCTTACACAATTTTGAGAAACCTTTAAGAGTAGAAATAAAGTTGGATATTCCAGGTAAGCTCTACTAACATCTAATCATTGCAAAAAGTGCTGTACATAGGGCTTAAGTCCTCCTAACACCACCACCTGCTCCAGCATGCTAAGTCATCGACAATACCTGTACACACATCCTCTGAGCAGCCATCCCTGGCAATTGTTAGGCAAGTACTGACCACCCAGCTCATCAGGACAGGTGACAGCATGTCAGCAGTCAGTCAGCCATCGGCTGAAATAAGGACAGTGACCCCGAACCTTAAGGCAGAAAGGCTCCAGCAGAAACAAACTCAGAGAATTTAGGACACAAAAATTCAACAAATACCACCTTTCACCCAACCCATAGTGCGTATTTTTACACAAATCCACCATTAGGCTCTGTGTCTTTCTTACACTAATACAAAGTCACCATAACGCCCCTGAGTTTAACAGCATTATGCCAGATGCCCAGTAGCATTGTTAAAAGTATAAACAGGCTACATTATTCATGCAGTTAGAGTAGAAATCCCTTCTCTGTTTTTGTGGCATGTAAACATACTCTATAGCACAGAACAATTGCTGGTAGTGGCTAACAGGGATCATATTCCATGCTTTATATTTAACAGTAAATATTTATAATGTATTTCACAGAAGAATTAAACAAATATGGTATGTGAATTGCTGTCACAATTGTAAACTTGTAAATAAAACTCACCTGTGTAATTTTGAACACTACCTTTTTATATTACATTATCCTAAGAATTTCATCCATCAACTTCCAATTATAATTTGGTTTTTAAAATAAGGAACTTCTCTAACAAAAGCAATTGCCTATAAAACTGATTATTAAAGGTTATCATAAAGTATGCTGATATCGCAGTTATATTCAGATAACATGCCCAATGCATTTAAAAGAAGCTTTAAAGATAACTCATCTTCAATACTGTAACATACTAATTAGGCAAAGTAGATTTGCAGCATATTTTGACTGCATTTTCACCTGACAGTTTCATACACTGCATTTAGGTTGTGGTATCATATGACAACCAGGTCTCACTAGCTGACTTTTACAGCCAGTGAAAGCAAATGACAAAGATACTGTTTCATAAAACACGTGTGAAGAAAACAGTGCTTCATATAGAGCATAGCCAGGCAGCAGACAGAGAGAGAGATCACAGAACCAGACGTTTAAATGACCAACATCATCTGCAGGATAAGACAGAATAATCATACCGCATGCTATTTGTCTCATCTCAGCTCAGTACAGAATTGCCCTTCACATGGCAGAATTGAAACTAACCTTCCTTCATAGGTGCAACACATGGGTTTCTGACAGAAGTAGGCTACAAATTTAATATCCATATTTTGCACGGCAAGCTGCACATTCGACACACTACAGTAAATAATAAAGAATTTAAATTCAGCTTCTGTAAAATTAGTAGATCCGCTAATTAGTACATCTTCATTCAGCATTGTGCCTCTCCATCAATGCTTGCTGGCAAATTAATCCATTCGAGAAACGCTCTTCTGTGATAAAGCTTACATAAGATGCAACAAAATGCAAACAATTAACAACAAAACCATACAGCAGAGCAGAGCCTGGTAGCACAAGCCATGCCCTATGGAGCTTGTTTTTTTTTTAGTTTTCAAACCATTAGTCAGCTTAAGAATGACATTTCTGGAATCAATGTAAAGCATCTGGATCTCTGAGAAACTCTTAGCTAGAAAACCATTTTTCTGTTGATTTTCTGTGAAAAATAGAGCTCAGTATTAACTAAATTATCCTAATACTCAAATGAAATAAATGCATATGTGAATGGCAGATAACACATACAAAACATTCTCCAAGAACAATCATATTGCCACTTTGCCCACAAATGAACTTTAAGGTGTTACACAGCTTGGGGTTTTTTTTAGTGCTCATCTGAAATTTATTCCAACTGCAAAAACAAATGACAGATTTACTTTTTAGACATTCTTCCCTTTGCCAGGTATGTTAAGAATTAATTGAAACTGTGCTGGCACAGGGATGGGTACATATGCCTATATCAGTCAAAGGAAGTATGCCCCAGGCAGTTCCTCTCCCACAGAGAGAGGAAGGGCAGAGCTGAGGGAACTGAACCTCTGCTGGTCGCAGGGGACCTGCCTGCAGCCAGAAATCCGTGCACAGCACACAGAAGATGACTCTTCAGTAGGCTGGGGAGAGTCATGGGTCAGGAAAGGTGCCAGACAAAGGTGACAAATATTCTGTGCTGTCTTGCACTGTAATCTTCAAAAACATAGGGATACAATTGTGCGAAAGGCACTATTTGTGCAATGCAGCATAGAATTGGGGAAAAACAAGCAGTTGTGGTACTGTTAATCTCCAGATAGAAAAGCCACAACATGTTGGCTCAAGCACAGATGAGCTTGAGAGATTCCAGGCTGAAACTTCACAGTTCATCACACCTTAAACTATGCCTATAACACTGTTTGTGGGCTCTGTACCGTACACTAGATCAACAAAATTATGCAGATTAAACATATCCCAGTCTCCCTTTTCCTTTCTTTCCCTTCCTTTTTCTTCTTCCTCCACTTCCTTCCTCTTCCTTCCTGCTTTTTTTTCCCTTTCCTTTCTTTCTCTTTCCTTTTGCTTCATTTCTGGTTTTCCTCCTCTTTCCATTTCTCCCTTCTCTTTCCTTTCTTTCCCTTCCCTTTCTTTCCTTTTCTTCCCTTTCCACTGACCCTTTCCTGGATATTTTTAATCCTGGTCATTTCAGGGATTCCAGCATACACTCAGACCTGGCCTCCCCTCCCCTCCCTAGAGTTAGATATACATACATACATACAGGTAACTAGAATATATGTGTACATAATTTCTGGCGCCCAATGATAATTACAGTGGGTTCTTCCTGGATAAACTAACACTATATTCATTGATCTGGAGAAGATCACCTGACCTTGCTGGGGAATTCCAGTTAGCTGAAGGTTCTGGTGTAAAAAAGTGGACATACATCTTTTAGGAATGGGACAATCAGAATAGACTAAATTATCTTCTCAAAGTCCTTTCTCCAACCTTATTACTCCAAATTCAAGGCCAGAGATTCATGTGGAAAAGCAGCAAAAAAATTATCTTTGAAGAAGGCATGAACATTGCCTGATCTGACCCAAAGAACACAAAGTCAGTGAAAGCAACAGGCTCCCTTTATTTCCATATAGCACAGGCTCACACACGGGTAATGTGCTTGCTAAAGCTAACATGCAATTTCTTCACTTAGCTGCTACATTCATTTGCAAATCCAGAGAAGAAAATGTCAGAAGGTGATTACACATTGCAATGAACAGAAACACCCACATTTCTTTGACTACCACTCATAACAAGTATGCGTGTGGGAACATGGTATACTGAATTCCTAAAAGTCACAGTAGGACTGTGGTTGTCCACAAATTATATCTGACTTCCTGAGAAAATTCTGAACCTCCAGAACACATTACTGTATATTTAAAGTTATACTAATGAAAACTGCAGGTACCGTAGTACATTTTAAGTCTAACACCCATGCAGTGCAACTATTACTTTCTATTTTCTCATCACCTGGCAGAAATCTGAACTACAAAACATTAAGTTCCCACTGTTTCTGGAAACCCATACAATTGTCCACAGGTTCCCTACCAGCAGAACTAAGTTTGCTCACATAGTTTTCAACCAGTAGTCAACTTTATTCTGTCTCTGGAAGGAAAGGCCAAGTCCATGTTGAATGCTCTTGTCCCACACCTCAGGCAAGTATTACATGTAAAAGCAGAGCAATATTGAAAACTTCCTAAGGTGGCCTCAAAAGATAGTCACCACCTGAGAAAGCCCCAGACATCTGCCTAGAAGACATGCTGTTCGGAGCTAGCACTTACAGTTCTCTTGAGTCTGGCCTCTAATTCATGAGATTTTCCCTTTCTGCAACAACTGACAATTTTTGTCTGTGAGGGCAAAAGATGAAAAGTCATTCTGAAACATAGCTTTGTGAGATCCCTGTCCTAGATGGCAGTCTTGCATGTGCCCACCTTCCATCACATCAAAAGCTTCCCAATCCCCTGGCTGGAATCACTAAGTGTATGGGCTTTGAAACATTTCACTTCATTTCACTACTACAGCCCTCAAGGAGAGAATGGGTTCTCTTTAAGTTTTTAACTATTCTAATAATTTATTGGCCATGGCACAGCTGGTCTGAATGTCTGGAGTACTGGGTTTTTTTTGGGGTGGGTGGGTGGGTTTAGTGGCAAAACCAACCATTTTCATCTCCCTTGAAGCTCCCTGGAAGAGCACCAAATTAAAAGCTGAGGGACAGACAAAGCTGAGCATGGTTCCAACATACACGCTTAGCAAAGGTCAAAGTATCTGATGGATCTATGTCCTTAGTGCTTCATGTAAGGGACTGGTGAGAAGGATAAATTAACCCTTGTAACCTTCTCCATATATAATGCAATGCAATTCTGTAACTGCACTGAAGGATACTATTACTTGGGACTTTGACTGTCTGAAAATAATGGGGTAACAGGACTCACAGGAAGTTCAACAAAGGGAAATGCAAAGTCCTGCAGTTCGGGTTTAATAACCCCATGCACCAGTAGAGGCTAGGGATCAACCAGTGGGAAAGCAGTCTTGCAGAAAAAGACCCGGGGTCCTGGTAGACAACATGTTGAACATGAGTCAACAACATACCCTCACAGCAAAGGTGGCTAACAGTATCCTGGACTGCATCAGGAAGCGTGATTTCAGTTTGAGGGAGGTGACCCTTCCTTTCTACTCAGCCCTGGTTATGGCCACACATGGAGTGCTAGGTCCTGTTCTGCACTCCTCAGTACAAGGCAGACATGGAAATACTGGAGCAAGACCAGTGAAGGGACCTAAAGATGTCTCAGGGACTGGGAGCATCTCTCATATGATGAAAGGCTGAGAAAGCTGGGACTGGTGAGCCTAGCGAAGAAAAGGCTCATGGGAGGATCTCATCAATGTGTATAAATAACCTGATGAAAGAGTAGAGAAGATAGAGGCAAACTCTTCTCAGCGTTATCTAGTGCAAGTACAAGAGGTAATGGGCACAAATTGAATGGAAGAAATATTTAAACAAAAGCAAAAGTTTTTTTCACAGTAAGGGTAATCAAACATTGGAACAGGCTGCCCACAGAGGCTGTAAAGTCTCCATCCTTGGAGATATTTAAAGGTGACTGGACATAGTCCTGAGCACCCTTGCTTTAGCTGACTTTGCTCAGGGGAGTTGGACAACACAGTCTCCTGACATTGCTGTCAACCTCAACTACTCTGTGAATTTGTATAAAACTATGTAAATCTTTACTGAAGCTATCTTCTTGCCATAATGCACTCTGCAGTGAAAATCTGAAGTACAGAAGGTTAGAGAAAGCTGTGGGAACTTTACTGAAACACCAGCAAACAACTTTAACTAAGTAAACACACTGCATTCAGGTTACATAAAATCTTTCCTTTGTAGCAAAATCTTCACTAGAAAAGCTCAGTTATGGTCTTTGTAAATATCCCTGTAAAGAGATTTTTAATGATTTTTTAAGCTCAAATAAATAACCTCAAAAGGCAACAACATTACCCTGCTTCTAGCATCTACATAAGAATGAATTATCTATGTTTAAATTACAAATAAAAAACTTGCATTGCTAGAAGCTATCTGAATACCCACCCACCTCTATTCACTGGAAACCTGATCTTTAAAAAGGTGTGGGGGGAAGTCATTACAGTTGAATGCCTTACCGCCATGAAAGCAAATTAAACTTGAGGCAATCATTTGCTCTCTAGTTACTGATATCCTCTGTAGTAGAACCCCCTGCCTTCCCTAACCCATAGATTATACTAAAAATCAGTGCACTGAAGAATAGCAGGGGAAATGAACAAGGAACTTGAAAAATGCGTTATGATTCCGGTCATCATAGTAAGTGAATGACTTCCAGACGTATTTCACACAAGGCTGAAAAATGCAAACAACATTACAAGTTTTCTTTGGAGAAAAACAAAGGTGATTTTAAAAAAAGCTGATCTGATACAAAAAAGGCTGCATATTACTGTTGCAAATATCACTTCCTACTAGAGACAGTCAGAATTGCTTTTGCATACCTTAAAGCCTGAATTAATGACAAGGAAACAGACTTTGTACAGAACTGTATGTTGAGCCTGACATAATCTTCAATCTGTAGAGGACACCAGCCCGTTGACCTCCAGCTTTAGCTTTCCTCAGTATGAAAACTACGACTAGGTTTGTTGGGTTTTTTTTCCTTTTTAATCACAGCAATCCTTTAATGACAATTTCTGACATGTACATGTCAAGCATGGTCAGGCTAACTCCTAAGTTACCCATAGTCAACCATTTAAAATGTAAATGCTTTACAATAGTCAGAATCTCAACTTAAATTTAGTCATTCCAGGTGGCGTCCATCCTGTGAGTTAGTCTTAACTAATGTTCAGATACACTTTACAGAACTGTTTGAGACAAGTCCACCCCTCTGCCTCTAAGGCCATTTTAACCCTGCACCCCTAAATGGAGAGCTTTAAAAAAATTACTAACAAAAGGACAAAATTTTGGTGCTTAGCTGTTCTCTGTGGCTTTGAAAAGTTCCCCATTAAAAGAAAAGTGGTTTTAACTTCCAGAAAAGCACAGTAATTAAAAACCCAGTAAGACTGAGTGAAAGCAAAACTTGCCTACTTAAAAACAGGTGCTTTTAAAATTTAAAATGACTAATTGTGGATTTAGAAGCCTGAAGTACAGGCATGTAAATATTTTGAACTTTTATTTTGTAAAACAGGCTTTTCATCCTTAGGAAATCACAGAATCTTGGTGAGTAATGCTATTCCATTGCTATTTTTGTGCAGCAACAACGAATCACCTCTATTAACACATCCATTCTGAAGAATGCTGGATTACCGTGATTTGTACTACCACCAGTGTACTGGCATGAGTGTCAGCCAGAACTATATAGCAGTTGGACCACGGATATTAGGATTTTCAAGGGCAAAAATGGACTTCTGCTGCTCAGTTCCACATAACTACCTGTGGAGACTCATCGCCTAAGGCCTTGTTGTTTCTGAAACTCATCTTAAATAAAAAGTAGCAGCCTACAATACTGATAAAGTCTCCTAAGTTTCTCTATCCTTGTGGAAAATATCAACATTGTGAAGTGAAAATGAAAAGCTCTCTTGGAATTTGCTACCAAATTTCAAGTAAAAATGCAAGTTTTTGTTTCAAAATTTTGCTAGTGTCTCCCAGTAACTAGTTCAGGTGTCTTGTGCCCCTCCTCTCTTCTAAAGCTCAGTGTCTCTAGACTGTCCTCTCCTAGCACATGCCAAACACCCACACTGAGCTAGCATGGATGCCCTTGTTAATGACATGTCACATGAAATAGGACCTAGCTCAGAAACTGTCCAAAAGTTAGAGGTAGGAGACATACAAATTACATTTCCTATTAAAGGACTTATGCCTTATTTGACTTCTCATTAAAATACAAAGAATGATTATTTTAATGTAAAAACGTTTACCTATTTTTTCCAAGTTTCTGTCAGGGCCTTGAGTACACCAAGAGGCACTGCAAACTCTTCCCCCACCACTCCCATGAGTTTGACCACCTGAGCTCAATGCTAGTCTGACACTGCACAACTGTGTAACCTTGGGTAAGACTGTGGTGACAGTGCTGTGCAAGGAAGAGTTGGGAGAAGTCCTGTTAGGCACATGTCCCCTTTATTGGGGAGCTACACTAAAGCTTAGACTGCATTTAAGCCTTTGGTCCTTGCCTTAGCTACGTTACTGGTGTGCCTGTATCTGGCCAGGTACCTCACTGATCTTGACTCACAGATTTGACTTCCTGGCTTGACCTTGGACTTGGCTCATTGCTGCAGACTCAGATCTGAACTCTTGGCTTGACCCTGTTTTCTGTCACTGGACCTGCTCTGCTCCCTTTGTTCAGGCACTGTGTGACTGTTCCTTCACGGGTGCTGCCACTGCCCTGCCTGCCTTGCTCAGCTCTGTTGTGAAGCAGCTTGCTCTTGCTTCTCCCTAAGTGTTAAATTCAGTTGTCAATTGAAAAGGAAAAAAAAAAAAAAATCAAATAACTTTTCAGACAGCACTTGATGAAAGGTGGGTGGTTCTTTCTACTAATGTTCTATTAATTCAGCCCAAAAAGTTTTAGAGGAGCATGGCATGTTAATATATGTAAGTATAAAGACCAGTATGAAGCTGAGACCAGCCCCTCAGTAATCATCATGGCTTTCCTAGAGCTCTGGAATTCAGTTTTATTCACCATCTCTCTCAGAGACACTCCATCAGAGATACAGAGCAAAAACTGTTTGAAACTTACAAGTAACACTGCCTATCCTGGGTTTGAACACTTTTTGTGGCAGAATCAGGATAGGTCTTATCACTAGGTCTATATGTGTATTTTTAACTCCTTCCTTTTGTGAGACAAAAGACTTGCACCAGTAGTTCTTGGAGGCAAGCTGCAGCCCAAATAACCTCCCTCCCCTACTTTCTCATCCAAGAACTGATTACACCAGTAATCCTCCTGGAAGGCAGTAACTGACTTAGACTACAGACTTCCACAGTACAATCAGTTTGGTTAAAAAAAAAAAATAAAAAAAATTTCAAGTTAAAACCATTTCAACAACAGTAGTGCGGTAATGGTTCTTCATATTTATGCATTACTTTTCACACATGGAACACAAAGCTGCTTATATATTACACAAGGTGAGTTTCACTGAACTCTTGTGAACCAGTTACACATTCTGCACAGCGGTAAACCAAGGCTGTGAGAGGCTTCAGGGACTTGCCTAAGAACACACTGCTGGAAAATAACAAAACCCACAACATATGTAGGACTTATGATAACCTCAAAGATGGTACAGTTACTCCAATATTTTTTTTTTTTCTTTTGAACAACCAAAAGCAGGAATTAAACAGAGTCAAACACCAACTGATTCTGCCAGTATTCTTTACAATTCAGATGATGGTACTATTTTTTTAAATAGTTGCTAATTTTTTGGTAATTTTATTTTTTTTCATTGTCTCTCTTTGTAGTTGAAAAATACAATATATTGAAATTAAAAAAAGTTCTTTCCTGAGTAAGGACTCTCTATAAGGATATCTCATGGGACAGGAAGATACTTTCTCAGGCAACAGAAGTTTTAGCTGCTGTGATTTTGCAAGAGTGAGGTGAGACACAGTAGCAAAGCATGTTGCTGCTGTAGATGAATTTTTTTCAGGTCTCCTTGCTCTGAGAAGCTTGACATGTTTGTCCCTGCTATCTACTCCTCCTTGCTGCTGTTACAATTGCTAAATTTCATAGCAGGACTCATCAAGACAATACCTCCAACACGCTACACAACATATAGGGATAAATTTGTGCAAGGTCTGTACTCACGCAGAGGTTGTCTGCATATCATGCCAGCTTTTGCTAAAGTTCTGCTTCAGTTCATTCATCAGACTTATGCCAAGCTTTTGTTTAATTTCAACCAGGTGCTTTTCTTTGGCTGCTAGCACTTGCCGCAAAGTTGAAATTTCATCCTCTAGCTGAGAGAAACAAAGAGGGAGGAGAAAGGAGAAAAGTGTTAGCCTGTTCTCACAGAACGATAAACACATACGATGTTAAGAGATTAAATGAATTTCACATAAACTTGCATTTTTCATAGGTGACTAAAGAGACAGAGATTCAAGTGCTTGTGGAGATCACAAAGACATGTTCAGAACAGTGCTTACACTACACTACATTAATGTCTCTGTGTCACCTATGTGCACCATCATACACACGTATCTGATAAGAGAGAGAATTCTCCAGTAAGGGAGTGACTACTGAATGACTTGATCAAGATCCAGCTGCCTTAGGGCATGAGGAGTCTCAAACATCAGTTTTTCATTCACTAGTAAATGGGAATGGGCAGAACAAAAGAAGACTGGATAATTCCGGCAAACATCTCTCTTTGAATGCACAGACTTTTAACTTTGGTATTTGCAGCTTTTTAGTCTTCCCCTCATGAAAAAAAAAGAAAAAAAAGAAGTGAATTCTCAGCAGCAGATAAAAAAAAAAATCACACGATAACATATGACTTGAGAGCATCATAAAAGCTATGTCCTTGACACGAGTTTTATCTATCTATTTTAGGCACTACATATTTCAAATTAGTAACATAAAAATATGTAGCAGATGGACTGTTAACATGAGTGAACAGGTTCTACCCAAAGCAAAGAAGCATTGAGAAGACACAGCTGATTAGTCTTTTCAGACCTCCTAGTCATCAACCAAACTGCAAATTCAAGTTGTAAAGATGCCATTCAGCCCAAACAGAGGGATACAATTCTCTCGGCAGTGCACATTATTTGAAACATTTAAACCAATCCAGTGTTCTAGCAAGGCAAGTGCCAGAGCACTTGACTGAGAGGAGGGACTGCTGAATCTGCCTGCCACTGGCGCAGGATCCTCCTCCTTGGGCTGCACTCCTGCGAGCATGAGCAGGGGTTTGCCTTCTTCATCCGGAAGCCTCCCAGGCAGCACTCAGAGGTACTGAAGGTAACAAGGGCAAGTGACACCAAAGCAGCTGCCTTCCACTCCAGGTTTAGAAATTCCCTTACTAACTGTGTTCCTTCCTCCATATGTTGATTGGATAACATATGGTAATGTATCTGATTACCGTATGTTAAGTTCCCTGGAACCACAGTCTCCCTATGATTTAACTCCATGGGCTACAGGGAATGAGGCAAGCACCAGCTGAATCAGTTGCTGACCTCCAGGGCTATATTTAGGATGTCAATACCACCGTTATTTTTATTTTACACACTCGTACATTCTGCTTCCCCGTAAAACTGGTTGCAAGCTCACTGTTCTTGGAAAAGTCTCACCCTTGAATCCCCCAGCCACCAGTTTGTCTTTCGTCACTGCCTGCTATCTAAATTATTCAAGCAGCTCAGGAATTAACCAGCAAGACTATGAACACAAAGCAAAATCATGACCTCTGTGAAGCAGATATCAGTATTCACCAACACTTGTGATGCCAACACTTCAGCAGTAAAATACAAAACAATCCAAAATGACTTTATTCCTTCCCATGTCCTTTATGCTCCATTACATTCCTAACCTGCAAATGAAATGCTGTCAAGAAGCAGCATAAGTTTCTCTTCTGAGAGGATAACTGGTTAAATGCTCAGAGAAAGAAGAAATCACAAATGTCAGCATTCCTCAGGCAGTAGTTGAGAGATCCCTGTAGTTGTTTCCCACTCACAGCAAACCTCTGAGTGCACAAGTCTGCCTGAGTAACACTGCTAAAGAACTTAACTTAAACCAATACCAGCATGCTTACATGTACTTAAAAATTAATGCTTTCCATATGGACTAGCATTAGGCTGATCATTAGGTACCTGGATATGTAAATATTCAATGGCTTCTATTAAAATTACTTTCCATCTGTTCTGTTGAATACACACCTAAAGCTGTAAAGCCCTAAGCAAGCATTAACCACATGCTCAACGGTGTATGAACAACATTTCTGACAGTATTAATAATAAATTATTTTTCTTTAGAGATCAGTTTTGAAGTGATGAGATCTTCCTCAAGTTCCATCATTTTAATATAATGGCAGATACAAAGCCTCCCTTCAAGTGCTCAGGTATCAGTGATTGAAGACTGTGAAGCAGGTAGAAAAGATTAGGGACTTACAGTAGGATCCTGAAACGCATTTAAGGAGGTTATATACCTAACTCCCATGGAAGTGAGGCATCACCTGCTTAGGCGTTTTTGAAAAGTCCACTCTTCTAAATGCAGACTCCATTATGAAACTAGGGCTTAAGTCAACAGAAATACCAGCTTCTAGTCCACATGTTTCCCTTCTAAGTGCATCAAAGTCAGAAGAATATAGATGCATCACAGAGGGACAAAGTTCCCTTCTCCCTATTTGTAGGCTTAGGAACCTGAGTTAATAGCTGGTTTTTCTTTCCTCCATTATTGTGTGGGACATGTAAAAGCAAGGAGAGGAGCTGACCACCTAAGACATGATTCCCATGATTAGCTGACATGAATAACATGTAAATCACAGAAAGGTGAGACCCCAGGAAAAAAATCCACAATTACAGATATATCTCCCTGAAACCTGAGACTGACTAATAATATGGAAGAAAGACAGTGAAGTCCAGCACACAAACACAAAAGAGTATTTTCCCTTGTCTTGTCTTTTTTGATTATTTTAGGGCAAATTGTACATTTTACAGGGTTGAACATCCTTTTAAGATGCTGGCATGCCTGAAAAAAAACACTCCAGTAATTCTCAAAAATATAACTTTTTCCAGTAGACACTTACAAAACAGCTCATAAAAAAAACAAACCAGAAAGTACTTATTCAGTGAAACAGAGTATTTTGCATAAACTACTATTAATAAAATAATTATGTCAGTTGATATTACCTATATTCTGAGATACACCTAGTACTGTGTAAAATGTGGAGGTGAAAAGATTCAGCTACTGGTTGGAATAATACTGATGAATGGGTTGAATGGTAAGCTGAATAGTGAGTTTAGTATTTATTATGTTTGTTTTAACAATCAAGGCAGTAAGCTATTAATTATTAAGGTGTCGCAACAGAAAACAGAAGCCAGCATAGTTAAATGTATACTTCTAAGTCAGATTAAGCATCCTTTTTCCCTACTACTACATCACCCAAGAGTGCAGTGTCCTGGCCTGGCTGTTTGCACAGCACTCCTCACACAGGTAAAAGCCATCACAGAAAAAAACAAGGGCTATTTTTAAGCTGGATTAGTTCCTAGATGCAGTGCAGAGAGATGCGCAGGTACCTGTATGGGTACAGCATGGGGGGCAGGAACAAGCGGCTGGAGACAGAGAAGGCAGCAGTGATCCATTAGAGCAGCACATGCAGTACACCCATAGAGGTCCTATACTGTACCACAGGCACAACATCACTACTGAAAGGCAGGCAGACGTGGCTGTTTAGGAGTGAGACATACCTGAGGGACAGGCTTTGTCAGGTACCGTTTAAAGAAATAAAAAGTGAGTTATGCAACAAGCAGTGTGATAATACGGTGACAAAAACTTGAGAAGGAGCTGGCAGCTACAGCAAAGCCAGCAAAGAAACCAAAGCCACATTACCATGACAGAGGTCTTGGAGCCAGTGCTGTCCCAAGGAACTCCCACTGGTCCCCATGAGCTGGTACACCCGTCTTCAGTTGCAACCACCACAACTCACCCCTGCACAGCTATGTCACTCAGTGGCTCACAGTGCTGCACCTCCTAGCCACGCTGCCAAAACCAGCCAGGTGGCATGCAGATGAAAACAGTAGGGTCAGAAAGTTTGAAAGAGCACTGCCACAAAACCTCTCACATTGTGGAGCCGTGGCTTGGAGATACCCTGGATTCTCAGGGCAAGCTCCCACACCTCACCACCACAGGTACCACTGCGGCAGCCAGACGACAGCATGAATCTGCCTGCCTGTGCTAGAACTGAACATCAACTCTCTGCATAGCTATATCCTGTATGAAAAGCTGGAAAACATGTAACAATAAATGTAATAAGGAAGGACCAGCTATATCAGTGGTAGGAAAAGCAACTATGAGAGGGTACGTGGTAACAGAAAGAAGATCACTTTGTGAGGAAGAAAATTATGTTTTCCTTCATTTCACTGGCTTCCAAAAAAAAACCCCATAAGACTGCATCTCTTCTATACCATTCTTTCACATAATCCTTTTTATGTCAGAAGACCCAAAGTTACAGCAAACACGCAGAAAAACTGTCTCTTAATGAAGCCAGTCCATGGGACTCCTAAATTTTGATTAGCTATTGTATTTAGTAAACTAGTGATTATTATTGAATTGTTACCTCTTTTCAAAATTGCTGTGTATTATAACATGTATACTCAAAAGCATAAAATATTTGTAAGGAAATGTGAGCACCTTACTATGGTAGACTTTTAAAGACTGTAGTTGTAATCTTAAACAGAGTAACAGAGTTGCACAAAAAATAACAGGCACTTCATCTCTGCGCCAAATCACATAGCTCAAATCTTACACCTCCAGGCTGAGTACCTGTTGATTTATAAGTTTTTCCTTGGGTGAACAGCACCCAGAGGTATCAGGGACATTAAAATAAAATTAGCCATATTTTGCAGAAAACGGTACTCACATCTTTCCTCAAACTGATAATAAACATGCAGTAACACACGAACTTAGGACCTGTGCGTCAGCTAGAAAGCTTGTAGATCAAACCAGATAGCTGCTTTTGTGAAGGTATGCGAGGTGGAAGACAGCAAGGAGTAAATGACTACTTTGATGAGTGCAATGGAAGGACAACTGACAGCAATGAGTGAGATAGCTCAAAACCTCAGCCCCCATCATGACTCAAGAGCCATTGTACCATACTCCCCACACTGGGGGGTGGGGCAGGCAGGAAATAAAAATATGTTCTGCTCACAAGTTTCTGGCCTTACGTAAAGTTTTCAGGCTACAATTTTCTGCTATTATTCTGAAATATCAGGCTGCTCTCTGTTAATTCAAATGACTTAGAAGTTTTAGTAAGGGTTACTCATTTTACTCACGCCGTAGAAATTCCAAGGCTTGAGTAGTCAGAGCCCTGCTGTGTTAGCCAGACTACCAATACAAGAACAGACTTAGTCCATGCTCTGAAAAGTCTCCAGTACAAGACTACTACCAGGGGAATAGGAAAAAAGGATACAAAAACCATGTCAGAAATACAGCAATGCTAGTTCCCCTCCTAATGTCGGGGAGCGAAGGAGGAAGAAGACAAAGAATATATGCAGCAGATACACAAGACAGAGATGGAACATAATTTTTTCTGTTTAAATACATGCACAACAGGTGCTCGTAACACCTCCCCACTATGAACTATTAAATGATTGAAGCATTAAAGAAGATCTGAACCTTTCAGAACAATAAGAAAGGTGCTTGTTCCTACAGGCTCAAACAGGTATTACCTAACACATAAGGACATGAAAGAAAACAAAACTACCACCGGTGGAGCAGAGAGGGACTGAAAGTAAAGACTAATAGCTTTTCAAAAGGAAACATTAGCCAATTCCCACCAAGGTTTCTTTCTGAAGGAGTCAAGGTCTTACATATTTTTTACACTCTTTTCCAAGAATTACAAGCCTCATTTAAGTTCAGACTTTTTTCACTCTAAATTCAAGTCTCCAAACTGTTCTTAGCATAATTACCAGTTTTATTTTGTTTTTAAGCATAAACTGTGTTCCAGTAAACTGCTGCAAGCAATTAAAAAAAAATTTCTAGGTCAGCCAAGCTCATAATATTTGAGAGGCAATCTCTCACTTGTGTGTTGGTACATGAATTAAAGTGTTTCTACCATGAACCAGAGAACTCTCTGCTCCCACAGGAATCAGCAAGCAGGAAAGATGCCCAGAAACACTTGAGATTAATTCTCCTGACAGAGGCATATCATTCTCAGGTCGTTGCAGGAAGTTCTTTTTTTCCTTTCTTGTTTCCATCTGCCTCTCAAGTCCCTTTCACCAGAAAACAGAAGAGAATCACAGAATGGCTGAAGTTGGAAGGGACCTCTGGAGGTCATCTTGTCCAACCACCCTGCCCAAGCAAGGCCATGTGGAGCCAGCTGCAGAGGACTGTTCCCCAACAGCTTTTGAGTATTTCCAAGGATGGAGACTCCACCACCTCTCTGGGCAACCTGCACCAGTGATCAGTCACATGCACAGTAAAAATGTGTTTCCTGATGTTCAGAAGGAACCTACTGTGTTTCAGTGTGTGTCCCACTGCCTCTGGTACAGACAAAAATCCAGTAATGAACATCCCAACTCCTACCTCATTGCTATGTGATGAATGGAACATGTGAAGTTTCAGCTTCCTTATTATTATTTACAGATGTGACAGGATCAGCAAAGTAGTAAAAATTAACTAGCAACTCAGGAACACAAGGCTTGATAAAACATTAAAGCAAAAAACCAATCTTTTGGGTTTTGTTTCACTAGAAAATCCTAAATCAGCATTGAAGGTAAATGACCTGAGTGTCATTAAGGATGTGACTTCTGAGAGTATTTAATATTACAACTTAATATTAATTTAAATATTTCTGTTGTATTCATTATTTCAATTAAGACAAAACCAATTCCCCACCTTGATACAGCTGTGATTTCTGTTAGCTGTGTTGTATTTAAAATAGGTAAATCCTCACTTTTCCCCATTCTCTCACTTTCCATTTTGGAATTTCACTTTTGTTTCTGTGGCATTCAGCAGCAGTAATTAAAACCGAATCTACCCTCCCATTGTAGTCCAAATCTAGACAGTGCCTTTAATCTTTGTAATAAAAATATCGCATGGTTCACACCTTTTTCCTCCCATCTCCTTGCTATTAAGTAGTATTTTTAAACCTTCATGGTATCATGACATCTCCTGAAGTTCTTTAATTAAGCAAACAAATGCAAACCAAAAATATAACCCTCTCCAAACGCATCAGTGCCAAAGGAAACAAAAATGTGGTGAAATTACTGCACTCATCATCATCACTGTCTTCTGTAACCATCAGCAGCAGTTTTTCCTGAGCACCACAAAAAGAATCTTTTCCACATCACAAGCACTGAAAACAACACCACAGACCTCATAAGAACACCACCTTTCATTCTTTATAAAGGAAGGTTTACAAGTAAAGATGTCTTGACTAAAATGGTAAGGTATATTTAACTTTCTCTCTACAATCGTCAAGTAGAAGACACACAATCTTCAAAAAATACCTACGGAAATTAACTGCTTCACATTATTATAGTCTAGAATAATTTCACTGAAAAGGAAGATACTTTATGTGTACTTCATCCTACAAATAATATTTTCCAGTTTAAGGAAGCAGAAACAGTAACACAGAAATTCAAATTCATTACCTTGGCTAGCTCAATCTTCAGTTCTTCTTTTTCTTCTTCAGAAATCATATTGGTGAAATCAACATCAGTGACTACATCTTCATCTGCTTCATGCAAAGACTGGGTTTCCAACAGGCCTTAAAGTAAAGAGTTAAAAGGTCAAGACAATCATTATCAATTATTTCAGCTATGATACTGACCTCCCCTAAAATTAAGAAAGATATAATATTCACACACTAGGAAAAAAAACAAAGAAAAACAAAACAACCTTTTCCTGCTAAAGATGATTTGGATTCCATTCCTTTTTGCTTCTGAAAAGCTGTTAGAAGTATCAGTTGGTAAAGTCTGCACAGAAGCAATTTTGTATGTGAAAGCACCACTCATTCCCAGAAAGCAATCACCCTGGACCTCACTAGTTCCTGACGAAATATGTCCTTGCTTCTAACAATACTGAAGAAAAAAAAAAGGGGGGGGGGGGGGGGGGGGGCGGGGCCGG